>AP025385.1:3636462-4836462 GCA_030295005.1 Cephonodes hylas
TTTCGAGGCTGTCTCTCGTTTTGGACAGCTGGAACAAAATTTTAGCTCAATAAAGATAAAGATAAGATAAAAAGACTTTTCTTCATCAATTCTTCATCAACCCATATACGCCCACTGCTGAGCATGGGTCTCCTCTACCATTGAGAGGGTTTAGGCCGTAGTCCACCACGCTGGCCTAGTGCGGGTTGGCGGACTACACACCTAAGAAATTCCTAAGAACTTTTAGGTGTGCAGGTTTCATCACGATGTTTTCCTTCACCGTTAAAGCAAGTGATAATTCAATTTGAATACACACATAACTTCGAAAAGTCAGAGGTGTGTGCCTGGGGTTCGAACCCGCGACCGCCGAGATTCTCGATCGCGCGCCTAAACCTCGAGGCCATCACTGCTTCTAAAAAGACTTTATTGTGCATCAATTAGACATGAGAACAACTTTCTTTCTCTCATCAGCCCATATGCACCCTGCTGCTGGGCACGGGCCTCCTCTACTATTGAGAAGATTTAGGCCTGACTCCAACATGCTATCTCTTGATTGAAAAAGAGGAACAATAGAGTTTCTTCTCCGTTCATTTATAGCAATGCCTTATAAATAGGATGGTAATTTTTTTTTAACCGCCTGCATCTAAATGATGTACCTATTTGACATATTAAAGATTCAATAAATATTATTTCATTTCATCAAGTACAAATATGCACTTAAAATCGCCGAAAAATGAACAAAATCCATCAGCCATATACCATCATATTCTAGAACATTCTAGACATAAAAAAAACCTAATCAACACTCAATCCACGGCAGAGACGATCGCAGAAATTCTCAAATTCATCCCCAAAGCTTACTAATACAAAATAAATGATTTTCGTGTATTCAGCCGACAATTTTCCATGGAGATAAAAGTGTCACACGCCGGGCGCCCCCACCTCCCCTACCGGGGGAGACAGGGGCCGGGTGGAAGGCTTCTATTTGATTTTATTGCCCCGGCGGCATCGAACGAGCACCTTTTACTGCTAAACTTCACGTACAGACATCGAGAGGCTGGGACCGCGGCTCTGCTTGCAAATATTTTTATTTAATAAATATCTTGATAATATTATTGTAGAATTTTGTACATTACTTGCTTTACAAAATTTCGTATAATAAAATCTTTAATCTATAGCTTTGCTTTGAAAGCAATTTGACATACAAATGAGAATATCCTGTCCTCAAAACAAACAAATATAAACTAGACATTACAAGTAACGCGTAACGCTTTTCGGCTTTACATATTTTCAATTTGTATGTCTTCAAAGGTAAGCATTGTGCATTTCTACATTCGCGATTCAACAACTATATCAAATACCTCTCTTAACAGTTCAAGCTTATTGCCGTTTATCTGTACAATTGTAGAAAAAAGGAAAAATAATTTACAAGAATCGGGAAACAAAACTAATGAACTGAAGCTGTAATTCCGATAAATGCAAAAATATTACAAATCATTTCATAGACTTATAAAAAAAATTCGTAAGACAAAAAATCTGTGACGCACAAACACACGAATGTTACGTATATGAAAGCCCCAAGTAATGGCGGAGACATAAAGAAGCTTTATTACCGTGGTCTCGTCTTCGATTCCTTTTCATTTCTTTTATTGTCCCATATAATATATTGGCGGCATAAAGTATATATATGATTGGATTTTAACGTTTCTTGTGTGGGTTTTCTTTAGATTGTATGTTGGTTAGCTTAGGCCTGTTATTTTTTCTTTGCATAAGTATGTAAATAAATAAATACACCCAACAGTCACATACATAGTCCTGACCCCACACTAAGATACGAGTCTTGTGTCCTGGGTATCAGAAACTACGAGAGACTTTTCGGTCTCACAAACACCCAGACCCGAAACAAATATTTGTGGATCACACAAACATTTGTCTCGGTGCGGGGATCGAACCCGCGGCCGCTCGTTTCGCAAGCTGGTGTCTAACCAACTGCGCCACGGGGCTGTCTATGTATCTATCTATTACGCCTTGTGACGTCTGGCTTGATGTGTGGTACAATCTAGAGGTTTTGAGTTTGGTTTTTATATGGGTATAGTGTTTTTAGGTTTTTCCATTAGATAATTCTTGGCCGAAAAACGGTTAGCTCGCCCCCAGTTACGTGGAACTGATACATGGCAAAATGTGGGTGCAGAAATGCACCATTGCCTTCCCTTTCGGAGTATGTATGTATGTGTAATGTGTATAGTTTCATTAACGATAGTGTCAGTATAAGCTGTATAAACTTATGTAGAATTTATATTGACATAGCCTTAGCTGAGGTGCGAAATCTAGTCCAATTTTAATAAATAAATATGTATGACAATATAAAATTGTTATAAAAAAAGACATGTTTTGTTTTTTACAATTAACAATCACGCTATATCTGTTAAATAGTTATAGATCTATATAGCTACACAAATTTTTAAGCCTTTTTACAAAATCTTCCAATTTTAAATCAAACATGGCCAGCAATAACTCTATCAGCTCACTACAAAGTGGGATCAATACCACGAAAAGTCCTCCCAACGTTCGTCCATCACTGGAGACTACATTCATTTGAGTCATACTAAATTGACATAACTAAAAGGGGGGTATAACGCAAAATCCATACAAGAGTAGTTCCCCACCCTCCCCCGACTATAAATCAAATCGCTCCTCCCACATCCGGCCGCAGCCATCTTTGAGGTCTCACTTCCGGCGGCGGGAGCGGGACGGGGCGATAGTTCGCGTACGTTAGAAAGAGACGGCATGAGTTTTGTCCGTGACTTTTGAAGTGTAGGATAGGCGATCGGGCAGCATGAACGTTGGTTGACGGTTTTAAATAACTATTGGCTGCTAACTTGGCATGATGTGAGCTTATTCTTGTATAAATACTCTTTAACGCTTCGCTCTTTAATGTCGCCTAAGGGATAGGCAGAGGACCTACACCCTAAATATACTTTTGTTGGATAAAAAGACAGCAAGCTTTAACACTTTAATAACCGTTTTATTATCAGCTCATATAGGTCTCACTTCACTCGCTTCTTCTACAAACGGAGAGCGTTTAGGCCTCAGTCCACCACGCTGGCCTAGCGCGAGTTGGGTGACTAAACACTTAAGAAATCCTAACGTTTTTAGATATGCACATTTCGTTATAATGTTTTCCTTCATCGCTAAAATACGTGATAACTGAAAAGTTCTGACTTTGCAGACTGCGTGCCTAAGGTTTAAACCCGCGACCGTCGAGAATCTCGACGGCGCGCCTAAACCATCGGTTCTCTTTAAACACTCATTAAAGCTTTCTAAGACCACTGGGCTGGCTTCATATTACGTCATACAGCAAGAAATGTTACTTAGTATAAACGAATTATTAACCACAAATATCTATGAATTCTGCAAACACGTATACAAACATCTTCCAAAAAGCAATTAATCATGAAAATTTCGGATCAAACGGAACATAGTTATCTTCAATAATTGGAAAATAAAATCACTGAGATCAGGTGGCCGAGCTCATCTGTTCAACAGCCCTGGATTAAAGCGCACCCGGGGAACTATATCTCTCTCTTTCGCACCAATACACATTCCCATACACCCGTCTAGCACGACTTCTGTCCATCTGATTCGGCTTTAATGGTTATTGATGCTGGCAAATCTATCTTTTTAATTTGCAATCTATCTAGATAGAAATAAGGTTGAATTTCGAATGGACTAGCTAGGGAGGAAATCGAAAATGCGACCTAAAGCCTTTTGAAGTCAGTTTTAAAAGTTAGAAATCCTTTCGTACCAAATGTTCCAAACTCGTGTTAAATTACGTTATGAACTTTGAATCAAGTGGCTGAGAGTTGAAATTGGAGTGTCCGGGAGTGGAGTTACGATGTTTCAGATCACTCAAGCGATTAATATAGGGTAGGATTTGGGGGTTTTATGGGGGGATTAAAATCGCATTAATCAGTGTCTGTTACTTTAGCTTTAACTCCGGTATAAACAGTTAAGTGTTAGGGTCGATGTTGGATTTGTGTACAGTTGGCCTCGTATAGGTATATTTTACAGTTAGTTCGGACCTTATTTGAACTACACACTTTATTCGCTATTTGGTGGAGTCGTATTGGGGAAGTTCGGGTTGAAGATGGCCTTGGTTAACGTTTTATCCAGTCCCATATTAGAAGGTTCTGCTTCTGAGTGTTAATGGCACTGAAACGTCTTTCATTGCTTCTGATACACGAAATCGCACCGGCACCGCACAAAGTAGTTCCAGTGATAAGGAAACCATCTGTCGTGGTATGGTCATATTATGAAGAGGGATGAATCGTATGTTGGAAAAAAAGTGATGAGTATAAATGTCGAAGGATGGGCTAGCAGAGGAATGCCAAAGAAAAGATGGATGGAATGCGTGAGAGGGGATATGAAAGAAAAAGGGGTGACTGAAGACATGACGGCCGACAGAGATATTTGGAAGAAAAAAACAGACTGCGCCGACCCCAAATAGACTTTGGAAAAGGGCAAGTGGATGATGATGACACGAAATCGCATGACTTGCATGTACTTACCTCACTTTTGGTGCGATTACTAAAACTATTGAATTGAGGTGAGGTTATGTGCATTTGTATATGTACAGAATAGGGATGTTGCGGATTCAATTTTTTTCTCATCCGCGGATGCGGATGCGGATGCGAATTTTAAGAGGCTCACATCCGCGGATGCGGATGCGGATGCGGATCTGTATAAAATTGATCGATTGGTTGATTTGTATAAAATGTTATTGCTTTCCTATTGGTCAATCAGCACGTGCGGTCACCCACTCGACACTCGAGACCGACACGCGCACCTCGCCGCCCCTCACCCCTTTCTTTCTTTTTGCGATCTGCTACACATCCGCAACCGCATCAGCTCCGCAGCGATTTATGCGGATGCGGATGCGGATGCGAATGTCCAAATCGATGCGAATGTTCCGCATATGCGGATGCGGATGCGAATATTCGCAACATCCCTAGTACAGAAGACCACTTAATTGGGACTGAATAAATGCGTCGACTTGGTATCACCATGGATCTCACAACTTTTTAAGGTAGAAGGACTGAGTTGGGAGACTTGGGGCTTATTATAAGTTTTGTTTTTTATGGGATGAGAATATTCTAACCTAATAATAAATAATTACTTTGGTCTTTTTGGAAGTACCGTCACTGCTCCGAAGTACATACCTACTTCCCACCTACCTATTTGACTGTTGGATGCATTAATTTATTAATGCCGTCCAACTCAAAAAACAGATATATAAAATCTCCATATAAAGGAAATTTCGAAGGTGTCCGTTAATTAAAGCGAGGCTTTTGACAATGAATCTGGGGCGCTGCGGTAATGAGATTGTCGCGGCGTCTCAAAGCGTAACAGAATTAGGCGCCCCGGGCGACGGGTGCGTGCTGACTTTATTTCACGAATGTATATTTAAAGTGTGAAGAGATGTACTGACGGTGTATAAAGACCGTGATCGAAAAGTAAGGCAGGTAAATGAAAGAATTAACACCGTGATATAAAAAAATATGACAAAAATTGCTTTTTTTTCAGTCCACCACGCTAGTCTAATGTGGGATGACGGACATCACACGAAAGAAATTACTAAGAACTTTTAGGTACGTAAATTTCCTCTCGGTGTTTTTCTTTGTCGTTAAACTACGTGATAGTTAATATATATAATCCTATAAATGAAGGCATAAAAATACCTACATCTCAAAATTTTCGTCAAAAAGTACGAAGGTAATCAAATAAGAAATTAAATAAATAGATTATTGAATTTCGCCTTATTTAATAAAAAAATCTAATAACAAAAATAAATGTTTAATTATATAAAAAATAATTCTATAAACAAAAAATAAAGTCGTAAATTTTAACATTTCTATACCGTCGCCTCCACGGCGCTCGCACTTTCTCCCCAAATTGAATTGGCGGCATCTTTGTGCGTTATGTTAATTCCACTGAACCAGGCTTGATGGGGCTTTTGCCTTGCCTTGCTGAGTTCTGAAGTGAATAACATCGACTTGGACGCATTATTTATATAATTCACTTGTTTTTCCTTTCGATTTTGTCTTCTAAAGATTCTTAACCATGTTTAAGAAGAGAGTTGATTACAGGCATTTTAAGAAAAATCAACCCACACTAAGCCAGCGTGGTGGACGAAGGCCTAAACGCTCGCAATGGCAGAGAAGGCTCGTGCCCAGCAGTAGGACGTATATGGGATGATGATGATAAAGAATCAGTAATGCCCTTCAGGGAAATACACACTCGGAAATACCGATATTTTCCTCAAAGACCAGCAACACACCGATGCTTCCCTTCGTATTGTGGTATTCGTATTCATGGGCGGTGATGACCACTTAACATCAGGTGGCTCACTTGCTCGTTTGCCTCCTTTGACATAAAATAATACTATAAGTAAAAAGTAGTACATTTGTACTCTCCCTTTTAGCCATATATTCTTCCCAACTTGGGAATTGATCCAGGGTCCTCAATATCTCACGGAACACTCTTACCACCGAGAACAAAAACACCACGTCCCAACCAGTCCCCTTAGTGTTTAAATACTATTAAAAATTCGAATGCCCTTAAGCCGAATCTAATAAGCGCCGCCACTCCCCTTTTATAATGAGTGACAAATTCGGTGAAAACAGATAATTAAGCAAATACTACAAAGCGAAGGCCGGAGGCGCATTCAAATGAGGGCTTCAATGTTTAACCGCATGCGGTGGTTAATGAGGTGTGCGAAGTTAGATGTGATTTAAAATATAATGAACATTTAGAGGCGGAGATGTGTCGAGTCTGTTCCCATGTAATTATTCTCGCGTTTGTTTTTTTTTTATGAGTGTTCCATGCGGTTTGAGTTAGGTACTTTGGGTCTGTGTGCTTGAGAAACGATAAAGTCGTCCGTGTTCGTAGAACTTAAAAGATAAAAGATAGAGCGTATAAAACAGTTGAATAAGACTAGAAAGGACATGTCAGCATGCCGAACGTGCTGAATCTACGATTAGACTGATATGTTTGACACGGCCGCTTCTTAGTAATTTAGTTTGGGTGGAATGTCAAGCCTTTTATAAATGTGTGATAATCAATAGCGGGTAAATTTTTGTTTGGGAGTTTCATCATTGAACGTATGATTGTAGTAAACGAACAGATGACAAAACAAGAGGCGATATTCGTCCCCATACAAAATATTATAAAGCTCGAATTATGCTATATATCTGAATGCAGGTTTCATAAAATAAGAAACACGTATATCTAGCCCAAATGTCTACAAACCCGCACAAAATCAGCATGCTATACCTTCCTTCTTCCATCCTTTATCAACCCATATACGCCCACTGCTGAGCACGGGTCTCCTCTACCATTGAGAGGGTTTAGGTCATAGTCCACCACGCTGGCCTAGTGCGGGTTGGCGGACTACACACCTAAGAAATTCCTAAGAACTCTTAGATGTGCAGGTTTTATCACGATGTTTTCCTTCACCGTTAAATCAAGTGATAATTCAATGTGAATACACACATAACTTCGAAAAGTCAGAGGTGTGTGCCTGGGGTTCGAACCCGCGACCGCCGAGATTCTCGACCGCGCGCCCAAACCTCGAGGCCATCACTGCATTTTTATGCTATACCTACTAAAGCCTAAACCATCTCAATTGTAGAGAAGGCCCGTACACAGATGATGATATGAGTTGATGATGAAAACATCTTGCGAAATTCTTCCCAGTGAACCATAGTTTGCCTTTTAAAGCACAAAGCTCTCATGATTGCGACTTAACCCGTCATGCAAATCACAGCACGGTAGATCTCACTAAACTAACAAATGTATGCACCGGTGGCTTCGACCAATGTTCCTGTAACCCTTAATTTGCGCTCGTTTACCGACACGCGCCGACACGTGGCCAAAACGACCCATTGTCAAAGTGTTTGTTTTTTAAGCGGCAACCCTGAGATTTGTGAGTTGCTTTTAAATATGAAAATGATTTTAAGGATGGTTGTAAGCGTGTGCTGTGTACTGAGAAATATATTGGTTAGTCTTTGTTGAATCATTTGCGTTAATAACTTTAAAGGTATAGAAAGTTCTATTGAGCAAATCATCGTTGTAGAATTAGTGACTTACTTAACAGAACTCTTCGGTTTTGTCAAATAACTTTCCATGCAATAGATTTCAATACCCAGATCGAAAAGAATGTTCTAGCCTTTTCCTATAAAGTTCTAAGAAAAGAAACTTTCATTATTCCGTGACCCGTGTTAACAGCAAAAGGCACACTACATCACCCAATAATTATTATATATACTCCTCTAGTACAGCTGGCCTTACAGAATTCCGAATAATAATCTTCAAGCTTTAAATCCTTATTAATAAAAGCAATTTCACATATAAATGAAAACTTCCTGATCTAATAAAGAATTATAAACAAGACATTACACCACTAAGCAACGCTTTTGTTTTATAAAAGTACGGCCACATCTTTAGCCCTTCCCTAGACTCAGTATCAACTCAATAAAAGTTTATTTAAATTAATATAATCCCCTAAACGCAGATAAACAAACAAGATATTGAAACGTCAAAACTAGTAAAGCCCTACACTGGGTTCCGTCGAAGCGTGATGCAACATTTATTTGCAGTATTTGTTGGCTTACCTCATGTTTTTATGACATGTTTATTGACGGGGGTAGGTCGTGGGAATATGGGATTTGTACTACAGAATTCTGAATTGAAAATAGTGTAAGCTTCAGTCAAAAAATAAATCATTATTATCAAGCCTATATACAGGTTGTATTCAGACCGTGATCGGAAACTAAGGCGGATAATAACAGACGCACACACAGGCTTCCTCTAGAATTGAGAGGGTTCAGGCCCAAGTCGACCATGCTGGCAAATTCTTAAGAACTTTTAGGTGTGAAACATCACAATGCTTTCCTTCTCCCTTATGTAATATTTTTTTTGTAAATACACGTATAACTCCATAGCAGTGATGGCCTCGAGGTTTAGGCGCGCGGTCGAGAATCTCGGCGGTCGCGGGTTCGAACCCCAGGCGCACACCTCTGACTTTTCGAAGTTATGTGTGTATTCAAATTGAATTATCACTTGCTTTAACGGTGAAGGAAAACATCGTGATGAAACCTGCACACCTAAAAGTTCTTAGGAATTTCTTAGGTGTGTAGTCCGCCAACCCGCACTAGGCCAGCGTGGTGGACTATGGCCTAAACCCTCTCAATGGTAGAGGAGACCCGTGCTCAGCAGTGGGCGTATATGGGTTGATGAAGAAGATGAAGACGTATAACTCCGCGAAATCAGAGGTAGCTCACATGTTTTTTTCCGATAATAAATATAGAAATAATTACTCACCATCTTTGTTCATTCCCATGGCAAGACATTTCTTGAGTCTGCACGCTTGGCACTGGTTTCTGTGCGCTTTGTCCACCACACACCGACCGGTGCCCGCCTGACATCTACGAACATACAAAAAATAATATAATTAGATAAACATAATTAAATTATCATTCGATAAATATTTAAGAAGCTCCGTTCGTGCTAAAGTACATTTTGGTGATCCTATCTTTTGGGAAAACCTCATAAAATATATTAATTCTTTTTCTCTTTGTTTGTTTTGTATATTATTTCTTTGTGTGCAATAGAGTTTATAAATAAATAAATAAATAATTTTCTCAACCGCTTTATCTGTAGTTATATGTATTATGTATCAAGATATGAAAATAAAAGTGTAAAAAAAATATGTGTCATATTTATTACCAGAATTTTCAGTCCTTTAACTTTTAATTCGACAACGTCCAGTGGTAAGAGTAACTAAAATACAACTTGAAAATGTTCATTATATTGAACGTAGATTTTTTTAGGAAACTGAAATAGGTAGATTTTTCGAGTATTTCAACTATGACCTCAGAAGATAACTAGAAAAATTTCTACCTACTGTACTAAGAAAATAAAAAATAAGTTGAAATAAGGCCTAAACAAGTCCATACGAAAAAGTCACATGGACTAACCATATACAAAACATACATAGATCGAAGCAATCATCTTCGAGCTCCGAAGAAAGTCCAATCACATCTGCCTTGAATAAGAACGCACGGACCCAATACAGATTACATATATTTCATTACGACTAATCCCCTAATAGGCTTACGTTGAGATGACATTTGTTGCAATTCGACAACATAAAAGAGAACTCCCTGTTTTACGCTACTTAAATACTATGAATGCCAGCGGTTGATACAATTAGCAGGGTGTTGAAATGGGAATTTTTGCACGGTTTTTGAGTTGGGGGTAAACTTCTGGTATCTGATAAAGAGTGATAATAAGAAAATAATGAATGATACATAGTCACATCATGATCATCCATATACGTCCCACAGCTGCGCACGGGCCTTCTCGACCATTTTGGTTGGCGGAGTACACATCCGAGAAAATCCTAAGAACTATTAGGTGTGCAGGTTTCATCACGATGTTTCTATTCACCGTTAAAGTAAGTGATAATTAATTGTGAATACACATATGTATAACTTCGAAAAGTCTGAGGTTGGGTTCCAATCCGCCTGTACCACGAGGATATCTCTACAATACATTTATATTTAGCCAATACAACAAAATATCTCCATTAGAAAATCTGCTCTTTCTAAGCCGACGTGGACTACAAACTAAATCCCTTTCATTTATAGCCAAGGCTTGTTCAAAGGAAAAGTGAAATTATCTTAAATCAAATAGACTTTCACAAGTTTTGAATCGTAAATTTTAAACTACTGTCTACTTCCACCCGTATATAATATATATATATATATAGAAAACTAAAAGCTACTAGTGTATAGGTGCCTATGGGATGACCAAAAGAATCGGCGGCTTAAGTCTCTCCAAGTATCAAAAGAATCAATTTGCTTCACATTAAAAGTGCATATGTCGATATCATTTCGCGAGGGCGAATTTAATCAAGCCGGCACTTGGCTGGAGAGGACCAAATGTTAAACAGTTTTTAATAATTTGTGTGAGGGATTTATCGCACCACAACCGGGGGTACTGATGGGGAAAAATGTTTAATTTTATACGCAAAACTTTCTATATTTAAACGTCATGTACGTATGTACGTAACCTTACGCGAATATTACCAGATGGGGTAGACAAAGGTGCATTTCTGCATCCACATTTCGCCGAGTTCTATTGCCTCTTTGGCGTACAAAAAATCTTGCAGGTAACTAACTAACCTAAGGCAACACAGGCCAAAATATGAAAATGATACCAAAAATATTAGCCAACAATATATTCGATAGCCATCGCAAAATAAGTGTTATTGACACTAAAATAACAATTAGACACCACAATATGTGCAAACATATCGGTTTTTAAATATTTCTGTACTTTAGAACTTCAACGAATTCACCATAAAATGTAAATCAAGTTTACATTTCATCTAAATACCCCACATTTATAAACATTTCCCCATTGGTATGAGTTAAAAGAGGAAGCGTATTTATTTCGATGTTATAAAATCGCGGTCCAAGTATGTTTATTTACTTTAAGAATTATAAAAAACAAACTTCTTCTTCATCAACCCATATACGCCCTCTGCTGAGCACGGGTCTCCTCTGCCATTGAGAGGGTTTAGGCCGTAATCCACCACGCTGGCCTAGTGCGGGTTGGCGGACGAAAAACCAAACATTGCTATATAAAGTAGTTTAGGTTACGGTATGTTAGGATTTTTGTTTTCCTCGTTCCGCAAACCAAGGCCAGATAGTCTTTATGTGTCTACCCAGACACATAAAGACTATCTGGCCATGGCTTATCTGTGTATTTATCTCCATTTATTCTAACTCCTTCTTTGGGAGATCCTAATCAGTTATTACTTTGGCTAATATCCGGATAGCGTTATTATGTACCGTGCGATCTAGAGGTCCTGGGTTCGATTCCCGGTTCGGGCAAAGTGTTATTGGGTTTTTCCATTAGGAAATTCTCAGTAGCAGCACAGAGTTTGGAAATGTGCTCCAAAAACGGCAATAGGCCCGCCCCCTATTACGTGGTGGAAATGCACCTCTGCCTACCCCATCAGGGAATGTAGGCGTGAGTTTATGTATGTATGTAGTTATTAATTTAATCTTCATCAACCCATATACGCCCACTGCTGAGCACGGGTCTCCTCTACCATTGAGAGCGTTTAGGCCATAGTCCACCACGCTGGCCTAGTGCGGATTGGCGGACTATTAATTTAATACAACGTCTAAAAACTATTATTATACATACACATACACACGATAAAATCATCATAAAAATCGCTCAATTCTCGACTCTTGTTCTCCACGGGTCACAGATGTGGCAAGAATTAGGACCACTCGCCCGCCCGGGATTAAGAGGCCTCGAAAGCGCCCGTCTCTCTATTGTCATTTTTGCTCCATCTCGCGCAGATGAGCCGTCCATTGTTGGCAACGATGCGTTTTTTGTGCAGGATTAATGGGATTACTGCCCTGATTTTGATTTAATTGAATCCGTGTTGTTTTGACTTGTATTCTTGTTTTTTGAACGAGTTGACGTGCATAGTACTCGGCTATTTGTTTGTGAACACTTTATTTAGGTTAGTATAGGTGGAATTCATGCCTAAGGATTTTTTTGTTGAATCTAGGGGTTTGAAGGTCTAAAGACCGATTTGCTGGTGTAAAAAAGTGTTAGTGGGTCTTGAATTAAAAAATTATCAGTAAAAATTATAGTAGAGTCTAGACTTGTGCCAAAAATATAGAATTAGCGAAATGTGGGTGCCCAAATGAATGTAATATGTATGTTTTTTAGTCTTTATAAATAAAAATGATAGCACTATAAAACCTTGAACCAGACGACTGCACTCAACAATGAAACATCTGAAATGAAAGAACAAAAGGCACGAACGTCATATAACCTGTTTGCTGTCTCATTGATATGTTTACATTTGTTTTACTAGTGACTTTGGCTGTTTCCGGCTTTTGTCATTGCGTTTTGTTTTTTTTTTTGTTGTTTTTCTCGAAATTTCTTCAATTAACATATATTCATTGTATTGTGTTTTTTCTTTTCTAAATAACGCTATACAGGTATATTCAAATCGTGATCGGAAATTAAGGCAGGTTATAGCTAAGGTGATTACATACCCCCTCGCGGCAAAGAAAATGCCGACAAAAATTATGACCTTTTTCATCCTAAAACCACATAATTCAATACCTTTAATTATGGTTAAGTGGTAAGCAATGATGGCCTCGAGGCTTAGGCGCGCGGTAGAGAATCTCGGCGGTCGCGGGTTCGAACCCCAGGCACA
This sequence comes from Cephonodes hylas, assembly GCA_030295005.1. Taxonomy (NCBI): domain Eukaryota; kingdom Metazoa; phylum Arthropoda; class Insecta; order Lepidoptera; family Sphingidae; genus Cephonodes; species Cephonodes hylas. The sequence continues at coordinate 3,649,757 of AP025385.1, forward strand.
CACCTCTGACTTTTCAAAGTTATGTTTGTATTCAAAATTGAATTATCACTTGCTTTAAAGGTGAAGGAAAAGATAGTGATGAAACCTGCACTCCTAAAACTTCTTAGGAATTTCTTAGGTGTGTAGTCCGCCAACCCGCACTAGGCCAGCGTGGCGGACTATGGCCTAAACACTCTCAATGGTAGAGGAGACCCGTGCTCAGCAGGGGGCGTATATGGGTTGATGAAGAAGAAGAAGAATTATGGTTAACCATTAAGTATGGTATTAAATGTATGTGGTTTTTGACTGGATTTTTTAAAATACCAATGGGTTTGTGATCACCGTAGCTATTACATGCCGTAGTTTCCGATCGCGGTCTGAATATAAAACAATTGAACTGTGAAGAAAAATATCGCAAGAGAAGCTTTCGCCAACTCACACTAGGCCAGGGTGGTAGACGAAGACCTTTCTCCTATCATCTGTAGAAATAATGCCCAGTAGTGGGATGTATCATTTCATTATCCCACATACTATATCGTATAAAAGTACTTTCTCTCAGCGTATAAATATAGCGGCTCTATTGTTACCAAGTAGGTATGACTTCCGATGCATCATTTTGCAAACACAAAAAAACCCAGACACTTTTTACTGAATAATATGCGGGGAACAAACATAATTTGAATACTTTACTATTGTTTAAACCGTTAACAATTTATTAAAATTACAACGATGATATTTCGATTTTAAAATATGTATAAATTCAAAATACATTTAGTTAACGATTGATTATGTCGCATTTAGTTATCCACTGATATATATTTTTTTGTATTTGTTTACAATTTAAACATCCATCAATAAGAGTCGTGATCCCAGAACAAATAGATACATATAATTTAAGGTTCGATTCCTAGGTCGAGCAAAGTGTTATTGGATTTTTCCTTTAGGCAATTATCAGTTTTAACGCATAACTTTTTCTAGGTTTTACAATAGGGAACTATTCATTTATTACAAGACAATCAATTTCGCTGTTATGTTTTCTATGGTTTACGATTTACAAAAATCTGATCGGAGAAAGTTGTAGAAATTCATTTCAGCCATACTAAGATCTATAGAACTGTCTGCCTTACATCATCGTCAGCCCTTATTAATCTAATTGTTGGGCACAGGCCACCTCTACAACTGAGATACTTTAGGCCTCAGTCTTAACTTTTAAGTTTGCAGGTTTTCTCATGATATTACCCACATAACTTCTGAAAACCTTCGATTGTCGACCGCGCGCTTAAGCCTCGAGGCCGTCACTATTTTTCTTCTCTGCCTTACGGGATTAGGATTATTACTTTCAATACCTACGACCAAAGAGTCTAATCTATTTGCTTAAAATTCTAACCATGAAGGTTTCAATAAATTAAAATGAATAAATTAAAAAGTAGGACACCAGCACAGCCCAATCAAACACGACGACGCCAAATTTCGTTCCCAATACATGAATTACGAACAAACACACAAAAACACACACTTGTGTTGAGTAATCGGCACGTTCTGAAAACCTTTTGGCATAATTATGTAGGACTGTTGAAATGTTTCTATGTTTGAACAAATGATGAATTCGGTGCACTGTTCTGTCATCGTAAAGTTTTATTCGCAGTAAAATCTGACTCAAACATGATTCAGGATTCTGTTAGTCTTTCGACTAATGCTATGTTTGGACAAGACTTTGCTTAAAATTAGATGCGGTATATTTTGTCACTAGTATTAAAATACTCACAGTCGATTATATTTATGGTGACACCAACCATGAATTTAAATTCGATTAGTTGAATGATTAATTGATCCCTTAAAATATAATGCGGTCCAAAAAATGTCGATTGAAATAAATTTCTAGGTTTATACATTTCAAACCATACTGACTTCAGAGAATATGATCACTGATCAAGTATCATGAATACTTTAAAAGCGTAGTGAATTTTTGGCGTTCGATACATAAATATTTAAGTTTATTATTCAAAAAGCTAGAAGTGATCAGGCAAAGAAAAAGAATGAATTAAGAATTTTTAAATGAAAATAAATTACTGGCATGAAATATTTTGGAAATGCAAAAACAAAGAAAAAAACACTTTCAGTATCAAAAGACATAAAGAGTGTCAAAGTTTAAACAAGAGGTGTACCCGTAACACATTTCCATTAGTCAATGTTTCTTTATTTAAGCTAATACTGCCATATGTTCAAACAGCCTTTTTCCAATTACGAAATATTTTTCTATTGAACGAAGAGTTAATATTTTAGAATTAAAATTAAAGACTTGACGATGCTGTTTTAAACAGTCTTCAGAATACAGGAATCACGATATAGTAAATAGTAATCTCCCATAAAAAATAGCTGAATGGGATTAGAAGGGAAATTGACAGTATTTGTATTGGGACGAGTCTCGCCGCTTTACTGCCACCTTTTTATTGTACTACGAAGATTATTAATTACTAAAAAGCGACCGTGTCTAACATATGACAGTCTAATCGTAGGTTCGGCAATCGGCACGCTCGGCATGCTGACATATCCTTTCTAGTTTTATACAACTGGGCTTAGACCTTACTCTTCAATTTTTTGTTATAATACATCCTTTAAGAAATATCCCAAATAACTTGTTTGGAATAAGTACGTCGCTGGCTGCAGGCGACTTCCGACCGATCCCAATGGAAGTCATTGGGGGAGGTCATCATAGGATGATGATGATGATGAAGTATTCTTACCTATAGATAAGTTTCCTTCTGACGGATCTCTTGAAGAACCCGCTGCAGCCGTTGCACGCGAGGATTCCGTAGTGCTTGCCCGAACTTGTGTCTCCGCAGACCACGCAAATCAGACCTGAAGCAAATTCAATATTGTAACAAATTTCCAAATGAATTTTTTCGTCATGTTTGGTTTCGATTTCAAACGTGACATTATGCCGATTTCTAGAATTAGTGATGTAAAAAATATTGATTTATTAATTCTCATTACTGCTCTCTCAGACTTAATGCTACAGGCATTTCCTACCAGTCAAATGTGGAGTGATTCATATATGAAATGCTGTAAGTACATAATAGTTACATAAATACATTAATATATGTAGTTGCGGTGATAACAAACCCATTGGCGTTGAAAACAATCCCGACAAAAACGCCAATGGATTAGTGATCACTGCAACTATAACCTACCTGAGTTTCTGATCAGGGTCTGAATACACACAGTATAATATGTAGGGAATAAACAACTTTGTAAAGTTAACTCAATCTAAGCATTTCTCTCTTCTTAGTCCCAATAAGATTGACATAGAAAAAGTAATGGTCTAATCCCAACCTGTCTTACCCAAATGGCTGGTCTTCTTAGTAGGCGGGTCTGGCAGCCAGGGTCTTAGAGCTGGTGGGGCGAGGGCCGCCGCAACCAGGGCGGCTGAGGTCGGCGGAGACCATCGGAGTGGTGAGGTGCTGTCATCGCCTGGTGAAAAAATTATGATTAGGTTGATAGAGACAGACAAATTCGCAAGTATCCTAGGGCAAAGAGGTATTTCTTATTGAAGTGGTGGTGTCGTCGCCTAATGAAAAAAATATAGTTAGTTTTATAGACACATCCAAAATCCAGTAAATTGAAAAGGACGGGAAAAGAGGTATTTTTTACGTCGAGGACCAAATCTCGTTCTCTTTTCATCTACATGATTTACTAAAGACCATTTTGGAAACCATGAAATACTATATAATTAGTGAGATTGAAAGTTCTCAATTTTAGGAAAAGTTGTATTTAAGTTTTATTTGTTTAAGACAAGTGTAGATATTTAAGAAATAATCAGGTAGACTGAAATAGCAATCGCGTGACCGTTTCATTATTGCAGGGGGATATAGAAATGTTAAAACAGAGACAATTGGCATTCGAACACCATGGACTAAAAATATCAGCTTTCTAATATCCCAAAACGAATCTAAAATTAAGTAACCCTCATAAATATTTAATCTGGAGTAATAAAATGATCATTTCAAATCGCACCCTTTCCTTTTAATACGTTTCCACTTTGCGAATATCAGGGGTCGATTCGACCCTTCTTTGAAAACGTGTTGGATTTTCAACCTTATTACAGTGGAATAAGGTTTGGGGTATAAAGGATCAGTACAGGATTAACCCGTAATGTGATGAATCAATTAAGTGATTGGTACCAGACGACGTTATAAAGTGTTTTTATTGGGAGCAAAGGAATTTGCTATGGTTGTGTCATAGTGCGTGGGGAGTAAGTTTCAATACGATTGGTTTTATGGCATTTTGAACAGATTTGTGGGTAGTAAGTAGAGTGTCGACTTCGATCATACCCTTCTTCGACAGAATTATGACTGATTCCAACCGGATACAAATACATATATTTGATAGTGATGATTTTCGTGTTTCGCTAGAATATGATTATTATTCAAGTATGATTATCCAGATACCAACATTCTTTCAAGAGTAAATCGTACCTCCGACATTTACGAGCGAAGGTAATGCAATAGTATAATTTGATAGTCGATTTTTTGCGACCATGATACCAAGCGACTGATATATAGGTACCAACCCAATAGAGCTGGCTTATTCTAAACGCTTTCCCATATAACAATATTATAACCATACAACAACCTACCTATATCCTACAACCTAAAAAACATCTCTGAATCTCTCTAACTTTGACTGGCAACATCTTTGGAATTAAGCCCACTTTGACAATCACTGTGTATTATTAACAATGTACTTTCCTTCAATTCCTTGATCATCTGAAACCAACCACCATGAAATATTGTTCAAGTCGGAACGCACTAAAAAAATCCTCAATATTGTTAGAATCAGTACGTACTAGGAAAATCACAGTATTCTTTCAATTATCCATGTCAGACCCTCGAAATCGAATCAAAAAGTTGCCCCCAACGTCCTGTAAGTGATGTCGTATTAACTCAACTCTAGTTACGGTTAATTGGTGTACAATAGTGACAACGCCCCCGTCGCCAGCGTTATTTATTTACCTATATTAAATGTCGGATGCACTCGTGCTGAGGGAGGGTAGAACTACGAAACGAGTGGACACGGTTGAAAATCTTTGATGTTCACTTTTGTCTAGGGGTTTTAACTTAGTGGGATGATATGGGAAGTTATTTAGTGGGCCTGAATTTTAAAACCAACATGCAGTAAGAAACCTAATTTCATTAGTGATAAAAGAAGAGAATACTATAACTTCTACAAAAAACACTAGTAAAAAATTCTGAAGCTCATATAAATTTTCTTCAAGCAATATTCTTAAGGTTCTTGAAATAAAACATCTCATCATTATCTTGTGTTATAATTCTAATACTTCATCCCCAGTCGTCCTCCATCTCTATCGCTCCTATCACCAAGTGCTAATGCTATCCCTTTCCCACGTAATATGAAAGGAATGACGTCATCCAGATCCTTCTCAATTCAAACATCTCAGAATATAACTGACGTTCCTGGAATAATCCATTGAGCTACTAACACAAATTGAGACAATAGAAGAATCTATTTCCATGACAATGACTCGCCTACTCTATACATTAGCAACTCTCTGCTCAAATGAGATAACTCAATAGGGCGAGACTTGGCGCGTCATGAACAGGGCCCTTTAAATACATTATTTCGTGAACAATGCGCACCGATACTCTTCGAAGGTTTAGTTGTTACTTTAATACTTGTTTGAGGTTCGATTTTGTTGTAAATATTAGAAAAATATTACAAATTACTGCTGGGCATAGGTCTCCTCTACAACTTAGGATGTTTAGGCCTTAGTCTACCACTAGCGTTGCCCAAATGCAAGAACAAGACGAGACTTAGCCACTCTTGGTCTTGGTCTTGCGCCAATACACCTGGTCTTGGTCTTGGTCTTGGTCTTGCGCTCCCAGTCTTGGTCTTGGTCTTGGTCTTGCAGCAAGAGTCTTGCAAGTCTTGCAATTACCTATTAGTCTATTACTATTTATTAAAGTTTACTTTAAATCTTAGAAAAACGTATTAGAATTGGAACATTGTGAGCTTGAATTAACATAGCCATAGTAAAGATCAAGCAGATTAATAAATAACTGAAGATTTTATAAGAAATTCGAAAAATCACCTGACCTATATGTCGTTTTCCATGGAAGTAACTGTTTCTTAATAAACATTTATGATTTATAAGCTTACATTTGTTAAAACATGTAGAAAACAAATTAATTACAATAACTTGACTGTATTTTAAAGAACCTAAGAACATTTTAACCTACGCCCTGTGGCGGCAATCAAATAGTGTCAAATGTTGTGATTTCGGCGCGGCGGCAACGATTGTTGTATATGATTTCAAAAGAAGCCGCCGGCGCGTGTACCGTGACCATGTACTTCCGAAAAGCGGCAAATTACTTTGAGAAGTAAGTACAAAACCTTTGATGCCGCATTATCAAAATGCCGATGGTTAAAACATAACTATGCATGCACTCAGTTTGATTTTAATGGATATTATTTTATTCGCTATGTAGGTATGTTTATGGTATTAGTCGTAATGCGCATAGGTCCAGTTTTTCATATTCTTTGATACAGTTTTTTGCGTCTCATAGAATTCCTAAGCGTACCTATACACCGAACTGTTACACCTAACTACTCCGTGAAATAGCGCTAAGTCCTAGCTGCAAGACGCAAGAGTCTTGCAGGCTAGGTCTTGTTCTTGCTCAAGTCTTGCACGGTCAGTCTTGGTCTTGGTCTTGCTAAAAATACGCGGTCTTGTTCTTGGTCTTGGTCTTGCAAAAACGCAAGAACAAGACCAAGACTGCAAGACCAAGACTGAATTTGGGCAACACTATCTACCACGCTGGCCTAGTGCGGGTTGGCGGCCTACATCTGTTATCTTTTATGTGAGGATGAAACCTCATACTTCATTATTGTGTCTCCCGCTTTGGCGCGGAGTGGAAAATCTTTGCTTCCAAATCATTCTTTGAGTCTTTTTTTCTGAATAATTCCGTTGCGGGATCATGACAAATGAGGTTCTTTTAGATTCACTAAGTTTCAGTGTTCAGCATCAATATTGTGCGTCTGTCTGTCGATATTACAGCACAGAAGTTACAGGGGCGGGTGAGTGGTGGGATAGGGCTAAAAAACCCGTAATACTAATAATAATTTCCTGGGGGACAAATCCCATGTTTGGAAAGTACTCAAACAACATCCTGAATCTTTGAAACCACAAGAGTCTTAATCATCATCATCTTGCTACACTGTTCAACATTTTTATTTGGGATCGCGCAATCGCAAATGGGGTTGAGAGACAATTAGTCAAATTAAGAGATTCAATAATCTAAAACGCTTTCCAAAATTAAATAAAGAAATACACCGAACAGTCACATAAATAGTTTTTCTGTGCTCCAGGATCAACAGCGGCACGCACAATATTGGCGCCGAGCAATGAAGCTCAGCGAATTTAAGGGAACCTAAATTGACAACAATTGAGCAGTGATGGCCTCGAGGTTTGGGCGCGCGGTCGAGAATCTCGACGGTCGCGGGTTCGAACCCCAGGCACACACCTCTGACTTTTCGAAGTTATGTGTGTATTCACATTGAATTATCACTTGCTTTAACGGTGAAGGAAAACATCGTGAAGAAACCTGCACACCTAAGAGTTCTTAGGAATTTCTTAGGTGTGTAGTCCGCCAACCCGCACTAGGCCAGCGTGGCGGACTATGGCCTAAACCCTCTCAGTGGTAGAGGAGATCCGTGCTCAGCAGTGGGCGAATATGGGTTGATGAAGAAGAAGAAGAAGAAATTGACAACATAAAGGAGGAGTTGGAAAACAAAGAGTTGTCCACTTCCCTCCACAGCAGAGCGGGTGACAAAACATTGAGCTATGAGCTACAATAAAACGCTTTCCAAAATTAAATTACATTAAAATACTTCATGCCCCTAGTATTTGGGCCGCGAGCTCGCATTAAGCGTCACACTCGTTCTGGTCCCATGTGCGAGAAATCCCTTAGGGGCAATCCAGTGGCATATTGATTTTATATCGTCTCGTAAGGGGTGGGGGTTTGGGGTAATGTTATTATTTTGGGCCTCATGCTTTCGTAATTTGAAGTCGTGGCTTGAAGTGTCAGGTTTTTTGAGAATCAAAGCTAAATATGTAGAGATTTTGGAATTTTGTTATTGTTATCTGACAGTCTAGGGGCGTTAACGATTAAAGATTAAAGAAGGAAAATAAAATAAAATGTATTATTTTATATTATTACTATGAAAATAGCTACATGATAGTCTCTTGAAAAATTTGCTTAGCTGGTGAATAAGAAATTATAACGAAACTATATGGTAATATTACGCTGATTTTTTTTGTTCCTTTCAGTATGGCTGATATGGAGGCAGAGTATGAAGTCAACATTATTTGTGGTGATCAGAAACTATAATACTTATGGAATATTTGTGTGCCGTTTGCATCCATCATGTTTACTATATTGAATTTCAAGAAAAAAGAGAATGAAAATAAGAAAATATTAGATCTTAAGCTCAAATGAACTTCTATTTTGATGCTTATGTGATTTTGATATCCAATGGAAAAAGTAGAATAAGTTTTTTATATAATATACCAACCCAAAGGACGTCCACTGCCGGACATAGGCCTCCCCGAGAGACTTTCAAAGTGTTCTATTGGAAGCGGCCTGCATCCAGCGGCTTCACTAAACCCAAGAATAAAAAAAATCAAATAAAAGCTATAGAAGGCAGTCTTATTGCTAGTTGTGTTCCAGACAACTATTAGTTTTGGAATCAAAAATTTTGATTGAGGTCGTCGACAAAATGACAAATACAAACAATAGTATATTCAGACCGTGATCGTTAACAAAGGCAGGTTATAGCCACGGTGATTACGAATACCCATTGGTGTCAAAAAAATCAAACAACAACCTTTTAGGAAAATGTAAAAAAAATTCGTTTAAGGGATTTTTTTTTAATGCCAATGAGTTTGGAAACACCTTTTCTATTAAGTACCTTAATTTCCGATCACGGGCTGAATACATACCGCTATACCTGTATAACGCTCAATATCTAGATTTTTCTTTTATATAGCGATATAGATTGTAAATAGTTACTTATATCTGCAGGTGCAAAACAAATGTACCGAACCTACAAAATATTGGGGGGAAATTCCGGCAAAAATTATGGCCTATATAACCGGCGATGTAATTGTAATTCTTTGTCGCAAACGCAATAAGGAAAAGGGGAATAAAATAAATTTTTATAAGGCACATAAAAAGTTCCCGGGGGAGGATTGTAAGTCAGCACGGCGCGACTGTATCCTGGTATCAGGATAAATCAATGTTTGTGCTGGAGTGGTACGGTTGGTAAGGAACAGGGCGTGGCGTGGAGAGGTTATTAGTGTTTTATTTTTTTGTAAATTGGCGGTAAAAGTCAAAGTTTAACATTAGGTGGCTCAGTAGCTCGTTTGCCTCCTTTCCCATAAAACATACTACGCTGGACTAGTACGGTTTGGCAGGCTACATACTTAAGACTTTTAAATGTGCAGATTTAATCACGATGTTTTCCTTCACCGATAAAATAATAATTCATTGAGAGTACACACATAAATTCGAAAATTTTGAGTTGTATCCGAGATTAAAAACAGCTTCTCGACTCCACACTTAAACGACGCCATCCCTTATTGTAATGTCTAAAATCTTGTCAATATCAATGAAGTCTCCACGCCACCACTGTCCTGAGACACGCCCGAGAAACTTTGTCGCTTGCCGTTTTATTTGCTTTTCTTTTGACGCGCCAAGCTCTTGAGCCTCTCTGATTAATTTCGCTCCCCCAGACCCACACAAATCCGTGCTTAAACGCCCACCGTGCCCTCAAACAGAAATAAGAATGTATTTCTGACGGCTAGTACATTGGGACTACTGATTATGTTAGATGACTATTTTTTTTTTCAACAGTCACACATATAGTCCTGATCCCAAATTAAGATACGTGTCTTGTGTCGTGGGTATCAAAAACTATGAGAGACTTTTCGGTCTTACAAACCCAGACCCGAAACAAATACTTGTGGATCACACAAACATTTGTCTCGGTGCGAGATACATTTTTGATTTTTCTTTCTCCACATATCTAGATCTAAATAAAAGTTTTCCGATTTGAGCTATAAACACAAATTCTATTTTAACATCTGATGAACTAAATTAGTAACTTGGAAGAAGTTAGTTGAGAACGTTTAACTTAACTTTCATTTGAGATTACATATAAGTGTTATTTTGTATTTTTTTTCACTCTAAAACAGATATTTCAAACATATTACAATTTTTCTTATATGTAATTTTATATAGGATATATTTGAAGTGTCGAGAAATTTTTTTTTTTGGCGCAAATTTACCGCCCCTAAAATCTACCTAGGTTACAGCTTAGTGATAAATCCGCTATTGTATAGTGTCACATGGAAATAAAAATGGGAAATACCATTTCAGCCAACACATGTCTGTACCGTGTAATATGAAAAGTCATTTACCAGAAAATACATTGTACAAATTTGCACAGTTTGTAGCTGTAGACCAGAAGGAAATAATATGTTTTTTACTTTATAATTAATTAATACAGGGGAAATACAGTTTCGAAGGTTAAATTATAAAGTGATAAAGAGTTAAAAACATTATTTTATTGATAAACATTTTGAATTACATTATATTTATAATAAAAAGTCGCGTGAATAAACTTTCAAAAATTTGAAGAAAGACAGTAAACATAACAAGTAGTCTTTACTATTGCTTCTTTATTTTCTGGGGTATGTATGAGGGTTCTATCGAAAGTTATCGGAATCGATTCCCCTGAAGGCAACATTTTACTTTTCTCTGCGTTAGGCCTAAGTAGTAGGTAGTAAAATATCGCCTCCTCCTCCAGTTATACCTTAGTATAAATTACGAAAAAAATATTTAAGCGACCGTTGTTCATTAATCAACAAAGTACCGTTAATTTAATTGACCGTTGATAAACATAATCACACACTACGTATCTATACAAATTATTTCCAACGCGACTACACAAAATTAGCAATCACAAGCTAATAAAAATTCGCTCCAAACAAAACACAATCAATTTTATTCACAAAGGCAAACCATTATTCGTAACAGAATTTCGTGTATCGGCTTATTTGTATTCAAAGGCCGCTTTGACCGGGTAAAGTGGCAAATCATGAAGAGGCTGAAAATCAGTCAAATAGCCCCCCCCTAGGCACGGGCGCGCGGACTGAATACTGATCACGGGACGGAATATAAAATTGATGCAGACATTTTGTATAGACTCAACGTTAATATTACCGGGAGTGATAGGCTCTGTTTGTATTATATGTAGTATTTAGATGTCTTAGGCTTAATACATGGGTGGGAGTAAATATTATTGGAATTTGTAGTAATAATTAAAAAAAGGAACCAAAATAGCCGAAAATTTAAGATACAGGGGTTTAAATTTATGTGTGCATACATAAATGTATGTGTGTACTTGAACTACCGTTAGTTATGTTTTCTGATTAGAAGACGTCAACTTAACAGGCCTGGATTATGCTTTTGACTTAAACACACAGCGATAGACTTTTAGGACAAACAAATAGAGGCATATAGCTAGCATTTTTGAGATTTAATTTACCATATTTTGATTTAATATCCAGACCCCAACATTTGAGCCGCCCCTTTTGAGCTTCTACGGTAGTACCGCCACTGAAAGGCGGATGAATGAGAGCTGCTAAAGACTAGGATTAGAACGAAGGACGTAATGTATGTTTAACAAGGTTAAAATCTTACCAATTCTTCCGTCTTGATGTTCCTGAGTTAGCTGTAAAGGAGCCTGAGCAACTTCCATTCTTCTTATTAATATTTCTTCACTATTAATAATTCACTTTACAATATACATACAGTCATAGTCTTTAAAACACTCCGAATTTCAATTCACTAATAAAAAAATCATAAGTTAGATCACACAATTTTCGCAAGTCACGCTAGTTTAATAAATAGCACGAAATTAATTTTCAACTGTTGTTAATGTACATTTCAATATTTCAATTGCGATTTAAATAAATTTGAATTCATTATATACATTTATGAATTAATTTCAGGTTAATTTATTACGATAATTTTTGTATTGATTTTAATAATACCTTTTTTACGATATTATTCGATCGAATAGGTGACATGATTGAAAAAATAACATCAATATGCTATGAATATATAGTAAATGTCTTTTGTTTGCTTAACCCAGTCTGTTTTGAGTTTTCGAGACTACCAATATTTGTTGAATTTATATTACGGTTATTACGAAGACATCAGTTAGTATTAAACACACTTTTAGTGGTATTTCAGCTGCTCTAATGTCTTAGAATATAAAAGCATAGTTTCAGCGGTGGGGTGAATGAATTGGCCCTATTATGTTTTTTTTTTGGCAATACCTAATTTAATATGATGTAGTATTTGTGACACCTTATTCAGAGTTATTTTATACCTATTTTTTAATATATGGTGTACAAATTAAATAAATAATTCCGATACTCGAATCGAACTGTTCGATTTAATCTACACAATATATTTTTTATACTTACAAGGGATGAGAAAGCATCTAATGATATGAGCAATGCGATCTAAATCGGAACTGATAACAAACAACTTCAGCTTGTTAAGTCAACAAAATCTGCCTTAGTTTACCAGATTATAATTATAGAAAGAGCAGTACTTACGTAATAGTATCATACAGTAGTTTAACTTCATACAAACGGGCCAAAATCGAGTTATGCCTACGCGCCCGATCTCGGCATGGTCTCGGCATGCAGTCGGTCCACACTTCCTATTACATTCACAAAGTATTTTATTTAAATAGATAGAAAGTCAAAGTAAGCAAATTTAATTTAATTGCTGCAGGTGCGCAACCTTATTGCATGTTTTACGTACCGCGCGGCGGCAGGCCTTTGATTCAAAAATACGGCCGAGTTAAACTACTGTATGATAATATTACCGTGACATGTGCGTCCTATACAACTGAGAGCGTTAAGGTCTTAATCAACCAAGCAGGGCTAGTACAGGCAGAAATTTCTTACACCAGTTTTATCAATGTGTTAAATTCAGCAATTTGACTATCATTTGGCACAGACCCTAAAATTATTCTTTTGTTCATTTGTTCCGTTCAAAGCCACGTATGTATCAAAAACAGATGTCAAATATTCAAAATGAATATATCAAAACCAGTATTTACAGGATAATACCGCTACACTGTATTACCATTTTGTCATATTTGTATTGGATTTCGGAAATGAAGACTATAAATTTTTAATGTAAATTAGTAACATTTTTATTTATAAGAACAAACCCATTGAATTAAAGTATTTTGAATGAAATTTCCATTTTAGAAACAAGTAGTCGTCGGCTTACCCTCATATAAAATAAAGTGGAATAAATTCTATTATCAGATACTGTATTATAAACAAGAATATCCACCATAACAAGTGACGGTATTTTATAGGAAAAGTTCTTTTTTGGACTTAATTCTTAACAAAATAACTTTTAAAAAAAATCACAAGATAATATATTTTTTTCTTTTACATCGACATCGCTAAACCGATATTGATGATTTTTCTCACGGAGACAAATAGCTTAGTTACTTATAACTTATAAGCTACCGTTTTCATAACATTGGATAGTCTCAAAAAATCAAGAAAAACACTTTCTTTTGGTAAATAAATAAAATATTTTTTCCTGTCTCTTTTCAGTTTAACAATTCCGATACATTTTTCATATATTTTTTTTGATAAACCATCTGAACATCTGCAGCCTATTGTAACAGAGACTCATATTTGTAAGGAAATTGTTGCGGAACTAAAATATATGAAGAAAATATTTCATTTGTGAATTACTTGGTGATATGAAATTTACTGCGAAAATTGGTGATCTTTCCATATTTTTGATGTCCTAAAACTAATTTTTATATTTCTAGGGTGAGTTGCGAGTATATTAAGAAAATATTGTTTTTTATTGTTATTAAATATATGTAGTGCAGCACGAATAGATGTCTCTTGGTGGCTTTAGTTTATTGATTGATTAAAAAAAATGACGGCTAATAGTTTTAAATGCCCATCAAGGTGTTATTTATAAGTGAATATAATTACACAAAAAATTCCTTGAAATTAATTATTTAACATCAAAGAGCTTTTTATAATTAATTTCAGTCTACAACCTATTTAAAATTACTTAATGAAACTTGCAACCCAACCACAAAAAAAAAACAATATTCAACCAGCACAACCGTTAAATCACTGACATTCCAAATTCAAATCTTCACAAACCTTCACAGAAGTGAACGCGTAAAAACAGATGCGTAAGTCCCTATACGCACTCGGGCACGCGTAGGGCGATACGCGCGCGCCAACTCGCTGTCGCGGAACTTTTGACGCGGCGTCGGCGTTAGCTGGCCGAGGGCGGGGCTAGCTCCGCCCAATGCTTTTCGCCTCGGGGATATAGGGGGACATGGCCTAGAGCCAGCCTGGGCGCGAATTACGCTATGGAGTTGTATTTTTGTTGTATTAAAATTAATTTTGGATTTTATGTTTGGAGCAAACAGTGGTAAGTGAAATTTATTGAGATTATGGTAGATTTTAATGATTACTAGGTTTGTATTTTAATTATCAAAAATCTCTTTGGTTAAAAATATTTTTTTGATTCAATTTGATATTAAAAACGTAAATAAATCAAGCATTTATCAAAATCATCATCAACCCATATTTCGTATTTCACACTAATGGCAACGGGCCTCCTCTACAACTATGAAGCTTTAGTCAATGCTGATCAAATGCAGCTTGGCAGACTACGGACCTAAGATATCTAAGAACTTTTAGCTGAGTAGGTTACCTTAATATGTTAACCTAAGAAAATATCTTCCATATTTTCAAACACACTTCGAAAAAAAATACTCAACACCACACGTTTATCTACCCCGTAAATATATTTACTCAACTACGAGGGTAACAAGTTGCACGTCCGCCGATGTCGGTCTCTCCGCCTATCTTCGATTTTGGGTCAGCTGTTAAGCGTCCATTTTAAGCTTTAATTTGTGGTATAACGCGTTGGCGGTTCGCCGTTTGGAATAATAGCATCGTATATCCACGATGGTGCCAGCATTCCGTTTTCCAATTACAGTGCCAACTCTTTATTAGACCTATTAGGTTTATAAATACACCGAACGTACTGACTTTGATATTCGGCTTTGTGTTGGTCATGGAAATTAATAACCGCCGTATTGTCATACAGATCACGCTTAGAATTATAGAATCCTAAATTATAAAGAAATTCACGACAAAGGAGGATATATAAATATGAAACAAGATTTTCAAGGCACAGGGTTAAGCAAGGTTACTGAAGAAGCGAGATAATCGACACATAAACTCTACCAAGATGCATTCGTTGCAATTTGACAATAATGTCTTAAGATGCGTTACTATAATACATAATTAACAGTTTACTGAGATACACATATTCAAGTTTGAAAAGCCATAGTCACGCGTTCTTAAAGTGTTATGGGTATTTTTCTATGTAAAGTGTGATATGTTATAAATATACGCTATATACTCTGATTATAAATTAAATATTAATCCATAAAGGATTTACAACATTTTTATATCTGTTATATCAGTAATATTAATGACCATACTACTACTACCGCAATATTAATTGCTATTTGTAACTTTAATTACCACTCTAAAATTTTAAAACTCGCAACTATGGCTTTCCAACTATTGATATTATATGATTATTGTACAAGAGCAGAGTCTATGTGTGGAATATCTTGCTTCTTCAGTAGGTAGTTAAATCCTGTGTCTTAAAAATCTTTTTCCATATTTTTAGCATTATTTTTTGTCGTAGTCGGTTTAACGGTTTTATTTTTTACGATGTTAATGTTAAGGTACATGTTTATTGCTCAATCGTATTAGAAAATTTTTGATGTAACCCATTTATTTCATATGCCTTCAGACCCAACTCTGAATTAATCCCAGATTGATTATATCTAAGACTTAATATTTTCTTTACATAAAACTTACAGGTACCTAAATACTTATTTTCCACATTACATAGCATAAATTGAGAATATTGTCGCCCAATGACGATTCGCATTGGGCTTGAGGCGTGGCGCCCGCGTATTACACGTCAGAGAGGAAAAGTCAACAGTTTCCCGCGGAAATATCCACCAATGAGGTTGCGTGTAGGGATTTGACATTATCTGTCAAAGGTTATGCGAGTAGGCATTTTATGAACGTTATATATCTAGTTATAGCTACTGAAAGAATAATAAGGAATACTTATTGTTTTGTGTGCCCGGTAAACATCTATAGTCTAATTCTCCATCAAATTGATAATAAGCTAAAAACATAGATCTTCGGTTACCGGTCGTGTCTACTATAATTTAATCTTTTATTTACCATCATGCATTTTATTTGCAGAACAAACTGTTTACATCTGAGACATTACAGACAGGAGTTAACATCATATTAATGATAAATTAAACAATTAACATCTGTATTAACATAGGTAATGATATAAAAAACTGGCATGTGACCAGTAATGTACCTAGTACAGTTATTGAGTCATATTTACCGCCTCGTGATCTGAAAGTACCTACAAGTATGTGCCGTGCGATCTAAAAGTCCCGGGTCGGGCAGTTACTGAATTTTCCTAATAGGAAATTCTTAGTAGGAGCACGGAGTCTGAGAAACGGAAGATATATTGGCTACACTGGATTGCAGAAATGCACCTCTGCCTACCCCTTAGAGGAGTAAAGGCGGGAAGCTATGTATGGACATAATAATGTCGAGTGTATCTTACCGGTCAAAATACCAGTTATAAGTTAATAGTTACGTCATCAATTTTATTCGATCGATTTACAATTAATTTTAAAACGTGTTTTTTACCTGAAAAATTTGAACGATTTCACACTATTTAATTTGGTATGATAAATTTACAACACTGTTTCTGTTGGTAAGAATGACGCTGTACAAAAAATCTTCTACTACAAGAACAATAAATTCTATGATAAACCCAATTCTTTGTCAAAGATCAATTAAATATTTTAAAAAGCATTCTATAAAATAATTTCATCAAATAAACATTCAAAACTCACTATTCAAACAAAAACAGTTTAGTGAAATTGCGGCATAAAATAAAAAAAAAAACAACATAAAGAAAAGGCATTGAAAAAGAAACCCTTATTATACCCCGAAATCCTTTCAAAGGAACCCCGAAAACTACCCACAAGTCAATCGCCAAACTCCGCTCCGTGAAACGGCTCCCCAATCTCCCCACCCAGCACCCCATTCTCCCCATTTTGCCCCCGAATTACCGCTAGCCCCCTAAACCGCTATCTACAGTGACAGTTCAATAAAGCACGGGGACCAATCGTGGCAAACGTCGCCCGGTATAAGCCAATAGGATTAACGCTGCGTCTATCTCTTTCTTGCTTGCGTGAAATCACGTGTTGCCCTCTCACTCTGTCTCACGGCCGACGGATTCTTGATTCGATTGCGATTGAATTCTTTATTTGAATTTTTCTTTTGTTTTACATTTCGACGTACTGACGGCTCGGTTAATTCGTCTTTTTAGTCTTTGGCCAAAGTTGTTTGAATTACTATGGAGGTTTTAGTATGTCTATGGATTTTTCTTTCAGGTTGTTCTTAATTGAATAGTGTAGTTAAAATAAATTACTATTAGCTTGTCCTTCAGAATGTTCTATATTTTTTTTGTGTTATGTAAGTAAGCGTAAGAGTAACATAGCTTTAATAAGATTATTGTTTTTCTAGTATACAACTTTTTACCATGGGAATTTTATGATAAAATACCTTATCTGAAAATATATACAGACACAGATTCCACAGTAATAAGAATTCTTGTAACGAGGATATCAGAAACTACAAGATTTTTTCCTTTGGAAACACTCAGATCTGTTACTAATATTTGTCAATTATCCAAAAATTTGTCTCTCGTTTCATAAGGAGATAAAAGCCAACCGACAATTTAGCGCAGGCTGTCAAATTCACAAAATTTCATATGTCAGGAGTGTTATGCAATATTTTACGTACAATTATTTGTTTTTAAAACAATAATTATATTTTGTGAATATAAGAACATACTTGTATTGTTAAGTAAGCAGAATTTACACAAGTTGATCGAATAATACAGACTTTCACAAATCCGCGGCTTAATTTTCGGCCAGCGATCGAAACCCTGGGTTACATAACCGCAGCGAGCACTCTTAGGGGCCAATTACTAATGGGGCTTAAGAGCGAAAGGAGTTGATTTGTTAAAGTTCACGAAAAACGGGTTGAGGGGATGTAGTAAGATATCAGGTGAATTTATGACGTTTTCTTCTAAACTAAATAAAACTTCTAAACTAAAACTAAATACAACCTGAAAAACTCTTTTTCTAGACGTATAGTTAAAAATACTAAGTGATTAATGGACGGTCGCTAAGATGGTTATAAATAAGTGCCCCGTGGGCCGTGGCGCAGTTGGTTAGACACCAGCTTGCGAAACGAGAGGCCGCGGGTTCAATCCCGCACCGAGACAAATGTTTGTGTGATCCACAAATATTTGTTTCGGGTCTGTAAGTCCGAAAAGTCTCTCGTAAATTCTGATACTCACGACACAGGACTTCTGTCCTAATGTGTGGTCAGAAATATGTATGAATGTTGGGAGTATTTATTGTATTGTATTATTGTATGTAAATATATGGACGAAATATGATGACGATTTTTCACAATTTGGGGGTCTAACTTCCAACATGACTTCTACCATACAAATCGAATTTGGCGTGACTCGAGAAACGATTCAGCTGAACAAACAGTGTAATAACCAGCGTGACATTATATCCGAATTATTCGGAAATATATGTTTGACGACGCGAGGCTCTGACATCAATACAAACCTTTTTGTTAATTTGAAAAGTGGTTTTATAGTCATAGTCACTAGCGGAGCGTCGCGTCTATGGTAATAGGACGGCCATCTTGTGCCGGGACATTCAAAAGAAGTCCGCTTGCGCACCCTAAGAAGAAGTTAATAAACTTCATTGTCTACCTAAAAAATTAATAAATACACCCAGCAGTCACATCTACACTAGGTTACAAGATGTATCGTGGGTATCAGACACTATGAGAGACTTTTACGGTCTCACAAACACCCAGACACGAAACAAATATTTGCGGGAACAACAAGATGTGCGGGGATCGAACCCGCGGCCTCACGTTTCGAAAACTGGGGTCAAGCCAACTGCGCAACGGGGCTGTTTAAATCGAATAATATTATGTATGTAAAAGTAAAGCTTTCTGTCAATTAAACTTATTCGTACCAAAATTAAGATCTTATAAATACTTTTGACTCTCTTTAGAATCTGACTTAATAAGCTAGGTAACAATAATACCTACATACACATAACCACAGGCTTATATTCCCCATAAAGAGAAAGAAAAAAGTGTTCTTGGACCATATTTCGGCACTATATCAATCCCACGTAATATTAGAGAGCGAGCTTAATGTTTTCAAGCAGATTTCAAGACTCCGTGCTGCTACGTGCTACTGAAACCCAAAAGCATTGCGCGACCCGGGAATCGAGCCCGTGACCTCTTGATCGCATGGCACTTAAGCCACAAGACAAAAAGATGTAATAAATATTAAACATCATATTATTTTCGATAAACGCAGGAATTTCCCGGCATTAAACTATTTGAACAGCTCTCTACTTACCATGTTGAATCAACAGTATTTTTTTTAACGAGAAGAAAACACTTTCTCAATGGGACCAAAATACATACATATACACACACATATACACACACACACACAAACACACACCGTCGCCAGCAAACTACGAAAAGGCAGCAAAACCTCTTTTCTTTCTCGTACAATAAATTAAAAAAATACAGATAAAATAATAAATGAAACGAATTGATTAATCTGCAGGCAACGCTTGTCTCACAAATGATTATCTCGCCGAGGGGTGAATGATCATGTTTCGGACACACGCCGCCAGGGGGCGCCACCTGTGGCGACTATTATCCAATAAACACGACACGGGTAAAAGTCTGCTTTTGACATCGCAATGCTCTCGACTGGCTCTTACTTACGATTGTTAGTTTATTTATTAAACGATTTACTTATTATGATACTTGACAGCCCCGTGGCGCAGTTAGCTAGTTGTACCTTGCAAAATGAGAGGCCGCAGGTTCAACGCCGCACCAAGACAAATTTTCGTGTGATCCAAAAATATTTGTTTCGGGCCGTGTAATTTGTGATATTTTCTAACTCAAGACTGGTGACTATTTAGATAAATTTTGTTTCAGAGATTGATGGGATCCTAAAGCAGTAAGTTAAAGGGTATTTTTAAATATTTACCCTAAACACGTTTGAATTCCTGAGCTAGAGGGGTGACTTTGACGTACCCCAATAAAATCTCCTGAGATAGCGAACATGAAACCTAGTAACCTTCGTACTTACCCATCATTCAAAAAAATCCTAATTCACGTTGTACCGTTACTCAAAAGACTTAGATAAAGTCATATTCTACCTTCAAAACCGTCAATAAATAACGTTAAAATAATTATGTAATTGACAAAGTAGAAGTAAACGTTATGTAAATTTCATACATTTTTATTCTTTAGTGATTACTTGCGATTGTCAAACATGACTATCCACTCTAAACTGTAATTTTCCATATATTATACTCAAATTATTTTCAAATTCGTATATTTTGCCACTCATTTTGAATTTCGAAGCATAACAGACTACATAATCCATATTCCATCCATATTAATGCCAAATTCTAATACGTTAGCCCAAGCAGTAGCCACAATGGAAATTACATGCGGTCTAGCGGGCTGTGCCTGTTTGTGCACAATTCAATTGCATAGCTCTGTAACAGGATTCTGTCACACCTCGATGACTGCCTTCATGCCTGTGATTAATCACCAGTGCAGTGGTGATTGAGAATCGGTATGGGTTCGACGTAGGGAAATATAATATGAAGGTTACAAATTAAGTGATAAATTTTATCTGCGAATGTATAAGTGTATTTAGATCGGATACCCGTGATCGGAAACTAAGATCAAAAACACCCCCTGACATTAAAAAAATCCCGACAAAAAATATAAATTTTGACGTTTTTTATACATTACATGCCTATGGTTGTTCTGACCACGGTCTGTATAAAATTGAGGTCTTTAACATTAAAACAAAAGGTTTATGCGGATGATTGTACCGAGAAGTATACCTATTTTGGTAAAAGAATTCAATATATCAACACATAAAATGCTGGGGTACTTGTAAATATCTAAAGTGAAGATTTAAATCTGTCTTCTGTCGTAATGAACCTGTAGTTTCTACAACACGACACGACACGAGTCATATCAGGATACTAGCTTTTGCGCGCAACTCCGTCTGCGTGGACTACAGGGTTGGGTTCAGAAAGAAAATAAGTTGTAGAATTTTACGCCGCAGAGCCCCATTTACTTAAATATACAAAAATCATACAATCGGTCAAATTGTTTCAACGTGAAACCGTATCGCGCCGGTCGACGCCTTGAGTATCATTATTGCGCGCTTGATCATTATTTTGAAACTGCGATATCTTCTAAGATACTCATTGAAATCAGATGATGTAAAGGACAAATTTATTTTGTACTAGCTTTTGCCCGCGACTCCGTCCGCGTAGTCTACAGGGTTGAGTTCAGAAGGAAAATAAGTTGTAGTCTATTTTACTTCTCAGGGTCCTATTTATGTCCATACCAAAAATCATACAATTCGGTCAAATTGTTCATACGTGAAACCGTAACGCGTCGTCTTGATCAATATTTTAAAACTGCAATATCTTCTAAGATACTCAGTGAAATCAAATGATGTATAGGGCAATTTTATTTAAAATTAAATACTTGTAATGAATAACGTATTTATTTGGATAAGGATTAATATCATATTTATAAAAACACCTTCACAAATAAAACTTTATTTTAAAATAAATTTGGTTAGGATAAAAAACGTTATAGTGAGCCAACCTTAAAAAATAGACTTATGCTATCGCGGACATTTTTTTAGAACTTTTAAAGAGGAACATTTCTCTCAAAAATTATTTTAACGAAACTTTAACCGTTTTCTCAGCGCACGCAGCGGAAGCTCACAAAAAGGAAAAAATGTCCCCGATTTTGAAACATTCTTTACTGCTGCTCCGCTCCTATTCGTCGTAGCGTGATGTTATATAGCCTATAGCCTTCCGCGATAAATGTGCTATCTAACAGTGAAAGAATTTTTCAAATCGGACCAGTAGTTCCTGAGATCCTAGCGTTCAAACAAACAAACAAACAAACTCTTCAGCTTTATAATATTAGTATAGATATCTATTGGTATTTTTTAAACTATCGTATTTTTATGTAGCGATAATTCTCTAACATAGTTCGAGTTTGGACGAAAAGAAGGGCATCCGCCCTATATACATAAGTAAATATGTTATAGGCGTTTGTTGGTAGAAATTGTAATGTTATGACCGTTTTTGGGAAATTGTAATTTTTTACAATTTAATTCTACATTAATCACCTTATGCATAGGCCCCTGCTGGGCACAGGCCTCTTCTATAGCTGATGGTGGCTAGGTCTTGGTCCGCATTGCTAGCCTAGTGCAGGTTAGCGGACTACAAACGTAAAAAAATCCGAAGCAGTTTTTAAATATGCAGATTTCATCTTGATTGTTTTCTTCACCGTTAAAGTAAATTATAATTCAATGTAAATACACATATCGACTTCGAAAAGTCATAGGTGTGTATAAAGTTGAACCTGTGACTGTCAAGAATCTCAACCATGCGCTGTAATCTCAAGGCCTTCATTGCTTTATATTTTTATCGTCGGCGGGTATTTTAGACAAACCTAATCAAATGGATTATAACTTCATGTGGTCTTGATTCTTAAACTCAAACACCAAAAAAAATTAGAACTTTCCTCACGTGTTTCATAATAAATTGATGAAATGAATTAAATAGAATTAAAAGTAACCATTTTTGAAATATTATGCGCTTACGGCAAATAAAAACCGTAACTTTTAATCAATGTCACATACAAATTACAACGAGTGCCATCTATCGTAACATTTTACAACCTGAAAAAGTTCTCACAAATTAGCATAGATGGCAGTAGTAGTTTTCAATAAATATTTTCAGCAAAATGTTTTTAACTTCTAACCACAGACTTGAAGTGATAAATTTAAATATATTTATTTCCATATCGGTATCGTTTTCCCTTCTTGAAAATTGGAATACTTTTTTCGTATTGATTAAATGTCAACTGTGGCGCCAAATGTCATTGAGAATGCCATTCTTGCCACAATATCCATTGTAAAATTCTACTATAACTGGAACAATTTCTACCAAAACAAAATGTAAAGATAATATTTAAGCCATTATTCGAGTGCATTTACAAGAATAAACGTGTTTAAATAATTTATAAAAACTCAAGTTAGATGTTCAATTATGAGTAATTGATTTATTATATCTTTTAATGATAAATACCTTACTGGTTGGTAATAAAAAGTAGGTGACAAGAAAATTGAAAAGGCGGGAATTTTGTAAAAAAATATACTTTTCGTGAGAAAAATAAAATATTAAGTAGAAAATTTGCAATGTTTCATGTAAGTTACACTTTAAAAGATATTATTTGTTAAAAATATGTAATTTACGTATTTGCTGTGATGGAAAACATACCGAGGTGGCAGCAACACTGCTCCGAGTAAGCACGTATAATTTTATACACATGTAGGTCAATGAAAAAATGGCTTAGCACCGGAGTAAACTCGTATGTATCGTGGCAAGGAACAAATTTATAATTTAAATGGCCTTCAGTGATTTATGTCACATAGGTAATGCGTACAAAACTGTTGAAAATGATACAGATCAGGTAAGTGCTAAAGTAAAGTGCAATATTCATTTGGTGTTGTAAATGTCGAACTGTCAATTTGACCCGAAATCCGGGTGTATTTGTTGATTAATTCTCGTGAAAAGTGCTCTATATGGACATTTATGGACATTACAAACGTTGTTTACGTAATATGAGTGAAAAATATTGGTTTAGTGTCAGTGTGTTTGATATATTTCGTTTCACGTCTGATGACATCAAAGAATGCACATAATATTTTTAGAATTATGTAGTTTGCACGTTAGAGGACAAAATAACAAGGTAACATTCATAAATATACTATTTTTACGTTCACATGATGACACACAAACAAATACGCGTTTGAGATTGATGATTTTCCACAATATGCTTACAATGTATGATTGAAAGTGGAGTAGGTAACAAACGTTTATACTAATCTGCATATCAGTGTGCGCTGCGTTTGACATATTTACAATAATAAAATTTCATTTCTCACTGTATATGTAGCTATTTCTGATTCAATCACGAAAAATCTTATACAATTGTCTGTCAAAAAATTCCTATGTCCTTCAGGCTAGTGTTATGTCGTTCCCTTCACAAAAAATGTCGTATTTTCTCACACCTTCTCTAGGGTATTCACAATCTATTTTTGTACTCAATTATTATTCTATGTAAGAAGTTCAAATACTTTTATAGCATACTTATGTACCCATTACATTATATATTTTCATTAAAGTGAAACATATGTCCATATTGTAGAACAATAATCAGAATACATATAAGCGACTTTATTACTTTGTATTCTAATGTGTGGAAGTTAATGCTTAGAGCCGTTGTGAAGATAAAGAATTCTATATGTCAAAGGTCTTGTGTAAGGCTGTAAAGAGGCTAAAAATAACCATAATGTATTGATTCGGTAACTGTATTTTAAACAGTTGCAGTCAACTGTACATTTATAGTTTTGTTTTTAGGTTTGTAGATATTAGTGTTATAACTGTAAAATAGGTACTGCAATATAAATTGTTTCACATATTTTAACTTTTAATTAATTATTTCTGTAGTTTTTTAGTATGTGCAACCATTGTATATAAATCATTACAATGTGACATTTCATATACAGTTGATAAGTTCTAAGCTGATTAGCTTAGAATATCAATTTGCTGAGTTATAATTTTTCACACAAATATTTTTAATTACATAAGTGACTGGACTAATTAACTGGTTTTTATGTATTGGGTGATGTTAGTGTTAATCACATTTGTGTGTGTATTTATTTAAAAAAGGGTAAATTACAGTATTCAATTATTTCAGATAAGTCTAAATATATCTACTTTTGGGATAAATGTTAAAGGGACATTTGTAATAAAAAAGAAGGAAATTGTTATTCAATCTGTATTATTAATTAAAGAATATTTTAAATTTATCCACTTTAAGACATGTAGGTACATGATAAATAGCTTGACTTTTTGAATTTCATTTCTTATAAGAATCATATTAGAAATTACATTTAATGATAATAGTCACCTTCTAATATCCACACCATATTGCATATTACGACGCCCCAGGGCGTCGCGACGCACAGTTTGGGAAGCCCTGGATTATACTATAATGAAAAACATTTCTTTCCAATAATTTACCAAATATTTGGAAAGAAATGCCCTATTGATACATTACTGGCATACATTTACGGAATAACAATAGATTTGTTGTTCTGGTGATATTTTTTTGTAAATTAGTTTTATTACATCATGGTCCACATGTATAAAGGAAAAGAACTTTGTATTTCTTTAGATAATAAATATTTCTTTAAAGCCATATTTAGACATAATAAATTAAACTTGTTTCATAATAAAAGATTAATAATACATTGATTGTGACAAACATTCATCCAAAACAAAAGTGCCATTCATGCTATATTTTTGCTTTACAAATAGAATTTATGAATGAAAGTCACTAATTAATTGTTATACTGAAAGACAAGCTTAGTTCACTAAAAATTAAAAATTGTCTCATTGAGGTTTTAAAAACCAATGGTTAACCACAAACAGTTAAATTGTATACTCATAAGGATTTTCCCTGTATATGAGTATATGGAACATTAGTATTAGCTAACCCTATTAGTAAGTGGAAAGTAACTTCAAGTGTTAAAACCTTTTTGACCAAACAATAATCAGCACATAGTTGTGGCTATTAGCAGTGGTAAATTTCTCTGTGGTTTGTGAAAATACCCATACATTGTATGTAGTTGATTGTGATATCACTTTTTTTTTTAAACCACTGACAAAGCCAAACTTGTTTTTTTTATTTACAATATGAGAATTAACTTTAAAGCTATATTAAGTGTGTGGGCATGCAAATAAAAAGTTATATGTTTATTCCACCGTGGGGAACATCAAATAATATGTAGGACTTAAAACCTGGTTAGTGTAATGTGTGGGAAAAATTCACTCACTCATTTTTAAAAATTATGAGTGTGTTAAATGTTATATTAGTAAGGATACTTATATTGATTTAAACTTACTTTTAATTTTTAATTGATTGATATTTTTTTAATTCTATGATAATATTTGAGTAGAATACAATTTCAAGAGTAATCTGAAAGCTGTGATTATACCAATACAATAACAGTTTTCATATTTCTGAATAGTGCATATAAACTTAGGATTATTTTTTGCATTAATTAGTGCACTTGGCAGAACTGCAACACACCCACATAACACATAAAGCAGCAATTTTATTTCTTACATTCATGTGAATATATGAGCCAATCAATTTATTCTTGACCAGTTTGGAAACAAATTATTAGTTGGAAATGGTTCAGAAATACACAAAATATTTACTGAATGTAGTGTTATCAAGTGTTTATACAAAGTGGGACAATAATGGGATGTGGTTTGGGTCCAAAATAATTCTATTTACAGTAACTGATAGGTTTAAGATTGATATGGTAATGAATTAATTTGTTTGCATCATATTACTCGTCAGAACTGTTTTAATATTTCACATTATTGATGAACTTAACTGGCTATTTTGTTTGGTTATTTAATGTTAAACACTGGTAATTTGAATTCATCAATAGGCTTGGACTAAGTAATTTGCAATTTGAGTTTAATGTCTTTCCTCTAATATGCCCCTAATATAATTTATCAACAGATCTTTAATGGCTTAGGTGAGAAAGGTCTGAGTTTGTGTATTATTTCATAGTTACATTAATTAGGGGGTATTTGTCCATGATACTCGCAATCTAGTCGCTCAACATATTTGTTCGTTATCTGGTTTAGTGTGGTCATGGTCATTCTTAAAAACAGAAAATATAGTTCAGTTGAATGACCTAACCTTTTTCTTATACAATAACAGTAGTTCCATACTCATATGTGAAATGAATAAAATATGTAACATTAACCCAACATATAAGGAGTAAGAGCAGAGACTCATAACTGGGCAGTGTCCTTTATACCCTCATTACGCAAAATAATTCGATTTGTGTTCCAGATACATTGTTCTAGATGTTGACAACTGACAATAGTTTTGGGTTGTGTTTACCTCGCCGCTCGGCCTTGGAGCCGCGTAACTGTGAATCAATATTAATTATGAAGTTTATACACTGGATCCAAGTACTTTTCGAGATATTTTTACTCGTGCAGTTATGTTACATGCACTTTACCCGTGTACCGTCGAAGGGTAGACAGAGATGTATTTCAATCGTCGAGCTTTATTTTTGCCACGTAATAAATGACGATCGTGACTCGGAAACATTTATCTAAATATCAAATGTAAGATTTATTATAACGTGTATGTGAAACAGTAAAACAGGCTTAAACTACCCTACTTTTCCGGATAGTACGTCATAGAGCGAGTATATGACCTCGGAATTGTTTGAACTCAAATCGTCGTCATCATAAAGAGTTTGTATCACCCACGGTCAATTTCACTTGTTAGATCACGGCCTTGCGTGTTGACATTTTCTTTAGTCCAATCCTGTCTAGACTAGGTTTAGTTTGTGAGAAGCGGCATAAATCCAGCGATATCCTGCAGCCTTTCCCAGTTCGTTGTCGTTTTTGCTAATTTCCACGCCACTCTGTGGCTTTTACTCGAGAACCTTTCTCTCTCATCGGATATCGGTCTTTCGCAACTTATACCCCTCCCATTACCACTTTAGTTTGCTAATTCGACTAGCCATTTTATTCACTTTGTTCAATTTAAAGGACACATTAAATATTATTCACTTCTATATTACCAGACATTATGTCATATTGTGTAACGTAGAATATTTACATCATAAAATTCCTTGCAGTACGTCATGTTTTCTTTTGTAGTTTTATAGAAAGGCGTGATGTGTCAATTGATGTCATTATATGTAGATTATTGGGGATTATTGTAAACTGATGCCACTGTACAGTTATTTTTTGTTTACACAAGGCATATTTAAATTTTAAAAAAATATTATAGTCTAAAAGACTTGCGGGGCTGTCGAGAGAGTGTCCTTGGGGCTTCTATTTTTTGATATTGTCAAAATATACCAAACATTTTTCAGCCTTACAAACTAGATCTGATCGAAATATTGATAAAAACAAATATTTTTCTTGTTGTGGGGACCAAACTTGCGGCCTTGCGTTTGGCAGGTCTAACCAAATACGCCAAAGAGACTATCATTTAAATAGGAATAATTTGCTAATTTTTTTCGTTTCTTATGTCTTTCAATTCTTTGCCATATTACCAATAATTCTATTTGACGTTGGCGCAGTATGTTTTATCCTTCCAAACATCATATCTTCATTCACCTTATTTACTTTCATATCTTCACTTACGCTCTTCATCTATCTTTTCTTTGACTTTCCTCTGCTCATCCAAAGTTCTACTTTCATATTACATTTTCATCATAATCAATATTATTTACTTGTGCCTTCTTGTCACATGCTCGAGCAAGTCTAAATAGGTCAGCGGGGTAGCACTTTTATCTCATACAACTAAAGCTTTGCTATGATTATTTTTGTCACTCAATGTAATAGGCCAGTAAAGATAAAGACTACCAAAAAAAAATTATTGTAGTAATTATTCCTTAGAAAATACCGCAATTTTTGCCTTCATCTTTGCTCACATCAATAAAGATTTGTAAACCCAATTGAATTTAGTGATTCATCAGTAAATTTGGCAATAGTAAAATTAATTAGGGAAAATTCAAGCCTTAACTCGCAAAACTCAAAAAGTTACGATACGGTAGATTTTACTTTAGTAAAAATATTCTTTTATTTTGGAATGGGTCGTATTTCATTTCTCTAATTAGATTGAACATGCTGATTGAAGATTTTATCACCATTTGTTGAGACAAATGTAACACTGACACAATATTTTTCTCATATTTTCTCCCGGATAAAATCATAGAGATTTTTTAAATATTTTATATTAGTTCCACGAACAATTGGGATTTAGATGAACGAAAGGTAGGCTTATACCTTTGACTTTTTAATATTCAATACGGGTCTGTACGGGTACGTCTATTTTCAATCAATGCAATAATGCTTGCTGTTACAATTATTTTTCCAACTTTTGTCTGTTGAATGAGAACACTGAATATTTGGCTATTTCATGACAATATCTAGCCAAAGTCAAAAAATGGAATTTAGTATAAATCCTGTCTTTTAGTTTAAAGAAGATGTAATATTTAAAGCAAACAAAGATTTCATAATTTCAAACCTTGTCATTTGGAGGAAAGCAAATGGATCAATATTATTAATTATTTCCAGTCGGAACGCATTATGGAAGAAAACTCGATCGTACGAGACCTTATTACGAAGATACTCGATGAGAATGGACCAACAGAAGGGAGCGGGTGAGTTTGATGACATGGTTGTACTTCTTTAGTCGAACGTTAACTACTTGGTAGCGTTATTTCCAGATAAATTGCTTGATAATTGAAAATAAGGAAAAAATCTCGAACAAAACATAATTTCTATTCAATTTATTGCAGCTCTATACAACCACCGGAAAAAGCTATAAGCTCAATACAGAGCACATACCCAAAAAACGATACAGGGAACACCTCATACATACCACCGTCATACAATAGCTACCAGAACAACTCGTACAATTTTACGCAAAACGACCAGAATGGCTTCAACAATTTTATCATGCCAAACGGCTTTGCCAACACGAACGGATTCGTCAATTATCCAGACAACGACGTCACCGCTTTACTAGGAATAGATGTTGTGACCGATGCCACAGATACGGTCACTCCAGAACAATTAAACTTACTTCGGCTAGCCGCCCAGGAGATTGGTGGCGCTCAGTTCACGAATCCAAACAAATTCGACGATAAATTCTACAATTATTTCGAACCGAACCAAAGAAACTCTATGCCAGAGACGAACATGTTCAACTTGAACAATTACACGCGGCCGAACAGCCTCAACTTGGACATGAATTTTAACGGAAACTATGATTTCAACAATCAGAGATTCGGCAATAATTACAAGGATCAAAGTCAAGATCCCGCCGAAATACTTGCGTATCTGAGTCAATTGAACATTTCACTTGAAAGGAATAGGGAAGACAACATGATCAATGGCATAGATTTCAAGATGCCATTGGATTTAAACGGGCATTACCTAAACGACTTTAATAAAATGGCTGAAGAGCAAGGGAAGTTTTTCAATCGCAACTTCCCGCCGAACAAAAACTTCGAGAATTTCTACGAGATGATGCAGATGAATGACAGGAGTCCAATCGGTCAGAATTATGATTTCCCCAGTCCGCCGACGCCGTCGTCAAATTCTATGAATTACAAACCTAACGGGTTCAACCAGAACGAGTTTATGCAGAGACGTGATATGAATCAAATGGTTCCGCGCGACGGTTACCAACCGAACGGTATGAATGAGAGGTCTAATTATGATAACGTGGCTAGGGACAATATGCAGCAAGTCGCCTTGATGCGACAGAACCATGAGTTGGCGCGACAGATGAGCTTGCTGATGAGAAATCGGCCGCCGCCCAATCAGTTGAATGTCGATGTTTCGTTCTTGCACGAGAAGAGCTTCGGTATAGGTGAGTGATCTTTTCGAATTTTGTACACTTAAAATAGGTCTAGGTCACTTTCTTTCGTCTCATACCATTTATGGAGCAGCGCGCCTTTAACAGTCGAGATTCTAAAATAGGCGGCAAATTGCGATGCATCGTATTATCTCGCCAAATGGGAGATTGCATTCTTCCAAATAAATGAGGGAGCAATTTGGCACAGCATATGTGACGGGCGACGCGATGTTTTGGTTACCATGCAGGCGATGTATTTGTGATGTGGATTCAACAACCAGTGGTAAATTTGTTTGCAGGCCTGGGCGCCTTATTAGGTCCAAACCAGAATCAGCAAACACAGCAGCAAGTCACACAGTCGCCCACGGTTGATCTGCCTGTATTGACGTCGTATTACGCCTTGAGGACAGCCAAGTGAGTGACATAGTTGTAACTTCTGCTTTTAATATAAATTTGGATGCATTTTTGTTTTTCAGTCACTCAAGAACTGTTGTATAGGTTTCTAGAAAGGAAACAGAGAGGGATGCTATTATTCTAGAAACATAAAGTTTGACGTTGGCTCAACTGGAGTTGTAGCGTAGTTTTTGAACTTGACACGATTTTAAAACTTGCTTTGTTTGTTGAAACACTAATTTTATCTTGAGGTATATGTTTGGCAGCCCCGAGGTGCAGTTGACTAGACACCAGTTTGCGAAACGAGAGGCCGCGGGCTCAATATTTATTACGCTGTCCGAAATACACCTCATAGCTAAATGCGCGTCTGTTAAATACAAGTGCGATGCGACAGGACGCCGACCCCCGCGGCCAGCCTGCTGCACGCGCGGCTGGAGGCGTGCTACGAGCAGTGGCGCCAGCTGGAGCGCGAGCGCAAGCGCACCGAGGCCCGGCTCGCGCTCGCGTACCCCGGCCGCGCCGTGTCGTCCTCCAACTCCATCCCCGTGCCGCGCCTGCCGCCCTGCCCCACGCGCGTCGACAGACTCACCATCGACATGCTGCGGGAACACACCAAGGTACTGTGCCCCCTGCCGCCCGCCGCCTGCCGCCTGCCCCACGCGCGTCGACAGACTCACCATCGACATGCTGCGGGAACACACCAAGGTACTGTGCCCCCTGCCGCCCGCCGCCTGCCGCCTGCCCCACGCGCGTCGACAGACTCACCATCGACATGCTGCGGGAACACACCAAGGTACTGTGCCCCCTGCCGCCCGCCGCCTGCCGCCTGCCCCACGCGCGTCGACAGACTCACCATCGACATGCTGCGGGAACACACCAAGGTACTGTGCCCCCTGCCGCCCGCCGCCTGCCGCCTGCCCCACGCGCGTCGACATAGAATCCCACCCCGGTATCCCCTGCCTGTCGTAAAAGGCGACTTAAAGGAACTATTGGTGTCACTGGATGCGTTGCGAGGGCAGTACAGTAATGAGACTCCGAGAAGGACGGCGGCACGGTGCCCTGTGTTGGTTGTGGGCACCCGAATAAAGTTAGTGGAGGTGCAACAGCACCCTTTAAATCCGAAGAAGCCGAGACGCTCCCGTCTCGGAGGCGCACTAGGCGGCTGCAGAACTACTGTGGGCGTTCCTCGCCCACCAACCGTGGTCGCCCCATTAGCGCGAAGATGGCCACCGGAGGGTTTTGGTCGGTATGTCGGTGCAAGTTAGGGTAGATTAGGGACCCAGCCCGGCACTAACATCTGCGCGGATATGACGTCGCCGCGCGCCGGGCTGGAAGATCGGTAACTCGGCATACGCTTCCCGCCCCCCTCCCCCGGGCTGATGGGAAGTAGAGTCATAAGCAGCTTTCTTCTCAAGAAAAAAAGGACTGATTGACCGAAAAGTCTCTCGTAATTGATATCCACGACACAAGAGCCATATCTTAGTGTAGGGTCAGTATGTATGTGACTGTCGTGTATATTTATTTCCCATATTTCATTCTTAAAAATAACTATTCCAGGTGATAACACTGATGGGTAAAATGGAGACGTTGCGTGCTAGTGTATGCGTGGCGAACAAGAAGCCCAGCAAGCCTGAGGACGGCAAGATCACGGTGCTGAAGCGTGGCCAGGAGAACGTGAGCGAGAAGGAGCCTGGACTCGATCCCGCTACCTTCGAACCCTCGACCTGGAGGGAGGATCTCAAGCAGACGGTGGATGCGTGAGTTCTACTTGTAGCTTTTGATGGGAATTTTGGAAGTAATTTTGAGTAGTTTTGAAATGTTGGGTTAATTTGAAATTTGGTTTGCTTATTGGGAACCTGACAGACCAATATTGAAAAAAAGGCAAATAGGTTTTATGTAAAATTACGGTTTTATATAAAATGCCGATAATTTTCCAACCGACCAGATACATTTAATACTCGTGGTTGTTAGGGAAACTTTTTTTTTATTTTTTGTCAGGACTTTTATATGTCATGGTCTTAGTACTCACCGCGACTATTGCTTGTCTTAGTTTTTGGTAACGGTCGTTATACATCTACTGTATAACAAAGACAAAATAATTAAAAATGTCATATTGGATAGCAAGCTTAATACTATACAAAAGGAGCATTAAATGAGGGAAATTTTCTTGGTCATCCAAAAGTGTCATTTGTATTGAGTCAGTGCAATTCTCGATTCACAGCGGTTCCTGTGTCGCGCCACACCCGGAAGTGGAGAACGCGATGATAACATGGCGCACGGCCGTTTGCGCCGTACAAGCGGCCAGGCGTCGTGAACTGGCGTCCAGAGATACTCGGGGACATAAACAGGCGAAGCATGACTGTAATTATAATTATTATATATTTTTAATGTGTCAAAAATAAAGGGGGGAGAAAGTATCAATTCAGTTATACAAGGGGATGATAACATTTTTATATTAGTCTATAGGTTCTCGTAGGTTCTAATATCTACAAAACAAGTCTTGTTGTTAGTGTGGGGTCTGATCTATGTATGGGACTGTTGGATCTAATTATTTATTTACATCATCATCACCAGCCTTTCACTAACTCTGGATTGCTTAGCGAATTATGAAGGGGCTATGTGAGGAATTTCTCTGAAGGGCCGGATCAGAAACGATGCCATCCGACAATCAAGCAAAGTTTATTATTTACATAGAATATTCATCCATAACAAAAATGTATTTCCTTCCAGTACAACTAGCGGAAACAGTGCGTCACCTGTGCGTGTGCGCCCGGCGCGCGCGCGCCGCCATGTGGGCCGACCTCACGCTCACCGTCGCCTTGGCAACGCACCACCAGGACATCGCTGCCACCACTAGCAGTGCTACCAACACCACAAACGTGCAGGAGAGTACCGTGAGTATTTTATATAATTATATTAGTTTTATCTAACTGTATGTATGTATATTTTATATAATTTTTTGACACAAGCGCGTAACATAACATAAATAACTAATTTAATATAATATAACATAAATAATGTACAACTATTATTTAAACATTTCAACTGTTTATTTTCCCTTCTATTAATTGTTTTAAATTTTATTTTAGTCATGTTTGTTTTATAAAAGCTCTATGGTGAATACTGTAAACTTATGTTGTATTTTTCATTAATAATTAATCACATGTCCTTTTTGGATATAATATTGTCTGAGAGAAATTACAGTCTATAATAAGATCCCCCTATTGCCACACTTAGTCCAAAGATGTTTTAATTTTATTTTGTGTCATATATCCATATACTAAAAAGTGTATAAAAATAAATGAATTTCAGAGTGAATCCGTTCCATCCAAGAGTCAAGCTCCGCAGACGTCACAACCGGCGAAAGAGAATCCCAACACAAGCACTCCCGCGCAAAGTAACTCCAAACCCACCACCAGTGACGCTAAAGAGGTATGTTATATGACTATATAAGTGGGTGATTGGTGGGATTCAAATGTGGGTGATTTTGGGTAGTCAAGACTTTCATTCATCATCGGCCCATATATGTCCCACTACTGGGCATGGACCTTTTCTACAACTTGAGAGGGTTAATGTCAATGTAATCATAGCTGACTAACTAAGAGTACCTAACAAGGATTTTCGTTGTATAAATTTCATAAGTTCTTATATGCCAGTATAGTGTATAAGGTTAAGGTTAACCTTTCTCAACAAAAAATTTAAAGTACTGAATATGTAAAATCTGAACCTTCAATTGAATAAACTTTGCAATCTTCTCCAGGAAAAACCAACAACAACAGAGGCGAAACCAGAAACAAAGGCAGAGGTGGCTAACAAACCTCAAAACAAACAGACAGACAACAAAGACAAGAACCGTCGCACTCAATACAGGAAGGTTAATCAGGGAAGAAACGACTTCTACCAAAAGAATCAGAGGTACGACAGCAGATTTATGCACACTAGACATCCGTACCATTATCTCGCAACTGGACCTATTAATTAAAAATGATAATTACTCAAAAATGTAATAATATGAGAACATTGCTGGAGGAGAAAAATATTATAATGTTACCAAAAAATTTATAAAGCCACAATTATTGGTAATGATTTCATTTAAATTATAAGAATAAAATATACTCACAAAATTTCGCAATCCCACGGTAAATTTGTTGCTGTACTCAGAAAGTAAGTTATTGTGGGATTCATGTATTTGGTTCACAGGCAAACATTTGTCTCATTCTTTTGTAATTGCAATAATTTTATATTCATAAATGTTTCTTAACATTGCAAAACTAATTTCAACTTACAACATGTAAAACAATATTTTTCATCATTTATTGTGGGATTGAAAATATGCTTGTTTGTTCTGATAGGTAAAATTATTTTGCATGTGACTAGAAAATCATTAAATCCCGCGTTAATTATATTTTGTATACTCCAATGCTCTCATATTATTATTAGATATTTATTGTGTCAATTTTTATGTTCTTAATTAAGGCAGCTGTACTTTAATGATAAACATTATTTACCAAAAGTATGGCCTCGGTTTTGGCCAAAAACTTACAAATAGCTAATGCAATAATCTAATACTGTGAAAATAAGGTACTAAAACCTCATAAACAGAAAATAGTTATATTGCCTCCAATGCGAGATAAAGTAGGATTTGACTATGGACTAAAATCCCATCCCACCTATATAGGAGATTTGGACCATTACTGATACCTTATGTGGGATTGACAAAGTTATGAAAATTCCTAATGTCTAACAATTTGAGGGGCCTTGTGTATGACAAGCTAATGGTATTGAATTGAATTGGTATGTTATACGTAATAAAATGATCTAAAAGCCAAAGTGTGGCTTGAAGCCGTTCTAAATGTTCATAAATGTTGTAAAGTTGCACGGGATTAATGCAATTTAAAAGATTACCATATCAACAACAACAAAGTTTATTAATCGTTAATAATATTATGCACCGTTTGGTATTAGGAATGCATTTATTTAAATGTACACATGGTGAAGTATTGGTTAAATTAATTTCCTTAGTTGCCTTAATTAGAATTTTTCACAGTTTTTACTTATAAAAATATTCTTATATACAAGTTACACTAGATAATATTTTACTAATATATTGCTATCTTACGGCAAAAGCTTTTATCTATGTTGCAAGAAAAATCTATGGGCTTTGATTCTAATCCCACCAATATATGAAACCGGACCATAGGCTGTCTGAAATGACATAAAATTGCTATGCAAATACTGTTTTTCTTAATCAATACAATCATTACTTCGCTCTTGTATCATATTGAAGTCGGCAGAAAGTATTAACTCTTATTAATAATATCCAATAATGTTCACCGTGTGTACAGCCAAAACGACAAGTGTGCGTAATATCAAGACTAAAACAGGTATATTAGAGACCACATATTAATATATGAGAAATAAAAGAATAATATATAATCATTCTATATGTGTGTAGTTTAGATATCGCCGTTATCCCTACACTTTTTGCGTAATCGTGCTTGGCTCGGTATAAGTATTAATCGTTAATTGGCTAGTACGTG
Organism: Cephonodes hylas; assembly: GCA_030295005.1. Lineage (NCBI taxonomy): Eukaryota > Metazoa > Arthropoda > Insecta > Lepidoptera > Sphingidae > Cephonodes > Cephonodes hylas. The sequence continues at coordinate 3,686,615 of AP025385.1, forward strand.
GATGACACTTGCCAAAAGATGAATGTTTTTTAATGTCTGGTGTGAGCGAATTTATTTAAAAAATATATCGCTATATCCGTGTGTAAATGTAAATTAAATAAATATTTTTTACTCTCGATGTGGACGTAGAAATATGGTACAAATGGTAGTATGTGGTAGAATTTCTATTCGGATTTTAACACTTGTAGTGGTGTCCCCGTAATTATCCCTTATCTAGTCAATGCATGAGAAAATGTTGGCTGAGTGTTGTATTGCACTTCGCTCACACCGGACGAGGGAAAATATTTGATAAACCTTAATTAAAAATGTGATGTTTCTACGTATAGTTAGAACTCTAGTTGACACTATTTTATTATGATATCAAATTTCGTGCGAATAACAAGACGTGTGAGGGAGGAGATATTAGTTCAATGAGAAAAAAATGAAGTTATAAACTTTAGCGTATAAGTGTTCCGGTGTTTAATTTATTCGGTATATTGTTCATTGGTGGCTCGGTGTGGATATATTATTTCGTCAATTCTCGCGTTAATAATGATGACATATAATGATGTTGGTAGTTGTGTAACTATAGCGTTACAATGCACTTGTGTTCTCTATCCGCTTATAAATGTATGGCGAAGCCAAATGTACTTAGGATTACGGCCAAAATGAATTGACTTTACTACGGTCAATCGGTTAATTTTTATTTAAGTCATTATTTGCATACGTACAATAGTCGGGATGCGCATTGCGTACTACGTTACTGGTATCAGCTGTTTGGGATGCGTGTTGCGTACTACGCCGTAGCACTGTGGATGCGAATCGCGTACTGCGTGCTACGAAGCATCTGATCGGTTTACATAGCGTGCTACGCTGGCTACATCCGCGACGTAGGATGCTACGCGCGTACTACGCCACTAACATCTACAAGATGTACTGGATGCGTGCTACGTCGCTCGCATACGTAATAAACAGTGCACAAATCTGTCGTTATTAAACATAATGGCGGGAAATAACCAAAATATATGTAGGTTTAATTCGACATCTTCCATATTTCGTTTATTAGTTTTAAGATGGTGTTTTAGTTTTTATTTTGTTGTGATTTTTCCTTTATATTTTTTTCAACTCGTTCGCTTATATTATATCACATAGTCGCTCGACCGGTTTCTGTGAAGTTGTTTTGTAGGTATATTAAGTGATTTGTTAAAATCATCTATGAAATATGAAATGATCTTATGAAATGAAGTGATTTGCCGTATATTTATTGCACGAAAATTAATTGCTATCTAGCTAGTATTGACGCATCTTCCTAAAACTGACCATTAGTTGTAAGAAACACTTATTGCTTGCAATTTTTTTTTCTATAAATAAGCTTCTTTATACATGACTTTACGGAGGTATTTTTCTTTTTTTTTGACGAATGAATTTGCCTTTACGACAGAAAAAAAGTTCCAATATAAATGAATTTATATGTATAGAAAATTGATTTTTACACCATAAGGGGTAGAAAATCTTCACTGAAACCGCTCCTCGCGACAAATAAATAGTTAAACAAATCTAGTTATTTGTAATTGGTTAAATTGTAGTGCCTTTTTCGATATCATATAATTCCATGCATACTAATTATAGATATATACTGATGCATGTTGTGTACAAAATTGTTGATGTTTGTTTTTTTTCACGTGACATTCAAAATAGCATTTTTTTCCAATGTTGTTGACTTCGGTTTCTTGTGGTGTGTGAGTTGTAATATTTTTCTATGAAAAAAAAGACATTTGACAATTCACTGATTATTTTTGTATGAATTATTTTAGTAATTTATCACATATGCAGGGTTTCAATTTATATAATAACTAAAGTTTATGGATAGTATTTGAAACACAAAAATATTACCAAGTAATGGAAATAATAATGACGATCACAAGTGTGAGATAAAAAAACAAAACAGACGAAAAATAAGTAGCTAAAAAAAAGTCATCTATAAAAATGATATCTAATCTGATGTGTGTGTGAATCTATCTTCTTTTACAAACTATTAAATATATACACTTACACACCATAAGATAATACTTTTTAGGGGGTTGGTGTTGCTATAATATATTGATTGTTTACATTTGTTACAAATATAAAAATTTTTGGTTTACATTGAATATCTTGCAATTTCATTGTTTTTAAATTCTTTGCTCCTAACTTAAGGCGAAAATTGATTAGCAAAGCTAACCTTAAAAACTAGGATTTATGATGATGACAAGATGAAGTAATTAAAACTTTTTTTGCTAATGAAGTTATTTAAAAATACTGCTTCTAAGTGAAATGCATTAAAAAGATAAAGTTTCTGGTGTTTTCTACAGGAAATGTAGATAAAAAATAACTTTGGTATCACATTTACACCAGCCTTTTTGATTATGAGGAACCCCATTTATATATTTGATTGTTACTTATTTATTTGTATGGGCATACGAATTGTTAAATGAATTTTTATAAATCAATACCAACCCCAAAGATTAGCAAAACGCTTCCATATTGATGTTTTAACTCTTTCAGCCACACTTTTTATTTATCCATTTTATAAATTAAACAAAGACGTATTTAGTGTAATTGGGGTTTATTTACAAAGAAAAAAAATATTTTGCCAAAATATCATATAAGGCTTTTGTGGAATAAGGTGGTTAGTTTGCTAACCACCGTGACGGACGGCAGAAAAATAATGAAAACAAAAGAGTATCAGAACTTACGTTAGAAATAAGTTAAATATATATTTATAGTGCAAATATGTATATTTGTATGTGATGTATCACGTAGCACATTTAGATTTTAATTTAACTAATTTAAAAAAAAAAATCTTTCCGGATTCAAAGGGGGACTCTACAAGTGCTGCATTGCAATGCAGTACGTTCTTGCCCCTTTTTGTGCTTTATTTAGCACATTTTCGTGAAATAGATCGCTCTGGCTTATGTATATTGCTTTCCTTCCGCAATTTTATAGAAACTGGTGAGCTATGAATGTTAGCAAAGGAGAAGACGAATCAGAGCCATTGAGAGAACGTCTAGAACTCAAGTTGCATTTCTTTGCTTGAGCTGGTGCTAAGATTCCTTGAAACACACTTCTATGAAAGTCTTTCGTATCCAATTGATCTCATTCTGGTGTGTATTCTTAAAATACATACACAAAATGAATAAAACAAAACCTACTACAGTCACGGTGGTCAGTAAACTAACCACCTTGCTATTTACATTTGTTATAAAAATATATAAACGGCAAACTTTATTTTATATCATAAATCTACTAATCAAATATTAAATAACCGATGAATACTGAAATAATTATATGGTCAATATTTTCAACTTAATTGTGGCATTTTAAAAAGTCCCATTCTAAAAATAGCACTGCACTCCTTTCTTAAAAAAACGAAAAAAAATAACCACCGCCCTTTTGGATTAAATAATTGTATCAAATGATAAACAACTATATAATAAACTATTAAAGTTCAGCACATCTCCGATAAATGTTGTGGAAATAATTTTTTATCAACTAAAAACATGTGGTTTGAAAACTAACCACCAAACCTGAAAGAGTTAAAAGATATATTAGTACAATGGAGATATAACGCACTTAGCTTTTATTGTAGGTGTAGTTCAGAGTTTTTATTCTTGTTCAAACTATGTTATAAGCGCAACACATGAAGTTTAGGTTTTTATTTTATTGATATGATTAGTGTTTATTATTTTTTTTCAAGTACCTTTTTTTTTCAATGGTGACCGATTTGCTGTATCTTGGGTGTGTGACTGGTCAAATCGTTGGGAATCTTTTAAGGGATTTTTGCAAATTAAGATCAACATTTTAGGCTTTAAAAAAAGTTTTTATTAGTCGAAGTTAAGCTGAGACCATAAGTAAATACTTATTTTGCAAGTGCTTTGGTGTACATGAATGCAATTTTTTTCATACATTTAATAATTGTTTATTTATAAATTCGAGTACTCTTTAATACAATAAACAGTAGTTTATTGTTAGTATAAACAGTAGTTTATTGTTAGTATAAACAGTAGTTTATTGTTGATAAAAGTATCCATGATTATTGGTTTTATACTTTGGTAAAATTTAAACCAATATGGCAATATTATGGCATAAGGACTCATTTCATAAATTTCCAACTTTTGACCAGTCGCAACGTTTTGATATTGCAAATGTGTTTTTACTCTTTTTCCAATGTTGCCATACGACAGAAACTGTTTACCTCAAAATCAAATGTCTCGGTAATTGATTTGCATTGTGATTAGGAGAACAAATATCTCTATTTAAATTTGACAACGCGCAATTGATACGGTACTTTTAAGATTGCACGATTGATTAGGGATAGCTGATTTGTTAGACGTCACAAAGATGGCTGTACTGAATAAATTGTTGATTATTTTACACGGCCAAAAACCTTTTGTAGGTGCATACAGCTGTAAATACATAGATAAAAACTGAATCCTAAAGACTTGAAAAGTCAAAGAAATTAATTGTTTTATGGCACATAAAAAATGTTTTGCTTTGAAGCTTCCCTTTAAAAAGTAAGGGTATAAAGTGTGATTTTCACTTGTAACAAAGTTACATAAATCTGATGTAAGTGTTGCCAGCACATTGCACCACAAAGGTCGTGTTACAAATGTATAAAGTAGCAAATTTTACTCCAAAATCATATTCAGTGCAGCCATATGTTTATTTACATATTTAAAGTGAGAGATGAATTTATTTAAAAATGTATTTATTAGAGAAAATATTATTTATATAGTGCGCAAACTCATTGGCTATGAGTTGGTTTCATTTTGGATTTAATTTTGCTGATAGTGTTAATTATGATAGGAGACATTCTTAAAAGTGCCACTGAACGCTTCTCTCGAATTTTTGAGCAAAGTTTGGAGGCATTGTCTTTTTATGTAATTTTGAAGTTGATATAAAAATACACAACTTTTGTAAACAATCAAAGAATGATCCATTTAATGAAAGTATTTAAAAAATAATGAAAATAAACTGCAGTATCTTAAGTTTCTAACAGTACGTGATTGTTTTAATAAAAACTATAAATTGTGTATTTCATTAACATTCAAATTATTTTGAATAACTTACTTAATAGTATGATATTACAAAAGAAGGCAATGCCCCTTGTCACTTGCTAGCCAACGAAGCCTAAACATATTGTTTTAGCTCAATATCGTTCCTTCCGTCCAAATTCGGAATTTTTCACATAGCATAAGCTTCCATAACGCATTTCTACCCTCTGAAAGAAAAAACTGAAATAAAAACTCCACGCTTGTTTTTCTAACATTTACTAATTTAAGTTTTAAATATATGAAATTCTGAACTTCTCGACCAACGCTTACATACAGCATATCTATAAGAATTATTGTGTGATAACCTAATTGTAAAACCCTTTAGTCCTTATGAAGATGTTTTTTCTATAATACCAAAACACTGTACTTAATTTATATAGTGGACGCTTATGGGGTATATATTAAGCGAATACGTATACCTTAGCACGAAATTATATATGGTACGTCCTTTTGATCACATATGAATGCTATCTTCACGTTTAAGTATACATTGAGGTGCTAGTATGCGAAGTGGGGCGAGTCTTTGATGGGGATAGGGCATTCTCTACTGGTGATTTGCTCAGTGATTTTTTTACTTTTACCCCTAGTTAAAGGGGTAATGAAGTCTTCTTTGCGAAGATATTGGAGTTTTTCAGAAAATGATTGAAGATTAATATTTTTGAAAAAAAAAAAAACGTTTTTTTTTTCGTTGATTGTGTCACAAGTTTTAATTAATTGTTGACACAACGACTGACTTATCATGCACAAGACTGGTATAATGGAATAATTTTCAAGTGGAATTTATTTATCCAAACGGTTCACTGAGTAAATCACCAATGAAAGTCAAATATTTACCTAAGAGAATTTACGAACGCTAGAATTTTGTAGTTAGGAAATGTGCATGGTCGTATATTGTATAGCGGTTGTTATATTTTTGTTTATTCTCTATTTTTTTTCTTTGTTCATTAGTCAATGTTTAGATAATGAGATTTGTTAGGACTTCCGCAGTTGACGCCTGTAAGGCGATACGTCACAGTGTTTGCTCTACAAAATCCTGAACGTACAAAATGTATAACACACTACGCTAGGTAACTCGGCTAGGATGTTGTTTTTAGAATGTAGATGGTGGTTATTCGCAAGACTGGATATATGGTTCTTTTATTTATTTACTTTTTCGCCCTTTCACGCGTTAGATGTAGTATCTTTTTGACAACGTGTCATAAAATAGGGATAGACAAGCATAAGTGATTTGTGGTATACAATCATTTGATCGTAACTGTACCTGATTGTTCACAGCAAAAAGTTTTTTATGCTGAACGGAATTGTTCATGGTCGTGGAGGTAATTTTAATGTTAGGAGAGAAAATGGATATAAGGACCATGAAACTCAGTGTTAAACACGCTTTTTTTAATTTAAAATATTCGATGCTTAATTTTTAGTTTTAAATGAACGCAGCTTTTGTCCTCTGCTAGTGTTAGGTGTAATATTGGTGTAAGGAATTGTATGAACCACGGCCATATTCTAACGCGTGAAAGGGGTCATACACGATTCCACATTTGTTGTGTTTAGCGGTCACTCGTGCCGCACCACGATACGATGTTCCTGTACACAGTCGCTTCAGTCTCGAGTCATCGGGATACATTGATTTATGTGAATGTGGATCAATATTAGAGCTTTATCGAATTTGATAATAATTTACGGATGAAAATATTTACAAAAAAAAAAAACAAAAAAGAAAAAATAATAAAGTATCGACGTGGTAGACGAGAACTCACTGTTAGATAGATATTCCTGCAAGATGTGTAATGTAGTTGAATTTTTTTATCTATTTTAAAAAGATGCTAGATGTTTAGAGGAGGTGGGGGGAGCGTTTGCCACTAGTTTGAGGTTAGGTTAGGTGGATACGGCCCTAAAGCTTATAGAACGAATCTATATAGTGTAATGTTTTTAAATAATTACTGTGCATGGTTTAATGAATCCTCGTTTAGATGAAATTTGTATCTAGCATAATCGTTGTGCCCCTTTTTTCCATTAGTGCGGTGGACGTATTAATCGTTGTTATGCAGTTGCACAAAATACTCTTAAATTTTTAATAAAAAAAATACTAAATAAAAAATAAACACATTTTTATACTTTGTGTACCGCCGTTGAGGCCGCGGAGTTATCATTTTACGTTAGTCGCGTATAGTATTGGTAGTATGAGTGGACAATAAAGGTGGTTAGTCCTGTTAGCCTATGTGATACAAGCCCGGCTCGCTGAACGGCGGCCGTGCGGTCTGCCACCACGTTTTTTAAACTTACTCTAATAGATTTAAGTTTTAACATCGCTTCAGAGAGTTGTTGCCGCAACAGCGGTGTTTTCTATACGATATTATAGCGGATTTTAATATATTTTGAGCCATTGTTTAGTGTGCATAGTGAACTAATATTTTTGCTACTCGTCAAATAACGTACAGTGAGCGTTTCTGTCCATTAAATAAAGGAATGGCATCACGTTGTTTGTGTTTAATTATTATTGTTTTGTACACGCGAGGACCAAAATCTGGTTTAAACAATGTACGATGGATAAAAATGTATGAAATGGTAATACAGGATTTATTTTGCCAGTTCCTCTTAAATGTAAGTGAGAATTTCTAAAAATATTTAATAGTCTGTAAGTGTTGGTATATTATTTTTTACATTGTAGTTGTTCCGGTGTAAGTACAGAAGTATTAAAACTCTGATCGTATATTTTTTTCGTTTGTCACACAACACCTGCCTTCTTCGAGGGGAGGTACACGCAGTCTGGATTTGTTTTAGTGAATAAAAAACAAAAAAAAAACACGACAAAACATTGTGTAATTAGTTTTTAATTGTGGTGCTGCAATGTATTGACACCAATTATATGTTTATACTTGTTAATTTGTATCTTTAAGCGTAACACGGAGAATGTATTGGGATGGTTTGTGCCGGTTGACTTATTCTTTATTATTTTTAATGATTTATTTTTTCTGTATACTAAGGTTTTACACTGAGGACTTAACGCGATTAAACTAACATGAAATTTAAATTCGACACAAATGAATATTAATTTTCATTGACTTTTCGCTCTCTTTTTGACATGGTATTCAACTAGTGTAAAGCAGGCTCAATGTGCTGCCATCTTGTGAAATATTGTTGAACCGTACTCAATCGGCACCCAAGCAAAGCTTTTTATAAGTCGATTAGAAAATAAATACAAAAATGAAATCTCACTACATTTGATCCGTTGAAAGTTGTATTAGAGAACGTTTCCGTTTTTTGATGTATACGTAATGTATTTATTCATTTAAATGTGTGCGTCGTCAGGATTTGTGGGTATTTCGATTTTATTCGTTGACATCAGCACCATCTGTTAATCATGTAACAAATGAAATTTGCAATATTACCAGCTGGAATGTAACGTTGATGTTTTTAACCACGCAAGACGTTGTATGCATTGTTTATGTATTTTAAGTCTTTTCTTTTCAAACTATCAACCGTACAAGATATATAATACGACTGTTTTTTAGAATAATATCAGCATTTAGTCTTGTTACATTATAAAAACAAGTAGGTATAAAATTTTCCGACGAATAAATACGAATGTTATGTGTATCCATAATTGGGAATACCTACAAATCTCGACGGACATCGTACGTAGCAAATGCCTGATACAAATGCGTGCGCTTAAAGCGCTGATTTTGACAAGCGAAAGCGCTTAAACAGAGCGCCGTCGCTTATTACGCTTGCCGTAGCTTCGTCGCGATGGTTTATATGCAGCATTTCTCGTATACTTCGCACTGCCAATGTAAATGCGTTAGGTTTGAAACGTACTGACAGAAAAAAAAACACACGGTACTATATATTGTCTGAGAAACTAGTTTTTTCGGCAATTCTGATAGATGATGCGGGAATCAAATCAACATAAAGCTTTAACCCGAGGAATATCATATAAATTGACTTTATGCGTAGGTCTAAAAAATTTTTTTAACGTTTGTTTCCTCGTTGTATGCAACATATTTTTCGGTTAGTAACACTATCTCAGTACGTCTCAAACACAACGCAATAAGCCAGCATTCATTTTTTATATTATTTCTTGTTATTTTTTTGTTATTTAGATACGCTTGTAGGCGCAAAAACCACATATTGACTTATTGTAATAACATAAAATATAGAATATTGATCGCTAGTCCTTATCTCATTGTATGAACTTTGGATCTGTCCGTGTAAATTTAATAAAAAAATATTAAAAATGAATGGAAAAAATAGATGTTTTTAAGATACTTAATACAAATTATTACTGTCTGTGGTGAATATCGAATTTTATGAGCTTATTAAATAACTTAATTCCGTGGTGTATTGGTATATCGTGGTATGCTAAAATATATGTACTGATTTGATAGCGCACGTCTTGATTGTAATTTATTTTCTACAAAAAAATATAATTTGTCAAAAAAATCACAGAGTTTCCAAACGATACATTTTTTTTTGTTAGTGCGTATGTACTTTTCTATTTAAATGTAAGTCACTTTATGATTTTAACTTACTTAAAGAAATTGCTGGAATATTTGCCTAATAACTTAATATATTTTTACGTAAATAGACAGATTAGAGTTTGCACTTTGTTTGAATAGTGAGAACTAACTGTAACTGTCCAAGTAGGGTTTAAACCAAATTGTCCAATAATCTAGTATTTCGTTTCATTTGTTAGATTAGTGATATCACAATAACTGTCCAAATACCTCGTCCAAAATATACTTTAAATTATATTAAACTTAATCCAATAGTATTCATATATTTAGATATTACTTTTTCCTTAAATGTACAAGATAATGATATGAAACCCAAAAATAGCTAAAAAAAGTTGAAAATTAAAAAAAATATAGCCGCTTATCACTAAACTTCTGAGTCAATTTATATGCAAATTAGCTGAATAATATAGCTGGTCCTTCTGGGTATAGATTCAATGATAGACGTGCGTTATCGAACTAAACATGCAGGTACAACTCAAAAAAAGATATTCAAAAAGTTTGTTATGATGCTAAAATAGTATTTGATAAGATGCCAACATAGATGCATTGGACCAAGGAATAATGTAATTTTAAGTGTAGCTCACTTCACATGCTGACGGTACATATAGCATTTTTAATAAATAGGAGATTGGGCGGTTGTGGAAAACATAAACTACGATCCAATTGTTCTCGTTTACAAAACTATATAAATATCATATATTGCTAAATAATTCACTGTTTTGTAAACGGAAACGAATGTAGTCGTTATTTTTTGACAACCCCAACGCATATCAGTAGAATGTTTTTGTATCCAGTGATTTTAAAAATGTTGCTTTTTATTAAAAACTACTCTGTGTTGACATAATCCGACCTCATTTGTGAGGTGGAGTTTGTATTACTTTTGCAATATTTTTTTTATTCCACACTGCCCATTCTCCCGATGGAGAGGTTTATATTGATATTTTGACGTAACGTCGCTCCCTTCGTGTTAGATCAATGTGTCTTTATATTCTAAATGTTCGTTAGATTACGCGGCATGACAGCAGACTGATATAATGAGCAGGTATATTGTTCACTGAAATTTTTAAGTGTTGTTGATTCTTTCACTGTTAGTCTCAAACGGTGGAATGTTAGCGATTTTTGTTAGTCTATTTTGATGAATTATTCGAAACCATGCCCGATTTTGTGAAGTGAAATGTCATTCACTTACTAACTTATATTCTTCTTTGTATTATTTTTATTGTATTAACTTTCATTTTTTATCATTTGTAATAAATACGATATGATTTCTATTTTTTGTTCAATATTTTTGAATTCAATACCATAAAACATTCGAGAATATTCTTACAAAAATCGCATAAATTTATCACGAAAGAATCAAAAACACAAAATACGGTGTTTATTGTTGGATGGCAAAGCGTGGTCACTGTTAGTGATGTCTGTTCTTATGCAGTATTATAATGCGGGTAGTTATGTGCAAAAACTACTATTTAGTTGATATTTTTTTACCATGGCAACACTGATTGTAAATCAAATCGAACGTACAAAATGCTACTATATTTTCTAATCTAATCGCTTTCTAAGCTTGACTGACTTTATTGCTAAGTAATAATTTTCTGAACTGCCATATGAAATAAAGTATTTTTATCAGCCTTTATTCGACTAGTAAGCCGATTTGTACCTTAAAACTGTGTTCGGAAACGTCGGAATAAAAGTTTTCGTATTAAAATGATTCCTGCTAGGGACATTATTAGTACAAATTTAATTATTTTTTTGATAACGCTTTGTCATCATCATCATTCTCTTGCCCTGCTCCCAATTTTTATTTGGGGTCGGCGCAGTATGTTTTTTCCTTTCACACATCCCTATCAGCCGTCATGTCTTCATTCACCCCTTTCCTTTTCATATCTTCAGTCACGCACTCCATCCATCTCTTCTTTGGCCTTCCTCGGCCCGCCCATCCATCCACTTTCATGTTCATCACCTTTTTTCCTACATATGATTCGTCCCTTCTCATAATGTGCCCATACCACGACAGACGGTTTCCTTTCATCTTTTCTATCACAGGAGCTACTTTCAGACTTCCCCTAACGTATTCATTCCTCACTCTGTCACTCCGTGTTATACCACACATCCATCGCAACATTCGCATTTCTGCTGCATGCAGTCGTCTTTCATCCGTCTTCTTCGTTGCCCAACACTCTGATCCATACAGTACGACAGGTCTTATAATGGACTTGTATATTCTGCCCTTCAATTTGAGGGGCATTCTTGGGTCACATATTGTGGATGAGACCTGTCGCCATTTCATCCATCCTGAGTTGATTCTCTGCCTTACGTCCGCTAACGATAACGCTTTGTCTAAAATATTATTCTATATTCACCCTCCCAATTTTGTAGTTGAAAAATATAGACAGAAATAAGGCGTTATTAAGAAAATGATTCCATATTTAAATTCGTCACATTTGTACCAAAGTATAGCGCGTAACTACCCGCAAATAATCAAATTTAGCTAAATGAAATCTGTATCCATTAGGCGTGTCGGTGTTACTGAATAGTTCACAAATTATAGTTAATGCAGTAACTATTAGGAATCAGGCGTTTTGGGTAGCGTTCAGTACCAAAAAAGTCCATAATTTCGTGTTATAGTGAAGTACAATAGAATTTTCTAGTGCTTCATCGTGATCCATTAAGCCCATGCCGCCTGGTCCTAAACCCATTGTGTGTAAGCCGTATCGTTCAAATGTTGTGAAATATATATGTGTATGTTGTCCTTTCAAATAGGTTATCGTTTGTCTGGATACTAAGTAGATAATGCTAGATTCAGTCTTTTTTTCTTACTAATGGTTTTGTTAATGTTTTGGCACTGTATTAATTACCTTCTGATAAAAAAATATATAATGAAATAAAGTGTTTTGTGATGTTTTATTTTTTCAACGGCCCTGGTATTTTCTTTAAGAGTAAATTACAAAAGAGTAAGGTACTTTTAATATCTACCTGATGGTTATATTAATTATTACATTGTATTCATTCGATATTAGAGGTTCGATTTGGACCTGGAAAACTTTTACAAGAAACATTTTTTATTGGCACAATAAAGTTAAAGCAGTAATTTGGACCTGATGATAAGTTTTGTCCCTGCAATGCTTTAGGTGCTGTATTATCTCCCTTATTACTTATTATTGTCACGCACAAATAATAAAAACAAAACTACAATAATTTAACATTTATTAAATATCTACACATCATTGGTCATACTTCATGACAACTTTTCCCAGCTTCCCCTTAGGCACATCTATAGACTGAAGGGTGTCAGTCACAATCCCCGTGGCTACAGTCACATTGTTCTCCCTGATAGTGAACGGCTGGCCTAATGTCATTACCATGTCTTCTAGAAGTGTCAAATAGACTTCTCCATGGTCGCCTGGCATCATCATATGCTGGGAAGGATCTATAAATAAACAGAATAGGAATTGTATTTTTTAATTTGTCGTTGACTTTTTTATGTAGTAATAAGTATAAAAATAAAGTTAAAATATGAAAGGCGTGTATTATTTATACAACATCACACCTTATGGTAAGTAATCGTCATTATCATCAGTCCATATATCCCACTTATAGGTACGAGCCTAAAATTGAGAGTTAAACCTTTATTAACCCCGATGGTTTAGGGCGGTTGGCGGATTAAACACCTAAGAAATTTCAAAGAACTTTTTATGTGTCCAGGTTTCTTCACAGTTTTGTTCACAGATATGTGTGATAATTAATTATGAATGCAAACATAACTTGGTAAAGTCCGAAGAGTCTGCCTGGGATTTAAACCCGCAACAGCCGTCTATGACTATAGAATGTATGTATTAACTCACCTAAATCAATCCTGCAAGCGATATTCCAAGTGCCACTATACATTTGCTGAGCATACTTAGAGAATATAGGCTTTTTCCGTCCGCCCTCGCCGCGAGTTAAGAAATATATCTTCGCCTTGTAATGGTTGCTCATCTCTAGACTTTTCGATGCGCATAACAACATCCCAGTCTCGACGGATTTAATCTTCATCCCACGAAGCAGTACGCCCACATTGTCGCCTGCTAGAGCCTGTGATAAGTTTTTTAAACTTCTTATTAAGTTACTAATTCATACTGGCATTCTAATGGAATAAGCCACCGAAGAGTTGAATAATATTAGAAAGGAATAGAGAGCATTATATATGGTGTCATCCCCATGTGTCGCTGTTTGTATGTCACCTGTTCATTCTCCTAGGATTATATGATCAAGGACAAAAATTTCAAACAAAACTAGAGATGCTATTGGTTGTCACACATTAATTGTAAAAGTATTGTCATATCATGTCATCTGAATTACCAATTGAAACGATCCACAGTAAAGCATAAACATTTAACTTAACATTATAAGTTGCCTGTTACACCACAGGGAAAATAGAGAGGATTCTTGGTTCAGTTTCGAATTTTAAGTTGTGAAACCTAAATATAGGTAAAATCATTCTCAGATCCTACAATCGACAAGCTCTGCAAATCCGCAAACAGGCTTTTAATGACTCAGTAAGCTTAAAGTACAAAAATATCCACCAAAAGACCAATGTTACCTCCGAAACACTTTTCTTAAATATCTGAATATCCGAAAGCGTAGTTTTGATGTTATATCCGAACCCAAGTAAATCAGCATCGTCATTCCTCTTCATTACTCCTCGTTTGATCGTTCCCACTACTACTGTACCTCTACCAGGAACTGTGAATGCATTGTCTATGGGCATTAAGAAGGGAGAAGATATGTCCCTCACTATGGGAGGGATGTATTTGTCCATGGTGTCCAAAAGTTTCCTTATAGATGGTGCACCTGGAAATTATGTCGAAGATTAAGGATAACAAAGAGGTGAAATATTTACGGGCATATTTTGGCGCAGTTAGCTACTAGCTAGACAGTAGTTTGAGAAGCGAGAGGTTGCGGGTTTGACCGAAAAAAATGTTTGAGTGATCCATAAATATTTCTTTCTGGTCTGGGTGTTTATGAGACCGAAAAAGTCCCTCGTAGTCCCTGATACCCACAACACAGGACTAGTATGGGATCAGAACTATGTGACTGTTGAATGCATTTATTTATTTATATTTTGACAGTTCCTGCTACTGAGGTCTTTCTAATGGCTATAAAACATCAAAATTAAAATAATGCAACATACCATATTCTGTTTCATCTCCATTCAGAGCTTTCAATGCTGACCCACAAATGACAGGTGAAGTATTACCATCATACCCGAAATCTGATAGTAACTCTCGCATTTCTATCTCAACTAATTCTGTTAGCTGCAACAATATAGATATTTCTATAAATCATCATCATCATCATCAGCAGCTGCTGTGAACAAGTAGTTTAGGTTTAGCCTTAGGCCTTAGTCTAGCATACTCCCTTAGTGCACACATCTAAAAAATCCTTAAGATTTTTTTACATTTTGTTACAATATTTTCCTTCAGCATTTAAGTTAGTCTCCAATCAATCTACTCTTGCTGTTCATCACAAAATAATCATTAGCAATAAATCATTTTATGAAAATTAGTAAAAACAGATCTTATTTCACATTTACTTGGTCCTAAGGCAATACCAGAAATGCAATACTAAAATTCAATTTACCTCGTCATCCACTAAATCTGCTTTGTTTATAAACACCAGGATATATTGTATTCCAACTTGCTTGGCCAATAATAGATGTTCCCTTGTTTGTGGCATTGGACCATCATTTGCTGCTACAACTGAAACAAAAAGGCCATTAAAATTAGGCACTAATGCATGTTGCCAGACATTAGTTTGAGAACCTCATTTTGTGGTAAAAAGTCTAGTCAGGAGGGGGTAACATACATAGCTGTAGTCAAGTCACAAGAATATATAATTATTATTTACTTATTTTGCTTCTAAAAAAGCAAAAATATGGCTAATAAAGTGTTTGTAAAAACATTATGTATAACAATTTTAATTAGTGGTCCACCTAGATCCTTAATGCACCCTCAGGGGAGGGTCATGACCCCTATAAACTTCCCCCTGGATCCATCCTGGATGGATACTTCTTGTAGGTATACATTTTCAGTACATTATATTCTATTTTTAGACTTAGCAGTGCATAATTCTTACCTAAAACAGCAGCATCCATTTGTGAAGCCCCTGATATCATATTCCTTACATAATCTGCATGACCAGGGCAATCTGTGTGTGCATATGTACGGAGCTTGGTAGAGTAGCCAACATGAGCTGCATTTATTGTTATACCTGAAAATAGATATTAATAACACTGATGAACAGTAAATTTGTTAAATGAAATCAAGTCACATTTTCAAACACTGCTACCTACCCGTATATAAACCCCATACTTAGTTTTGTTCAATCACCCTCAGTTTTCATGAAACAACGACTTACTCGATTACGCGAATTTTGCTTACCGACGTGTGTTTCCGAATAAATTAACGAAAAAATGTTGAAATTAAGACAGTTTTTTTTTTAGATTAGTGTTATACATCATAATATGATGCCGAGGATGTGTTTAAACCATCCTGATAACTTCTGTTATATTTGCGGTCAACTTACTGTTAAAAGTCAACGTCGTAGTTTGACACCATTAGCTAAAAACTGTTATTTTTAAATATTTTGGTTTTCCGATGCAAAATTTGGATAAAACCTTGATACCTAGAGTTTGCTGAACACAGTGTGTCACTTTGTTAACATCATTGGCTAAAGGATCTCGTCATAAGCTGTTCGCAGTTCCAATGATATGGGCCGAACCGAAAGACCTTGTATTAGATTGTTATTTCTGGCAAACTGCTATAAAAGGTATTAATCATAAATCTAGGCACTCTGTGAACTATCCAAATCTACAATCTGCTCAAAGACCTATCCCACACAGTGATGATTTACCTGTTCCTCAGCCTCCAGTAAACATGGATAACGTGCCCGAAGAAAATGTATCCGAGAGTATAAAAGAAGGAATATTTGCAGGGCCACAAATAAGACACCTACTGGCTGATAAAGAGTTTGAATAAAAACATAATCCGATCGAAAAATCCGCATAGACATTTTTTCGAAATATTGTTCGTAATTTTCTTGGAAACCACGGGGCTGAAAACTGTGAAGAGTTAGTCAACAACCTCTTAGCGGCTTACAAGGACATGGGATGTAATATGTCGCTCAAGAATCACTGTTAACACTCGCATTTGGATTGTTTTCCTCAAAATTTGGGAGCCCTTAGCGACGAACACGGTGAGCGGTTCCATCAGGACATATCTAACATGGAAAAAAGGTACCAAGGCAATTGGAGTCCGAACAAGTTAGCTGACTAATGCTGGACGCTTAAAAGGGATGTACCTGATGCTAAATATTCCCGAAAAGCCTGAATAAAGGCATATATAAGTTATTTTTTTTCCATTTGAAACATTTTTTTCCCGTTTTTATTTAAAAAAGATTAATGGCTGTTACATAAAAACTGAGGGTGATCAAAATTTTCTAAAAATGCAGATTAGTTACAGACAAGTTGTAGATATAAAATAACCCATTCAATTCCATTTAACTTTCATTAAGGTCATTTTTGTCTATCAGTGTAATTATTGATTAAATATTTTACATAAAATGTCCAGTATTACAATATATATTAAAACTGTACAGTATAGATTAAAAGTTAAATTTCATTTTACTTTAACTTTCATTTAAAATAGGTGTAATATAAAAGTTATTATTGACTTTTGTATGAAATATAAATTAATTTTCAAAACATTTAATACACTATGTGCTTCTAAATATCTTCATAAAAAAAACTAATAAAAGAACCTACCTCTAGCTTTTTCTTCTGGCGCTTTGTCAATCTCATCATAAGATACAAACTGAGCAAGACCATCATTTGCCAGTACCTTTGTTATAGCGGCAGTCAGTGTAGTCTTGCCATGGTCTACGTGCCCAATAGTGCCTATATTACAATGTTTCTTTTCAATAATTTCATTTTTAGGTTTGGTAGAAAAATTTGCTTGAAATACACTTACAAATAACCTGTTTTTACATATTGTGTTATTATTTAAAGGTAATTTTTGTGTAAAATTTAAATATAATGACCGAATTATAAGTCTGCCGGTCATGTTTTATTTTTATTTTGAATTTTCATCGAATTGGAATATATTTCGAGGTTATGTTGATCTAGGTGTTATACAAGACATTTGACAGTTTTGATAATAAATGTACTCGTTCAGGAATTTGTGAATTAGCAATTACATATTTTGTTGAATGGCATTAAAAAATATTTGCAGCTATAAATTCAGAATATTTCTCACGTTTTGCAACTGAGAGTTATTTATTGTACACATAATTAATACAATTTGTATTTTTAACGGGAATTCACTTTTACTTACCCATTAGTAATTCAGTTAGAAATTAACCGGATTGTAAAAACAGGATTATTTATGCATTATATTAATAACTTTAATTTGAATTAAATCTCCCTGTATTTTAGGAAATAACACTAAAATAGAAATGCATACAGTAAGTCCGCTGTTACTCAATCTATTAAATTACCTAAATAATTTCCCCATTAGAGTTCCCTCCGTTTAGCCAGTTGATGATTAGTATTAATATAGAACATGATACCTAGATTTTAAGTCTAGGGAGTGCACGCCAATTATTTTATAATTCTTTGATTTGATTTGATTGAAAAATTAACGACAAAATGTATGAAAGAATTGTTAAATACAGTTATGTAAGTACATTATTGCGTCGACAGTGTCGAGGCGAAATAAAGTACTTTAAGTTCAAGAGATCCTATATTTAATACTTATTTTTCTAAAAACTTTATCCATGCCGTTATCAATTTTACACATAATATAGCTAAAAAGTAAAAACCTGTCATCTAGATTTCGCTTTTTTATAAATAAATTGTCGTGTTTTTTTGAAATTGCATTTTAATATTATTTGCGTTGCCAAGTTTATAATTTCCTATTTTAACGTTCATAGCTTTCCAATTTGTTTTAGAAACTATGAATACATTAGAAATATGAAATCAAAATTCCTACTGTTCCGAGATGAATGCCGAATATAATCAGTGCAAATCCTTCTTGGTAATTATTAAACTTGTTTATATCTATCCCCAAACCTAGTTTTTAGTATCGTAAGAGCGTGGTCCGCCTGGATTCGAACCCGCTACCAAATACCACTGGTCCCATGGAATATCCATTAGGCTACCACAGCTCTTGTGGGTGTGATTGAAATAGACGATGACTATGATACACTCTACTTTGTTTCCTTTGTGGTTGAATCATGATTCAAACTTTTCAAAACATTAAGCAGTGTTCAAGATTATGTGTACTTAGCTGTAAATACTCGCAAATTTCTGGATTGCCAAAGAGCGCATGTCCCGATACCAAAATGGCGCGAAAATTGAATTTATAATCCGTTTAAATTGTATTATTTTACTCTTGTAATCGTCTGGCTTAAAATCAGTTAAGTATAATTATTTAGAATTAGATACTTAATATGTGTCTTGCTTTCTGTTAATCACATTTTAAATTAACCCAATTTCAAGCGAAAATTCAATTGAATTTTTCTTTGTTCACTAACAGTAAAAGCAGATATTGCCTATAGAAATGACAAAAATGAGTAATTTATATTTACCTTGAATGTAGAAACCGCTTTTATTTATTCATAACAATAAAAAATTATTAATTTTGCATACATTCACGACATATTATGGAGGAATGAATTTTAATAATTCAAAATATATTACCACTGATGATAAATGGAAAATTTTTTAAGCACCCTAACAAACAAACTAAGGAGGTTTTTAAATATGAATTATGAACAACAGAGTATGTTTACAATTTAATATTTATTTGTACAAATACATTTTTACAATTTTAAGCATTGCAATTATTACATAGGTACATCAAATATTTTCGTTGTATTTATGATAATTACAAACTTGATGTTTAATCACATAATACCAACAGTTCAATTTTATTTATATTCGTCTTGGAGCTATTTAAATACATAAATTTGAGGGCAAAGTGCAACTTCCTGCAATAATTATTATTTATATCAATCGCAACGTAAAACATAGCTATTAAACAAAATAGACCAGCTTGCTTAATATAATTATTTAAATTTATTATCTACATCCACAGATAGACCCAAAAACTAATGTGACACAAGCTAGCGAAATGCGAGGCCGCGAGTTAGATCCCCGCACAGATTTTTTATGGTAGTGGATGTTTATCAGATTGTAAAATCTCTCGTAGTTTCTGATACCCATGACACACTACTTGTAACCTAATGTGTAATCAGAATTATGTAACAGTTGAGTGTATTTATTTATTTATAATCACTAGTCATCTGTAACTTCAACAAAAATTACTAGAATTACCCAGTATTGTCTATCTGCAGGCAAGTTTCAAGATTGATTATAAATATTGGCCAAACAACTGCACAAAATGAATTATTTATTAATGATATTTATGACAACTTATTTAGCACCTAAATAACAAAAAAGGCAAGATACATTTAAATCTAAAACACTTATATTATGTTTGAAACAAATAGGCTTATTGAAACAAATAATCATAATTTTACAAAGCCATTTAATCTAACAAGACTTTATCAAATGCCTGTCATTAAGAAATTAGACTTGGCACCTTTAAAATTCAATCTGGGGCCAAAGTTTCATTTCAAATGTTGCCAACAATTGATATACAAATCTTATTTATGGTTATACCATAATTGCCAACTCTAATTCTAACATATATTCAATGATAACATTGTTTAAATTTACATAATAATTCCAATAATAAATACCAATTAAAGAATGCTGATACAATACTTTTAAATTGACAAGCATGTTACATCTTATATTGATAACATTTTTTATTTTATTATTTACACCAAATACATGAGTAATTATATCTTAAAACCAAGAATGTTTAAATGCAAACATTAAATGAAAAAAGAAAACATTTTAATTGGTGCATTTTCTCCAAAAGTCATTTAGGCAAATGCAGATTACAATTGGTATAGAACACCTTTAGCTTTTAAATGTTATAATATGTGTGTGAAAGAAAGCATTGGTATATATATCAAAAAGACCTATTAATAGCATTAAGTTGAAAAATTGCTGATGCTATGTAAAAGGGGTGAAACTAACACAACCTACAGTTTACAATAATAAATTTTGAAAATATATGTATAACTTCTTAGGTGTGTAACCTGCTGACCATTATTACTACAGCTTGAAATTTCCTAATTGTAGAGGAGGTCTATACCCAGTGGTGGTGATGTTATAAAATGCACTATATGAGTGACTGACCACGATTTTGATAGTATCTATGGTTAGACACCAGAATAGGAAATAAGAGAATTCTTGTTTGGTCTGATGTTTCTTAATCTAATCTCCACAAAGTTTCCTAATACCCACAAAACAGTTTTTATAGTGTAATGTGAGGCAAGAATTATGTATGTGACTATTGAGTAAATTTATTTTATAATTCTGAGTGTTAACGGTGTTTATTAGCTTTTCATACCTACAATATACATATTTAACTAACAATATCTTGTTTGCTCATTTTTAAACATTGCAGTGAAGTTTTATTATAACATTAAAACAATATTAGCTGCTCTATGCAATTTTTACCTCATTAAATAATACAATATTCTTTAAAATAGTTTTCTTGTTCAGTTTTTTTTATTAACATGCAACTTTAATGGCTATACATTCCTTATATATTGCATAAAACATTATTTGTATTTTAGTGTGAAAATGCCATGATTGTAAAATAACACAGGCAATAGCTACAGCAAATTCAAACACATCAATGTTAAAGAAACCCTGAAAATATTTTTTTCTTCAATATACTTATCATAGAGTACAAATATGAAATATTGGGATCTAATTCTAGTCCAAGCATTATTTTATTCATCTATTTTCCAATCAGAATATATGGTTATTCTATGTGCAATTTATCATATTATTATATTTAACTTTTACTATTTAATTTTACAGCAAGGCGACCACATTGTTTAAGTCATACATTATAAGCTTAAATACTTATAGGTTTATTAGCAAGTCTATAAACACTGTGTATTTTACCATTCAAATTAGAGATCTTATG
Source organism: Cephonodes hylas (assembly GCA_030295005.1). Lineage (NCBI taxonomy): Eukaryota > Metazoa > Arthropoda > Insecta > Lepidoptera > Sphingidae > Cephonodes > Cephonodes hylas. Next base: position 3,708,311 of record AP025385.1, read on the forward strand.
TATCATAAAGTTTTATTATTCAACAAGATGCAGTAAGTAGTTTAATTAAATTGTAACATTACTCTATTTATAAGCTATTTCAAGCCGACTCAGTGATTTTGTATAAAATCAAATTGACATTACATATACCCAATATTATGTGAGTTAAATATAATAAAGGCAGTGTGAATTTCAGTTAGTATTGTTTTATTTAATTACCATTTTAATTTTTAATAAATACAACATTTCAATATATTTCTAAATTTCCTTTACCTATTGTATAATTTAGTGGATTAACTTTTTAGTTGGTACACCCCTATCTAATATGGTTTAAATCAGTCTAAAATTAATAAATGGAGAGATGATGATTGAAAACATGATGCAATATGCCACATTACAAGGCACTGAGTTATAATTTCAAAACAAATAAATGAATCTGATTTCTTTGCTACTTCTACAAAAAGTAGCTGCAAATGCTTGAGTGGCTGGTAAAAGAAATAACTTGGACTTATCCTCAATAATTTTGAGGAGCATGGCTATAATGATGAAATAAGTCTAGTTTTGTGATTGAAATTAATAACATGTAAATGTTTGATGATGAAATTGTAAGGCATTCATTCTGCTAGAAGGGTTTTAATTTTTTTTATATATTTCTTCATTTCTGCAGATATGAGTTGTGTCCTTTGATCAGTCAATTGTTTTATGATTTTGTCGCCAAGCTTAACATTGTTGCAATAAATACACAACATTTATATAAAGGGTATCAGCTAAAGTTTTGTAATATAGTGAAAGTATGCCACACAGCAAGATATGTAATACATATCTTGCCAACAAATAACAAGTTATATGTTAATATACTACTTACCATTCCTAATTAAGTAGTTATAGGCCAGTACATGTATATTTTATAGACAAATTTTAAGCTTTCCAAATCAAACATCACTTGTTCTGATAATTCCTCAGAATAGTCATTATTCAATTAACAATTTCATGTGATATGGTAACATCTCAACACTTATTTAATTTTGTATGGATCTCATTATTATTGAAAAAAATTGTTAAAACAGTAATAGCTTAAACCCATTAAATAGCAGTCTGTGGTATAATTTTGTTAAAATCAGGTTTATATTAGAACCTGATATATTTGCACAACCACAATGGCTGTTTTACATCTTTTTATTAAACCACCAGAACTATTTAAACAATACTCAATATTTAGGGCTTCATTACATGACTTAAGTTAGCAAAAAACAATTTGTTTTCTTACTCTTTGCCAAACTAATCTTATCTATCTGGCATACCAGTTTTAACACCTGGTTTCTCCATTTAGAAAAAATTCCAGCCACTTACCATGACCAATGTCTCCGTAATTGAGGTGTTACCATACCGCACAGTCCCTAAACACACAGTACACACAACCACTTGCCACTTTCACTGACACATCAGTCTAGTATGCACTGGAACATGCAGTACTTCTTCAACTGTGATCTGTACTCGCAAAAGCACAAGTTGCGGTGATTTCATTGCTTCAACACTCTGTAGTGAAGCGTGAACTCTACGTTTGACTTCCATATGAAATGGCGGACGGTGCGTAGGTCCATGTTTGGGTCGAGCACCTGGAAATTTTATCAATAATTTTTACACTTACATTTATATGAACAAAAATGACAGGCAGAGAAATTTGTTTATTAGGCAAAATAAGTCTTTGATAGTGGTTTTAAATAATAAAGGACCATCCTATTGATATTTGAATAGGATCTGGCGAAGTATAAACTCTTTCCCTCACTCTCGAAAATCGAAATCTGGTTTTGAAGGGACAAATCAATTTAAAAGAAAGATCAAAGGAACTAGACTAATGAGGCAATATGCCCCAGAATAACAGCAACAGACTCTCTCCAATTGCGCGGGACTGATACATACTTGGCGAAAAATAGACAACTCAGCTGATTAAAATCTGGCCACTAAAATCAGCCTAAAAAAAGAAAAAGTTTTCTTACCTGATCACAGCACAGCAGTTCGACCCTCTCTTCAGGCGCGTCGTTGCCGCTATCTTCATTAGCACTGCCCTTGGCGCTGCCCGCACTGGCACCGTTCACATCCCCCCCGCCCACTATCTTCTCTACCACGTGCTCGGCCACCTTGCGGCACTGGATGAAATCGTTCGCCACTAGACGATCCTGGTGATTGCAAATTGTAACTTTTATTATCCAATACATAAATGGATCGAAATTTTTCTTTGTGAATGAAATCGAAATTTTTGTTTGTATGGAAAACATAGTGAGAAAATCTGCACATCTAAAATTTTTTAGGTGTGTAGTCCACCAATCCGCACAAGTTCACTTGGTGTTGTTTAAGGCCTTAACCTTCTCAATGGTAGATTAGACCCGTCCCAAGCAGAGAGACGTACATGGGCTGAACATGATGATGATTGTCACATCCTTTAACGGTGAAGGAAGACAACACACCTAAAAATTATAGGAAATTTCTTCGATTTCGTAGTCCGCTAATCAAAAATAGGTTAGCCTGGTTTACTAAGGCCTTTGTTTAGTTGTAGAGTAGAGACGCGGGCGCTTAGCAGTACTATATAGGCTGATAATATATTAATTAATGATCAATCATCTGTAAAATGATAATATTGTGTACCTTTTTCTGCCTGTCCTGTTTGCTCTGGCAGCTAGAGTGGGGCAGTAGATAGAAGGGCAGTTTGTTGAGTTTGGGGGCCGCCATCTCTATCGCCACGTCCACTACCCATGACGGAACCGTCTCGCCGAGGAGATTGCCTTCTGTCTCTCCTCCTGCGTCACCTACCTGGAATAATGGATTATTGGATGTTTACATTGACATAGGATCTATTTTAGAATTTGAGTAATAAAAATAATAAATATAAAATCTATTTTATATTAGTTTCATAAACGCTTAGATTCGAAATATAGGTTTTACGTCCCAATGCAGAGATTCGCAACCCCCTAGATCGTAGATTAGAAATCTGTAGATCAGGCGATAGCAAGATTTCATCGTTAGCTCATATGCTGTTCTCCAAGGTTAGGCAGTGGCCTCCTCTACAATTGTGAAGAGTTAGGCCTTAGTCCATTTTTATTTCGTTCCACGAAGTATATGCCTGGGGTTTTAACCTGCTACCATTGCGAACCTAACTCAACAGCGCACCTAAATCATAAGAACCAAAAACTATAAGTCCTATATTCGAAAAACAAATTGACAATACCTGCAGCCTGTACAGAGTTCTGCCGCCGACCTCGCTGAATATAAGTGGAGTGTGTATGGGAACGCTGAAGAAACTGTTTCCCACCACTTTCTGCCCAGCCTCATTCACTCTATTGGGATGGTTCCAGTGCTCCAACAAAGCTTGCAGCAGTAAAGCGCCGAAATTCACTTTCTGGTCATTTTCTGAAATTTAAAGTATTTATTGCCCTTTTAGTCTTTCTAAATCCTACTTTTTATTACTACTGATTAGTTTTATTGCAGGATTATGACAAATTAGATTCCCTTAGATTTTCTGAGTTTTAATTGAGCTCGGCATCAATACTGTGTGTGTCGACAGGAGTTACAGTGGCGAGTGTGTGGTGGGATAAGGCAAATGATCTTATAGTCTTGTGGTATTAGTATCCAATGCAATCTAGAGGTCATGTTGATTTGGGGTCAGACAACTTTTAAAGTTTTTTTATTAGGAAATTTGCATGGAGTCATGAATAGTGCCTGAAAGAATAGCAACTAGCCTGCTTTCTATTATACACTCACACCTGTACATCAGAAAGTGTATGTAAAAGTGTTTTTCAACATCCACATTTTGTCAGTTGTTTTTGTTCAGTCTAGAAATCTTAGTAGGGAGTGAGATTATAGTAAATAGAAAGAAAACACTGACAAATTCAGGAATTAAACTATGGGCTTGTCTTATGGTAGGTAGTTTATATTTATAAAGTCAAAACACTTACCAGTAGTCAATCCAGCTTCTTTAGCGCTGACCCAGGCACTTAGGCAGTCTGTTTCATCTTGTCCTAAATGTATTGTCAGCATACCAGTCTTCAAATCTACATTGAACCAATTTGGCACATACACCATCTTGAACCGTTTCTTAACTTCCTCTTCATAGTCAACTTGGCCTAAGTCTTCAAGCTTACTTGCCTTCAAAACGTCATATAAAGCCACATTGCTGGCTGTGTCTTTTGTCAGTACATGTCTTTTGTCATTCAAAACGGTGTAATGTTTAATAGCTGGTCCACCGGGAATATTGTACAATGGTTGTGTCTGATACACATTGTTTGTATTATAATTAGTTGTAGTATACACCTCCGATGAGAGTGAACTCAAAGGAGGCAATTTCCAGCAACGGACATCAGATTCCGATGTTGATACCCACACACCTTGTTGATCAGCTGTGAAACATAACTTAAGGACAGGAGCTGTTTCTTCACAGACTATCATGAAGTTGTCTGGATTTCGTAGCTCAGTAATAATGACAAGACGGTCTCTACCCCCAGATATTATGTGACTGAAGTTGTCTGTTGCTAATATTGCCCATACAGCTTCTGAGTGAACTCGGATAGTAGACACACATCGTTGTTGCGACAGAGACCACAGCTTTATAGTACCGTCTGAGCTTCCTGAGACGCACTGCGTGCCATCACGACTTATTACAAGTGCTTTGACATTATCAGCATGCCCTTTTAGTTTCATGAGACGGGAACAATTTCGCGGATCCCACACACGCAAGACTTTCTCAGTAGAACCGCTGACTAGAATTGTACCGGGCGGGTTCATAGCCAAACTGTATATAGACTCTTTATTACCCACGAGACTGGAAGTAGTCACTGTGTTATTACTTGCAGTGAGTGCTGTCAACGTATTTACATCCCAGAGGAAAATTGCGCGGTCTAACCCCGCGCTAGCGACTTGTTCTTTATCCTTGGCGTAGGCTAGAGTTCGTACATAGTCTTTATGGGTGCGTAGAGTAGACATACAGAAACCTTTTGGCGCATTCCATACTTTCACAGTAGTATCGGAAGAAGCGCTTATAAGATTCTTTCCGCCGCAGCAAAGCACTATATCGTTCACCCAGTCGGTGTGGTGTTCCATGCTCTGCACATATCTGTCCTGTGAACCGGTCCCCGTGTGCCAGACCCGAATAATCCCATCTCTACCGGCGGAGTATAATCTTCCAGCTATAGGATCTAATTGTAGCGAACTAACGCCATTTTTATGCCGTCTCTCCTCCTCATCACGTATCACGAACGAAACTTGTGTTTTCTTACGCATCGTGGTGCCCATTTTCCGACATTTTAATATGTAATTATTCGATTATTTCGTGGAAACTATACGATTTCCACAAATTGTTGCCGATTTGTTTTTGACATTTGCATTTGACAGCTGATTCAATATGGCTGATTTTTATCCCCTTGCAATGCTATTGGATGTTACACGTAAATCCGCACTTAAAATGACCAATGAGAATAATTTGTGTGAAGTAGGGTTTCGTTCAGAAATCAAACGTCTTTAGGTTAACTTGGCATTATTATAAAATAAATTTGTAAATATAGCCTTGACCTTACATAATAAATGATAACTGTGATTATGTACAAACATTATTTGTATTAAGAGTAAAATCTAAAGATAGTATCTACTCTTTTGTGTTCAGGATCGTGTCTTCTGAATGTAGGTTGGTAAATTTCTACGATATATCTTAGTCCAAGGCTCCTTTCACTTTCTAGTTGTATTTGCACAAAGTTGTAACCAATTCCACCTTCTATAATTTTGACAACTCCTAGTTTATCAGCCGATTGATCCACGCACGCAATTCCAGTAATATTAGTGCCTTCCGGATATTCAAAAGATAAAGTCTCTTGCCTTTTAAAAAACAGTAGTCCCTGTTTTTTCACCTCTTTATAGGACATTCGGGCACCAAAATTATGTCCAACATATAAGTCATAGCTTGAAACTGTCGTGAATACGAAAAAGAATAGCAAAACACTATAATGTTTATTGAAGCTCATTATAAAAAATACGCGGTAAATTACGGCAGCGGCGTAGATTAAACTGAACGATGCCTTGAAAAAGAATGGAATGTAAACAAAGATGGAGATTAAGGGCAAGATTTATAAATGTTTAGGGAAGTGTTTTTTATTATTAATTTTAATCTAAGGCTTATATTTTTTATTCTAAGGTATTCTTGGTTAAAATTATATGTAAAGTTCGATCGAAGCAATGACCGGTTTATTTTTTTTTGTTGATCTTTGAGAATACTTTTTTTATTTTCTTTTCCTACATATATTTATTTTTTGATCTTGAACCCATTATAGTTTTTATATCATATATTATATAATAGTATCCTTAATTTTTCAACAATATAAATAAAATGAAATCAATACACAACTTATAATACCTACAAATAATAAAAAAGATGCTTCCGCTTAAACATGAGATAATTTGTGTTATTGTTGTAACGCAATAAATCATCAATACACAATGTGTAGATATGTTAATTAGCGAAATATAACTGATAAATCTTATTTATTTGTATCGATATCAAGTACCGCGTAAAAACCCTCGTAAATTTTGATATTGAGTTAAAAAATACTACAGAATTCTAACTAAATTATTGTTTTGTTAATAATAAGTACCTACTTTATTGTTGTGTTTTAAAACTGGGCCCGTATTTTTTTTTATAAATGTTGTTAATTGCAAAATGATCTTTAAAGCTAGTTTGCTTATATTCCCAAATAAATGGTTTTTAACTTTTTATTTAAACACCCGAATAGAAAAAAAATAACACTCCTTTCGCCAATATTTCTGCCTCATATTCTCACTGAAGATTGCCTTTAAAATCTATTTCTAGTGAAAAATCTATTATAAATACGAAGAAACACAAGTTTCCGCTCGGATACTTCCTAAGGGTTGTGTTTTGTTTGGTAAATCGTCTGAAACACTGGCAGGTGCGTTACGATCCTGTGTTCCAACATTGGAATCAAATGTTGGAATAAGTTTTATAGAAAGGATCGAACAAAATATTCCGAAACTATTGAATGGGTGGGTTGAAGTTGTCGAGTCATTAATTTATAAAATTCATATATAACCTCATGCTTGTGTTCCCTTGAAGGGGTAGGCAGAGGTGCATTACTGCACCCATATTTCGGTAGGTAACTATCTCACGTAATAAGGGTGAGCCTGTTGTTGTTTCTTGGGCACATTTCAAAACTCCGTACTGCTACTGAAAATTTCTTAATAGAAATATCCAACAACACTTTGCCCGTCCTGGGAATCAGACCCAAAACCTCTAGATCGCACGGCACATACTTGTACCGCGAGACCACGGGAACACTTCTTGCAACAAACCAAAATTTGAATACAGATATTTCTCACCAGACTTATTCTGAACAATTTATTTTAATATTATAAATCTAAAGAGATTAGTTAACGGGTTAGTCTCAGGGACTACTAGTTCGATTGAAACATGATATTTGTGATGAAATGTCCACTATCGAGGAAAGGTATACCTACTTAGGCTTTATATCACGTAACGACTAATAGAGACGGGGAATTATCAGAAAATTGTTGAAAATGGGACAATAATATTCGCTTACAAAGTTACGGGGGATATTTAGTAATTATAATATCTTCAAGTACAATTCCGAAACGTAATAAAACAACAAAAGAGAACCGAGGTAGTTAGATCGAAGAAGCGTCTAAAATATTATTTCTAGTTATAACTTGTATTCTTAGGTGGAAACTTCAAACATGATTTGGTCAAATATTTGTCGAACCATCTAAGTTCCAAGCTCGGAGTTTATCTTGGGGATAAAAAAGGTAAAATTAATGGCGCTTTCAGTAAGGGTCTGTTATCGCTATACGTTTTTAGATATGGCTGGATTTTTATATTGAATATTGTCTAAAGCTGATTTACATAGGTATACAAACATACGTCTGTATATTTGAAGGGGTAGGCAAAATTTTTATTTCTCTCGTCATATTGCCGGTTTTTGCCACGTTTCTATTGTTCGTTTGATCTAGGAATAGAACCCAAGATTTTGAGAGAATTAGGGGATATTTGACAATTAGATAACATCTACTATGTATGTGTATGTAAAGGAGTGATGGCCTCAAGGTCTATTGGTGCGCAGTCAAAAATTTCGTTGGTCGCGGATTTTCAAACCCAGGAACATATTCCTGACTTTGGAAAGTTATGTGTGTATAATATAAATAAAGATATAAAGCAGTGATGGCCTCGAGGTTTGGGCGCGCGGTCGAGAATCTCGGCGGTCGCGGGTTCGAACCCCAGGCACACACCTCTGACTTTTCGAAGTTATGTGTGTATTCACATTGAATTATCACTTGCTTTAACGGTGAAGGAAAACATCGTGATGAAACCTGCACACCTAAGAGTTCTTAGGAATTTCTTAGGTGTGTAGTCCGCCAACCCGCACTAGGCCAGTGTGGTGGACTATGGCCTAAACCCTCTCAATGATAGAGGAGACCCGTGCTCAGCAGTGGGCGTATATGGGTTGATGAAGAAGAAGAAGAAGAATATAAATTACAGTGAATGAAAACAGTTGTGAAACCTGTACACCTAAAATTTCTCTGGAATTTCTGAGGGGTTATGTCCGCCAACCCACACTAGGCCAGTGTAGTAAACTAAGACATTATATCCTCTTAATGATAATTCATCATTCTCCTGCCCTGATCCCAATTCTTGTTTGGGGTCGGCGCAGCATGTTTTGTCCTTCCTACCTGTGTGGAAGGACAAAACATGCTGCATAAGAGTTTTGGCAGATGTTTTACGGCCGGCCGCCTGCCTGACGCCAACCCTCCTTGGGAATCCTCTCAATGATAATTAAAAAAAAAATGTATTCATCAAAGCAACACTGGCCACATTAAAGCTATACAGATTAAATGCATTTACACACTCGGAATGATAGCTATTATGTTGAAAATGAACCTGGCTGTATCAGCATTTCGCACGATTAATCGCTCGCCCCCACTGAGGTTGTGAGCTGAAATAATTTACGCCCCGGCGCGATCAACAGTTTCGGTTTAATTGCCAATGCTGCAGCGTTATTAGGTGTAACTAGTGCATTCGATTCTGTTTAGTCGATTATTCAGTTAATCGATTGTCGAGTTAATCGACTGTGTTTAGTATTTTAGAGGTGCTAAAAAAGGTGTAAAGTAGTGGGGATAATTTGGATTAAATGTTTTTATAGTCCTTGCCTCATAATATGTAATATGCCTCATAAAGTCCAATGTTCTACATTCGTTGGGTAATTTAGGTTGATAGTTTGGGTTAGGATTTATTTCCTTTAAAATCAGATTGTAAAAAATTGACCAAAACTCCTCATATTACAAGGGTTTAAAAACACATCTTCAGCGATACAGGCATGTGAATATTACAAAATTGACTACAAACAAAGTTCCGGATTCGCTCTCACTCGATTTAATAATACATAATCGACTACAAATAGTTTGTGTAGTTAGTAAAGGTCCGTTCCTAACACTATTATCTCTCGATTCACTGAATACGAATCCCCTAAAGCCCGCAAATGTTGTATTTATTACATATGAATGCACGAGAAAAAAATATTGGACATTATTACTTTAATTTGCCCTCTTTTTGAGTGAATTTATTCGTATTGAATCTTTATTACGAGCTTAAATTAAAGAATAAACTTGTTCTTTACATACAATATAATATATGAATGTAAACAATCATATAACAATCTGGCTTATTACGTTAAACAATATGAAACGACAAATGAGTATGTTTAAGCGAAGATCGTTTTTTTATAATATTAAAATTTATTGTCTTCCTGCCCCTGAAGGTTTATATAGGTACACTATGTTTTAATATAGATGTATCAATGGAAATGTTATATATGTCTTTATGTATTAACTAGCAGCAGAGACTTTGAAGATGAATCCGGTAATCCATAAAATCTAAATCATACTCTCTATCTAACTTTTTAATAACACAGGCATACGTACTTTAATCTTTTACATTGGCACCACTGTTCCTATTTCGAGAAAAGGCGCGACGCCGTCTCGCTTTTTCTAATGTTGGCACTAATAATAATTCATTTAGATTTCTATTCTGTCTGGGGCCGTACGATTTATTAACATTATCTTAGTCAATATTGATATATTGCAATAGACCCTGCCGAAATTCACTGAAATTGTAGATATTATTGTTCTCAAGGCTATTGTGTTATATCATCTAATATTTAAGTGTATTTGTGGCAACACTGTTATTGCAATTTGATGTGTTAAATGCGACATTAAACCTTCAATTAATTAGATAAATAAATAAATACACCCAACTGTCACATACATAGTCCTGACCCCACACTAAGATACGAGTCTTGTGTCGTGAGTATCAGAAACTACGAGAGACTTTTCGGTCTCACAAACACCCAGACCCGAAACAAATATTCGTGGATCGAACCCGCGGCCGCTCGTTTCGCAAGCTGGTGTCTAGCCAACTACGCCACGGGGCTGTCAAAAATTAATTATTGTTTGATAAAGTAAAAAATAGGGAATTTGATGAATATTTACGAGTATATACGATAAATATTTGTTGTATGTAGTTTCTAATGTTCCTGATATTTTTTTTTGGGTATTAGAAACAGACGATTGAACATATTATGTATTTTATACATAACCTTTCAAAATCATAATTGTCCTTTGACATTGCCGTAGTCAGGTAACAAGAACACGCCAAACAAAAATCCCATTGGGATAACAAAAGGGATAACACTAAAACTTAAAGTTGAAAAATAAAACTAATTTAATCCAGTCGATAATAAACGATTAAAATCGTTCTGTTTTCAAAGTTTATATTATGTAAGTTGCCAGAACGATAATAAAAATTAAATATATGGTTGTGCAGTTGATATGAAACCTTATGAAAAATAAACTCTATGCAACTTTTTTAATCTTATTGCGGTTTCGAAACTACAGCACACCTCTAAAATTTCGATGTTATGAGTATACTTTTATAAGATAATTTTGGATTATATTTTATTGCGTAATAATACTATTTTATACGTTTACTATTTTATTGTGTAGTAAATGTTGTTAAGTTTTAGCTATAACAATATGCGACGAGCAATAAAATACTCAAGAAATTAAGAAATTGCCTTAGTTACAAATCTAGGTGGCTAAGCTTAGCTTATTATTAGCCAGACATATGATTCGGAGATTTTTCCTTTCGCAGTTCTTTTATGTTTTTTATTTATATATTCTTTAATTTTATTAAATTTAAAATAACAACAATATTAAGGAATGTTTCTTTATAATACTTCACCAAATCACTTGTAATCTAAGTGCTTATTGAACGAAGAGATGGCAGCACTAGTCACTACAGAAATGAAAACAACAAAACTAGGACAACTATACTAGGACAGTTTTCATCTAATAATTATTTTCATAATAATTATCACTTTTGTCGAATATTCAAATTAAATGGATTTAATGTGAAGTTTTTGCTCTGTAATCCACAATTTTACAAATACGAAATCTATTCTAAATTCCCTAAGCAATTGCTTTTTTCTTAACGGTCTAAAGTCTAAGCTGTGTAGGCGGTAGCTCACATCCCTCGTGTTCCGACCTTTACAATAAGAAGACTCGATTGTTATTCCTAGACCTTTCACGCTTCGCTGCAAGCTTAAGCAATTGTTTCTTACAAGAACAATACGTCTTGTCCAAAAGGTGATATATATTCCTACATTTATTTCATTTACTTTACTTCCTTTTATTACGCGGCTTAATAAAGAAACGGTAGGAAAGAAATGCTTTTCCATACAGACGATAAATTGGGTCTTTGCTATTTACTTTTTTATGGCAATGTGCAAAAGTATTTTTACGAGAATTTCTTCAGCGGGTAATATGCAAAGATCATGGAACTATAAAGCCTGAATGTTTTGTTGCGTATTGTTGTACTAAAAACATTTCAATGCTAATTTCAGAACGAATTCAAGATTTTTAATTTATAGTCATTGTAGTCTTACACAATTCATAGTACGTTCATTGTATTTAAAGCTACAGATTACAGAAGTTTAATAATGTCGAGGAAACCTTAATAATCTATCTACCTACAGTTTCTATTACAGGTATATTTGGAATGAAATATAGTAGTAATAATTTCTCAGCATCATGTATTTTTGCCAATGTTATCACGCTGTTTAAATAGATTTTTGCGTGATTTGCAAATATTTACATTGATATCCATAATCTAGTAGTTAGAGGTCAAGACTTTTATGTTTGATTGTTCATGGTTTATTCAATATTTACATACATACATATTTCAAACAGACTTATTAGACCAGTAGCAATATGTTCCAAGACCGTATATTCGACTACCAGATTGGTTATCTTCTTCTTCTTCTTTATCAACCCATATACGCCCACTGCTGAGCACGGGTCTCCTCTACCATTGAGAGGGTTTAGGCCATAGTCCACCACGCTGGCCTAGTGCGGGTTGGCGGACTACACATCTAAGAAATTCCTAAGAACTCTTAGGTGTGCAGGTTTTATCACGATGTTTTCCTTCACCGTTAAAGCAAGTGATAATTCAATGTGAATACACACATGACTTCGAAAAGTCAGAGGTGTGTGCCTGGGGTTCGAACCCGCGACCGCTGAGATTCTCGACCGCGCGACCAAACCTCGAGGCCATCACTGCTATTGGTTATACCCATTAAAAAAAAATCAGTAGCAAGAAGCTCTAGTTTTCTCTATGACACTTCGAACTATAGAATATGTTAGTATAGAATTTCACTTCTGTCTAGCCCTTAGGGATACGGCGTGGCTGTTAATTTAAAAAGCAGTATTAAAGAAATATAGTGGAGACCACGGCTCGGCAAACGTAGTGTAGGATGCCCTCTGGCTAGGTGGGGCGACGACATTCGCAAGGCCGAAGATCGAGTCCAGTGACGTGCCATAGGAGTGATTATATCCAGCAATGGCCGTGACAAAGGCTGTCGATGATGATCATAATATGATAAAAGAATTGACTTATCAAATAAAAATCTCAAAGCCTTCAACAATACAATAATATTACGGCTCAAAAGAATACGCACTGAGTTTCACGTCTTATGAATCTGTGTATTTCATAAAGGATTTTATGATTGTAATAAAAACGTTTTCTGAATGTTGATTTTTTTATTGAATTGAAACAGAGCTCTTTGGGTTTGTTGGAGATCTTTCCAGGGGCTTTAACATCAATAAAATTTTTGTTGTAGTTGATCTTAGAGGGTAAATAAAGGTTAACTCAATCAAATTGATTCAATTTTTTTTAGTAATAATACAATGTCGTCAAAATAAATTGCTGAAAAAACAAGTAATGTTACGTGGAAGTAATCCATACCTGACTAGTACATTAAGTTTGTATGTATGTGTATATGTAGCTATGTTTGTGTGCGCCCTGTCCTCAACCAATGGTTGGACAGGCGCCACGGCGTGATGACATACCGCCTGTCACAGGTTCTGTCGGGACATGGTTGTTTTGGCTGGTTCCTGTGGCGGGTGGCCAAAAGAGAAGAGTCCGCCGTGTGTCACCACTGTGACAACTGTCCGGAGGACACGGCCCAGCACACTCTATCGGATTGTTCAGCCTGGGACGAGGAGCGAAGCGCACTCCGTGCAGCCGTCGGAGCGGACCTCTCGCTCTCGGCCGTGATTCCTTCCATGGTTGAGAGTCAGAGGTCATGGCAGGCGATGCTCTCCTTTTGTGAGGCTGTAATGTCTCAAAAGGAGAGCGCGGGGCGGGTTCGTGAGCAGAACGATCCTACCCGCCGCCGCCAGCAAAGAAGGAGACGCCGGGTGACCGAGTTCGGCTGATCTGGCGTCCCCGCCCTGTGGATTGGGGGTGTAAGAATTCCGCCACGGTATCCCCTACCTGTCGTAAGAGGCGACTAACAGGGGAAACTGGGGTGGCTGGGCGTACTGCGGGGGCGGTACCCTATCATAGCAACCCCGAGATTGGCGGCAGAGGACGTGACCTCTTAACTGTCGCGGACGTTCACGAAAGGCGAACGTCCGAATAGATTAAGTGGAGGGCATACCAAGCCCTCCCAATTTGGAGGGGTCCATAATTGGACGGTGCGCTGGGCGGCAGCGGACCATTTAGGGCACTTCTGGCCCTGAGATGCCGCAAAACCGCCCTAAATGCGCGTGATGGTCACCGAGAGGTTTTAGTCGGTATGCTGGCGTAGCCAGTGACCCCGACATACCCCTTACGGCCTCCCCCGAGGTACCGAACAGGGGAGCTTAAGGCGCTTTCCTCTCGTGATAAAAAAAAAAAAAAAAAAAGCTATGTTTGTGTGTATATTTTTTTTTCTCATAGAGGTTCGGAAAATACTTTTCGCCAACTATCAAGACAATATATTATGCCCGGTATGTCTGCCTGATATATGTGTACAAATGTGTATGTACCTATGGATGATTTAAAAAACACTTCACTGCGCTGAAAAAACATCGATTTGTCAACTTCCCCATTAACATAAACTCGATCTCAGCCGAATGTATCTACAGCATCCCATCAGAGCTACTAAAGTAATCCGATTAACATTTTAATAGATTTCCATTCGACATAATCATTGCGATCGTGCGAGCCTCATCAGCATAACAAAGCTTCCAATCTGGTAGACATTATAAAAATTGTTACGCGCGAATGTAGTTTGTAAGTCAATGGCGGAGGGAATGGATTCGCTTGAATGAATCTTTTTGGTTTTAATGGTTCTATCATGTATGTCACAGAACAGCTGAATAAGACTGCAAAGGAAGTGTGAGCATGCCGAGCGTGTCGAACTTACGATTAGACTGTCATATGTTTGACGCAGTCGCTTCTTTGTAATTCGGGTAGTGGTGATATCAAGGCTTTTATAAATTTGTAGCCACCAATAACAACCCTTGATTTTTATTGTAAAATTTTAATAATAGGTCGTGTGTTCGTAGTACGATGAATTATCACGGACTATCATATGTAAATTCTGTGTTTTAAGCCCCATTTTAAAAGGTCCACTGAATTGCTGTTTTTCAGGAATAATATCAAATTCATTTTATTAAACATGTTAATTTAATCATAAAAATATGTAATAAATTATAAAAAATGCTTCCAAAGCTTTTTATAAATATTTGCAAGGCGTGATTCGCATATTCGTTTACAAAAAGGTTTTTAAATGAGCATAACTTTTATACAGTCATTCGATTTTAATTAAATAAAACATCGATTACATCGATACACTCCCGAAAACCAATTAAACATCTGCTTGATAATCCTGAAATTATTACATTTTCGCTCGTGTACAAAAATGTGCTTGAATAAAATGAAAAATAAAAAGATTTTTATTGTCACCGAACATATTATAGTCCTGCCTCCATTTTTTATATAAATATTATTCTATCCGGATATCAATTCTAGGACCTCTTCTTTCATCAAACAAAATTTTTAGTGTCTCTTTTTTATGATACAATATACAAAAACACATACAATCCTTAATTTTTACCCTTCTACGATCAACCCTTATTTTTTAATAGCCATTTTAGTTTTCTGGATCTACCAAAGCGATTTGAATGAAATTTGGTATAGAGAGGTAGAGCTCACAGAATTATCATGGGATAGTTTTTATCCCGGAAAATGAAGTATTCCCGTGGGAATGGGTATTTCTACATCTACTGAGACAGTTAAAATCATTTTTAGTATTGAGATAAATAGGAACCTAGGAAGTAACATAGGATACTTTTTATTCCAGAAAATTTAGTATTCCGATGGGAATGGGTATTTCTAGATCTACCAAACCGATTTGAATGATTTCTGGTATGTACATAAATAGGACTCTGAGAAGTAAAATAGACTATAACTTATTTTCTATCTGAAGTCAACCCTGTAGTTTACGCGGACGAAGTCGCGGGCAACAGCTAGTATATCTGTAGATATTACCTTTCCAAATCCTCTCAGCCTTCTACCTCTTACTTTGAAATGGAAAGTACAAGAAAAGTATTCTATTTTCAAGGAAAGAATTATCGTAAAGCTTAAAAACGGCTTCACAAAGTCTTATTCAAATAAAATCCGCGTCTTAATCTGTAATATCGACTTTGCGGAAGATAGGATACGGTTTCTTTGTGTTTGTATGTGAGATAGTGTTCCTATAGGAAATTGTTC
Organism: Cephonodes hylas; assembly: GCA_030295005.1. Classification (NCBI taxonomy): domain Eukaryota; kingdom Metazoa; phylum Arthropoda; class Insecta; order Lepidoptera; family Sphingidae; genus Cephonodes; species Cephonodes hylas. The sequence continues at coordinate 3,724,449 of AP025385.1, forward strand.
GCAATTATAACAGTGACGAAAAATACTGACAAGGAACTTGTATACAAGTATATAAAAGTTCTGTAAGAGGAACTTATTAGACATACGAATTCTATAATTTTTGCTCTACGCCGGCGTGGGGGTGTGGAGGACTACGGCTAAAACCAGACTTGAAGTTGCGTATAGTAATGAGATGTGAATTCACGTTGGCGCTTTCTTGGGGAGGCCTACTTTCAGCAGTGGACAGCGATAGGCTAAATAAACATTTATATCGTTACAAGGAAACATTCAAATGATAGACAAAACTACTTTCGAATTTATAACATTAAGAAGTATTTATGTTAATATGTGAGACTTTGTGGGTCTTCGTTACTTTGTGTAATAATCGTCACTCACTTAAACTAGGCCACGTGTCTTAAACTCCTAAACTCATTGCAGGCCTAATTTGATATATGGAAGTTCGGAATTATTGTTGTGTGTTGAATGGCAGTTGTTCTCGTAATGTGAACTCGCGAGAGGAGCTCTTTAACTATCTTGAACTGATTAATAGAAACGCACTATGTGTCTCCCATGTGCTATTAACGTTTGATGAATTTATATTACGGCAGTTTGCAGTAGGCTGATGTTATAGTAGAAGTTCTACGTGTTATGTCCTTATTTGTATATTTATTCCTCGGGTCGATTATGAGGTCATCATCATCATCATCATCAATTCATATACGCCCACTGCTGAGCACGGGTCTCCTGTACCATTGAGAGGGTTTAGGTCATAGTCCACCACGCTGGCCTAGTGCGGGTTGGCGGACTACACACCTAAGAAATTCCTAAGAACTTTTAGGTGTGCAGGTTTCATCACGATGTTTTCCTTCACCGTTAAAGCAAGTGATAATTCATTGTGAGTACACACATAACTTCGAAAAGTCAGAGGTGTGTGCCTGGGGTTCGAATCCGCGACCGCCGAGATTCTCGACCGCGCACTCAAACCTCGAGGCCATCACTGCTTGAGGTAAGAAAAGGTGTTATTGAGATTTTCTGAATGACTAAAAAAAAATGTTTGTAGATACTGGTATTCTGAAATAAACCCTCCTCTTTGTTTTGGGTATAGCTAACGAAACCTGGCTGTAACTGTACATCAATGGGGATACAAGTTTGTTTCTGTGGTAATGGTTAAAATAATAAAAAAAAAAAAACAAATACACTACGTTACGTATTTTTAACGCATTCTGACACCACATAAAATTACAATATTTGTGTCTTACATCCAAAAATTACAAATTTTCGTCCACCCTGAACCGAAAAAATAATCACAAAAAATCCCCCAATGGGAATCGACTCTATAGTTCAAGCGTATATTTTTTAACTTCATGTATATAAATACATCGTCATGCGGTCAGTCGTCTGCTGTGGACGTCCGCAACGTTCCGATGCATAATTTCATAATAAAATACACGTCCGAAAAATGAGTTTCCATTTTACGAATTGCAGTTTAATTTGGCTTGTTCATTCCCGCTGATTGTTCACTGTTATCTGTAATTTTATTTTAATATGCGTGCTGAATGTAAGATTGTGAAGTATGTGGTATGAAATGTCATGTAGATTTGTGATTGTATTAAATAAAAACACTAAACCGACACTAACATGTTATGGGTATCAGAAACTACGAGAGACTTTTCGGTCTCACACCCAGACCAGAAACAAAATTGTGTCACACAAACATTTGTGCGGCTGCGGGGATCAAACCCGTGGCCTTTCGTTCCACAACTGTGGCACGGGTCTATCGTATTATATAGAAGTAATTTGTACTATGGGTATACAGACAACCCGTTTCACAGTTGGCTAGATACCAGCTTTCAAAACGAAAGGCGGCGCGAGATTTTTTTTTGTTATTTTTTTGTTCTCTTTTTGAGCTACAATCAGTCGCCAGTCTTTTATCAGCTGAGTTTTGAGTACTATAATATAACTCAGCCATTACTTAGCTGTCAGCTTACAGTATGTGGTCCCTGTATAATTTTCTAACCACATTGTCATGTCATGAAATATTTATGTGATTAACAAAAGAATTATTTTAGGTCTGGGTGTTTTTGAGTCTGAAAAGTCTCTCGTAGTTTTTGATACCTACGACACAATATTTATGTATATTTAAGTGTGGGGCTAGAATGTTCGTGACTGTTAGGTGTATTTGTTTATTCATAAAATGTATCTTTTAATGACAGGTTGTCCAAGTTCAGTAAAATTAATATGTGACCGAGAATTACAGAAGGAAAAATGTTTATAAAAATTCTTAATAAATTGAGGCTGGAAATTTAAATACGACGTAGTTGAAACCTCAAGAAAAACAGGTTTTCGTTTGGCTATAAAGAATTTCCTGATAAAGAAAACATATTATATTGCCTGACTGATCCATTCGGGACTCGATGTCTCTGAGATTTAGAGATCTTATGATACAATTGTGCTTCAAAGCCTCGAGTCTAAATAATATTGGACAAAGTTAGGCCGGGTCGCTAGTTTATTTGTATCTTTTAAACAAAGAGAAACATTCTAAAACCCTTTAATTTATGAGCGTCGTTTAATGTCGGATTACATTAAAATTTCGCCGTCATTTTTACATTACAGACAGACATTTTAATTTTATTTGTTCAGAACGGTGAGACAAATGGGTTTTTTTGTTTTTCATATTGTTTTATTAGGTAATAAATTTTGTCTCAATGTCTAACTTTCACGCGATTTCTCGAGACGTAATAATTTAATTTGTGTAGTCAGATAAGGTTATCACTGCTGACTGAAGTTTGGGCGCGCGGTCGAGAATCTCGACGGTCGCGGGTTCAAACCCCAGGCACACACCTCTGACTTTTCGAAGTCATGTGTGTATTCACATTGAATTATCACTTGCTTTAACGGTGAAGGAAAACATCGTGATAAAACCTGCACACCTAAAAGTTCTTAAGAATTTCTTAGGTGTGTAGTCCGCCAACCCGCACTAGGCCAGCGTGGTGGGCTATGGCCTAAACCCTCTCAATGGTAGAGGAGACCCGTGCCCAGCAATGGGCGTATATGGGTTGATGATGATCATACAAATATTTATCTCGGTGCGGGTATTGAACCAGTAGCCTTACGTTTCAAACATTGGCGTCTAGAAAACTGAAGCCACGGAAGCTATCATAACAACAAAAACGGCACAAATTTTGTAAACATACTTAGAAATTTATGACCTATAAAAGTATTTCTTCGAAAAACCACTAACATATTTAACTTTCCTATACATACATATTATATATGTAATACATATCAACGAGTTTCCTTGAAGCGGACTTGCACATACGAATATGTAAATACTGGTAAGCAAGTCATCTAAAAACTACATCCGTTGAATTATTTATCAAGCCAACGCGTCCTCAGTTATGCTGTCACACATCGTATTAATATCTTGTCTAGAAGAGATCTTGTACGTTAATCAAATGTATTGATCGGAAATTGGTTTGAGATTTGATATTTTGATTCATAGCTACGTAGTGAAATCTATTATATTGGCTTATCTTGATGATATCGAAGTAGTATGTCAGGCCTTCTAATAGCATACCAAAAGATTTAAGTTTGATTCCCGGGTCGGACAGTGGTAAATTTAGTGATACAGATATGTGTTAGTATTTTGATTGATTTATTTATTTAATATTTTTTTCTACACTATTATAGATACTTAATCTTTAAATAAATATTTTTATTCGGTTTCAAATATACTATTTTTCCCTGTAATTTCGGATGTAAAAGATACTTTTACTTAGCGTCATGTCACTCAATAGTATAATGAAGGCCACTAGTGACCTCTGGTGGCACAAAAGGAATCTATTGAATGGAAACCGCCCACTGCATTGTCCTTTGTTCTATGTGACCATGGAAATGGGATTCTATCACACTATTTTATTTCAGTAACCGGAACGGGACGGTCTATTGTGGGATGGATTGAGATGCATATACTCACGTTTGTGTCTTCAAAAGGGTAGATAGAGGCTGTTTCTATAGCCGTGACTGGTAGGTTTTGTTGTACTTAAAATTAAAGATGATAAGAATGGAATAACAAATATCAAGATAAATAGCGGTTTTATCGAAAAAACTAATATGTTTAGTCAGGTACCTAGATTTGAATTCCGTTTTTCATCATGCGAACCTATTACCATTTGACCGATTTCTAGCTTTAATATCTATCACTTGAATAAGCATTATAAGAAGAAGTAAGTATTGCATTTTAGTTCCTAACGTGTCTTTTATTTATACCAAAAATCATTAAAATCGATTCAGTAGTTTTATGATGCAGTTTCTAGTATTTATGATATTTATATAGAACATTTTAATAACAGGTTCTCGACATCACAACATTTATTTAAGCCAAGCATTAGTGATGATATCTCCTAATGTACAAAATTTGAGCGAAAACTACACGAGAGTTTTGCCAAAAAATCGCAATTTAAAATTTCAAGATTTTCGCTCGGCTGTCCACACATCGGCGCTCTCTTCGTTTTGTAGGTAAATAATTAAGTTAAAGCAGCGAGAATTATGTGACAGTGCCGCGTCGAAATATTGCAGATATGTGCCATGTTCAAGTTAAATCTCGTTTTATTGAGTTGTTTTGGTTGAAAACATTTTTTTATTGCATTTGTGTAAATGGGTGCATATTATTTACTGAGCAGTTGGTTTTATTTAATGGCATGTTGTCGAGATTACTTCATCTGTATGTATATGTACGTAGTGCTGTCCTCGAGGTTTAAGGACGCGGTTGAGGATCGCAGTCGCGGGTTCAAACCCCAGGGACACACCTCTGACTTTTCCTAGTTATGTATGTGTCCATTCCTCCTGAAGAATCCTGAATAGCTAAAAGTTCTCAGGGATTTCTAAAGGCCGTTGTACGCCAATCTGCACAAGGCCACGGTGGTTAAATAAGGCTTGAACCATCTCGATGTATAAGGTCTGATAATGATGATGTGTTTTACTCACAGGAAAACATAATAAAATCAGACGAACGAAGAGGTTTCATATATCTATTTCTCGTATATGTACATTATATATAGATATAGATATATCTCTGGAGTTAAAGTAAGGAAACTTAATAAAAACTCCGTATCATGCCGGTCTAATAACTAACGCTCTACATTTCGGCCCAGTGAGCCCGAGCTACTAAATTAGAAAGATAAATTATGTCCAATCATTTAGAAAAAGGAATTTCTTGGCGAGGCAATTAAATTAAGATTAGTTTTATGTTGGCTAGAAGAGAAAAAAAAATGTTTATTAAAAATCACTTACAATAATACTGTAATTTTGTAAAGTAATCCTTCTCGGAAGGGTAGACTTTACTAGGATTTTTTAGATATTTTGAAGTCTCCCCATTCATTCACATTTTCCAGTGAATGTCGTACTAAAAATCTAAATATACTTTGACTGAACGTAAAACTCAATCTAAGACCTATTTAAATCGCATTCAAAACCTAAAATAAGCTTATAACTGAGATTAACTAATCATTCGAATGAATTATGTTAATAGAAATGTTTTGAGAGAGACATTAAAAATTTATTTATTTTATTTCTTCATGCTTTTTACACAAATTGTATAGAGGCGGACATAATGCCGGAGGCATTCTATAACTGTCAACCTTAGGGTGATGCAGAGATTAAAGGTAGGTGCATAAATAGTGAAGGGAATAAAACGCTAAACAAAAATAGTAAAGTAATAGTAAAGTAAAACTTAAATATATAAACAATTAATTATAGATATTTATTTATATAATCTATAAAATACATACATACTTATATAATACATAGAATACATACTATATATATTATATATACATATACATACATACATAAATACATACAAAGAGAAAAATAAAAATGTTCTGAGACGGACAATTTTTTTGTAGTTATAACACTTATGATAATTCACGATTATTTAATTAAACAGCTAACATCGACAGGGTGCAATAGAGCGATTCCCACCATAGTAGTGATTAATGAAATTTATTCTTTGATAAAATAAGATATTTAACCACAATCGCTCTAAATCATTATATTATTATAATTAAAACCGCAAGCTTATACGTTTACATAAAAACTAAAACATGCTCAATAACCCCATAGTCAGCGAGTCGTGAGGAGTTCCGAAAATAACCGACAGAGGCCCTCGTAGCGTCCTATACGCAGTCACTGACTCTCGCTCGTAGCCGCATGACGTACTACGGCGTAGCGTTCCGTAGCGCATCACGGACAATTATAGCAACGTAGAGAGAAAGTTACTCGAACACTTTATTTAATTACATTATCACTTCTAGTGGATAAGTGGGTGATTTGCATTTAAAAGTAAGTTTGAGTGACGCGACGTAAAGTGAAAAGTTTTCGTAAACTTATGAAAATTCCAGTGTTCATTTATGTGAGACGTGTTGCATATTCAAGTTTGCTTTGTGGATAGTTTTTTGAGGTAAGTCAACCTTTTTGGTGAATATATATTTTTATAATGATATATTTTTATTTTTATAATGATAAAAAACAGTACACTGGTTTAACATTTTTAAAAGAGTTTTAGTTAGGTACCAACGTCTTCCGGACATCTGCAATTGTAGTATAATATTTAATTGTTTATTAAATAACACCAATATACAGCAAGAATTTAAAAATAAACAAATTGAACATTTCTTATTATATAAGTTTTTATTGTTTTCTTTTTAAAACGTAACGTAACTAAAGTGCAATGTTTAAAAAAGGAATACAAGTAAATTATAATAACAGATAAGCAATTTTATAAAAAAAATAAACTACTTGAATATCATAATATTTATCAAGTATAATTTAATTTAATTTGTGAAGTAAATTACAAGTATTTATCCTCCGTACGTCCGTCCGTAAAAAATGGATCAAGTATAATTAATTCCGTTCAAAAATATTAATGAATGCAGTTTTAATTTAACACAGCAATATTTACCGAAATAAAATTTCTTTGTAAGAATTATTTCGCCTCAAAGCGCATTAATAAGAGCAGGCACTGACCTCATAATATTTAATTTTCCGCTTAAATTAATTACAAATAATAAATTACTTGCACTTTTATTAAAATGTAAAATGGAATTTTAATATTGTTTTTCAACAGCTTCCATAATTATAATTTATGGGTCGACTCATTATTTTTTATACATAACTTCTATGTTTAAGTCTACAATTATTTAATCTAACATTGGACGTAAATTAGAAAATGCATTTTAATTTTGTATTTTACTAATTATATTTGTGCTATGAATTAAATAGACAATTATGTTTTTTAACACTAATTCGATTAAAAAAATATACGTTTTGACTTAGATTTTTTTTTATTAGTCCTGGACATTTTAAATAAATGATAAATAATATTTTCATCATCATCAGTCCATATACGTCTCAACGGGCCTCCTTTATAACTGAGAGAATTTAGTCCTAAATCTAGCAGACTGACCTAGCGCGGGTTCGGGCAGATAATATTGTACTAGCCACCATTTATTTCAATTAAGTACTTACATAATTACAATTTTACTTAATGACACCCATTAATTACTTTTATCTCTAAATATCCGCAGTGTAATAAAACTTCCATTAATTTTCTATCAACTTTGAAAAGTTTGGACTGTATTTAATTTATTATACATTGTAGATTTTCAGTTAAGATTCAGTAAAATTATAAATAAGGATTATTAAAAATTGTAATACGTGAACTGTCTCGTGCGATAAATATTTATCTACTGCCTGAAATCTAAAGCCAAGTTATACACTGATACGGACAATACCTAGTTTTATTAACAAACTAGCTGTTGCCCGCGACTTCGTCCGCGTAGACTACAGGGTTGAGTTCAGAAAGAATATAAGTTATAGTCTATTTTACTCCTTAAAGTCCTATTTATGCCCATACCAAAAATCATACAAATCGGTAAAATTATTTAAACGAGAAACCGTAACGCGCCGGACGGCGCCTTGTACATAATTATTGCGCGCTTGATGATTATTTCGAAACTGCGATATCTTCTAAGAAACTCATCGAAATCAAATGATGTAAAGGGCAAATTTCTTTTAAATTAAATACTTATACTGAATAACGCATTTATTTGGATAAGGATTAATATAATCTTTATAAAAATATCTTCAAAAACAATGCTTTATTTTATAACAAATTTAGTTAGCATAAAAGAGGTTATAGTGAATCAACCCTAAAAGTTAGACATATGCTACCGCTGACTTTTTTGTAGATATTATCAAGCTCTACAACTTTTCTCTAGGACTCAACTATATATCTCCCATGGGTAAGGCAGCGTTTGCAAAAAACGGTTTCGTTCGCACGTTTTTTCTCCGACTTACTTCGCAAATCCTGCTACAACAAAAAAGTTTTATCATTTTTCGGACTAATATATAGCCTATAGCACTCTTAAAGAACGTAGCTTTCTATTGGTAAAAGAATTTTCAAAATCGGTTCAATAGATCGCGAGTTTACTTTCTACAACGTCACAAACATACAAACATACAAACTCACAAACCTTACCTCTTTATAATATTAGTATAGATATATTTTGACCAATATTAGTGATAACAATGATAGTGACGTTAAGATAAACTATTTACTTTATAGTGTATAAAAAGATGAAATCAATGCGAACTTCTTTTGTGTAAAACAACTCTGTGTAAGTTAATTTTCTTTAATTACTTTCGCGGCAAAGGTATTTCTAGAGGTTTTGAACTAGATTCTCCGGTAAAGTGTTTCATTGGCAAATACACGGATTAACTTCGCTTTTTAGAAAAATACACGCGATAAACGAGTTTAGGACCATCCCATAGTTATATGACATGAAATTTAAAACATATCTGCTTATAAACGTGATTGTGGTTGTCTAATGCCTATGTAACTTTAAAATCCGTACTTAAAAGCTTTTTACATACTCAGCCGATTACCGCACACTGCTGAATGTTGGTCTCCCCAAGAAAGCGTCAACCCCGGTCTTGTGCAGTCCTCATCCACCCTTTACCCGCCACCTTTCTCAAGTCGTCGGACCATCGTGTTGCTTAAAAGCATTAAGGTTATTTAAATAATTATCATAACACAAATATAATGTAATTAATTTTTACTGAGGTATATAATTTTCGTTTTATATTCTGTGTGTAAATAATTAAAAGCATAAAGGGCATAATTAAAATGTGTTAAATGGTTTTCAATTTGTTTTCGTGATATTGACAAATATGCTGTTTTTATTCCATAGGTGTATAAATTCATGCACGTTATAACTATACTTTTCTATATTCATACTGTTAGTTACTTTAACGTTGAAGGAAAACATCGTGATGAAACCTACAAACCTGAAAATTCTAAGGAATTGCTTAAGAGTGTAGTTCGTTACCCTTCACGAAGCCAGCGTGTTGGGCTACGGTCTGAACTCTATCAGTTGTAGAGAGGGCCTGTGCCCAGCAGTGGGACATATATTAACGTATTGGCACGTTTTTGTCTTTCAATATTTCATTCAGTAGCGGTACTTCCATAGAAAGCCAAAAAATATCTTTTGCCTTACAAAAATCTTTAAGCTTTAGATCTTTAACAGAAGCAATTTGACATATAAATGAGAATATACTGACCCCACAATAAACAAATATAAACTGGACATTACACAATTAACGTGGATCGCCTTTAGACTTCGATGGAAGTCCCGCCATTGCTTTCATTGATGAATGCATTCAATCGGAATATGATTTGCTCGGTAATATAGTTTGGTTTCGCGGAATATCAGGTTCCTTGAAACATTTAATCAAACACTGGGAGTTTGCGTACTAAATAATTAAGCTTGGAACATGAAATGTAAAAGAGAACTATACAGGATGTAAAAAGACCGGGTCTGTTCTAACAGTAAGAGGATTAAGGCCTTAGTCTAGTACTAATTAACGGACTAGACACCTAAGAAATTCTTAAGAGGTTTAGGTTTGCAGGTTTCCTTACGATGATTTTTTTTACCGTTAAAAACCAAGTGATTGTGAATATCAATTCATTGTGAATACACCCATAACTTCTAAAAGTCAGAGGTGTGTGCCTGGGGTTTGAACCTAAGAATCTCGACCACATATTTAAACTTCCATCACGATGAAAACTAGAGAGAAGAAATGAATAAAAGAGCGCAAAGTATAAATGCCGTTAACCATTATTTATGTCACAAATATTAATTGTGACGCTGCCAGTGAGCAAATTAATCCCAGACCATTTTATCTTCAAAATTAAATTTTGTAATAAGGGTTTTCGAAGTTTAAATTTAATTTATGCGTAATTTATTAGTCGCTTTTATTTATGAGATATTTTAAAGAACAAAGAAAAATAAAGAACTTAGTTGTAGTAGAAAATTAACTGAATAAATGGTCTAGTAGTGATGAACCTAGCCACAGAACAGTTGAATTAGGGAAGAAGGGAAATAGCCAGTATTTTGCATGGGGACGAATGTCGCCGCTTATCTGTCATTTATTCATTTTACTACGATTACACGACCAAACAAAAATAAAGGACTACTATTGGCTGGCACACATTTAGTACAAAGAAGTGGCCGTGTCAACTTATGATAGTGTAATCGTAGGTTCGGCACGCTTGGCATGCTGACATTTTCTTTCTAGTCTTATTCAGCTGTTTATCCAAAAAAAAAACATTTATTTTCCAAGGTCTCATTCATTTATTCACTCATCATTTAAATCTGTCACAAAAATCATTCATTTATACAAAATAATATCCGTATAAAACTGCTTAGATCGAGCAAAAGAAAACCTTTAAAGTGGTATAGATATGTTATAAGAAATAATACGCGTTTCAAATGTATCTAAGACATACATATTTGGTTTTCCTATTTGGTAGCCGAATGCTGCCCGGCAAAAATTCCTTGGGGAAATTATGCACAGACAAATTCCACCTTTTCTGCCGAAAATTTCGCGAAACGTCTGTAAGATATTACGAGTCGAATCTCTGGGCTGTCGGTAAACAAGAAATGTTGAATCGGGGTTACAACGTTGAAAGGATCTGTCGGTTTTATATTGTAAAGGGAATTTATTACGTCTCATCACGTGCTACTATTGGGCACGGGTTTCTTCTATCATTGAGAGCGTTAAGACCTTAGTCCATTCTTCATCGACCCATATTCGCCCACTGCTGAGCACGGGTCTCCTCTACCATTGAGAGGGTTTAGGCCATAGTCCACCACGCTGGCCTAGTGCGGGTTGGCGGACTACACACCTAAGAAATTCCTAAGAACTTTTAGGTGTGCAGGTTTCATCACGATGTTTTCCTTCACCGTTAAAGCAAGTGATAATTCAATGTGAATACACACATAACTTCGAAAAGTCAGAGGTGTGTGCCTGGGGTTCGAACCCGCCACCGCCGAGATTCTCGACCGCGCGCCTTAACCTCGAGGCCATCACTGCTTCCTTAGTCCATTATGCTGGCTTAATGCGGGTTGGCAAACTACACATCTAACTATTATCTTGTCACTTTTATAGGTGTGCGGGTTTCATCGCGATGTTTTTCTTTACCGTTAAAGTAGACGATATTTTTTGTGAAAACACACATCACTTCAAAATGACAAAGGTGTTTGTCTGGGGTTTGAATTCGCGACCGCCGAGATTCTTGACCGCGTACTGATAGGATAAGGTTCATCACGACTTCTATTACTCGAAAACGGCATATCATCAAACAAAACATGTCCTACTACTGGGCACCGATCTGCTCTACCATTATGAAAATTTAGGCCTTAGTCCACTACGCTGGCCTATTGCGGGTTAGCGGACTGAAAAAAACATCCAACACGCCATATACATACAGAGTATGTACATCAAATTTCTACGAAAAAGTTCTTAAAAAATCAGGTGCGTAATATAAAAACGTAGCTCCAAGATGACGTCACAAATCCGGCGACTTATTAGATTTGCTGCCGAACGCTTCGAAAGTTATTGCCGAAGCGCCGTGGAAACTGACACAAATTTGCACTCCCCTTCATAGAAATATGTTTATTAATAACGTTCCATAAGGGTCGATGGAACGTGTATTACGTTTTCAGTCCTTAAAGAATTTCTACATGCTTTCTCTTCTTGTGTAACTTACATAGTTCTGACCCCGAAGTATCAAGTCCTGTGTCATGGTTATTAGAAACTACGAGGGATTTTCCCGTATCACAAATATCTCGAAACATATGTTTATAGATAATTAAAAAATACTCTGTGCAATGTTCGAACTCGCGGAATTTAGTTTCACAAGCTTTTTAGCAAACTGCGCCAAAGGGCTGTTTTATATTAAAGTGAAGACTAGCAAAAAAAAACTATTTTTTTACAGTCAATACAATTATTCCTTTATTCTTACGAGAGATTTCTAACGTCACATGTTTCATTACAAACTTTATTAAGAAAACAATACCATATATTTATTTATCTAAGAATATTGGGGACATTAGCTACATTTCCCTAAACAAATGCTGTTAGCCTCTGTAAACATTATACTCAAACTGTTTATACGAAGCGAGTGGCACAATATGTAGTTATTTACCGAAATTTATTTAATGAGTGATATGGGTAAGAAATCAGTTCTAAAGATGTTCTTTTGGTATGGAATGTTATTTAGATGAGAATGTTTGTGTAGGCGAAATGAATGGTACAATATGAAATGGAACTGAAATGAAGGTACGTAGTTTTTTACATTAATTATTTGGGAAAGAACTCAGGGTCTAAGATATATTTTTCTACTTGTACTTAATTGTCTTTGATTTGGAATATTACCTACCTACGGAAACTGTTAATGTTAGCAAAATGAGTGGCATAATTAGGTTAGCAAAATAATATGTAGTTATTTACCGAATTTTATTTAATAAGTTATGGCCTCGAGTTTAATAAGTATGACAGCCTCGAGGTTTAGGCGCGCGGTCGAGAATCTCGGCGGTCGCGGGTTCGAACCCCAGGCACACACCTCTAACTTCTAAGTTATGTGTGTATACAAATTGAATTATCACTTGTTTTAACGGTGAAGGAAAACATTGTGATTAAACCTGCACACCTAAAAGTTCTTAGGAATTTCTTAGGTGTGTAGTCCGCCAACCCGCACTAGGCCAGCGTGGTGGACTATGACCAAACCCTCTCAATGGTAGAGGAGACCCGTGCTCAGCAGTGGGCGTATATGGGTTGTTGAAGAAGAAGTTGAAGAAGTTATATGGGAACGAACTAAGAACTAAGGTCAAAGATTTTATACGTTATTATACGAGTATAAACAAAGAAAGGAGATAAAAATGTTTTTACGCAAACGTCACGTAACGTTCGATAACTGACAATCAGAGCTATGTTAATGCTCAAGTTATGTATATCCGAGCTTAGTCCTTAGTTGATCACCCAGTTGTTGCGATGTCATCATCATTATCAGACCAAAGACGCCCACTGCTGGACATAGGCCTCTCCCAAAGACCAGAGTGTTCTGTTGCGATGTGGATGTGCAATAACCTTTATGTGTGTGTGTGTGTAATTTATCCTTCCTAATCAACAGTTCGCTTACGGAAGTGTAAGACAAAAGATAGATGTAATTCTGCACCTTAATTTCGTCAGCTGTTTTGTTTCATGTACTAATGGCATATGGCCATTTCTCAGGCGTTTTTTCCTTGAATTCCTTGGTACTTATTGTCTCATTTAGACAAAGAATTTTCTAATAGAAAACTCAAAGAAATCGGTCTCTAAATTGTGCGATGCAAAGATATAGGACACCTACATTCGCGGATCCACAAATAAGTGTATATATATGTAGGTATGTACCTACATATGTTATAACTCATATTTATTAAATACAAGAGTCTTTCAAAGACTTCAATTAATGCGGGGTATTAAAAATAAAGCTATTTTATTAAACGATTTAAACGTAACCCAAAGAAACTGGGACACCGTATAAAATCAAGCTGTGAAGTCTAACAATATTGACATCAAACGTACTTTTTTCATATTTGTCGAGTTTCTATTCAAGAAAATGGGGCGTAGTTCGTTTAAGCCGCCGTGAGAGCTGAAAATAATATTAACGCCGACTCTGTGAATGTGTTTTTGAAAGAAAATATGGATACAATCACGCCTGTGTTTTGATGCGATAGGCAAGCGTGCGTGCGTATATCTCTACATTTTCGTTTCGCCAATTAAGTCCAAAGTAATGAGTAAGCCTATTCCCTTTTTTAACACATTCTAACCGGGAAGTGGATTTTGTAATGGGAAAATCCACTTAAACTATCCGATTCGGAAATCGATCCCGTAACCTCTAAATGACACGCTACTAACGTGTGCCGCGAAGCCAAGAGGAACTTGAATAAGGCTAATCTAAATCTTTTTCATCACAATGACAAAATTGTGTATGGCGGTAGTAAAGTATGCTGTAAATTTAACACATTTTGATTTTAAAATTAAATACATACATACGCACTTACGCGTTCCCTAAAGTGGTATCTTTCTTTCTTCTTCTTCATCAACCCCTATACGCCCACTGCTGAGCACGGGTCTCCTCTACCATTGAGAGGGTTTAGGCCATAGTCCACCACGCTCGCCTAGTGCGGGTTGGCGGACTACACACCTAAGAAATTTCTAAGAACTTTTAGGTGTGCAGGTTTTATCACGATGTTTTCCTTCACCGTTAAAGCAAGTGATAATTCAATGTGAATACACACATAACTTCGAAAAGTCAGAGGTGTGTGCCTGGGGTTCGAACCCACGACCGTCGAGATTCTCGACCGCGCGCCCAAACCTCAAGGCCATCACTGCTTAAAGTGGTATGCTGAGGTGTATTTCTACACCCACATTCCGCCTATTGTGTTTTCCATTGTCCGGGTCAAGTAATCCCTATCGGTCATATTTCCAGACTCCGTTTTGCTAAAGGGAATTTTCCGATTAAAAAACTCTATAACACTTTTACCCGATCCTATCCTATTGTTTACAAAATTTCTATCAACATCGATTCGGGGCCTTGTAACTAAGATATATGTACGTATACAATGGTTCCTAGTGTGTTAGTACAACAGGACAACGTATAGTACAATCTACTATTTATGTGACTGGGCAGCGTGTATTCTCGGTTGTAAACCGGTTCTATACATACTGACCTACTAGCATGTTGAATCTGATCGGTCGAGTTACGAAACACATTTGAGAATTTTAATTCATTCTTGTAAATGTGAGGCTGTCTCTTGAACACTTTTTTAGTTTTTATGATTTACAAATGTTTTTGATTATTAGAAAAATGCATTACAGATAAATAAAAAAATAATAAACTCCTTCTTTCTTATCGATATTTACTCCGTCAACCGGCTCTAGGCCAGCATGTTGGCCTAAGGCCTAGACCCTCTCAATGGGACATATAAGGGCTGATGATGATGATGATAAAATAAAACATTAAAGCATAAAGATAGGTGTTCGAAATTTTGTAAAGCAATCTGGGCTTTCGAGCTTCTATGGAAATATCGCTTGAAATTCGCTCGCTGTGCGTACTGACCTACTACCGTTTTGCATCCGATCAATTTCGCTGCGAAGCTATCTATGATTCTTGTGAATAGGAGAATGATACCGAGAATGCAGGGGAAAATAACTGCTTTTTATTTATTGTTGTTGGTGAAATATAGTACTTATTTAGTTAAATTTGATTATTAGATACGTAATGTAATGAAATATGAGTTTAAAATATAGACACGATAGTCTAGCCTTTAGCGATACAGTTGTGTTAATTGGAAATACACACAAAACTTTTCTTACATTCTCACTGCTATATTTGTGAAAGAAAATACGACATTTCTATTACCACGATTATCCATAAAACACTATTCACTGCAACAAAAAAAGCGAAAACTTAATTAAACCAACCAGAAAGAACTGATTTATTTTCTCAGTTTCGCATCCATCGCTCGCTTGTAATTGGGTCAAATATATTCAGCGCGTGTCTCTCGAACAAAAACCGCAATGAAAGACAACTGTAAAGCGTACCAATTAATTGTCGCGTTGAGTTACTATTAGTTCTTTTATTAATCTCCACTGCGCTGACACTGTTTCACTGCGCTGTTTCCTACACGTGTTATTACGTCTGGTGTAAGATGCATTCACGCCATTTATCGTTAGTTGTTGGAAGTGTGGAAATATGGCGAGTCTTATAATCATGTAATGTCGTCGTGCTCGAAGTATATTTTGTAATTACCCGAGTACATTTCTAAATTGCTTTGAAAATTTTCGAACTGTGAAACTAAATAAAAGTTGGGATGACTCGAGAATTGAAATCACGGCCAAATGCACACTTTTTGTAGGTATGTTTAATTTCTTCACAATTTATGCATTTACATAAATCCATAATAAAATATTTTATATTACTGTTTCATCTTATTGACTATATTAATCACTTTAATTAGCGGTGAATGAAATCATCGTGAACAACCCTACACAATTAAAAATTCTTAGGAATGTCTTAGGTGTGTAGGCCGCTAAGCCGCATTAGGCCAACGTGGTGGACTAGGGCTTAAAATCCTCTCTATAGTAGAGGAAGCCTCTGACCAGCTGTGGGACGTATATGGGCTGATTATAATTATAATGTATCTCAAGTACGATCGAAACGTCCTCGATCGAATCTCGGTTAAGAAAAAATTTCAGTTATGAAAAATAACTAAATTATAAATAGCAGACACTAGAAATAATTTACAAAATACCCTTATTCTGTAATTAAAGAATATATCTTCTATTTAAATAGCGATACTTTACTATTATTTATCACCAGTTACGTTGACAGTACAAAAGAGCTTGTAACAATTGAATAAACATGATCAGTCTGTGTACTAGAAAGGCGTACTGTAGGTAGAAAACTCTCGAACGTCTAGGGTCTAACGAGCTATTGTTTACTATCATTTCAGACGTCTAGTGCTCTCGGCAGCATCTGGATAGTCTAGACTTTTATTTCAAACCTTTTTTAACAGGCAATTTTATTGGCATTTTAAAATAATGTTACATGTGTCTGTTTAGGGGCACAGGAATTTACGTAAGTGAAAAATTTTAAAAAGGGAGATAGATTTGGAGAAAAATTCATGTGATTGATAAAAGAGTGATCACAACTTTAAGATACATGAATACACCCAACAGTTACATACATAATGACTTTATACCAAGATACATATACATGGGGCTGATAAATACTAGGCGAAATGTGGTTTTAGAAATGCCTATTCTTCAGGGAATACAGAAGTGTAGTTGTCTTGGTTTGCTATTTATACATTTTAATGTTTGAATACAGATAAAGCTAGTTCTCTCATATTTTTTGTGGCATTCAATAATTTCTACCAACCCTTTTGAAATGAAGATCGGTTTGAATGGCATCCATATGTAAGTTTTGTTTGTGCCTCAAATAACCCGTTCAGCTGCCCCGCTCATACAAGTCAAGTGGGATACAAAATGAAATGTTTACTTCATCCCCCTTTTACATCTGAAACTTTTAATAAGTACAATTTTATTTGCATAGACACTTGGCAAACTCGGCCCGCCTATCTGGGTTATAAATATTTTATTACCGATATATCAAAGATTTCTCTACCCGATTGTATCCGATCTCGCCAATTTCAATTTCGCGACGCGTTTCGCTTCCGAGTAGTCTTTGTGAGAACTTCTCGTGATAAAATTGTGTCGGCCAACTTTTATTAAAGGTTGTAGTTTTTTTTAATTCCATATTTCATGACACTGCCGTTTGACAGCCTGTGTGAAATTTATTAGGTTCGATGCTTTAGAGATTTATTTGAAAAATGAACCGTTATTATTTTTGAATTTAAACGTCATTTGAGTTTGACAATCGTAAATCATTACTGCCTTTTTTATTTGGTGTTGGTTTCAAAATGAGACCCTGTATTTCATTTGAACATAATATTGAATGAAATTGGTTTTAACTTTTTTATTCTAGATTTTTTTAAACAAACAACATGGAGTATCGTATAAGCTTGATTAGGCTGTATGAACCGTGATTCCTTTGCCACTCCTATTGGAATAATAACGTCATTAAGATCTGTATATTGATGGATAATAATATGTTAAATTTAATACACTTTTCAGCGTTCTGTATTTTATAAAAAAATGTACCTACGTTCTTTTATTAATACGTCCATCAAAATGTCACTTTATGAAAAAAGAGCGCAGGCCGTTTTGACAGAACGCTATGACCTCCTTGAGAGTGACGCCTGTTTGGCGTTCATGAAAAAAAAAGAATAAGTTTTGTTGCCATAAAAGTCAATCGTCCCTGGAAAATCGCTTTTATATTTGAAAGTTTTATTAGCGATTCCTATTGTAGTCATAATATTGTTATTTAGTTAACTGAGTGTTGCTTTTTATGTAGCCATAATATCTACGATTATAATATTATTATTTCATGATGATGACGTATCTGTGAGCCGACTTATGTATTTCTGTGTTTTTTTTAGAGAAATGAATATTGTTTTCATCAAAAGTCCTTATATGTATAAAATTAGTACTTACAATTATTATGTAATGTAGGTTTACTACTTGCAATATTCTAGACCAAATAAATATTTTTCTCAGCCCAGAAAACAAATACCTCCACGACTTTTCGTTTCACAAGCCAATGTAACCACCAACACATTCTATTTATTTTAAACAAATTTTCAATAATTTAACACTCACTCGTAATAAAACCGCAGGATGTGAATTTTTTTGCCATTCAAAATGGCGCCCAGTTTTGCGGTCATCAACCCCAAAAATAACAAAAAAGTTCGCAAAAATAATATATATTTAAGGTTATAACTACATGCGGGCTTACCTTAATTTATGCAAGACAAAACCCTCGTTTTATTGCGAAAAGACAATCTTCTCGGCCTAAAAGGGTTAATTCAGCAAAATTAAGGCGGCATTACCCCCGAGGTATATAGACTATATTCCTGAGCAATAAAAGAGGCAAAAACATATATAACCTTCATAGCGTTTTCTCCTTTTTATAACTTAAGGGTTTATGAATTATGCCAACCTTGAAGGTTTTATGGAAATGTTCGTTTTGTTTATACCAGAGATATGTATTTATACGTTCATAATCTTATGTCTGTATTCTCGAAGGGGTCGCAGAAGTTCATTTCTGTACCCACATATCGCCAGGGATGCATCAGTCCCACGTAATAGGAGGCGAGCCTATTACAATTTTTTTGGCATAACCTGGCAGGTTTTATCACGATGTTTTCCTTTACCGCTAAAGCTCATGATAATTCTTGATTTGTGAATATACCCCATACTTAGAAAAGTCAGAGGTCTGTGCCTAGGGTTTGAGCCCGCGATCGTAGAGATTCTCAACCGCGTGTCTAAATCTCGAGGCCTTCACAAGGAGAAAGCCATTTTGCTTAAAATACGCCAACTATTAGAAGTGAGATGATAGTTTAAGTAACTTATAGTCACCGTCAGGAAATTATTGAAGGTAAATAATTGAATTATTAAAGCATCTATGAACGTGCGGCTAAGTCGGAAACTTTGTAACTCGCTCAGCCTGACATAACACTGGCCACTAAGATGATTAAATTCATCCGTCCATATTCAGGCTTGGATTATGTTGGCGCTGGTTTGCAATGTTTGATCAAATAACTTGGATCAAATGTTGGCGATTCTTTTAGGTATTTTTTTTTATTTTTACTCTTTATTGCACAATACTCAATCTTTAAAGTATGAGCTATATTACCCAAAAGATGACCTAGAGGTTCAGCCGCGCGGTCAAGAATCTCGGCGATCGCAAGTTAAACCAGATACAGATCTTTGAATTTTCGAAGTTATGTTATGATTTACAATTAAAACTGCATACCTAAAAAGTCCTTAGGAATTTCTCAGTTGTGTTATCCGCCAATTAGCACAATGCGAGCGTGGTGGACTACGGTCTAAACTCTCTGAGTTATAGAGGAAGCCTGTGCCTAGCAGGATGTATAAATGCTGATTATTATGATAATTTCTTAAGATTTGGTTTCACTTTATTTGGACCCTACTGCATTTACCTTCAAAAACGATTTCAGTCATTACAACCAATGATTTTCGTACAGAAACCCGCTATCAATAGCCATTCTCCCTGCAAATAAGCGGACACTTTTATTTGCCCAATAAAAATGATATTTCAACCACTTCCATGGAACAATATTCAAATCAATGTATTGGATGGAAACTGCACTAGCAGTTTTGTAGTAAATAAAAGTGTGTTGTGAGGCCGCGAGGTTTATCGGGACGCTGGTGTTGCTAGAATAAACGCTTTCCTGGAAATTTATACATTTTCTTGAAATAATTCCTGATTTTTTTTTTATTGAATCGTTTGACTTAGGAATAGTTGTTCAAGGTCTGGATGTTTTTAGAGCGAATTTTTTTTCGTAGTTTTTGATATCGAGGACATTGAAATGACTGAATCTATACGATGTATTTGACATTTATATATTTCAGAAATATTATTTCATTTCATTTCATTAGAACTATTATAATGTTGTGAAACCAAGACTAATAATAAATTTGTGAATAATTATACATAGTATAAGATTCAAACAACGTGAGTTGTGCTTCAGTCGGCAAGAAAGATTGCTTTTTTCAATAGCGAGCATTTTAGTGGAAACTAAAAGTCTCATAGTTTCTTATACCCATGGCACACGACTTATATCTCAATGTGGGATCTATGTACTAGTATGCATCTTTTAGGTGGTTTTATTGATAGTTGAGTGAAAAATAAAATCTCTTTTATTATACCTTTATAAAAATACCCTAAATGATAGATAATTAAAATTATCGCCGACTGAAGTCAAATCGTCGGCCAAAGTTTATATTTAATTAGGTTATACCTAATGTTTTTTCTAGGACCCCTTATAAGCCAAGTAACAAAATATGTGATGATCGTACATATAAAATTAAAAAATAACCTCTATCGAATTAAGGGTCAAATCGAGTCTGAGAAAAAATGGTGTGTAATAATTCCTGTATTTCTTTATAAAACACTGGCAACCCCACACGTCCGAAGCGTTAATCTGTGTGTTACAGATTCGGCACGCATCCCATTCGTTCAATGGTGAAGTTTGGATTGTTGGAAAAACATTCCATCACGCCCTTCTGATTATTAACATGTTAAGGAACGACTTTACAGACCTTTTATCTAGACCGGTTTGTTTGCTCATTCGAAATTTATTCTGTTAAAACGTTTTATTTTGGTTTATGTGGGAATGGTTTAATTAAGTCTAAGTAAATAGATGAGTATTAGTAATGATGGAGGTAAGGTTGAGGCGTGTAGTTTAAAATTTCGATCGCGTTCTAAACTCAGGCACACACCTCTGAATTTTCTGCCACTCCGGTCTAAGCCAGCGTGGTGAACTAAGGCCATACCACTGAGAGGGTTTAGGCCGCAGTCCACCACGCTGGCCTATTATGGGTTATCGGATTGTACAACTAAGAAATTATTTAGAACTTTTAGGCGTGCATTTTCATCACGATATTTTCCTTCACCGTTAAAGCGAGTGATAATTCATTCATTCATTTATATGTGTGTATAATGTATATGCAATGTATTATTTCTGTATATTTGAAGATAGCAGTGATGGCGTCGGGAATTAGGCGCGCCATCGAGAATCTCGGCGGTCGATTCCCAAGCACACATCTCTGACTATTCGAATGTGTGTATTCACAATGAATTATCACTCGCTTTAACGGTGAAGGAAAATATCGTGATGAAAATGCACGCCTAAAAGTTCTAAATAATTTCTTAGTTGTACAATCCGATGGTCAGGGGATGCCTTTTCCATTGATCTAGCCAGTCATGGAACAGGGCTACGAGTACGCGAGCTCGGCCCTCCGAGCTGTTACAGTCTCCTAATACTTCCTTATCCGGGACTGTAGCATCCTTACCATCAGGCCAAATATCCTTTCCCGCAATATCCTGTACCCAAACACACCCTATCCCCACACCATTCCCTTTAAAATAGAAATTCCCAAGGAGGGTTGGCGTCAGGCAGGCGGCCGGCCGTAAAACATCTGCCAAAACTCTTATGCAGCATGTTTTGTCCTTCCACACAGGTAGGAAGGACAAAACATGCTGCGCCGACCCCAAACAAGAATTGGGATCAGGGCAGGAGAATGATGATAAACATATATGTTCATAAAATAAAAGTTATATAAGAATATGTACTCAGAGCGATACCAATATAAAATATCGAAAGTTACACCTACAAAATTCGAAACTACAAAAAACAAGTCGACCTATGCGCAGAATAAAGTTATATGTGCTTCTTCTCAACTTCTCTTTCTCAGCGATTTAAACTTAATTGGGCACAAAATTATCAGTAACTTTTTTTGTTCTTCAAACAACAGCAAAATGTATGATTATTATTACTTCACTAGTGCAATATATAAACAAGTTTAACTCTATTTTAGACATAAAAAGTACTTTGGTGTTATAGTCATAAGTAACCTTATTCTTTGCATAGGTCGAAGTATTCATAATATAAAAAGATGAAGACCAGACTCACAAAATACGTTTAAAAAAGGAGAAAACGAAGGCACACATTGTCTGTCGCAAAAATTCCGCCGTAACTTTCAGCAGGGCTTAACGTTTGTAACACCTTGATGTAAAGGGGACACAGTTTCGGAATAGTTGGAGTGTTGCCGAAAAATTGTACCTAACGAGTACTGGGGCATACTTTAACATAGTGGCTTTTTGACTTGGTTTTGGTCGGTGTAAATTTAATTTATGATCAATTTAAATTTAAAAATTAAAGGTGTTTTAAAGAGTATTCATAACTATAATTATTACCTACTCTATTGCTGCTTCATTGCTGTATCTAATTTGTATTAAGACAGCATGATGGAATAATAAGGCCTTTCCTTTAAGATGTTCAAGGTATACTAAAATTGAAGGTTGGTTTTAAGGGGTAGGATTCAAATCCGATAATACTAGGCCAGGGTAGTGGACTAAGGCCAAGGCCCAAAAACCTCTCGATTGACTCTACAATTTCTCCTCAAAACTGAGTACGCTGCCCTGTGGACGGATATGAGCTGATGAAGATAGACTAATAAAGTAAAAAAATATCTTCTCAACTCTTATGATATATATGGTTAAAAACAACAACTAAAATAGTATTAATAATTATAACACAGAAAAATACAACTAATAAAAAAGGCAAAAATCCCTATCCGATATCACACAACCTAAAAGAGGTTTGTCTGTTACGTTAAACCGCCATGCTTGACATAACAACTGTCGAGCAATAATGAAACGCCAAACCTCTTCGGACGTCAGTCAAATCATGTTTAGGAGAATCCAGAGGCTTATTACTTGTGCAAATAGTTCGTGGCTTGTACGAACTTAAACAACCCAGTTTGGTGGTTGCAATCAGGGTATACTTGTCTAGTAAAGCCTCGCTAAGACGGAGCGTTTAGACGACGAAATAAGGTAAAGGGTTTGAAAAGGCCGCGATGGAAAACTAGGATGGGTAATTCTTAAGGTGATAACAAATATATTGATGGTAAAAAAACACAAAAAATGTCGTTTTTCTATCTCTATATCTATAACGTACAATTATGATCGTTGTTTGTTCTTCCTGTAAAATATTATGAAATATTAACATCAGTATGTTCTTTATACCACATATAACGCGATGATTTGGTGGTAAGGAAAAAGTTAATTTTTATTTGTAATCCCCTTAATTATTTTCCTATCTTAGTTTTCGAACACGGCTTTTTTCTTTTTATAAATTTGTAAAACCTTTTATCTGGCCCTTTACAATTTACAAATTTGCTAACTTTAATAAATAGTTATGTAGGTTTTCGTTTGAGTAATCAATGAGTTTTCTTGTGAAGAACATGCTGTAAAGTGTTAGTTGCAAAGTTTGAAGTATTTATCACGATTTATCATTATCAATTTTCTGACAATGTCATAGTGAGTACTCATATTTTCTGAATTAAAGAGGCGTAAGCCTGGAATTTCAATCCTCAATCGCCGAGAACTTCTTTCGAGATCGTTCACTTTATCCTAAAAGCACCCAAGCCAGTTCAAATTTAGCGTCAAATCCTTAGAACTAGAGAATTTCGCCAAGAACCGCACTGGGTAGTGGCGTCTAAAACCCCAATAACTTAAAGGTCAACTTCGCAAATCCGTATATATTTTTAAACCGCCGCTCCGCAGTGGAACGCTTAAATCAACTGACCGCGTCGTATGAAGCCGGCCTTATCCGTCGAATCGCCAGGCCGCGTGTAAGGAGTTTATAACTGTGGAAAGTTTTGGCGAATCGCCAGCTTTGCGCTTGATATCTCGGGCCGATTTACTGCACTACATTCGGGGACAAATTAATTGCTATTGAGGCGATTGTCTTTTGTTTTGAAGTAGCCACACTAAGAAGTCTCGAGAATTAGGTCGGGGATGTAATGTTTCTTTGGTTTAGGTCGATATGAGGATAATATTACCCTCTTTGTGGGGAAAAGGTTGCCTAGTTTTGTCTCCAGGGTCTTAACTATGTATGTATGTATGTCTGTGCCAGATTCATTTACTCAGTATTTAGGATTTGAGGCGT
Organism: Cephonodes hylas; assembly: GCA_030295005.1. Taxonomy (NCBI): domain Eukaryota; kingdom Metazoa; phylum Arthropoda; class Insecta; order Lepidoptera; family Sphingidae; genus Cephonodes; species Cephonodes hylas. The sequence goes on from AP025385.1 coordinate 3,748,979, forward strand.
AGCAAATACACTTTCTTTATAATATTAAGCAGGCAATGTTGTACTTTATATTAGAAATTATTTGTAGCAGTACAATAGCCTATAAATTTAACCGAAGAATGACAACAGACTCGTCATCTATTACTTAAAGCTTAAGTCGCGTAACACGACGGTAGAACTACCTACTCCTTTTAACAACTGGCTGTTTGTACATCCATGAAAATGCACTATATTTTTTAAATAAAAATCAAAGTGCTTTCCACGCAGACCATCTCATTTGTAATACAAACGGCTCGAGTTTGTTTTGCATAACGCGATGTCTCTAGTACTGAAGTTACTAGAATGGACTGAATCGGAAGCCAGTATAACAGTTGATTATATTACGCTTCGGGGTTTTAAATACACACACACACACACACACACACACACACACACACACACACACATTCTCGTTTAATTTCTCAACCAGTACCTATACGTATTAAATGTGATATCTGAAAATATATTATTTTCTTAGAGATATTTGTAGCGATATCTATCATCATCAGCTCATATACGCCTCACTCCTGGACACGGGCTTCCTCTAACATTGAGAGTTTGGATCTTAGTTCACCATGCTGACTCAGTGCGGGTTGGTGTGTAGTCACACCTAAGAAATTCCAAAGATTTTTTTAAGTGTACAGGTATCCTCATGATGATTTATTTCACTGTTAAAAACGGTATACTTCATCGCGAATACACACATAACAGAAAAATCAGAGGTGTGTGCCTGGGGTTAGACCCCGCAACGCTTACTTTGTCGCACGCCTTATCCTCGAGACACCATAACTACTTTTGTACCATTCTATCATTTTATTCTACAAACTCAGAGTTGTAAGACGTGAATCTTCGACCATAATTATAATCCGTTTCGCTTCCAACCGGGCTATTATCTCGGAAAATAGTTGAAGAATTCCAGCAAACAAAATCCATTAATCAAATTTATTACCACTGGCGCCGCTGGCCAGAACCGTTTTAATACGACCACCCATTGGTCACTATTTAATTTTTCTCATTTATTAATGTTGGCTAAAGTTAGTTTTGAGGGTAACGCGCTCAGTAAAATCTCGATGGTCACGGGTTCAAATAGCTTTTCATAAGTGTTTGAGAAGTCGTGATGGCCTCGAGATTCAGGAAGCTATGTATGTTTCCACAATCAATTATCACGTGCTTTAACGGTGGAGGAAAACTTCGTGATGAAACATCATGTGCAAATCTAAAAGTTCTAAGGTCTTTCTTAGGTGTGTAGTCTCCCAACCTGCACTAGGACAGCGTGGCGGACTAGACTAGACCGTCTTAGTTGTAGAGGAGTCCCATACCCAATATTGAGACGTATACATAGCTATATGCATACATAGCTTCGAATAGTTAGAGTTAGGAGCATGGGGTTTGAACCTGCAAACAACGAGACTCTCGACGGCGTGTTTAAACCTCTAAATACTAACCTGTACTTTATTACAAACCCTACTCATACCAACCCTACTTATCATACTGAATTATACTTATTACAAACCCTTAATGCATCAGGCACTAATGAGACTTAAGTCTACATATTGCTAAATACCTCACGTCTATACCCAATAAGTCTTAAGGCAATATATTTTAAGGCTCGGCGGCGACCGCGTGACATTTAGTCACCTGTTTACCCTTGTCGCGACAGGTCGTGATATATTTCTAAAGAAAATTGACGGGTATTGGAAAGCTTATTAGGTAAGATTTATCATAAAAAAAAGTAGACATAGTTAAGTTTTTATACGTGGTGTATTCGAACCTTGATCAGAAATTAAGGCAGATTATAGCCAAGGGGATTACATACCCCCTAGGGCTAAAGAAAATTCTACCAAAAAATAGGTTTTCCTTACAACCAAAGATATAAAATGTATAGAAGACCTTTTTTTGTTATTTTTGTCAGCGTTTTATTTAATGCCAAGGGTTTGTGTTGTAATTACCTTTTTTTTTATCACGAGAGGAAAGCGCCTTAAGCTCCCCTGTTCGGTACCTCGGGGGAGGCCGTAAGGGGTATGTCGGGGTCACTGGCTACGCCAGCATACCGACTAAAACCTCTCGGTGACCATCACACGCATTTAGGGCGGTTTTGCGGCATCTCAGGGCCGGAAGAGCCCTAAATGGTCCGCTGCCGCCCAGCGCACCGTCCAATTATGGACCCCTCCAAATTAGGAGGGCTTGGTATGCCCTCCACTTAATCTATTTGGACGTTCGCCTTTCGTGAACGTCCGCGACAGTTAAGAGGTCACGTCCTCTGCCGCCAATCTCGGGGTTGCTATTATAGGGTACCGCCCCCGCAGTACGCTCTGCTACCCCAGTACCCCTGTTAGTCGCCTCTTACGACAGATAGGGGATACCGTGGCGGAATTCTTACACCCCCAATCCACAGGGCGGGTTTGTAATTACCTGCCTTGGTTTCCGATCACGGTCTGAATACGCCCCGTGTAAGTAAATTCAGTGCTAATAGGAACCGATTGCGTAACAAGTCTTGGATTTAACAGACCAAGATTATGCACCTCATTGCTTATATATGTACATAATATTATGTTCATCATCAGCCAATAAACATACGTCCCACTGCTGGGCACGGGGCTCCTCTAATGTTGAAAGGCTTTAGTCCACCACGCTAGTCTAGTGTTATTATACATAGAGTTAAGATAATAATTCTAATTTTATAACTTGACGAAAAAATCCTAATAGACAATTACATATATTCTTGACCTTTAAAAATGTCCCGAATAGGGATTCAAAGTCGCGATCCCTGTATCGCGCTTTTACTATCTGAATATAATCTAACAGCGAGTTGATTAACGCAAGATCTTGGAAAGTTAAAAGGTTATTTTAGGTGTCCCTAATTAATTTCTACAAATTGTTAGTTACGTAAATTGAAATGTACCTTAAGTAAAATGTATTAATTAGCAAACTTTTTTCAATATTTTTTTATGTTTGATCCAAATAAAAATAAACATGAAATAACTTATATCGTTATTTTGACCTTTAAATAAAGTTCTAGAGAACTTTAGTTTACCTTTAAAATTCTGGAATTTATTTTCTTTATTTTTATTTGAAATTTATCGCAACTTTGTGGGAATTAATATAAATAATTTTACAACATATATTTTTTACGTTTGCGAGGCCGATAAGTCTCACATATCACATAAACACTTGTCTCGATGCGGGAATCGAACCCCGGGCCTCTCCTTGCACAAGCTAATGTCGAGCCAATAGTGTCACGGGGCTGTCAAATTTATCAATAATAATTAAATTATATTACAATTTCTTCTTCTTCATCAACCCATATACGCCCGCTGTTGGGCACTGGTCTCCTCTACCATTGAGAGGGTTCATTACAACGTTTCTTTTCTATTTGGACCCATTATAATTTTCATCAGGTGTGGTAATGACAACAAAAACACGACGATATTTTTTGAAGGACCTACTATGAATTTCTCATGTATCTCAGACGCGGTAAAATTCAAAATTCAGTTCAAAATTCTGGATAATAATCTGTAGGTCTTTATTTTTTAAAAAAGGAATTGGAGATATAATTAAATTGATAACACAATCAACGTGTAACTTTTCGAGCTTCTATAGAAGCACCGTCACTGATGTATATGATTTTAAAAGATATTTCAGTATTAACAACCCTTGCATAAAGTAAAGCAAAATAAAGACAAAATATGTGCTCTTTATGGTTATTGTCTATGAATAAATAAATCATAAAACGTGCTTTCGTCTGCTGGGAATAAATAGATGTTGCGTTACCACGTCTAGACTTACTAGCTAGCTTTAGATGCACCTAGGTTTAATTTGGGTACCTATTACTTGATACTAAATAGTTTTTGTTAATATTTGACGGTGTACTAACTGTTTTCAGCTTTGATGATTTGGTGTAAAGTAGCGTAAAAGAGTGTTGGCTTCGAGCTTTAGGCGCGGAGTTGAGAAGCTCAGCGGTAGCAGTTCGAAATCCCAAGCACATTCTTTAGATAATATGACACTTTTAGAAAATATTATGTGTGTATTCTCTATGAATTATCGTTTACTTCAACGGTGAAGGAAAACATCGTGATAAACTTGCATACCTAAAAGTACTGAGGTGTGTACTCCGCCAACCTGCACTAGGCCAGCGTAGTGGAATCCGTCCTGTGGATTGGGGGTGTAAGAATTCCGCCACGGTATCCCCTACCTGTCGTAAGAGGCGACTAACAGGGGTACTGGGGTAGCAGGGCGTACTGCGGGGGCGGTACCCTATGATAGCAACCCCGAGATTGGCGGCAGAGGACGTGACCTCTTAACTGTCGCGGACGTTCAAAATGAACGTCCAAATAGAGTAAGTGGAGGGCATACCAAGCCCTCCCAATTTGGAGGGGTCCAAAATTGGACGGTGCGCTGGGCGGCAGCGGACCATTTAGGGCACTTCTGGCCCTGAGATGCCGCAAAACCGCCCTAAATGCGTGTAATGGTCACCGAGAGGTTTTAGTCGGTATGCTGGCGTAGCCAGTGACCCCGACATACCCCTTACGGCCTCCCCCGAGGTACCGAACAGGGGAGCTTAAGGCGCTTTCCTCTTGTGATAAAAAAAAAAATAATAAAAAAAAAAACAAAAAAAGCGTAGTGGAATAAGGTCTTGATCCTCTCAGTTGTAGGATAGGCCCGTGCCTAGCAATAGGACATATATGGGCTGATAATGATGAATAGAAAAAACGCCCCCTAAAATTCAACTTGCTTTTTAATTTAACACAATCGCTCAACTATTATTTTACATTTTTATAAAGTTTTGTGAAAAACACGCAGATAGATTTGCTAAATATTGCTTTGTCTGAACAATAACACCGATACTCGCGAATAAAGGCCACCTTCGGAATTTAAAGTACAATGCGTCCATATCTCGGCGAGATTCATTCATTTCCGCCCTATTCCCAGAGATGGTATCACAACTTGATTCCGCCTCGCGAAAATACCGAGAGATATTTTTTTAAAGCGATAATTTTTTCGGGACGGTCGCGTTTTTGGGTTCCGTTGGCGATAAACACGTAATGTGTGGAGCGATTAGGCCTCGGAGGGTTTTGAGCATGCAAATGTAGATTGATGACTTGGTAATTTAAAAAAATTAAAGCTTCGTTTGTCCTCATTAATGAGCGAAAGATGCTCTTTATATTACGGGTTGGATAATATGTTATTTGTTTATCTATCGGTTTCTCAGAAGAAGCACGGAGACTGGAAATCCATACTAATATTATAAATGCGAAAGTAACTCTCTCTGTCTGTCTGTCTGTTACGCTTTCACGTAAAAACTACTAAATGGATTTTAATGAAATTTTACAATAATATAGCTTATACATCAGAATAGAACATAGGATACTTTATATCCCGGAAAATGTAGTATTCCCGTGGGAATGGGTATTTCGTGATCTACCAAAGCGATTTGAATGAAATTTGGTATAGAGAGAGGTAGAGCTCACAGAATTAACATGGGATAGTTTTTAGCCCGGAAAATGTAGTATTCCCGTGGGAATGGGTATTTCTGGATCTACCAAACCGATTTGGATGATTTTTGGTATAGAGGTAGATAGGGCTCACAGAATTAACATGGGATAATTTTATCATGGAAAATGTAATCCCGTGGGATAAACATGTTATAAATGCAAAAATCTCTCTGCACTTAACCCTAGAGTCTACGCGGACGGAGTCGCGGGCAAAAGCTAGTAATAAATAATATTCTTGGCTATTTCTTAAGTTTGTAGTACGCCTATCCGCACTAGGCAAGCGTGGTAGACAAAGGCCTAAACCTGCTCAGTTGTAAGTCCATGCCTAGAAGCATATACGCCCGTTTTTGGTCTGATGATGGTCATATTCACTAATGTTCCACACCACCATTAAAGTAACTGATAAATCAATGTAATTACACATTTAACTTCGAAGAGTGAGTATGAGCCTGTGGTTTGATTCTTGACCGCACGCCTACGCCTCGAGGCCACCTACTTACTGTGTATATACGGAACTTAAAAAATAATCTTCGCGGCCGTCGCTTTTTGTGTAATATCGCTTTTTGTCATTCCCCGTTTCACTTCATTATTCAGAGGAGACAGCGGACGCGACATTGATAAATATATTTTGCCGTGAATTATTGCCACTGTTTGTAGATTATATAGCGTGTCTGCTAAAATGTCAAGACGATTTGGGATTTCTTGTAAGAGATTCTGTTGGCGTTTGTCTCGTTCGATTGAGTTTAGTTTGATTTTTTTTTCATGTATTAAATGTGAAGAAGACAATTAGATACAAGCTTGTGAAACTAAAGGCCACGAGATCGATCCACGCACCGAGACAAATGTTTGTGTGATCCTAAAATGATTGCTTAGAACGAAAATTCTCCCGGAGTTTCTGATACCCACGACACAAGATTTGTTTCTCATTGAGGGGTATGTCACTAATGTCTATTATTGTAGATCTTTATAAAAAACAATCATCATCAATCCATATATGTCCCACTGCAGGGCACGGATCTCCTCTACCATTGAGATGATTTAGGCCATAGTCCACCACGCTGGCTTAGTGCGGGTTGGCGGAAAAATATTAAATTCTAAACAAACATCCTTATTCATTCATCAAAGATTATTTTTCCACCGATTTTACCACGAGCAAATTACAAACGATGATGTCTTATGACTTGCAGTGAGAAATACCCTGAGTCAAAGCGTTGCATTCACAATGGACTGGAAAATCTCTTTGAAGAGGTGACCCTTTCATCCCCTCCTTTCACGGTGATCAATCGATGGATATTGCACTGCGCTTTTGTGGCGTTCCTCATAACGCAGCATTTGAAGCGTTTTATCATCGGTTTCTTAGATAGCGTGAATTGAAACGTAGCAGGCATTATTAACGTACGTAACCTATGTGGTTGTTAGGAACATGTCTACATTTTTCTTTCGTTGGATTTTTTTTAATGACAATGGTTTTGTGATTACCCTAGCTATTACCTGCCTTAGTTACCGATCACGGTTTGAATACACGCCAAATTATTAGATTCTTCTTCTTCTTCTTCATCAACCCATATACGCCCACTGCTGAGCACGGGTCTTCTCTACCATTGAGAGGGTTTAAGCCATAGTCCACCACTCTGGCCTAGTGCGGGTTGGCGGACTACACACCTAAGAAATTCCTAAGAACTTTTTAGGTGTGCAGGTTTTATCACGATGTTTTCCTTCACCGTTAAAGCAAGTGATAATTCAATTTGAATACACACGTAACTTCGAAAAGTTAGAGATGTGTGCCTGGGGATCGAACCCGCGACCGCCGAGATTCTCGACCGCGCGCCTAAACCTCGCCATCACTGCCTATTATTAGATTGTATAGGTAGATTGTTAGATTTTTTAGTTTCTTATTGATTTGTGTAAATGGTGTAATCGTATCAATTGAATAAGTAATCATTTATTAATATTTTTTGTTCGGCTAACTACAGAAGCGTGATGTTTTTAATCAACTATAATATTCCGTGATTACCATTAGTGACTGTAATTATGTAAACACATTAAATCGAAAACGTTAAATCGACGTCGAACATAGACGTTCGCATTGAAGTAATATTAGATGAAGCTAATAAAAGGCGCGTAAAAACAGGATATCGTCAGATACATGATATATATTTTTGCATAGCTCAATCTGCCTGCTGAAAAGGAAATCATTTCCCCAACTCTGCAATGTTTGGTTCATTTGACGCGGGCGCTATGTCAGCGTTCTCGGAGAACGGCCTCTTCCTTTCCAGGAATCGAATGAGGATAAATCGATCAAAGTTACGTCAAATTAGTGGAGATTGAGTATTTAATGTTTGAGGAGGTATGCCTTTTTGTCTGTTTACCGTTGTTCTTTTGTTTTATTTGTTCATTGTCTTAGTCTAGACGTATTATAGAAGTGTAGTGATGTAGTTCGGTACTAAAGTTTTGCGAATGATTAAAGTCCAAAAATTGACGAGAATTGCTGTTTTTAAGAAGTGTTTCAAGCCTTGTTATTGCCAGTGATGATTGATGAATGAAAACATCCAAAACTATAGCGTGACACGTTACTCATGGGATGCATTATTTTGGATGTCGACAATTTTTTTTATAGAAGATGACTTTCTAAATTTTTTTGATTCTGAACAAAAATTTGACACTAAAAAATATGTGAAAGAAGTATTGGGAAAATGATTAAAATTATTATAGCCCCGTGGCGCAGTTGGCTAGACACCAGCTTGCGAAACGAGAGGCCGCGGGTTCGATTCCCGCACCGAGACAAATGTTTGTGTGATCCACAAATATTTGTTTCGGGTCTGGGTGTTTGTGAGACCGAAGTCTCTCGTAGTTTTTGATACCCACGACACAAGACTCGTATCTTAATGTAGGGTCAGGACTATGTGTGTGACTGTTGGGTGTATTTATTTATTTTATAATCCATAGAAAATAGAACTCATGTCATTAATGAAACAATTTATTCTCCTATTTTAAGTTCTAAATATTTCTCCAGCTTGGAGGTGGAAATAAACAAAATTACTCCCTATTTTAGTTACAAACTAGTTAGTTTATAATTACAGCGCGGCCCATAATTAAGTTTCAGACACCGTTAAAAACTTCCAGTGAACCCAAATTAAAATGGACCTTCATGTTTTTTCCCCCAAATTTAGCAACCTTGATATGTCTGGAGCAATAAGCGGTTGCCAGACTTTCATCCGCAGAGTTCTAGCCGGAGAGAATTAGAATTCCAAATTTAAATTTAAAAACTTCGCCGCTTGTCTACGGGCGAAAATGGCTGGCGGAACTAATGACCGCCTTTTTTATTGTTAAAAAAAACTTTTGTTAAATGGATTTCGATAATTGGTGGCAATTATTGGAGCCAATTATTTGAACCAATCATTGGACTGTGTTAATTTTCGAAGTTTTTTGCCTTCAGTTCAAATTGGAGGTATTCTGATGAGCACTCGGAAAAAGAAGGGTGGAGAATTCTCTAAATAAAATGTGTGAGTGTTTGTGTGGTATATTTAATTTGATTTTTGAATCGGCATCTATTGATTTTTGATTCAAATAGAGCCTGTACTTGTAAGAAGCGGGAAGTACGTCGTCATTTATTAAAACTTGTCGTACAATAGTCTAATATTTGTACGCCTCATACTTATTATACAATTTTTTAAAGGAGGAGCTGGAAGCAAATACATAAAGAAAAATTATCATCAGCCCATATAGGTAACACTACTGTGCACAGGCCGCCTCTACCAATGAGAACGGGCTTAGGTTAGGTTAGCTTTAGCTCACCCCGCTAGCATAGAGCGGGTTGACATATTACACACCTAAGTAATTTCTAAGACGTTTTAAGGCGTGCAGGTTTCACCACGATGTTTTACTTCACGGTTAAAGCAAGTGATAATTCAATGTGAATACACACATAACTTCGAAAGGGAGAGGTCTGTGCCTGGGGTTTGAACCTGCGATCACAGAAACGCGTATACACGACCGGGTGTCTAAACTTCAAGGTCATCTCCACTTTCGAACAAAAATCACTTAATTACCCGACACTCACAAAAGTCTCAAATAGTCCAAGCTATTAAAAGTTTATTTACGAAAATCGATCGCTTAAACACACATCCCTATTATTTATACCCGAGGACAACTGTAAATTGTGTTTGACTTATTTGAAACTGGGCAATTATAATAATTTTGTTATGGAAGGCTTGAATAAAATATAAACGTCCTTTTATAAAAACGTGCTCTATCAGATACTCTGCAGCAACAGCAGTCAAGCGGGTTATGGTTTGAAATTAATAAATTAGCCGCTGTAAATTAAATTTATGGCCTCAAGATTTAGGCGCATGGTCGAGAATCTCGGCGGTCGCGGGTTCAAACCCCAGGCACACACCTCTGAATTTTCGAAGTTATGTGTTTTTTCACAATGAATCATCACTTGCTTTAACCTGCACACCTAAGAGTTCTTAGGAATTTCTTAGGTGTGTAGTCCGCCAACCCGCACTAGGCCAGCGTGGTGGACTATGGCCTCAACCCTCTCAATGGTAGAGGAGACCCGTGCCCAGCAGTGGTACGTATATTTTCTTCAATTTAGAGGGTCTTGGCCTTAGTCCAGCACGCTGGTTGGGACCTTCTTGGCGAGTCCTACGTTCAGCAGTGGACGGCTATCGGCTGAGAAAAAAACGTACAAATTCTGCAATTGTAAAACAAGTAAATGTATCGTGTTTCGTGATTAACATGAGTTCCAAGAGCATCATAAAATATGAGTGTCAATTGGTTAAGGATAATTGGAGTCTGTCGACGTTAATTGGGCTCTGTTGCGTTTACTATCTCATAAGTGATGTCACTTTGTTGCGTCAATATGACTACATGAAGCGCACTACTATTACTATAAATTAATAACACACACATAACAATACTCCTGTATACCTGAATGAGAGGTGCGTTACTGAACTGACACTATTACGAAATATGGGACTGATATCCCACGTAATAGGGATCGTATTGTTTTAGGTACCGTCAAAACCAGTAAAAAGACTATTAAAGAAATTAAAATAACAAAAATAAAAATGAAAGTTGACAATCTACGTTTGAACCCAAAAAATACTTTTTTACTAATAAAATTGCACCAATACTTATTTTAATTTCACCATGCGTTCATAAATCTGAATTTAAATTAAAGTTAATTGGTTGAACTCGCTCACTGCGGCTCGAAGCCTAATGCAGCAGACTTTACATTATCAATTATCGAGGATTAGTTTTATTAGTTTATATAACTTTAGTCACCATTCCCTTAATCGGGTAGGTATATATTTTGTTTTATAAATTTATATTGCGTGCGATCTAAAGAATCCAGAATTAATTTCCGATGTAATTTGCTAATTTACTCTTTGAGTGATTTCGTTGATGACATTATATATAATGACGTAATGTTATGAGAAAAAATGCTTTTCGAACCTAATGATTTTCTGAGATAAAAATTATTTCAGATTCTCATCTACTTCAGTACCAAAATTTATCAAAAACGGTTCACCGGTTTAATTTAGGAAACTTCAAAATATTTACATTTATACATAAATTCACGTTCGTGTACTCCGAAGGGGTAGTGCGAAGTATATTTCTGCAGTCATATTTCGCCAATTGTATTTTCGACCCACGTAATCTTGGGACAGCTTATTTTCTATCTTTCAGCCTATTCTAGACTCAGTAATTAATCCATAATATTAAAGATGTTTCAAAACTTTATTTTCATACAAAAGCCATCGACAACGGATGTCAATTAATCCATACATTTTAACTAAGTGTTACTAAAATGTACAATTTTCACCTCAGATCTGAACCATCCACGCCCGACATAATAGGCCAGATAGTTCCATCATACCCCAGCACCCCATTCCAGGCATAGAAAATCTTCTAGGTGACCTAGAATGGCCGCTATTGAACGCTTAAGGTGTGGTAGGAATGCACGAGGGAATAGTTAATAGTAAAAACCTCCTTTGAGGTTTTAACCTTACGTAAAATATAAAAAAAATACGTGTTACAGTCAGGAGACTCATGTATTGTTTTCTGTCTTTCTCTTCTCTGTCTTAAAAAGTATTTAATTTACAATCAACGCGGATTTTTACGAAACCGTCGTATGAAACATAAGACAGTAATCGTAGGTTCGGAATGCTGACATTACCTTTTTAGTCTTAAACTATTTTATGACTTTACCCAACCCAGAAATCAAACTCGGGACCTTTCGATTGTAACGTATACATCACAACAGGCCAACATACTTATTATTTTAATTAAAATAAAACTGAGTACTAACTTTCTTGAAAAATATCCTTGACTTTCAATACCCTATTACATCTCAACCTTTACAGCCCGGTACGACAAAAATTGGGAATACAATTTTATTACAAATAAATATTACACGGTCTGCCGTCGGAATCAATTGTAGGCGTTTTACTGGGCATTAAATTGCTCCGCCGTCAGCGCGACCGCGGCCCGAAGTCCCTTACAAAAAGTAGGGGCAAACAATAAAATTCAATAAGCATTTTGTTTATGGGCTATCGGTTCCACATGTAAGCCTTATTGTGTGCGAAAATATGTGTTAGTATCGATTTTATACAATATTTCTAGGTATTTCTATTTCGACAACATTGTGTCATTTAAGTTGATGTGGATTCAATGTTTCAATGAAACATAGTCCTGTTACCAATGATTGCTGAGGAAAACAGAGCATTAAACCTATGCCCTTAAGTTTATAAATATTTTTCAAACGGACTAAGGCCTAGTACATTTATTTGCTTTGAGTATTAAAACGATCAGTATTACTGATTAAATTTCCAATTTTATTAAAAGGAAAATTTCCTGACTGAAATGAATCGAAGTAAAGTCTGTGAATCATAACCGTATGCTTTTATGCTTACCGCAGTAGCTAAGTGACTTAATGAGAATGTTTTAGAGAGGCCAATTACCTGAGTGCTTTCATTTATATATCATTGAATACTAACGCTGACAAAGTTGTGTAAGAGCACTTCTATGCTTAATGCGTGTTATAAGAGTAGTTACTGAGAGTTACTGATTGCTGTCATACTTATCCCGGTGCAATAACACAGCGTGCACAATTATACCCGAATGCTGCCATGCGTTATGCAGTAGACAAGCGTCCCCCGCGCTTTTATAAACATAATTGTTATTCCACAAACATTACATATATAACCTCACGCCTATATTCCCCGAAGGGCTAGGCAGAGATGCATTTCTGCACCCACATTTCCCTAGGTACGTATCAGTCCCACGAAATAGGAGGCGAGTCTATTGCCGTTTTTCGGGCACATCTCCAGACTTCGTGCTGCTACTGAGAATTTCCTAATGGAAAAACAATAACACTTTGCCCAACCCGGGAATCGAACCCAGGTCCTCTAGATCGCACGGCACATGCTTGTACCGCGACAACACGAGGCAGTAATTCCAACAGTAATAAATTATTGTTTACGTTTGTAAATCACAGTGGACGGTACAAACGATGTGCAAACGTAATTCCGTATGGAATTTAATGTACTAAGTGTTAATTACACACACTTTAATTTCATCACAGTGCATTTGCAAAAAGCATCATTAATCCATGTCGAAATTAATGAGCGTTCATCGCAGTTAAGCCGCATTTGTGGGTATTTATTTTTTGATACACACACCGGTAATTATTTTACCGTGAACACATAATGCGAACGCTATTGTGTTATTTAACAAGTGTAATTTAAATAATAAAACCCTTTAGCGGATATAATAATTTTGTCTTTTGTTTGAAAACGAATAGATGTTTGGTGTTACGGAATTAATGTTTTAAATGTAGATCTACCTAGCTTTTTTTTTTATCACGAGAGGAAAGCGCCTTAAGCTCCCCTGTTCGGTACCTCGGGGGAGGCCGTAAGGGGTATGTCGGGGTCACTGGCTACGCCAGCATACCGACTAAAACCTCTCGGTGACCATTACACGCATTTAGGGCGGTTTTGCGGCATCTCAGGGCCAGAAATGCCCTAAATGGTCCGCTGCCGCCCAGCGCACCGTCCAATTATGGACCCCTCCAAATTGGGAGGGCTTGGTATGCCCTCCACTTAATCTATTTGGACGTTCGCCTTTCGGGAACGTCCGCGACAGTTAAGAGGTCACGTCCTCTGCCGCCAATCTCGGGGTTGCTATCATAGGGTACCGCCCCCGCAGTACGCTCTGCTACCCCAGTACCCCTGTTAGTCGCCTCTTACGACAGGTAGGGGATACCGTGGCGGAATTCTTACACCCCCAATCCAAAGGGCGAGATCTACCTAGCTAGGTTTTAATTAACTCAATGTTTGTGAGACCGAAAAGTCTCTCATATTTTCTAATATCAACACAAGACGAACGACGAAACAAAACTAGTATTAATGGGGTGTCAGAATGTATGCTATTGTTGTGTGTAATATTCGTGACAACCGTTAGATGGAAGTATAGACTTAATTGTATATTTTATCACCTCATTTTACTCAGAATACTGGCGGGTATTGGAATAGAACTTACATTAAAATTATTGTGTCAATGACTAATATTTCTTATGAAAATAGTTGAATCACGGACTTGACGTACAAAAATGTTTTTTGAAATCATCTTCATATATCTTTTTTAAAGTCATTTATCGTGGCTATCAATTATTTTGTACGGGCTCTTCAACTCAGTTAAACAAACAAAATGTATCCTTTTAAATGTCCGGTCTACGTTGCGATTTTTCCACAAAACCCTGACAGTCCGAACCACCAGTAACAGATACGACCCGAAAATTCCGCACAGCCCTCCCCCACAAGGAACGGGTATTGCGTTTTTAACATTTTTCGTCCGCACAAACATTTATTCCGAGAGCTAGCCGCGGAATTCGTTTCGCAATCCAATCTAAAAGACCTACTTCGGTGAAGCCAAACAAGGGGCAAGCCGAAGTGATTGTTGACTCGACATGCTCGGAACTCAGATGTGCTGAGTCCATAACGGAACACTCATCTATTGCAACGTTAAGTATTTGCATTACATACGGTCGTGGATGAAAGCGACCGAAAGTAAATTTGAACAGCGGAATCATTTCGCTTAAGTTTAACTGCTCGTGTTTTTCGTTAATCCGAAAATAAAAAATCAGTCTGATTGTCTTGCGGAAGATAGCTAAATACCTAGAGTACTCGGGTCCGATTACCGGGTCGGGAAAAGTGATAATGTCATAGGAAAGATTTTGCACAAAAATCGTTGAAAAAATGCATTGAAATAGATTAAAGGAATCATGCATACATAACTACACACCTTGCTTTGCCTTCTCCTTTTGGGACATGGGTATAAATAAGCTCGTAATAATTTAATTCACTTTTTATTTATTATTCTTTACACACCATCAAAAAATTAAAAGAAAATGATTTAAAAATAGAACTATTTGACTTTAAATAAACATGACACCGTTGGACTGCTCACGGTTGTACCAACATTGTAATATTAATTAGCATTGAAAAACAAAACGTTCCGTTTCACCCAAAAACGTTGGAAAAAAATATACGTGTTATTTGAACACCGTATCTTCTACATCAATTATGGCCTCATTAAACGTTCGAGCGTTGGGTAGTATGTAATTTTCCATAATTGTGTTTACGTTATACAATAAGTATGAATTTTATGAGCGTCGGGCGTGATTCTCTAGCGCGTACAGGTAATTTTGTTTGTATAACACAGAATGTAAAAAACCGCGATCAAAAATAAGACGGGTAACAGTGACTGTGATTACAAACATATGGACCTTAAACAAATCTCGAACAAAAAAATAAAATATTTATTAGGAGCACGAAGTCTGGATATTCGACCGAAGATAACAATAGATCACTCTTTACAAGGTAGGTAAAAAAACGGTGTGGAAATTCAGTCACACTCGTATGTGAGTTAGTGATTTTTTTTATAATATTTAGGTGTCCGTAATAAAGGTGTTCCGAATGTCCAATATTTGTTTAGCTTCACATAAAACTGCATACAGCTGGATTTAACCTTAGTGTAATTAACAAATGAAGTAAATAAAAAATAAATTATAGTAGTTATGAGTAAAAATAACACTTATCTTATTGCATACATTTTAATATCGCCACTGGCTTTGTGATCGCCCTCGGTATTGCCTGCCTCAGTTTTCGATCGCGGTCTGAATACACCCTGTATAATATTATATAATTTTGTTGCATTATTTTGGATAATTTCACAACAAATTCTGAATTTTAAGTATTCTTTTTATAATTGTTATTTTTAATATTATTGGTTCTTCATAATCATAAATATTTTTGAAGTAAGTTCCTAAATTTATATATTTTTTTTATGTTGATACGTGCATGCGGTTTTTGCCTGTAAATAGTTGTTACAATCAACTATAATTTTTTTTTTTTGTAAAACACT
Organism: Cephonodes hylas; assembly: GCA_030295005.1. Taxonomy (NCBI): domain Eukaryota; kingdom Metazoa; phylum Arthropoda; class Insecta; order Lepidoptera; family Sphingidae; genus Cephonodes; species Cephonodes hylas. The sequence continues at coordinate 3,764,920 of AP025385.1, forward strand.
CACATTGTTATTTCACTATTATTGTACTCAACTGTTGGCAAATCAAATAAAAAAACAAAAAACATACATAATTTAATATATATGAACTTATGTTGTACATATTCAGAAATAAGATCTATAATTCTATAAAGTGAGAAATAGGTCTCGTATTCTCATTTTGAACGCGTCACGTTTCGTTGACATCCTTATTTCGAGCGGGAGCGAATTCTAGAGAAGAATTTCAATTACTGTCTTAGAAACTAGTTTTTAAAGTTGCTATTAGATTTTTTTTAATTTAACCTAGTACTCTCACGACTACTTTTAGCTGTGTAAAGCAGGTAGCAAGATACCAACTGGCAAAACTAGGGACCTCGGGTTCGATCCCCGGACCGAGACAAATGTCTGTGTGACCCACGATTATTTCTTGTTTGGCTGTTTGAGGTATGTGAGACCGAAAAGTCTCTCGTAGTTTCTGATACTCACTAAAAAATAATAACTGAATAACGTAGTAGGATAATACCAAGTTCATATTTAAGCTTCGCAATATTTTTTAATAAATACTAACATGAAAAAAACCAAACTACGTTACACTTTCCTACGTAACAGCTTTAGCGTGCTGTCCAGCTCTCTCGCGTACATAGTTGGCAAGTGCGACAAGGACGGAAGATAACCTAAGATATTTCGAGGATTGGCGACTGCTAGTCGGTCCCGCCCTGCTAATAAAATACGTGGCAAGCAGTGGACAATGGCTGGTTGTATGCTCGGATGCGTCGCCTCGGGCTGTCGGATATTAAACATTTAATAATAATGAAGATATGCGACGGATTTGGGGTGAAACAGAATTCCGGGGTCAAAGTGACAATTTGATTATGGAGTTAATTTCTATTAGCTTAAGTATGGTATGATGAAGGTATCGACTTTGGTGAACAATTTTTGTAATATTTGAGGTAAGAATTGGTCTTAAAATTAGTTCAGTGATATAGGAGTTCAATCGAAAACATTTGCATTAATACTCGTAACAGTTCTTAGTATAGTCTTTATTGCACATTAAAAAATGTTGGAGTGATTTGCTAAGTTAAATAAAGAATGTCAAAGACGATTCAAATTCGACACTCACTTGACTAAATAATAATCCGATAAAGAATGTTTATGTATACCTACCAAAAAAAAGAACACCAAACCTCCAAAAGAAAAAAGAAACTCATTAAATTCCTTATTTAAAAACGGATTAAATTCCAAGCCTCGAAATTCCACCCAGTACGCACTCAAAGTCGGCACTCAGCAAAGCCTCACGCTAAACATACCGCATTAATTACGCCGAAACGCAGAATACATTAACGGTAGAATTGTAGAATCGTGGAATTGTAGAAGCGTGGAGGCAGAAGCTTCACACGTCTAATCTCGAGCAAGGAGTTTCCGATGCTCTAATTATGGCCTCTGTTAATGACGAGAGTCGGCTTCGCTAAGCCACTCAGAATGCCTTTGTACCGTTACATAACCGTGTTTGGAAGCCACTGTCAAAATGATATGAGAGGATTTAATATGCTGTTTTGGTTAAAAATAACACACGTGTATTTCAAAAGGTGTGTGCTTGCGATTAAATAGGTGTATTTTTAATGTTCAAATGAAAGAGTTTTTTTGTTATTAGGCACATTTTCAGGCTTAGGTTTTTATTGAAAATTGCTTAATGGAAACGGCTTTTGATCTCACTCACTTAAAGATAATAGTAAAGTTACATTGTCTATTAGTATTTGGTATTTATAAGCCGCTGGATGAGGCTGTAATGGAAGTATCACTTCGATACAGGATTACCTAGTAAGGGGACCATGCTAGAATGTTTCTTGTGGGACAATAATTGATTGTACATAGATTGTAAACTTTTTTACTATCTTTAAGTCTCTTTTGCAAATAAATAAAACTTTTTCTTTTATTAACCTTCATAAGATTAATATTTGAAGCCCCATTACCGTAAAAAAGCAAGAAACACTACAGCATCTACAACAATTTGTCGCTACAGTTTCTTTTCAAAAAAGCTAAAGAGCACACGTCGTCTGTCTCACAAAGCCGAAAGAATCCGCTGTTGACACAATGGAGTGAAGAAACTTCGCGACGGCAAAGTCAAAAGTTAATAAAAGGGGCCATTAACAAAATTAATTAGCTGGATGTAATTAGCCCCCGTTATTAACTTGAACAAAACATGTTGTTTCGCCGAGCACATCATAACTTCATTATTATGTGAATACACTCGACTTATAACGCAATTAGGCCTTTCAAATTACTATGCATTGCATCGGCTCTTGTGACAGTTATGAGTCGCAAAATACACTGATTTTATATGTAATTATGAAGTTTTATTAGATTATTTTATACTTTTATTACCATCATCATCAGGGGCCATCCATAAATTACGTCACACAAAGTTAATGATTTTTTGACCCCTATCCCCCCTTGTCACAGCTGGTCACATTCGTAGAACTCCCCCCCTAGTGTGACGTCACATATTTTGCAATTTTTCCATCTAGAAATTATTGGATAAAAACAGGAGTTCTGAATTAGTTTTATTATCAAAGGGACTTAAGTCGTCGGCCCTCCCACATGACACTAGTAGAGCGAATAGCCGATGAAACTATTTGAATTTTATGTTTATGTAAGTTGAGTTGCAAAGATTTTTAAAAATTTTCGGTAACAGTGCAAAGTTCGTGTATTAACAAGATTTTGAATTGTGACCTCACAATAGTTAGGTTCCCTCCCACCCCCTTGTCACACAATGTCACACTTAGTTGACCCCCTCCCCCCCCCCTTAAGGTGTGATGTAATTTATGGATGACCCCTCATCAGCCTATACACGTTCCTGCTGGCCACGTGACTCCTCTACATTTTAGGGGGTGTATGTCTGCCAACTGCCAACCCACACTAGGCCAGCGTAGTGGACTAAGGCCTAACCCCATGGGCTAATAATGATGATAAATACAAACATTTCGTATTCCGAGAATCAAATCCTGATTTTTTGTTTTTCTATCTTGTCTCTACAAAACCTGTCCAAAGCTACACTCAACCGTTATCTCTGCACTGCCAAAATTGATCGCTGCCATTTAATTTACATGTTGTCAACGACACGGCATATAGATCACAACTGTCATTTCGCTGATTCGAGCACTATTTGAATTGTCATTGATGCAGTGTGGCTCAACTTACTGCGGCATAGCTACGTTGTTATTGCATAGTTATATAACTAGATTATTACACTGTAATAGATAATGTATGCGTAGTGTAAGCAGTGATGGCCTCGAGGTTTAAGCGCGCGGTCGAGAATCTCGGAGTTCGTGGGTTTGAATCCCAGGCAAGTACCTCTGACTTTTCGAAGTTATGTGTAAATTCTCAATGAATCATCTACTACTAAATATAGATAAGGGTGTTCATAATATTATTTGTTACAGATTAATTCGAAAATTACCAAAACCAATTGAATGATTTTTACTTGGGATAGTTACAACTTTGGGAAGAAAATAATCTTCTTTTCTCACAATTTCGTTTCGTTTAATGCAAATTTTACTTCGAAAAGACACATGAATTTTAAGTCTACGACAGCCAAGAATTCACCTCAACCCCGTCCTTAATCCTCGCCAGACGTTATATTACGATATTTTACCTATAAACCGCTGAAGGTAGAATGTCGGTCACCATCTATAAATAAATCGCCCGTTCCTTCCAACCGATATAACGCATTAAAATTCGCTTCATATCCACTTTTTATACATACATATCACTAGCGGTATTTTTATAGAAGCTCAAAGGCCCAGCTTGCCTTACAAAATTACCAATAAATCTTTAAGATTGAAATCTTTTATTTATCAAAAGTAATTTAACATATCTTCTTCTTCTTCATCAACCCATATACGCCCACTGCTGAGCACGGGTCTCCTCTACCATTGAGAGGGTTTAGGCCATAGTCCGCCACGCTGGCCTAGTGCGGGTTGGCGGACTACACACCTAAGAAATTCCTAAGAACTTTTAGGTGTGCTGGTTTCATCACGATGTTTTCCTTCACCGTTAAAGCAAGTGATAATTCAATTTTGAATACACACATAACTTCGAAAAGTCAGAGGTGTGTGCCTGGGGTTCGAACCCGCGACCGCCGAGATTCTCGACCGCGCGCCTAAACCTCGAGGCCATCACTGCTGCATTTAACATATAAATGAGAATATTTATATGTCAAATTACAATAATCACCACAATAAACAAAAGCTAGACCTTACATAATTCACGTGTGAGGTTTTGGGCTTCTATGAAAATACCACTAAATATAAGTTTCACGTCTTATTAAGATAAGGCGGCTTTTGAGCCCCGTGGCGTAGTCGGCTAAGACACCAGCTTGTGCAACAAGAGGCGGTAGGTCGACCCCCGTTCTGAGACAAATGTTTGTGTGATCCGCAAATATTTGTTTTTAATTGGGGTTTTCTAAGGCTGGAAAAATCCTGCAGACGAAACAGTTGTTCATATTAGACAAAGATTATTGAGTGTTAATTATAATCCTAACATACCTATCACGATTCCTACATCTCATACATATCAATCTATTAAAAATGCTCCTGCCATCCTTTTACGGAAAAGCCTTCTATCTCTTTTTCATTCTGAATAATTAACGAGATATCAAACCACGAACCTCCAAAAAAATGATAAGGAGGAAAACCCTCGAAAAAATACGCGGCGGCGCAAATGCAAAATATTCCATTTAAACAAATATTCTCGTAATGCGAGGGCTTTTAGTGGATGGGACAAGATTCCAGGCTTTTTATTCGCACCTTTTTTGTTGAGATTAATCGTGACGTCAGGCTGTCACTTATCCACAGTGTTTTGAAGTGGCGTATTTTTTTAAACTCGTTTCTTATAGGCAGTGGCGGCGCTTCCATAGAAGCTTAAAACCCAGCTTCATCATCATCATCACCACGTCCATTGTTGGATATATGCCTCTCATATGGCACCCCACTGGGCTCGATCTTCGGCCTTCCAAATCCAATCGCATTGGCAGCCACCACGCCCGCCAATGCAATTCCTGTGCTCCTGGATCAACAGCACGCACAGTTTTGGCGCCGAGCAATAAAGCTCAGCGAATCTAAGGGGACCTAACTTGTCATAATCCCGCCACGAAGTTAATCAGAAAAAGCAATGTAAAGGAGGAGTTGGAAAACCAAGAGTTGTCCACATCCCACCTAAAGCAAAATTAGGACTTATTTTTAAGCTGTATTATAATAAGTGTGTGTAGTGTGATTTACTCCAAGCTCGTTTACAACGTCGAGTCAAGTGTTGGTTTTTGTAACGGTGAATTCTCAGTAACAGCATGAGTTTGGAAATGTGGGTGCGAATCGGCAATGGCTTTCCAATTACGTGGGAACAGCTGGCAAAACGTAAGCGCAGAATGCAATTTGTGTGATCAGTGAAAAATATTTGTTTCGTATTTACTTGTATTGGAGATTGAAGAATCTCGTTGTTTGTGACAAAATATTGTAAAATGTCTTAGGCTTTGGCTGAGCTGTCCTTATCATATTATGAGGTAATTTTATTGAGTCTTATACATAGTAAAATCTCGGTCTCATTTTTTGACTTTTTGTTGCTACTGAGAATTTTATACCTAACGGAAAAACCTTCCAACACTTTGCCTGACCGATGAATCGAACTCGGGACCCCTAGAACGCACGGCACATGCTTGAACCGCAAGACCACGAGGCAGTCACTATAAAATATGCACATATAAGATAAAAATTATCTAATATTATAATAAAAGCACTGGCCATATTTTATTCTAAAAATATGAAAAAACGGCAATTTATTTTATAAACCTATAAAGGAGGTTAATATAGGTGCGGGCTTATTGAATTTTATGAAGTCGTTTGTTTTGGATTAGCCCAAATCTGACTTTGAATATGATTGGCAGCTTATTTTTTTGCCGAGTGAAAAATGATGCTGCGAATATGGAGATAGGATTCATTTTTGTTTAAATTGTGCTGGAAAATTAAGGAGAGATAATTTGATGTATTTTTGCGATTTTTTTTTATTGTAAAATGTAACGGCTTATCTGTTAGCACACTTAGGTTATCCCCGAAAAATATGAGAGAAATATGTCGAATGCTTTTGATTTTTTATTAATAAGATAAAGCAGATGGTTAAGTTATACTGAACTATGACAAAAAAAATTGTACATTCACACTCATGCTCTCATTTGCTAATATTTGAAAAACACTATTTTTAGCTGCTGAGAATTTCTTAAAAAAAAAAAATAAAACACTTACCGTCTCGGGAATCGAACCTCATGCCGCGAGACTATAAGGCAGTCAATAAAATCAAGATAATCAGAACCAATACAAGCTATTTATACATCAAAGTCATTGTATCTCTTTCTCGTGTGATTTAAAAACACATTTCATTTCACACTCGCCCAGACGGGATCAGAATGAGTATTTGCAGTTAGTCTGAAGCACGGGATTTGAAATTGAAAATGTCTCGGCTCAATTGCTTTCTTTATAAGGGAGTGAGGCTTTTAGGGTTCCGTACGTCCGTCTAAAAACGGAACCCTTAGGATCACTCGTGTGTCCGTCGTTTACAGTAAATTATCTCCGAATCTATTTGACCGATTAGGCAAAAAAGGTGTGACAAATAGATGAAATCTGTATATGGGAGTTCATTTTTGGGAGGAAGGAGGAAAAAATAGTCCCCTCTTATACGAGAAGATCATAGGAAAAACTGTGTTCCCAATTTTTATTTGGGGGGTCGGCGCAGTATGTTTTATACTTCCACACATCCCTATCAGCCTTCAATTAAGTTAAGTTTTGTTGAATCGGTTCGTAGTTTAATACTTAATAAAAAAAAGACTACAATAGGCATGATAAACATGATAGGCAACATAGTACGGAACTCTCTCCACGAGTTCAACACGCCCTTGCCCCGTTTTTTCTCTCATAGGGATTAGATCGATCTGGCTGAAATTCTCCAAGTAGAGATGTATTACAATGTGATATTGTTTTCATTTAGTTTAATTCGCGTTTTGCTTGTGTTTTTTACCGTCACTTTAACTTTTTAGAGATGGATTGGTTTTAGATTAAAACGTAAAGTTTTGTATAGTTTTTTTACGCTTTGTCAATGAATAAAAGATTGGTGTAAATTGGGTCGAAGATATTACCAAAGGTCAGAGTTATACAGGATTGTGCTTCAATGGATTCGCTGGACAAACTGCGAATTGCCGCACTCATAACATCGTGTAATTAAATATGAATTGAATATCCGTTAATACGATATAATAATAAGAATACCTATGTATTAAATTGTAGCTTTTGGCACTATATATTTATTCATTCACTACTTAAGGTACACAAACAAAAAACAATGGGTAATCAGACCATTTATTCACGAATTCAAACAATAATTCCGTCAAACCTAAAATTCTCTATTTAAATAAAAATTTATATTCTCAAGGGAGCCTTTGCTGACAATTGCTAGTTAATTAGACCTTTCTAGACTTACGAACGTTTCTATCTAAATTGTTAGTACAGGCTTTATTTCGGCGGCGTCTGCTCAATTCCAAAAGGTAATAAAAGGTAAGTGGCGCTCTTACCATTCCGTCCTATTGTAAATGTAGAGCGTAGTTTGTTATTTTGAAACTGCCTATACAGCGGTGAATTTGGTTATTTCTCCTTTGTGGTTAGAGATAAACAATTTATAATTCTATTATTTGATTAGTGGAAACTTAATGGTATATTAAATGGTATTTATTTAAATTAGTACCTACAAGTAATAGAGTGAAGTCGATAACAAAATTAATTTTAATAACTACATAACCTGACGTCTGTATTCCCTGAAGAGGTAGATAGAGTTGCATTTCTGCACCCACACTTCGCTAGGTATCAGGTATTCGCATGTAACAGGAGCAAGCCTATTTCTGTTCGGGCACATTTCCAGACTCCGTGCTGCTACTTCCTTTTTCCAAAAACCCAATAACACTGCCCGGCCCGGAAATCGAGCCCAGGACCTCTAGATCGCACGGTACATGTGGTGCCACGAAACCACGAAGCAGTCAATTTTAATAAATGTAAAGTATTTAAATCTAATCAATTCCCCAAATAGCGTCAAATCATAGTTAATTATCGAAACTCTGGCGATGGACGTGGCTGTAATAGGGCTAATTAAGGTACCCGTCAACCTAGATTCACGCAGATCGCCTAGGTCACCTATTTACAGAATAAGGGAGAAAATTGGTTCAATCGAAACGCTTTCTATTAACAACTTTCAATGGACAATTACTTCGTGAAACGGAACGTAGCAGCTGTTTTGGTGACGTCATAAGAAAACAAGATTCTGAATTTAAATGTGCTCTGCGTTTAACTGTATTTAAGTAAAAGAAAAGCGGTTCTTAGACTATGCTTCTACTTTTAAATGGTACCATTTTTGACGTGAAGTCATAACTTTAGCAAGGCAATTATTTGAGTTTACCGCTAATTTATTAAGGTATAAAGACCACCACCATCCATATTTATATATTATGACAATTATAATATCTACCCATCCATAATTACATATGATATTTAATCATGTTATTAAAAACAGATTTCGAACTTCATAACCGTCCTAATTTAAAGGAGGATTGCATTCCATACAAGTAAAAATTAGTACACAGAAACCCTAATATAAGGGGCAGGTTGCTAAACAAATTTCATTTGCCGCTGAACACACCAAGTAATGTAAATCCGACCCTAAGCCCCAAGATCTATATCATTCGAGCCATGTACTTGGAAATGAGTCTCCATACATTTTGTAAGACTTCTATGAATAATTTCGACTGGAAATTACCGACATGTGTCTCATGAATAATGAAGTTGGGAAGAATCGAGTTTTGATTCATTGTAATATATGCTTTGAGGACGCTGATTTTTATTGGACGATTTGCAATGTGAAGCGAAGTTTCGTCATCGGTTCGTCTACATCGTCTGCTAGGTACGGGTCTCCTCTACTATTGAAAGGGTTTATGCCTTAGCCCACCACCCTGCCCAGTATAGGTGATATACTAAACATCTAAAAAATTCTTAAGAACTATAAAGTATGCAGGTTTTATCACGATATTTTCCTTCATCGCTAAAGTTCACTTTCTTTAAAGGTGAAGGAAAGCATGGTGTGGAAACCTGCACACCTAAACATTTCTAGGAACTTCTTAAGTGTGTAGTCCATCTACCCGTACTGGGGCACCGTGGATTTCGTTGGAGGAAGCCTATGCCAACCAGAAGAGCGTATATGGGTTGATGATAAAAAATAATAATAGTTTCTAGACAGTAATTCTTATATGCCAGTGTACCACTTTACCTGACCAGTCCGAAAAAAAAAACAAAAGAACGTCATTGAATAAAACAAAATTAAAGCGAAGAACATTAATTATGTCATCCAAAACTCTCAAAAGTCAGAAACTTAGTAATATTACTTTAGAGACGGCGAAGTTGGTGATAAGGGACGGAGGGATAAAATTCGTGAGATACTTTCTTCTAAATAACGTTAATCTCGAGTCATTCATTTCTGAGAACTTCTTGAAGACGTTCGTCTGTAATTTAGTGTTTATTTTAATGGTACTGAGAAAATGGGTGGTTCTTGGAATACGCCACAATAGGGTTATTTTTGATGTAGGATTAGACAGGAGTTTTAATAAGTTAATACTTAAACTTAGTTTTTTTTAAAATTTGTGTTGATGAATAGGGAATGTAGAGAAAGGTTAAACCTACTAATTTTTCGATATATTAATAGAATACAGTAATAAGTCATATTTAAATTCTCTTTTATGTTATTTGTAAGCTTTTTGGAATTGCTACAGTACATTTTATTGTGCGCCTAAACTTAAGAAATTCATAGACTGTCATGTGTGTGCATATGTTTCATCATCTGCCTACCTACTGCTGGGGACGGGTCTCTTCTATATATGAAAGCCTCACGCTGGCTTAGCGCGCGTTGGTGGACAACACACCTGAGAAATTTCCAAGATTTTTTTTTAGGTCTGTAGGTTTCGTCGTCTGTAAAAGCAGTGATGGCCTCGAGGTTTAGGCGCGCGGTCGAGAATCTCGGCGGTCGCGGGTTCAAACCCCAGGCACACACCTCTGACTTTTCGAAAGTTATGTGTGTATTCAAATTGAATTATCACTTGCTTTAACGGTGAAGGAAAACATCGTGATAAAACCTGCACACCTAAAAGTTCTTAGGAATTTCTTAGGTGTGTAGTCCGCCAACCCGCACTAGGCCAGCGTGGTGGACTATGGCCTAAAAAACCCTCTCAATGGTAGAGGAGACCCGTGCTCAGCAGTGGGCGTATATGGGTTGATGAAGAAGAAGAGGTTTCGTCACGACATTTTTTTTTATGTTAAAAAAGGTGATAATCAATTTTGAATACACACATAAACCTTCACCTGCCGAGATTCTCGCATGACTTAAACTCAAGGCCATAAAAAACTACGTACACAAATCATTTATATTCGTGCCACAATCGAGCTTGCGACCTCTCGATAGTCGACTCTCATTTTTCAAATACTGTCATACATCAGTAATCCAAACAAACATCAGAAGGATACCGAATGGCCTTCGCACACAATTCTTGGCTCAACTGCGCTTAATTTCAGCGATTAAGCGCTTAGCGTAATCTCTAATAGTCGCTTAGGCAAAGTGATTTAATTACGAACGCGGAAAAATCTTGGCTTTTTATTTACTGGTCGGATTCCTTTTTATGTCTAGATGGAAGATAACTGTCGTTGGGATTAATTCCTTAATTATTTTATCTCTAATGGGATCTGACGGCCCCTTGGTCTGCAACGGACTTATGCTTTGTTGAGGAAATCATGCATTTAACCGGTGAAGGAAAACATCGTGTTTCTTGACAAGGAATTGCTTAAGCGTTTGATGTTCCTAAGTGTACCTATTTGCAGGTCGCTTCCTACAGAATACACTGGAGATCTTTGGGGGCGGTCGTAGTCGAGCATTTGAAGACTTTACGCTGATGATGTGAAGTTCATCAAACCGTAATTCCAGCTTGGTGGAATGAGATTTACCCTTTTCAACCAGCTAGAAAAACAGTTGTGAGAAAGTTAGTTTTCGATACTCAAAACACCAGATGAAATCTACAGCACTTTTCGCCTGTCAGGAATCTAACCATATACCTTTAGTTTTAGAGTGTATGGGAGACGCTTGAGCAACAAGACCTTGGTGACCTCTCGATTCACCCCAAAAAAACTACGTCATAAAAGCTTTCAAACTGCGGTCAATAATCTCCACATACACACATACAGACATTTTAATCTCCTCTACATCTCATTACCAAGTATTTATCTACCTCACGTCGACGGAATTAATTATTCTTGTGATTACACAAGGATTCACAACCGTAATACCTTTCATGTGTATCTTACTCAACGTGATAACTTCTCAAGGTGACCAGTTTTAATGATCTCTTTGGGGTGTGGAGGTATAATGTATTTAGAAATCATGGCGTGTACTAAAGTATAGCTATGGTAGAGATGACTGACTTATTCGTACAACGGTAAAAATATGTGGCGTGTTTTTTTTGTGGATTTGAATTTGTGTCGACGATTTTTTTCTTCGGACATTAGGTTCATCGCCTATATTCTAAAGGGACGCTTTTCCAGATGTAGAAGTTCAATCAATCGGGAGCAAGCTGTTTTAAAACCAAAACTTGACTAAAATTTTCCTTTTAGATAAAGCTTCTTTGCTCGACCTAAGAACTTAACAAGGTACCTTTCCATACACCTTTGCGTCATAAGGAAAGTAATAAAAAAAAAAAGAAAACACCCTTTTTCATTCATTGACTATAACCAACAAGACTTAACCCAGACAAAGGGTAACCATCAGTCCCCAAACGTCTCATGTTTCCGCTTAAATCCCATATATTTGCAAAACAATTTTTTTTTTGCAATTATAACAAACATCCCTATAGGGATAAGAAAACTGCCTTGAATGTATTTCGCGAGAATACCCAACAATTCCCATGAGTGATGCGACTACGAGTTTATTTGATTCGTACAATCCGTAATATAAATTGGTGCCGGTCGTCGTTTTATGTCCTTATTTTTTTGTAAAATAGAAACAGACTTTTTGTAATTTGTTATCAACTTCCCTTTTTCTACGGTATTCGTTTATAAAGGTTAACATATCTTTTCCGTAACGTGAAGCTATAAAACAGTGTGCTAGTCTACGTGTTTTTGTTAGCTTTTAATGAAATGAAGTAATATTTATTGAATCCATACAATGTGGAACATACTATAACTAAGTTTTCGAAGTTATGCGTGTATTCACAATGAATTATTACGTACTTTAAAGGTGAAGGAAAACATTGTCGAACCTGCGCATGTAAGAGTTTACCATAGGATTTTTTCTAGGTCTGTTGGCCGCCAACCACTAGGCCAGGGTGGTGGCTTAAGTTTTTTTTCATCTTTAAATTTAGTTTACTTCACAGTATGCCTAGGAATAGAACAGTGACTCGGCTACCACCTTATCCTTAATTCGATCACGTATTTTTACATTCTGTAGAACTTAAATTGCAAAAGTTTAATGCACTATGGAATTCATCGTCCGCATTTGTGCAATAGATCCTAATATTTTAGTAAGAATTATTTTTCGTACCTTAATTTTTATTTCTGTAAACGATGTCTTTGCACAGGTCGTCTAGAGGTTAGAAGATAATCGTGAGTTATTTGTCTTTTGTATTTTAATGCTCCTAGGATAATAAAAGAGCAATAAATATTTTGAACTTCACCTGATATTGCCGTTGTATGCGACTGCTACGTAGACAGTAAAATAATATTATAAATATATTTTAAGCAGTATTGTAAGCAGTGACGGCCTCGAGGTTTGGGCGCGCGGTCGAGAATCTCGGCGGTCGCGGGTTCGAACCCCAGGCACACACCTCTGACTTTTCGAAGTTATGTGTGTATTCACATTGAATTATCCTTGCTTTAACGGTGAAGGAAAACATCGTGATGAAACCTGCACACCTAAAAGTTCTTAGGAATTTCTGAGGTGTGTAGTCCGCCAACCCGCACTAGGCCAGCGTGGTGGACTATGGCCTAAACCCTCTCAATGGTAGAGGAGACCCGTGCTCAGCAGTGGGCGTATATGGGTTGATGAAGAAGAAGAAGAAATATATTTTTATGTCTGATCGGTTTAGGATTTAGCATATACATAGGTATGAGTACCTACTTCATAAAATACGGATAAAATATATGCAAATAATAAAATTAATGTTAAAATAAATGCCAACTAATATAAATACCAAGTAATAACTTAAAATTATAATTTACGTCAATAAAATAAGTATTTCGCAACAAAAATTACTGGAGACAGCAGGAAAAATATTTATTTTGATCTTTTAAACCATCACTAACGACTAAAGAAAACTTGAGACGGTCTATAAAACTTTTAATACCAAACCACATAAGACCTAGTTTGTAGTAATTTTGAGAACAAAAAGGACTTGTCACGACCTGCCTTCATAAGTGTCAAATTGTGGTAGAGAGCGCTTTCATGAATAATTTTGCGGGTGTAGTAACCGCTAGTGTTCTCTAAGGGTGTAATCCTATACTTGTGTAGCGAACTTTATATGTGTGTGACGTTATCAAATTCAATTCTTATCTTTTTGGCGTTAAATTCCTTGCTCGAAGACCTCGTAATGGCTGCGCGGATTCAGATATATTGGCGAATAATTGCTGTTTGGTTGTGTAATGTGTATTTTTAGAGTCTGTAATGAGTTTTTTTTGTACCTAAGAGTACATAGGCTGGGTGCAATTCTCACCCACATTTCGCTAGGCTTAAATAAGCAGCACGTAATATGGAGCGACCCTATTGCCAGACTGCGCTACCACGAAAAATTTCTTAATGAAAAAAACTCAGTAACAATTTAGATTTTTGTTTTTGGTCTTAACAGACATTTATTTATTTGTTCATTTAAGTATATTACATATAATATGCTTGATTGAAGAACACAAAAAACAGAAATAAAATAAAATAGAACTTAAATTATTTCTAAATGCGCCACAAAGGCGGTCTTATCGCTATTAGCGTTCTCTTCCAGACAACCTAGAATAGAAGTTAACAAAAATGTTACGTCTGTTATGAATTTTCATTTGTATATTTGTGATGCAAGATTACTAATTGGTAAAAAAAGGGTAACCAATGGTATTGACTTAAGTCTGTGCAATCTAAAGGTCCCAGGTTCAATCATCGCCTTTGGTAAATTGTTATAAGATTTTTCCATCAGAAAATTCTCAGTAAGTTAAATAAAAAAATTCTCAAAAAACAGCAATAGGTCCATTCATACTGCACAGCACGTTAAAAACACTGCAAAATATCGCTGACAAAATGTATAACTGCTTTCGAGGATGCAGGTGTGAGTGCGTCTGTGTATGCCGATGTATAGAATTTCAAGAGATGCCTTTCCGCTCTTTATTATCGAGATATCGCCGGGCCGTTTCAAAGGACGCCTTTCTATGGGAGTTACAACGAGCTGGCATAGCGCCTGTACAGGGGAACCCACTTTGTATGTGAGACAGCTTTGCTTGGCTTTGAAAGTGATACTATTCGATACTGATTTTTTTCTGATTCTGTTTCGTTCTGGCCTCTGTGGATAAAATATCGAGTATTTTCCGAAGTTTTCTAAAATAATTATTGTCTATGTATAATTTCTTTATGATAAATAAGTAAAATAAATGTTGAAAAATAAACAAAAATATTGAATTGCCTTGAGGTCTCCCGGCACAAACATGTGCCTGATCTAGCCGTCTTGGGTTCGATTGCCGAGTTGGGGAGAGTTGGTTATTAGAAAATACTCTGTACCGTTATGGTCTTACGGAGTCTGTCAGTTTACCCGCTATTACAAGGGACTATTACGTACCTGGCAAAATATGGGTACAAAAAAACACCTTTGCCTACTCTTTCGGAGAAGAAGTGCGTGAAGATAGGTCTGTATAAACTACTAAAAATCCAAATTCCCAAGGCACAGTTTTTAAATAACACAGAGAGATCGAAACATGAAAATAGAAGGCAAAACTAAACTAAGCTATTAGCAAAGTAGAGTTAACTTCCGTCTAACAGATTGTGAGCTGAAAGCCTAAGTCAAATGCCCGTATAAACTTTGGTAGCAAGCGGAACTCATTATATTGCGACCTGTTAATAATATTCAGTTGAGTCCCGGGGGTAACTTCTATCTCTCGTCCAGTGGCGTGCCTAGGGTGTCAAACCAAGGCAAGCCCAAATGTTTATTTAGTAGCAGCATATTTTTTTTGGTACGTAGGACTAATAAATACCTACCGGTTAGTACTCACATTCACGTTTATAGCGTTATTTTATAAATAAACAATCGTTAAGTTCGTTATTCGGAACTATGTAAGGCAAGTCGGGCTTTCGGGCTTCTATGGAAGTACCGCCACTGCTCTCGTCACTCGATTTATTTACGACTATCGGGATAATTGGTGTATTATGTTTTTTATTCCACAACAGTATAATAAAAATAAACAGGATGGACAAGCAAAAGAAAGTCCGAAGGAAAGATGGAGTGCGTGAGAGAAGGTATAAAAGAAAATGGCGAACGAAGACATGACGGCTGATAGGGATGTGAAAAAGGATCAAACATACTGCGTCGACCCCAAATTGTATTGGTAACTGGGCACAACCTACGTCATTTTGATGTTCTAAGTATGACGCAATAATTAATAAATATATTTAGAATACAAATTGTTATAGTTCTTTGCAGTTGCGGGGTTAAAATAGCTCGGGGTGAGTGGATAATATAATAATCTTAGCTCGTGTGCTCGTGTATAAATTTTTACATTACTGTAAAAATAACCGGACTAAGGCTTATCTCCTCTCACAGAAAACCGTTTCTAGCAGCAATGCGTTTATGCTTATAAATATAGGAGGTACTCCATAGAAGCTCATAAGCCCAAATTGTTTTACAATTCTGAACGAAAATTTTGAAGCTTTAAATCTTATTAAAAAAAAACATTTGAAATATAAATGAGAATAAACTTACTCCACAATAAACAATAATTAAAGACTAGACATTACGCAATTAACGTTAAACGTTTTTTTGGGCTTCTATGGAAATACCGCCGCTGATTTTAGTTGGTAGTATAATATATAATACTTCCAACTTGGTTTTGTGCATCAAATGTTCTCTATAATATTAGAGGGAGTACAAATTTCTTACGGTAGGGCGCGGGTGGCGTAATGGGCCGGAATAAAATTGACTTATGTTACTGCTTTCTGCTTGAGTATGCCGATTATACTTCGTTTGTTTATACAGGGCTTAAAAAGAGCGTGATCGTAAAGTAACACAGATGATAGTTACGGCGAGGACAGGCACATTGCCGTTAAAAAAATGTTGAAAAATTTAGTTTATTTTTATTTATTCACACTTTACACACAAATTGTATAGGTGGACTTAATGCCTAGCATGGCATTCTCTAACAGTCGAACCTAGGGTGATGCAGAGATGAAATGAGGCAGGTGTGTTGAATGTGAAAACAACAATATTAAAGAAATCTAAACAAACTACTAAAATACTGTTTCCTAATCATTATACATTTAAGTTTGTTAGGAATCCCTATTTTTTATTTTGGTCCGATTTTTTTCAACGTTTATGTGTTATACAATAATGTAGCTCGATAAATTTATGTCGAACTTAGTCATAAGTGCAATAACTATACTCATGTAGCAACTTAAATTTTCAATTACATATAATGAGATCAGCTATTAAGCTGTCCATAAGCTTTGTATAACTTATTTCTTCACACGTTAAAGTAGGCAAGATTTAATCATCGAATTTGGTACCTACTTCACTATTTTATACTCCAAGAACAACATAATATAAACCTAATCAGCAAATCCCGGAGAGATAATCAAATATGTCCAAAGTATCTCAGGAATTCCGTACCCCTTCTCAGTTCAAAGTGATTAATACTCGTAATACACAACACCTACCATTACGTATTCAAAGGGAGTTTCAAGTTTCCAGTTGTTGAGAATTGCGACGCATTCTCCGCCTCGTGAATAACTTACTTTCTTTAATTACAGAGACTTGTCTACGTTTCAGATGAATTTATCATTATTACCGTGTTTCGTGGGCTGTAATTAGCGTAGTAATGCGGAATTTTGGCAGACTTCAGTTTTAAATGTAAAGGGTTTATCATGATAATCAGCAGCCCATATATGTCCTACTGCTGGGCACAGGCCTCCCTTACCATTGAGATGGATTAGATAGTTCACCACGCTGGCCTAGTGTGGGTTGGCGGACTACACATTTTAGATATAAAAATAAATAAAGAAAAAAACTAAATATCTGGAATTGAGTTTTTTTCAACTTTTACAATATCGAAACAGATATTATTTAACATATATCCACATAAATATAGTTAGCAAAAGTAAGTTAAAGTGTGAAGCCTTTTATTTAGTTTTCATTCTAAATTAGTCAATTTCAATCAGAATGAGAAGATTTGATAAATTTACATTACAATGAATTAAATTCACGATACGACCCAAACAATGGAGTTTCAATTGAAGAAAGAATCCAATAATTTAATAATAGATTTGTGAATCTAATCACAAAAGCTTTAGATTGGAATTATTGGTGCAAGTGATTGAACTTCAATCTCTTTTATAATACATACATAGTAATACAATAATTTTTGTGTGTGTATTTATAAATAAGTACATACATGGACCCCACACTACGTTACAAGTCCTGTGTCGTGGGTGTCAGAAACTACGAAAGACTTTTTTGGTCTCAAGAATACCCAGTTCGCAAAAAAAATTGTGGATCTCGCAAACATTTGTCTCCATACGAGAATTGAACCCGAAGCCTCTCGTTTCGCAAAATTGTATGTAGCCAACTGCGCCACGGGGCTGTTACAGTGCGCTGTAAAACTATTCTTAAAGTTAAATATACATAATATTGAGTATACCTCAGCCTATCGCCGTCCACTGCTGAACGTAGGCCTCCCCAAGAAAGCGCCAACCATCCCGGTCTCTTGCAGCCCTCATCCATAAAGTTAAATATTATAACTTATTATAATAACAGTTAGTAAGCGCCTAGAAATAGATTTTGTTTCATTCTGTCGCATAGATCGGGTGAATGACCCTGGTTTTTAACTCCAGTTTCCTGCGTTTTATAGCACGCTTTCGTGTAAGCAAATTTCGCAATAAATTGTCGGTTTTATATTCACAAAACGCGAACTTTCTCGTATTTATAGGTTATTTTTGGAGATATTGCGTTTTCTTTCTATTCGATAGCGGAAACGATTCGTCAAAACTTACGCTTGGGAGACACGGAAAACCTACAGTATTTATAGAATTTTTATGTATTTTGAAACGGTTTGCGTGTTTGCTTAGTATTTTTAAAGAGATGGGCTATGGTGTAGGTGTTAAGAGTTGCTCGTCCGATCGTCGTGTTCTAGGTTGTATTCCTTGAAAAAAAAAATTGCTAGGAAATTATTTAAATTAAACTGAATGAATAAATGAATGAATGAGTGAGTGAATGACCTAAATGCCGAATGAACGAATGAATACCATAAATCAGAGGAATACATTCTTCATTCAAAAAGACTACACGACCTTCAAAGAACTTTAAGTGAGTTTTACGATAGTCTTGGTTCCAGCTGTAAAGACGAAACGTAAAAATAAATCCAAAACACGAAATTATATTTATGATGTATTAAAAAAACTCAGATTTTATGTGATTTTTATATTCTTTTAAAGAATACGTAACGCTCTTAAAAACTGAGTTAAGAAAATTTATGGCGCAGTATTTTTAAGTCGTAAACACTTTTTAGTTGCAACGGAGTGTAGTTTCGAACTTCGAAGGATAACTTTGTACTGGTAGTTTTTTAAGACATTACCATTGAAGCCATTTGGTGACCTTTTGGTTCTTTTAAAACTACCTATATTTCTTAGCCTACGTAGGTCTAACAAAGTCGTTAATTCTTTCAATTCCGTAATACCCTAATATAAAAAACATTTATATACCCAAAAAAATGAATAATCCCAGAAACATCAGTATTATGCATATATTTTAGGTATTGACGATAAAAAAAAGAAACACAATAACGAAGTGAAAAAAAAAGAACATATGGCCCGGGATAAAGAATCATTTTCTGACGTTTATCTTAAATATTAATTTAAAATAATCCTGATAACCACGACGACAAAATGACCACCAACCGACGCCTTGTTAACACATCGTTAAGCCAAAAGCCACCAATAAATTACAAAGATTAACATCTAAACGAAGCGAACGACCTTCAAACCTATAACATTATTTTCTAATGCCACTTATTTCCTAGTAAATAGTTTTCCTGACGATTTGATTTTTATATATGTAACGACGCAAGCTGAAATTCGTGTTAATTTTTTCCCTTCCAAAATAATGAATGAGGAAAATTGTTGGGGCATAAAAATATTGTCTTATTCCGCAAATGGGCGGCCTTGTGTGGCGTGTTAGAATTATTATATGCTTTTAGCAGACTTAAGCTGGGAATAGCTTGAGCTCATGTGCTTTCTACTACCTATTATCCTAGATTGTTTGAGCGTATCGTCTAAAAGCATCTCAGTAGGTCGGCATTAGGGTCGAATAGACACAGTTGATTTTTATATCTTCAAGCACTTTTTTCTATTTGCTGTAAGTATTATGTATTAACACTACTTTATTATCATTTCTTATTTATTTATCTGATAGGGTAGGCAGAGACGTACATATTTTTACACACACATTTCGCCAGTTATGTATCAGTTCCATGTGGGTAGTTAGGGTGCGAGCCTATTGCCGTTTTTTGGGTACATTTACAGACTCCGTGTTGCTACTGAGAATTTCCTAATGAAAAAACCCAATAAAACTTTGCTCGACCCGGGAATCAAACCTCGATCTTCTAAATCGTACGGCACATACTTGTACCACAAGACCAAGAGGCTGCATTTATTTATTAATAAATAAAGATAGTTTTCATTGTTATTACACGGCATTTGCATCATAAACTAACTCACAAATTTAAAAAAAATATATGAAGTATTAAAAAATTTAAACACAAGAATAGGAGAACAAAAATTCTGGTGCCGGTATAAAAAATAATCATGTTATGCGTAATGCAGTGTAATCGGGTCGTCTACGACGCATATACTGCAGTGCTGTTATGTGCATTGCAGTAACGCTACGTTACTTATGATGTGTAGTCGATTGCTGCTACGCGTTGTGCAGGGCGTAGCGCGTAGCTGATTACTGTCATGACTGATGCAGTAGATTATTTTGCTGTGATGTTTAGTTTTCGGACTATTGTAACTTTTATAAATTTATACTTAGAATGAAGCCTAAATTTAACTGCTAAGGATAAGATATTTTATCGCAGGAGTGAAAATCTATCTTCTTTTTCGTCAGTATAAATATTGATTAAACTTTTTGATTAAAAAAGACAGTGGATATATAATCTGCCCCGAGACATTAATAGATATAGTAAAACAAATAACGTCCCTTGGCATCTACCTTTTATAGATACCTTTTATAAGAGAATAAGTTATTTATAAGGCAGAGCGTTCAAGATAATTTGTTATGAAGCGTACGGTAACATTGGCTTAACAGCCTTGGGTTAATATGAAATGATAATACATTTTTAAAGCTGGTTATCAAAGTACTATAGTTGCTATCAGAATAATATTTGTCTTAGTACTAAAATAAAAGTAACAGTTACTATTTGCACAGTTTAGTCTATAAATATCAGCGTTAGAGATATTATTCATCCAGTAATAAACGAGTTTCATTTATAAAATCATATTTGTATTCTGAAAAGGATACGCAGATGTTAAAAATACATGTCAATAATATAATTAATAATATTTTTTCTCACGCAATCGGTGACGTAATTTTCAGATTCCATTTTGCTCCTGAAAAAACTCAAATACAAAAACAAACCTAAAACGCATTTATGTCATGTCATGCACATGAACATTTTTTCACGATTCAAAACTAATTCTAAAAACTTAAAAAAAGCAAGACAATCAAAAATGCTTACCGAGATAACATAGGCAAATTGTTTTAATTACATAAATGAAATATGGCGGGTGTTGTGTGAACGTAGGTGTTCCCCAACAGTTGCCCGAGGCCCTTTCGTACTCAACATAGTTTATTAACAAGGGTTGTTGGACGAGATCGGATTAATTTTGTATCCACTAAAACCAGTATCGTGATTTATCGAACATGCCTTTTGTTACGTAACGTTCTATCATGTACGAGAATTATTGATTGGTGTTTGCGACAGTTTTCTTAGCTTAGAAATGATAGTTTGGTGATTTTCATCAAGATGGTGAAATAAGGAATAAACCTCTCAGTTATAGAGAAGCCCCGTGCCTAATAGCGGGACGTAGGTATATGGGCTGATGATTATTTTAGACCAACCACATAGCAACCACATTAATTTTAGATCAATAAAAACTTGTCACATTAATCAATTAATTAATTAAGTAATCAAATCTTACTTTTTTTTCGAAAGCATCTTGTGGTTGAAATACATCTCCAACACAAAATATCATAATTAGACCTGGTCTTCATATTTTAGATGAGTTTTAAATTTAACTAAATATTGAAGTTCGTCTAGTCTGAAAATTTCGAAACAAAGTTTGGGATCACCAAATATTTATGTATATATATGTACATTAGGGTGTCCCAAAAAAATCAAAGTCTTTTTTTTTCAACGCATACCCCCTAATTATTTTCGAATGGTGTTAAAACACCTATAAATAAAATTTCATGAACTTAGGACCACTGCAACCCGTGCCGACTTGCATTCATGTGTTTCAGTACTTACATATTTTGTATGAACTTCGGCACGTCGCAATATTCCCATGGAAGTTGCGTGGTTGCTTGTTTATTGCATAGGTAAACGCCTCTATTTGTTTGATAAATATGTCAGATTAAGATTTAAGTTTGCAAATTTTAATAGGGGGTGCAAAACATTAAAATAACGTCTTAAAACTTCTCTGTAAAGAACAAATATTGGCAGTTCTGTTTAATAACATTTGTGAAGTAAAATTGAATTTTGTACAAGCGCAAATCTAACTATTCGAGATTTATTATTTTTTGTTAAAGGGCTTAAATGCCTATTTAAGCCTTAATAAACTAATTTTAAGAAACAAGTTGCCTTATACCGAGTCTGAAGTGGTCAATAAATATAATGCGGAAAAATCGCAAGATATGTTCGTAAAGTGTCGTCAAAAGTTTGTTACAAGCTTGGACTACTTTTTGTATATTGCACACGCCGGTGCCTTTTAATTGATAAAAATAAATGTAAATAATAGATATAGTTATATAAATAGATATGCATAGTTTTACCGGACAGAATTATGAAGGAAATTTAAGGGTTGGCTATCAAGAATTAACAGTTATAACTATAATCATATTCTTTGGTGGTGATACAGAAAGAAAATTGACAATTCGATCTCCAAGTTCTATGTACCAGACACCATGATGGCCGAAGCAATTAATTGATTAAAAATGTGGTAAATTATTTTTAATTGTAAATTACTAATAAAAAGTCACACTAGATGTCTAAACATCTAGATTTGCATCGCTATATTATACCATGTTAAGGCTTTGATGCAATGTATATTATCAGTGACGGCACCTTACCACGACTTATGTTTGCTTAATACTTTGAAACCCTGGAAAACTGTCAATAAAATTAACTCAGAAATGACTATACAGAATATTTATCAGCATTTTTGGTCTTTGGTTCATGAAGTAGCTGTCTTGTCTCTATATCACTATGATGGAGACCAGGAACGAAAAATAATAATATTTTAAAGCTTAACTAAAAAGAATCCATCAATTCATATCCCTTCGAAAGTATATCTGCGTGATTTAGTTTTTTAAAAATACATGAACGACTTTATTTCAATCAAAAACAAGTCTTGGTTTTCTTTAATCGTTTTAAATTTTTTGACAGTTTTCTCAATGAGTTGCTTACTTTACAGCCTAGATATACTTCTTTTTAAGCAGTTGAGAAATAGATAATGTCACTAAAAGTCGCTAGTGATACTGCAAATCGCAGTTATATTGATACAAAATTTTCGTGAAATATATATATTCCTCCAGCCGATTTCGGCCAAGGCGACCGCTTCTGTTCCATTATGATCCGCGTCTCGCATGTGCTCTTGCATGGCTCACGTAGCCGATTTTGTTAACGAAGGTGCGCGCACACAGCGGACACGTTAGAACACCGTTTATACAGTGGTAGGTGATTTCGTGAAAAAGTCACCTTTAAAGGGAAACTAAAGCATTTTTTCCTGTGATTTATCCTAACAGTAAAAAGAAAACTTTAAGACTAAAATATCACAAATATTCTTGTTTTAATAATAAATATATATTACCGGTGAAATAGGGTATAATTTTGAAAATAAAAATTGAGTTTTTATATGTGCTCTACAATTTCCATACAATTTTTTTCTTAAACCTTTGCTATCAAGTCGGCACGGGTTACCGCTATCCAATTTTGATAATATTTTGTATTTGAGTTATTAGGGTCAATTAGAAAAAATATAGAGGGTATGCGTATCTAAATTCGAAAAAAAAAAATTCGCCCTACTAGGCTGGGACACCCTAATGTACATTCATAAGTACCAAGAACATAACACCATATATTTGTTAATACATGTCTTGGAGCATTGTTAAATACACATGATATTAAACGGACCGGGCCTTAATTATAAGCATTTGTCATGAGATTCTCCTAATACAGTGTCCTAAGCACACAAAACAACGTAGGGTTGGCAAACACAACAATGGTGTTAGATTTATTGTAAAAATAAGGCTCGAAGCTTACTTCCAGATAAATATTATATATATTGACTGCCTTTTTTGTACTTAAGCGTATTTGTTTGATTATTGGGCTAAATAGTCCTATTAGGTATTTAAATAAAAAATACAGTAGTCATATACATATATTCTGACCCACATTAGGATACAAGTCCTGTGTTGTGGGTATCAGAAACTACGAGACACTTTGGTCTTTTAAACACCCACACCCGTAGTAAATATTTGTGCATCACACAAACATTTTTATCGGTGCGAAGATAGAACCCGTGGCCTCTAGTTTCTCTGTCTATTTATATAAGGAAATTCTAGGTAACAACAATGTGGAAATGTACCCAAAAATACGACAGGCTCTACATGTATTAGGACTTACACAAACAGAACACATATTGGGTAAATGAGATAAGAAATATATTGTTGTTTATAAAACCGTAACACATAAAGTCGCGGGATCAAAGAGGTTGAAATCACATTCCAAAAACAAAATGCCAGCCCCCATTAAATACTCTTTAAATAAATCGATCAGCCAGTATCAATAACATTTTTTAAATAGAATTAAAAAAAAAATCTTTTTAAAATTAGAGTCTACGAAAAAACGCCAACCGAATCGGGATGCCAGATCTTCTCACGAAGGTCGGCGTGCCCAATTAACTCTCGATCATTGCGGCCAACCCTAGATCGTAAATTTTGGCACAATTAACTCTGCAGCCCTCCTGTGTTTGATTAACTACTGTATCCTATGGCCTACTGTCTTTGTATCTGGATTAGAAGATTACAGAAGTGTATGCGGTTGATTGTTATGGCTCGTAAATTAATTAAGGGAAGCCTTTATGCGTGGACTTATGTTTGTTTACTCGGAGTGGAAGGTAAAGGTATTTCTACATTTAAAACTATTTCTTACTAACATTGTTTTTAGACTCAAATTATATGAGGTATTCTTGTTAGAGAGTTTTTATGATATATTTAATACATGGCGACACTTTTGTTTGTTTTCATTTTTTTGACTTCCTATTGCTAACTATACGTTAAGGACAAAAGGGTCATTAAAGCAAATTTTTGAACTTTATGGAATTTGGACCCGGAAACTCTATATCATATAGATCATACTTGGGTCGCGAGACTAAGAAGCAGTCGTACTTGGTTTTACTATACTAAGATATGAGCATCGAGTCCAAATGTATGCCTGAAAAGCGCTTCAGTCTTACGAGTTAGCCAAATACATAAAATGAAATTGATAAATTGAAAACTAATAACTAACAAAATTAAAAGTCCCAAATCTAATGCCACGTTATTAAAAACTGCGTTACTTTCATTAATATTCCTTTATCGATGAATAGTTCGAGCCGTCAAACAATTTTGACAGAAAGTAGGCCATTCAATCAACGTTCGCCCCAATACGAAGAACTTCAAAGAATCTTTCGGCAACTTTTGGCTTAAGACGACCCTCGATTATTACTTTCAAGAGCGTTACGAGATTCTATAAATTGCGTTTTAGTTTTAGATACATAGTTATACTTTTAAATATATAGTATTTTTTTCTTTCAATTTAGTAACAGTATCATTTAATGAATTACCTGCCCTTTTCAAATTTGTAAATTTGATTACCGCCTCAAGAAATTAAAAATGTTTGAGATAAATAACACGCTCATGTGACTCTACAAGCACAAAATCTTCGCAAAAAAAAAAACAATCTTTGTCAAGTAATAATTTCTTGTTGGTATCTATTTAAAATACGCTTACGCTACAGTTTAGTTATTAAGTAGCCCTGTGGGAAGAATACAGGTTGCCATAGATACTTACGATACAGTAATTGAGAATTTCAAAGCATTTGGCGTAGGTAGTACCATTACAATAGTGTATTACAAAAAATTCTGCGAATAAATTAATTTAAAAATTTGTTCCAGTTCGAAGATTCTTGGAGCTAGAATCTTTTTATAAGCTAATTGACAAAAAATCTTCGGATTACGCTAGTAGATTAAATATCTAAAGCATTAGGTAATTACATTTTTTTATGTGGGTAATATCTTAAAATAGAAAAGTTCGGGTGTTTCAACAATAGATGTCGCTAGTGGCGCATTAGAGGAAATTAACGAGGGTTACATAATAATACTGGAGTGGTCGAATAGGCCCTATTCAAACCGACAAATTATGTAATTATGGTAACTGATTTGTATCGAAAATTATAGTTTTCTTCCATTATTTCGTTCCTTTAGCGAAAGTGTTTACGTCAATATGCTTTTACAGTAGACTAGTAACTTTGTGACTTGTTTTGTACATTCGCGATTATGTAATTTTTACTTTAGAGGCATGTTTATTATTCGCCTATTAAATATGTGTTGTGTGTAAGCAGTGATGGCCTCGAGGTTTGGGCGCGCGGTCGAGAATCTCGGCGGTCGTGGGTTCAAACCCCAAGCACACACCTCTGACTTTTCGAAGTTATGTGTGTATTCACATTGAATTATCACTTGCTTTAACGGTGAAGGAAAACATCGTGATGAAACCTGCACACCTAAGAGTTCTTAGGAATTTCTTTGGTGTGTAGTCCGCCAACCCGCACTAGGCCAGCGTGGCGGACTATGGCCTAAACCCTCTCAATGGTAGAGGAGACCCGTGCTCAGCAGTGGGCGTATATGGGTTGATGAAGAAATATGTGTTGAGTGGCACTTAATAAAGGTGTATTTACTTATGTTCACGGTAACCTTGTTTAGTTACCGGTGCTCAAATTTATCATCATCATCATCAGCCAATCTTAGTCCACTTTAGTCGTCAAATTTATGATTTAAGTTTATTGTTTAAAGTGTAACCATTATAATTTGTTTTGCTCATTGCAACAATTAATAAATATGGATACTCTATTAATTTTTTTATATTTATCACTTGTTTTATTGATAGTTTATTTGTATATGTTTATGTCTATAAATTCCGGAGAAATAGGTAGAGATAAAAAGAAAAGAGAATCTATGCACTCAAATTTCGCCAGACATATATTCAGTACCACGTAAAAATACGTACAATTTGTATGTTTATAGTGCTATTTATTTTAACTCTCAACCTAACTATATCTGTCTGCACATATCGCACGCTTAAAAATATAGTGACCTAATTCAAAATGTTGTATTTTCACCTTCATTCACTTTGTGATTAAATATAGTCGGATTAAATAATAAAATTGTAATGGATGTAATGTAACTGTTTAGTACACATATTTTTCAAACATAATGATTTTTTTTATATTTTCTACAAAATGAATTTGACGAAGTAAAATATTTTTCCCCATTTACTTACCTTAGACTCGGCTTTTTGAATTAGGTCACTATATTATTAAGCGTGCGATATGTCCTCCTAAAAACAAACAAATCTCTAAAATCCATTCAGAAATTCACATTCAATGTTCATTATCAGCAGTTCATTAAGCGGCCGAAAAGAGACTTGCAATTGTTTGCTTATTTATAAAAATAAATTCGTAACTCAAAGCTAATTCTAGATTCCACATTGTCTAGACTTTAATGTAGGTGACCTAAAAGTATAATCAAGTAGTTTTCTTACAGTTTGCGGTCTGTTTCAACACAAAAGACTTGTAAGGTCAAAACATTTACCATTGAATGTATTTTTTTTGCATTCCCCCGCGAATTAATCTGCCTGATTCTTTTATACTGGCGCGGAAAAGTACAAATAGAGCGCTGAGAAAGAGTCGAGATTATTCTTTGACGTAGTTTCCTTTACGTAATATGAAACAAGGTCTTCTGTTGTGTTTGCTATGAACTTATATTCGATAATATATGATTCGCTTGACATGATGATTGGATAGTGTGGGAACAGAATAATATGCAGTTTATAAAAAAGAAAATGTTGATGTTTTTCTTTATCACCAGATTTGTTAAATACTTTGAAGTAAGCAGAATGATTTTTTTCGGGATTTATTTCAGTGGTAATGTATTTGTAAAATCCGTATCTATTACATGTCTTAGTTTTCAATCACGGTCTTTTTAAATCCTTAATAAGACTATAGGGTATATTTATTAATTTCTTTTATCTTATGTTACACTGTTTATAGTATTTTAATTTTACACTGTTTATAGTAATTAAAACTTTTTTGTAATTGGCATTTAAAATATTAAACTTATCTCAAGTTCCTACTTTCACTCCACTATCTTTATTCTCAATCTAACAAACATCTTGTCTATATAATCCTCGGAATAGTCTTACAAATACTGAAAACTTCTGAAAGCTGTTTGTTACCAACAGATATTCAAAAGACCGTGGTACCTCCGAAGTCAATGATCAAAGTCCCAGTTTAGTCTGAGGTCACAGCTGTGAAGCTTCACTCTGCTATATAATATAATAAATTGTAATATTTTAATATTAATATGTTCACAATAATTTCAAACTCGACAGAACTGAGCTCTAGGGACAAATTCAGCGTAATGTATTTTGTCGCTTTCTCGAAAGTATGATAGGGATGTCACGTGCCCAGTAATAATATTCTCGTTTTATTGAGTCAGGTTTGATCTTAAAGGCTGTGATGGATTAGTTTTAGTAAAATTTCTAGTATTTTGCGGTGGAAAGGGATTTAAAAGTTGGTTCTAATGAGGCCGCATTTTCATGTGATTGCGAAATTACTTTTGCGATCAAACACTCACGTTTGAATTGAAGAAGACAAATCGCATTATTACTAATGACGCACTAGGTTAACCTTTTTAAAGAATGTAGTTTATTAAACAGTTTTTATTTTATCATCGTCCTTCTACTGAAAATTCCCACCTAGTCAGTATGCTATAATAAACCAATAACCAAAACCCACAAAAACTGTCCAAGTTAATAAACAAAAAATAAATTTCCGAAAAATATCCGCACTGATCAACGCCATGAAAAATTACTATGCCAATTTGTCCCGCTATCTGCAATCTGAGCGACAGCCCTGGAGCTACGCATTGCGGCATTGTGCAGGAGCGCGTGTGTCTTTTTAAATTACAAATTATTTGTACTCCATACAATTTGGATAGGATCGATTTGGAACTGATTACGATTTGAAAATTTTGTTAAGCCTATCGTCTGAGTGAGTATTTGAAGGGCATAGAATAAAGAATTTTAAAGTTTTTTTTTACGAAAAGTGATAAACCCAGTATCATTGATTCTTGTGGTATTGTGGGGGTCAAAATCAGGTGTTGGTTGACTTAATATCGGGCCCACTTTCTCATAAAAAAAGACAACACCTGATTTTGTTAAGCTAATCCGTAAAAGGCATTTGTGAAACCCGAGGCCGCGTCTTCGATAAATATTTGTTTCTTGTCTAGAAGCCAATAAGTTTCTCAGAGTCTGATATTCATAACAAAACCCTTTTGTCTTATAAGGGAAAGAATTACGTAGATGTCTATATGGAATATTATTAAAATTTGAGGTGTGCAATTTTCATCACGATTTCTTCCTTCTTCGTAAAAGCAAGTGATAGTTCATTGTGAATAAAATAAGCTCAAGACAAAAATACAAAATCAACTTAATAATAAAAGTACGATTCTTTCTGTTAAGTGAAGGATAAAATTGTGAAATTTGCTAGCTCGAAAGTTCTCCAAAGGAAGTTCGAGGGATATTCTTGGAAGAGCCAGTAATCATAATAACGAAATGTAGGCACGATGTCAGTCTTTGAAAAAGGATTGGGATCGACGAAAGATGTATATTGAGGATAAGTGGAGTATAGTATGAATGTTGGGGATTTTTACAGTCCTAGAAACATCATTGCAATAGAAACCGGTGAATAAAAATTGTTCATGTGAAGTTTTTGCAATCGCTTTGTTCAGGCGTGATAAAAAAGGTGCAACTAAAATTTTAGTTGTGCCTATAAAGTTTTTTTTTATTTTTTAGAAACACTAATCATCATCATCAGTCCATATAAATACCACTGTTGAGTACGGGCCTCTTCTTCAACTAAGAAGGTATACGCCTCAGTTTACCACACTGGCCTAGTGCGTCTTAGCGGACTGCACACTTTAGAAATTCCTAAGAAATTTTAGGTGTTTAAGTTTTCTCGCAATGTTTTCCTTTATGGTTAAAGTACGTGAAAATTCATTGTAATAACTTCGAAAAGTCAGAGGTGTTGGCCTGGGGATTAAATTCGCGAACGCGCGGCTAAACCTCGAGGCTATCATTAGAATAATACTAAGTACATAATATAGATGAAGCAGTGATGGCCTCGAGGTTTAGGCGCGCGGTCGAGAATCTCGGCGGTCGCGGGTTCGAACCCCAGGCACACCTATGATTTTTCGAAGTTATGTGTGAGTTCACATTCAATAATCACTTGCGTTAACGGTGAAGGAAAACATCGTGATAAAACCTGCACACCTAAAAAGTTCTTAGAAATTTCTTAGGTGTGTAGTCCGTCAACCCGCACTAGGCCAGCGTGGTGGACTATGGCCTAAACCAATGGTCAATATGGACTTCATATTGACTCCACCCTGACCTGGCAGGCCCAGGTGGCATATGTCAGCCAAAAAGTGACTGGTATACTTCGAGTTCTCTACCGTCTTAAAAACTTTCTTCCCTCGCGGACCAAGGCAATGCTTGTACAAACTTTAATACTTCCTATTATCGACTATGGTGATGTATGCTATTCTGACCTGAATGCAGACCAACTCAATAAACTTGACCGACTTCTTAATAACTGCATTCGATTCGTATTCAATCTTCGCAAGTACGACCATGTGTCTTCCTTCCGTGCCCAACTCAAATGGCTGCCAATTCGTCAGCGACGAAATCTTCGTGCGCTCACTACATTATATTCCTTTTTAACATCTCCTAATGCCCCTTCCTACATTACCCCCTATTTCCAATTTTTACATGCCAGCCATGAGAGAAAGCTACGATCTCCGAATAACCTTCTTCTTCTTTGCCCATCCCACACCTCCAATTTCATTCATTCTTCATTTCCTGTGCAGTCTATACTCCTCTGGAACGCACTTCCCTTAGAAATCAGGACGAGCACGAGTCGTTACGCCTTTAAGATGAAAGTCCGAAAGTTGTTGACCACCAGAATGGCAGATTCTTCACAACAATAGTTTATATATATTTATTATTATTTATCGTATTTGTAACTATATGTATTTATTTATGTAATATATATTAATTTTGTACTATGTAAGCGATCATTATATATTTACTTAAAATAATTATTATATGTATGTTAATATCGTGTGTAGTATATATAATTAATTTTACACCTACGCTTTTTATCTCTGCACCACCTAAAGGTTTGACTGGAAGAGAATGCCAAGGGCATTAAGTCCACCTTTACAAAGAATTTGTAAGAAGCGTAAATAAATAAATAAATAAATAAATAAATAAATAAACCCTCTCAATAGTAGAGGAGACCCGTGCTCAGCAGTGGGCGTATATCGGTTGATGAAGGACACAATATAGAAACTTTAAAAACACTGCTTATCTTTAATACAGCTCTTTGCTTCTGATTCATATGACACAAGACCTGTATCCACGTACGTGTCTGTTGGGTGTATTTATTTAATCACTTCGCCATTACGTTGAAGTGTAGAACAAATCAGACGCTAAAAAGTCGAAACAACATCCAAAAACACTTTACGTAGTAAACCAGCTGTGTAAAATAAACAAAAACGAGTTTCACAAAGCGTAGGAACATTTAAAAGACAAATATCCCTGGGAATTAAACGCCACAGTTCGTTGAGAGAATTGAAAAATATTTTGCACTTTGTACCGTGGAAGTTTCTCGAACATTCTAGCGTCTACCGAACTCTTGGTGTCAAGTTTATGATTTAGAGGATATTTTGTGTTACCGTCCAAAATATTGTTATTATATCAAACTGTCTGTTATGCTTTTATGCGAGATACAGTAAGGCCATTTTGATAAGTTTTCGTATAAATATGGAGCTTTGGATACTAAAGTTATTATTTATGAAAACTATGCGTAAAAGTTTACAATAATCATCATTATTAGCCTATATAACAGCCCCCGTGGCGCAGTTGGCTAGACACCAGCTTGCGAAACGAGAAGCCGCGGGTTCGATCCCCGCACCGAGACAAATGTTTGTGTGAACCACAAATATTTGTTTCGGGTCTGGGTGTTTGTGAGACCGAAAAAGTCTCTCGTAGTGTCTGATACCCACGACACAGGTCTTTGAACCTAGTGTGGGGTCAGAGCTATGTATGTGACTGTTGGGTGTATTTATTTATTTATAAATTCCATTGTAGGGCACTGGCCTTCTCTACACATGCCAGAGGTTAGACCTTAGTCTATATTGGCCTAATGTGCGAGTGCAGGTTTCATCACGATGTTTTCTATCTACATTAAAGTGCGTAATTCATTATGAATTCACTTGCTATTTCAAAAAATCAGAGACGTACCTGGGGTTTGAACCCGCGAACGCCAAAATTTGATCGTAGAGTAAATTTGAGTTAGAAGATATTTTTGCATACTTTTATTAAAACAATGGGCGAAAGTATTTATATTATTGCTAGCAGGTCCGTGGATAAATTTTATCTCAATAAATTATAATCCTGGTTGCCTCGGAAAGATTGTTCAAAGCGATAACACCGCAAATTGTTCACTTAATTTGTATTGTGTTCTACTATTTATTAAGTTTTGTTTGATATTTAGTTATAATAAATACAAGATTTTGTTTAGTATTATATGGCCGAAACTGTATACTCTTATAACTGGTATGGATTTTTAAATAATACGAATAGTCTCTATATTTTTGACAGCCTCGTGGCGCAGTTGGTTAGGCACCAGCTTGTAAAACAGGAGGCCACACTTTCGATCCCCGCACCGAGACAAACATTTGTGTGATTTACAAATATTTATGTCGGGTCTGGGTGTCTGTGACACAAAAAAGTCTCTCCTAGTTTCTGATACCCACTTTTTTATCTTACTATGCTGTCAGAAATTTGTATGTGACCATTGGGTGTATTTCTAATAAAAAAATATGACATTTAAAAATTTGAACTAGCGACTTCTCTTTTACAGCCTAGTGTCTAGCCAACTGCACCGCAAATAATAAGTACGCTTGTAATAATTTGTATGTAAAAACATCGGATATTCAAACGCGCATAATAAATAGCATACTTAAAAAATATTCGAAACATCCTTGCCAAAAGATCTGCGGTGGATATCTTCCGTCGTCTGATTGCACTGTTACAAATTATTTATAGCAATTGGCCCCAAGTGGTGAGTTTATTGCTATTCCATGCTACATTTGGCACCGAGTCGTGTGAATCGTAAAAACTATAGAATTGGAGACTTTACGCTTGGAATATGGTGATTTTTTATCCTGCTTTATATAGTGAATAATCATCATTATCAGCCTATACAGAGTACAGAGTGTATTCAGACCGTGATCGGAAACTAAAGCAAGTGATTCCTACGGTGATCACAAACACATTGGCATTAAAATAAATCCTGGTAAAAAAGTTTCGTATACAAGTTGTGAAAAAGCAGTTACTCGTAGCATCTTAATATCAAAGGTTACTTCGCACAAATAAAAGTTATTTTATTGTATAACTAAAGTGTAAATCTTCTTCTTCTTCATCAACCCATATACGCCCACTGCTGAGCACGGGTCTCCTCTACCATTGAGAGGGTTTAGGCCATAGTCCACCACGCTGGCCTAGTGCGGGTTAGCGGACTACACATCTAAGAAATTCCCAACACTCTTCGGCATTTTTAATCACCAAGTTTTCCTTCACCATGAAAGTACGCAGAAAGTTGTGAAGGTTGTGCAGGTTTCATCAAGATGTTTTCCTTCACTGTTAAAGCAAGTGATGATTCAATGTGAATACACACATAACTTCGAAAAGTCAGAGGTGTGTGCCTGGGGCTCGAACCCGCGCCCGCCGAGATTCTCGGCCGCTTGTCTAAACCTCGAGATCATCACACAACTGTAAATATCGTATCGTATTTAGTGAAATCTGTTACACCGTTATTCAACGCACGAACATATTAATCCCGGTTTAACACACCGGCTGTTTGTTTCAGAACAATATTGGAATTCTGATCCGATGAAAAATAGACTGAAAAAGTATCCAGTATTTTTCTTAAATATCTTGCTGTTGCCGCTTTTCGGGCAGATTTCCAGACTCTGACTAAGAATTTTTCTTGGTGGAGAAACGAAATAAAGATTTCAGGGCAAGGCCGGCACAGGAACCCGAGACCTCGCGATTTCATCATCATCGTCAGTCCATATACTTTCCACTGTTGGACTCGGGCCCTCTTAGCCATTTAGAGGGTTTAGGCCTTAGTCCAACACGCTGGTCTAGTCCGGTTTGGCGGACTACACACCTCAGAACTTTTAGGTGTGCAGGTTTCATCACTGTGTTATCGTTCACCGTTACAGCAACGGAAATATTTCCTTGTGAATATTCACAATGAACACATATTTGTCGAAAAGTCAGAGTCTGTGCCTGGAGTTTGAACCTACGACCGCGTGCCTAAACATTGAGAGCAGTACGCGATTGCATGTTCAAGAGAAATTACTACAACATACATAGAATAAATATTCATAAACAAATATTAACCCGATATTAAAATAAACCACATTTACATGTAATGCGTTATTGCATAACATTTACGACCGCATAAAAATTGTAAAGCTAAAAATAAAGACTACATTTGCAATTAATGAGGACTATTATTTTACAAGTAAATTAATGTTATTATAAAGGATGTATTCAGACCGTGATTCAGAACTAAGACGAGTAATAGCTGTGGTGATTACGAACTCATTGGCGTTAAAAAAAACCCGACACAAAAAAATAAGTGCTACCTAACAAACATTATGTGATTTTATGCTAAGATTATTTTTTTAATCCCCGAATTATTTTCTCAAATCGCGTAAAATCTAACCCAATATTTCTGTTACAGATTTAAATCAGCGCCAACAGAAACATGGTAAGTGGCAGATGTAGTTCGAGCCACTTTATTCGACGCCCATCCATCATACCTGATTGATGGGTTATAAACTTCTCTCATATTTACCAGTCATGTTCGCCGCTCACTTGAAAGGTCGCGAACCTTCGTTGACTTTAAGGAATCGGTATTTCATTTGGTACATATTTTGATATGTACGAAAATGACAGGGTGATTTTGTTAGGTCAATGTTCTAGTGTGAACTAAGGCCTTAATCCTCCCAGTTGCAGAGGAGGGTCCAGCTGTGTATAGGCTGATGATTACGATAACTGGCAATTGTTTTTAGTATAAGACTGTGTTAATAGTGGTAAGTGAGTGTGGCTTGTAAATCGATATTAATCGGCGCAGTGAACTCGTGATGGCTTCAAGGTGATGATAATCTTAAACGCTCGCTATCACTCTTGACTCTGGTTGAGTGAATCAAATATGTATTCTTGATCAGTCTATTTACCCCAGGCAATAACACAGTACCATTTTGTCTCCAGTCAATAGTATTTACAGCACCATCAGAAATCATGCCAGTCAGCATCGTCCATCATCATCAGCCCATACACTGCTGGGCACGGCCCTCCTCTATCATTGAGGGCTTAGACCTTAGTTCACCACGCTGGCCTAGTCCAGGTTAGCGGAATACATATCTACTAATGAAGTTCCAAAGAATTTTTAGGTCAGTCACTTTAATCACGCCACTGATCAATTAAAAAACAAAATAAAGGCGCCCCAATACAAGCGGTCACAACTGTAAATTATGAAGAGCCAGTCATTATCGTTGAGTGATGCCGTCTCCAGACATTTGGAATGCTTCCAGAATTGTGTCCGTAACTCCCGCCGAATTAGGGACATACTGCTACACGTGAAATATGGGACATTAGTATCTGCCCGATGTTTTTTTGCTCCAAGTTTCAACTAATTGCCTTTGTTTTCGTTGATAAAATCTGGATGTGTTCTTGTAGTAATATAGTCTATTATTGACAAATAAGACACCTTAACGAGAGGCCACGGGTTTGATAACTAAGGTAATGTGGGATTAACAAATAATAGTTTTGGGTCAGGGTATTTGTAAGGCCGAAAAGTTTCTCGTAGTTTTTGATTCCTGATTTATGTGTGACTGTTGGGTGTATTTATATAAAAATAAAAGAGTATTTCACTATTTTGTATTAACAAAGACGTTTCCCATACTGTCTATTTCCCTTCTAATCTTATTCAGCCATTCTATGGAAAAAATACATCAAGACACACCTTATGTAAGTGTGGGATTATTAAATTTGCTGCTAAGAATACCACGTACGGAAATAAGCTTAGGCATCTAGCCTACACACTAGAAGTTCTTGAAGTCACGTTCTATTATCATAATTCTATTTGTCGCGTGCGCGGCGTTCGGCGCCCGAATGACTTTCACCATGTTGATTCGATTTCCTAACAAAATCGAATGTATTCTGGATAAAGGAAATAAGCTAATTTGCTGCTTTCCTACAAATATTGATTATGTAGTTGGTGACGAAACCCTTCCAATTTTTTGTAGGTTATTTTTTTATTTCGTGCCTGTACTCTGGCATAGGCAAAGGTGTATCCCACATTTACACACTAAGATACGAGTAGTCTCGTGGGTATCAGAAACTACGTGACATGTAGGCCTTACAATCACCAAGACCCGAAGCAAATATTTGTGGAAGACAAACATTTGTAGGTGCGTTCCTCTTGTTTAGTCAACTGTAGTTATGTATTTATCAATCAATCGTCAGAGGAATAATTCTTTCGTCCTAGTTAAAAGATACTTAGATAATACGATTATTATAATATATTTCAGTATTTTTCAACTCCTCACATTAAAAAAAATTCCAATGCTAGTCTAACAGTCTGTGACTAGCTGAAGTCTGTATCAATTCTATCCGATTACGCTGAGCGTGAAACAAAAACAAAAGCACGTCTAGAAAAGGAAAATGGATGACGTTGTTCTACGGAAGTTACGTTCTACAGAAGTTCTAATCGGTTGTATGATGTTTTTACTGAGCGAGATGGCCACGTAAACACTGTGATACTTTGAAAAATAAATCGGGGTTCAAGATTTTGTTGAAGACTGTCTTTTGTTTTTTATCGATATGTTAATGTCTTCGCAGTTGAAGAGACCAGGCTGTGTAACGAAATGCCGTGACATGTGTGTGTAGGATTGAAAAAAAATGTATTTACCCTAGTTGTCTATGTATCTCTATCAACAGCCCATATACGTCCCACTGCTGGGCACAGACCTCCTCTACATTGACAGGGGATGGATGTTATATTCCCTGTGTAAAGCTAATTTATTCAGTCAGTCCTTTCTAGAAATGGGTTAAGTCTAGTATGCTTATTAGGCGGCTTAGAAAAGTGTTTTGCAGATGCTCACTCTAACGTAGATTTAAGGTCATTTTAATTACAAAATAATATTGACTTTTAGTTATTTACTTGTAGCTGTAAATAGTTCTTGTAATCATATTACAATAGTTTTTGTTGATGGCGAGTTAAAGCGAATATGACTTTAACAAAATAAAGAAACATGTTACAATAATCAAATGACTTTTTCATACATATACCAAATTAGATATTGTGAAAACTGTTTTTTGATTTGCGAGATTGGGCGTGGATTACATTTTATCCGATGGTAATAAAAAATTTGGGTGTATATGTAGGTTGAATTACGTTCTAAATGTCCACAAATATTAAATAGCCGAATTGCTAACGGCCTAAATGTCAGCAAAAAGGACGACGAATAAATTCTATTAATATTACAAGAAAACGACAAAAAATTCGAGACATAATAAAATACATTTGTGGCTGTCTTCCCGCCTTTATTATACTGAAATGTACTCTTTTTCGTATTCGACTTTGCCTGATTACTTTGAAAAAATTGGCACTGTATTTTTATTAATTAATTTTATTTATAACACTTTATTGTACACCACAAATAAATTTACTGAAACACAATTAAAAATAAAGAATGTTTTAAGAGTGTAACAAATGGCGGTCTTATCGCAGAATGCGATTTCTTTCAGACAACCGAAGGATGGACTAGAATGTATAAGAAATATAGGGCGGATGGGTACGAAATAGTGATATAAAAACATATAGGTTATGTAGTATTATAGGGTATAAAATTTTATTTTTGTGCTTTAGTAATATGTCATTCGTATGTCGTGACGGTAAATGCATGGCAGTCTATGATTTCGCAGTTCTTTTACGTCATCCCAACTTACACATAAGTCTGATTCTATTTTTGTTTCTTTTTATATTTCGGTCGAAATAATACACAGTTACAATACTAACAAGCAGAGCCATTTCAGGAATTCCTAGTTTTCCTAGCATAATGCAACCGACACCAAGTCATTATGACTAGAATGTTCGGCAAAAGCATTTTTCAGCAAAGAATATTTCGTACAAACAGACCCGACGCATTTTGTATACGGATGTAATGACGTAGGTTATTGTTTGGTTGTGTTTTTGTGCTTAACGAACGCGGACTGCGGCTGGAAAATTCATATCTCGAGTAATTTCGAATACATTTCGCTTTTGTTGGCGAAATGCTAAGAATTTTTCGTGAATCGTAACAGAATTTGGCTCTTGTTAATGGCGTTTATAACTGTTCTTTCTCCATCTGAGTTTCCATTTGGCTGAGGGGCATTTCACGTGAAGCGGACAGGGAAAAAAAAGTGAGGTTCTGAAAATCGTTCATATTCGGCCCATTTATACCTCTAGTAGGAATGAATGTGGACACAAAATATTTTTTTTGTATATTAAATATTTCACAAGTTATGGGCTTCTAAAGAATTGCCGTAATTGAAATATCAATTTTTTAAAAGTCGTTTATCGTATTTAACAAATTTACAATAAAATATTTAACATAGCGATATATATTGGAAAAATACTGCTCTTTTTAATGATGAAATAAAATTTAAAAAAATATTTTTTTTTAATGTCCTAAACCGGAAGTAAACTTTTCTAACCTGAATTTCAGTCACTTCGGCCGCTTTTTTTTTCTTCATTTTTTTTCAAAATATAGCTTAAAGTGTACTCAAAATACACGAGAAAATTGAAAATGGAATCTCTATAAGTTTCGGAGTTAGAATAATTAATGTACCATCGCGTCGCATTGGGCGTGATATCTGACGCTTTTAAGGTCGAGTATTTTGTGCGATATTGCATTAAAACTCGCAACTTTATTAAAATTTTATCTCTTTTCAGCGTATTTTAGCTCTAAAAAAGATATGGAATAAGTATTATTAATAACAAAATCCAGTATCAGTAGTTTTTGCGTGCAAGAGTAACAAACATATATTTCATTCCATATTCTTACAAATTTTTGCTTAAATAATATTAGCAGACTATATATATTAATATTATGTCATCATCATCATCATCATCGACATCAACAATCCATATGGGCACGGGTCTCCTCTACCATTGAGAGGGCTTAGACCATAGTCCACCACGCTGGCCTAGTGCGGGTTGGCGGACTGCACACCTTAGAAATTCCTAAGAACTTTTAGGTGTTCAGGTTTTATCACGTTGTTTTCCTTCGCTGTTTTGTTAAGCCAGTGATAATTCAATGTGAATGCATACATAACTTCGAAAAGTCATAGATGTATGCCTGGGGTTCGAACGCGCGAACGCCGAGTTTCTCGACCGCGCACCGAAACCTCGAGGCCATCACTGCTTTAATATTATGTACTTAACCCAGATATAAATTAATAAAATATTATAAAGAATAAAATCATTTTAAGGAAGCAGTAGATAAAAATATTATTTGCGAAACACCATAAATAACGCAATCTGCAGCGTAAGTAAGTTACTACTTACGCTGTAAGTCTTCCTTAAAATGTTTTTATTCTTTAATAATATTTTATTAATTTATATTTGGGTTAAGTACAAAATATTAATATATATAGTCTGCTAACATTATTTAAGCAAAAATTTGTAAGAATATGGAATGAAATATATGTTTGTTATTCTTGCACGCAAAAACTACTGATACTGGATTTTGTTATTAATAATACTTATTCCATATCTTTTTTAGAGCTAAAATACGCTGAAACGAGATAAAATTTTAATAAAGTTGCGAGTTTTAATGCAATATCGCGCAAAATACTCGACCTTAAAAGCGTCAGATATCACGCCCAATGCGACGCGATGGTACATAATTTATTCTAACTCCGAAACTTATAGAGATTCCATTTTCAATTTTCTCGTGTATTTTGAGTACACTTTAAGCTATATTTGGAAAAAAAATGAAGAAAAAAAAGCGGCCGAAGTGACTGAAATTCAGGTTAGAAAAGTTTACTTCCGGTTTAGGACATGAAAAAAAAATATTTTTTTAAATTTTATTTCATCATTAAAAAGAGCAGTATTTTTCCAATATATATCGCTATGTTAAATATTTTATTGTAAATTTGTTAAATACGATAAACGACTTTTAAAAAATTGATATTTCAATTACGGCAATACTTTAGAAGCCCATAACTTGTGAAATATTTAATATATAAAAAAAATATTTTGTGTCCACATTCATTCCTACTAGAGGTATAAATGGGCCGAATATGAACGATTTTCAGAACCTCACTTTTTTTTTCCTGTCCGCTTCACGTGAAATGCCCCTGAGTCTGCATTAATTGTGATTTTTCAACATGCATTTACATTTTCGTGGTTCTACTGGTAGATTCGTTTGGACATTTGTTTAAAAACATCTATCTCAGTGTCTCACGCTAATATTAACATTTTTAAATAAGGATGTAAAATAAATAGAATTAAATGCAAATTGTGAAGGTCGCGAGGTTCAACACATGTCTTTTCAAAGTTATGAGTGTATTCATAACTTTTTGTATACTTTGATGTGAAGGAAGACTTGGTGATTAAAAATACCAAAGAGTGTTAAGAATTTCTAAGATGTCTAGTCCGCCAACCCGCGCGAGGCCAGCGTGGTGGACTGTGCCCTAAACCCGCCCAGTTGTAGTGCAGGCGCGTGCCCAGCAGTGGGACGTATATGGGCTGATGATGATGACAAATTGAAAAAAATATTACGTAACACCAATTTTCAAAGTTAAACAGATTTTCTTATTACAAAATTGGCCTCAACCAAACCCAAGTCTCAAGTGCTACTTTTACATCGCAACAAAACAAATGAACCGATACAGCGTCCGAAAACTAAAGCGAAAGCAATTATAAGTTCCCATGAAGAACCGTATCGCGCATTGTGGCGAGCGAACTATTTGAACATCGGCAGTGTTCGGAAGTTTTCGCTCTGTTTAATTTGATTTCGGCGGTATACGCTTGCCCTATTTGCGGTCCAATGCGGTCTTGGGCATAGTTCAGACTTCTAGTGCTCAACTAAGATTATTATATTTGTTCGGCGGGAACTTGCAGTGTTGAAGTGAGCAGTGGGTTTGATGTAGCGTTTACATTTATGTACATTTGTGCTTGAATAACTTGGGGTTTTGACAATTTTGTGAAGTCCTACGGGATATGCGGCGAGACTTTTGCTGTTACTGGATTTAGTGTCCTAGCATCCTACTATCTTCGTCATCATCATAATACCAAAGACGTCCACTGGGCATAGACATCCCCAAAGACATCCAAAGTTTCGCGACTTAAACTATATTAACAGCAAATGAAAAAAATATTGTTCTGTCCAAGAATCCAATCACTCGATAGTACGGCGTGTAATGCCGTGATGTCGCAAGACCATCACCATTATCATCATCATCATCATAATCATCATCACCGCCATTACCATCACCATCATCAACAAACTCAAATGATAAAAATCCAAGAACATTTTTTTTTCTTTTACATACACGTACATTTATAACAATAATAATTGCCATTTTTTGACAGGTGCAACGAGCCCTGGCCAGATGAAATCTATGGCTCCCGAGTCGCGGGGCTGACAAGATGACACCGGCCGGCCTTCTGGTCTTCTGCTCGCTGCTGACTAGGACGCTATGCGTGATTGCTCCTCAGATACCAGGTTAGTTAGTACTGACTTTTAATGATGAAAATATATTCTGATTCACTTGGTTTAGGTATTGACCTGGAGGAATTTAAGAACGTACATACATACATAACCTCACGTTTGTACTCTCCAAAGGGGTAATAAAAGCACATTTTGGCAGGTATTTGCCAGTCCCACGTAAATCGTAATAGCTGGTGAATCTATTGCCGTTTTTCGGGCACATTTGCAGACTCCGTAGACCAAACTGCTACTAAGAAATAACTAATGGAAAAAACCAATAACACATCGCTCAACCCGAGAATCGAACCCTCCTGAAATCGCTCAGCACATACTTGTGCCGTGAAACCATGAGTCATAAAATCAAATAGTATAAATCATCGATTCCTAACCTGTGGTCCGCGGACCCCTGGGGGTCCGCGAGTATATGTATAGGGGTCCGCGGTGTCATCTCTGGATTATACATAAATGCTAATGTCTCGTAATCGCTACGCTTACTTAACAATTTTTTTATTAAAGGGATCCGTGAAAACTGTCCCTAATTTCCTAGGGGTCCGTGGCTGAAAAAGGTTAGGAAACGCTGGTATAAATCTTATATTTTAAAATAAAGCTATTATTACTCCTCTAATACGCAGCCCGTTACCTCTTTTATGTATTAGTGACAGACACCGTCCCTGATGATATCGTCCTAGTAGGTACCGAGTGACGTGGAACTCCTCCATGCCTCGTCACTCGATATCTTAAGGCCGGCCTGCTGAGTTGACACGTAACGCTTCAAGGACATATGACGTCCCACTAACAAAATGTTCAACTTCATGATAAAAAGAAATGAATTCGCGAACCTTTATTCTGATAACAATATCAAATAATGTTGACATTAATTAGGCAAATTCATCCTTACACGAGAATGTTACACCAATAATACTCAAAGGCGTACAAAACAGCCATTAAAGCCGAAAGTGGAATAACAAAAACAAAAATAACAGCAAAATTCGTCCCGTTCAAATTGTCTGATGTTTCCATTTCAAATGGCAATTTCCTAGAACAGCCCCGAGCTGTCCCGCGGTTACTAATGAGATTTTATGTAAGGCTTACAAATATTTTTAATATACTCGTTGTTGCGACCTTATGTTTGGGTTACAAGGTTGGTCCTCAGGCATTTCTTTATGAAATTTCGCGGCCGACTTTCGTATTTATATTACAGTAACTAGGAATTCATCCTTTGTTTTTTTGTATAAAATTATAAATTCTTAGATGTTCGTTTTGAAAGTAATTATTTTCTTGC
The DNA here is from genome assembly GCA_030295005.1 of Cephonodes hylas. Lineage (NCBI taxonomy): Eukaryota > Metazoa > Arthropoda > Insecta > Lepidoptera > Sphingidae > Cephonodes > Cephonodes hylas. The sequence goes on from AP025385.1 coordinate 3,807,959, forward strand.
TTAAATTTGTAGTTGTGTGTGCGTATTTGGAATTTTAATTTTTACCTACTCTTAATTTTTTGGGTATTTATTTCATCTATTTGGTACCGTAACGCAATATATTTATTTTTGCCGGATTTTTATCAAAATTTATATTTATTTACGGTGATTGCTATTCGGAGTAATATACCTTATGCTTCCAGTTAATTGTATCACTAATAATATTATCCCTCCCAAACCAATTATTCCCAATATTACCAGTTCGCAGCAACCAACTCGTGGCGCAGACACCAACTTTCGTTACGAGAGGCCGCAGGTTCGATCCCCGCACCGAGACAAATATTTATTTCAAGTCTAGGTGTTTGTGAGACCTAAAAAAAAATCTCGTTATCTCTAATACCCAAGACACAGGACTTATGGAGTCAGAACTTGTATATTACTTTTGGGAGTACATTTACAACTTTTCCACCAGATTTCAAAACCGGTGACAAGAAGGTGATCACCGGCCCGTTTTGGCACGAGGTGTTCACCGAGGCGTATGATGAGGCCGAAGAAGACATTTCCACCACCACCACGGAACCGCTGCCGTTCTTCGAAGACGACGCGTCTACTAACAATGTGACGGCTCAGCTCGGCTCCCGTGTCCACTTGCACTGCCGCGTCCACGACTTGGGGGAGAAGACGGTAAGAAAGAACAAATGACCGTCTACATTTCTAATATGTTCTGTTCATTCTTTTCTTCGAAGACGACGCGTCTACCAACAATATAACGGCTTAGGTCGGTTCTCGTGTTCACGACTTGGGGGAGAAGACGGTAAGAAAGAACAAATGAATGCTTACATTTCTGGCATGTTCTTTTTTCGTCCCTCTCTACGAAGACGACGTGGTTACTAATAACAACACTGTTTATTACTTTTTTTTAATGTGAGGCTAAAACGTCATACCTCAATATTTCGTCGCCCGCATTGCTGAGGAGGGAAGTGGACAACTCCTCCTTTATCTTGTCTTTCTGGTTAACCACGTTGCGGGACTATTGCAAAGTAGGTCCCGTTAGTTTCATTGCTCGTCGTCCATACTGTTACCGCTGTTGATCCTGGAGCACAGGAGTTACATTGGCGGGTGTGGGGTGGGATAGGACTTACCATGACTACTATCGTGACTTTCTACAAGTATCTAAACTTCCAGATATCCTGGGTTCGGCGCCGCGGGGAAGAGCTTCACCTCCTATCCTTCGGTCGTCATACGTACTCAGCGGACTCGAGATATTCCCTAGCCTTCGAGCATCCCAACGACTGGCGACTCCTCATCCAGTACGTTAGTGAAAGGGACGAGGGATACTACGAGTGCCAGATCTCAACCCACCCGCCACTTGTGAGACGGGTGCATCTTACTGTTGTTGGTGAGTATTTTGTAGTTTTTATGCTTGAAAAAAAATTTTAAAGTGTTTTTTTTTTAACAAGTACTGGGATGGTATAGAAGAATATTCTTGGATGGGAGGGGGAAAAAGATTTTTAAATTACATGGAAATAGTAGATTTTGTCTTATTTAAAAGTTAATGTGACTGGCACTTTGTTGACTAAGACCAGTTTTTTTGCTCGCTTCTAACGTCAAAGGTTAACAAAGCAAAAAGGAAATGTTTAACAGTTTACAATGGTTGGAATCGAATTATTTCAACGATACCAAGCAGCTTTAACAATTCAACATTGAAAACAGTTCGATCTATTTGTACCCCGTTTTTAAAAGGCCTGATGTTTTAAGAGAGTAAAAGAGCAATTGAATAAGCGTAGTTGTCTTTTAGCGATACCCAGTCTATCTGTCGTTATGTAAACACCGTACTGGCCCCAGCTAGTGTCAACCTGTGGTATCAAAAGGCCCAATTGCAACAGCGATCGGCCGCCAAAATAAACAGACTATATAACGAGTCAAACGGTTTACTGCAAACCTTTTCACTATTTCAGTTTCGCGTTCCCCGAAGAATAAATATTGGTTGAGTGGCCGCTTCTTGGTACACGCAAAGTTTCCCAAAGGTCGGTTCCGATGGAAACTAATTTAAGTTTTTCTTTCGGACTGTCGATTTGTTTTCTACAGGATTATGTTTGGGTTTTATTGCCTAAACTCTGTATTGTAATCTATAGTGGGGTGATTCAAAACTTATATTAACGTCATTGTCTGGAGCTAGATTGAGCTGAAAGATTGATGGAATGGGAATTAATCTACATGACTGCTTGCGATATAAATGAATATTTATTATTACACTCGCTTTATTAGGGATTTACTGTGATAATTGATCATTGTGTTAGTAAGATTTTTTTCGAATTCCATCATCATTTTTATTATCAGCCGATATACATGTATCTATAATCCATTGCTGAGCTCGCTTCTGCAACCTTGGGGTAAGGTTTTAGTCCACTACACTGGCTTAAAACAGATTTGCGGATTACGAGTACACGGCCAAAAAATTCCATAGAATTTTTAGGTGTGCAGATTACTCCTCAAAATTTTCCTTTCTTAGAATTTTAAAATTGGTGATAATTCATAAAAAATACATAAAAAATTCAACAGCCACAGGTGTTGTAATTCAAATCGCGTCAACTAGATGCCATCGCTTATTTGACCCATAAACCTCTAATAAAATTAATTCCGCATTTCCTCAAAGTGGCTCAGTTTTCCAATTATCTGCGCTAGAAGCAGGTAGCGCAATATACTGCTGAGTTATGTTACTGCGTTATACGTCGCTGAGTTGTAGACTCCTTATATATGTAACGATGTAAACTGCTTCCAGCTAACAAAGCTTTAAAGTGCTATAGCATGGAAATGAAACTGGGAATTATGGTCACTTACTTACCAGGATTGTTGCCTCTACCTCGTATAGTAACTACGTGACTATAAGTTTTTGTAAATGAGAAATTTGGTAACCCAATTTTGGTAGTGCACGCTTGATACTAAGCTTAGGTAAGAAGTTAATATTAGGTTGGAGGACTAAATTTAGGATTATCTAGAGCAGATAAATTGATAACAAAGTAAATCTGAAGCTAGGTAGTTAGTGCGCTGTGTTCTATGATCGGGGTAAGGTATCTCGGTACGAACAGATCAGTAAAGTGTCCATTGGTAACTGATACTAATAATGGGTAATATTTTGTCGATGATATTGGGTATCAAGTTATTTAGTTCTATCAATCGCGATGGCGTCAAGGTTTATTTGCGCGATTGAGTGTATCTCGGTGGTCGCAAGTTCAAACGCCTAGCACGTATCTTTGACTTTTCGAAGTTGTGTGAGTATTCAGAATTAATTATCAGTTATTTAAACAGTGAAGAAAAACATTGTGAGTAAATCTGCATTCCTAAAATTCATAAGAATTTCTAAGGTGTCTAGTCCGCCAATCTACATTAGGCCAGCGTGGTGGAAGGATAATATATGGGTTAATAATGATAATGATAATAATTATAATTATTATTAAAAAGTATTTGAAATTGATGATTAAAGAACTAGAATTTTAAAGTTTAAGCGACGGCCTCGTTATTTCTTGGGTATAAAATGATGCATACTTAAAGCAATACAATATTTTGCTCGGTTTTGATTTTGGATTTTATGTTCTGGTGAACGTCACTGTTGATATACAACTTGATCTAACTTCAACAATACAAGTATAAGCGAAAATGTATTTTATTTAACAAAATAAAAACGTAGGCAGATTATATTATAGTTGATCACATTGAAATTCACTTCATTCTACTGCCATCAGAACTTTCATACCCCATCCAATATCTATGCAATTCCTTGGGGTAACTGAACGATCTGCCTTAGTCCCATTTCTCCAAGACTTAATTCGATACGGAATGGTTGATGCACCCGTTGTGGGAATTCCTAAGAAGCTGCCCAATTTGGACGTCCAAAGTGGCCCAACTCTGTTATACAAAAGGTAAACGTTATTTCGTGTAGTTAACTACCGTTGTATCTGCCCGTTACCGCTGATTTGCCTTTGAATACGAAATTTAGGTGGTTTTGTAAGATCTTGCGAGTGGCTATAAGGTGAAAAGATTTGTTGGGAATATTTGATTATTTAGATATGGAGAGTGAATGACTTGACAAATATAGGGCTTATGAATATTGTTTGAAAGATGGAATTTGGGAATCTGGGAAAAGAGATAGCAATAAAGAGGGAGTTAATACCCAGCAATGGGACGATATACTTTAGAATTCATGAAAATTACGAAAAAAAAACCAAACGAGTGAATTACCCCGACTCACTTCAAATTTACCCCATTATATTTCAAATTTACCCCTTATGAGTTACGACGTGACTCTAAAGAATTTAAGACATTTTCGTCTAGAAAATTCACGTTGGAATTTAATCTTTATGAAATCGCACGCTAGCTCATGATTTATAGCCTGCGTAATGGAGAAAAATACTGCCATGTCGCATTTACTCGAGTTAAGATGACGCCTGTCTCATGCATTGCAATTTTATTCATGCGCATTTTTATGAAGATGCACTCACGCTTATTTGGGGTAAAATGAATTAATCACTAGAGAGTGTCTGTGTATTTTATTATCTAAAATTTTTGCTAACGAAAATGCTATTAGTAAAATAATAGGCCTAAAAATCAAAGGCGATTAATAAAAGACAATATTTTGATGGTCGCAAGTGCCTTTCTGAAATCACGTGTATTCACAATTAATTATCACGTACCTACTTTAACCATAGAGGAAAATATGGTGAGAAAATTCGCATTCCTAAAGCGCCACGAGGAATTTTGTAGGTGTTTCGTGCATAAACCCGAACTAAACCAGTGTGGTGGATTAAGGCTTAACACCCCTTTCAGTTTCAGAGGATATCCGTGCAGTATGTATATAAATAGGTTACATATAGTTAGATAGATCAGTAAATTGTAGTTTAAGTTATAATGATGGTGCGTTATCATCATCTGCCCAAATAAGTCCCATTGCTTGATACAGGCCTCCTCTATAAGTAAGTGGATTTAGGCCTTAGTCCACCACGCTAGCCTAGCGGGTTTGCGGGCTACATGGTTAAAAAATTCCTAAGAAAACTTTTTTAGCACATGTAACATCGAAAAGTTCGAGGTGTGTGCTTGGTTTTCAATATGCTACCGCCAAGATTTTCGACGGCGCGCCTGATCGTCGAAGCCATCGCTACTTCTTTTCTTCTGTTCCTGATACATGGGTAAAATATACCCCGTAAATTATAGATTTTATACTGGAACGATACTTCACAAGCTTTAGTGTGTAAAGAAGGTTTAAATTGAAGAGTATCCTACTCATTCAATACAACTATGAACTATCAACTCTAACCTCCTTTTTTGGTTTCGAAGTTTAGATCTTTATGTTGGCAACATAAATTGAAGCTAATTGAGTTGGCAAGCCGAGTCGCTTCAACTCACTGATAGGAATATTCAAGCAAAATGGTAGCTGTGACGCAATCAGCGTGGAATGAATTCTAAGCATACTTTTTATATTGTGAAACACTAATTAATTCCTGTATAAAATTTATTTAATTTATATTTGTTATCCAACCACTGATCCATCCAGCCGAAGATCGAGCCCAGTGGCGTGCCATAGGAGAGGCCTATGTCCAGCAGTGGACGAATTAAAGGCTGTTGATGATGATGATGATGATGATATTTGTTATGGACCTGGGTGTTTGTAAGACCGAATAGTCTCTCGTAGTTTCTGTCCTCCACAACACAGAACTTGTATCCGTGTGTGGGATCTGAACTATACATATAATATGTAATTGTGGGATACATTTAATTTTGGAATTCACAATTAGTTTTGGTGTTTATCCCAGAAATAATTAATCGGCTTCCTTCAAAGAGAATGTGGCGATAAATTATATTACCAGCAGTAATTACACAAGAGTTTTAAAAGCAAATAGGACCGTGTTAATTCCACGAGGCGCTGTAGTTTACTGCCCTCTGACCCTCACGACAGGCACACGACATAGCGACATGAGCAGATGTCATAAATTGCAAAAGCACTACAGATGTACTTGGGTCTTAACGACCTAAATTTCTGGCCAGGGGTTCTCAACAGTGCTTAATCTTGTTAGGGATAGTTTGGATTTTTCTGGTTCATTCTAGAATGGTCTTTTTTGATTGAATTTTTATAACTGGTGATTGATGATACGGTAACGTCGTCTATATTTGATCAAAATCAGATTATATGTTTGGTAATTGTTTTAAGCAATGTGAATCCGAACCAAGCATTAAATAAAAATAATTGTCAAAACTCGAAGAATTCGTGATATAGTTTAATTTTTTTGCCATTGGTTTCACCATTTTCAAATATAGACATATTTATTCAATCATTCGTTAAAGTGTATGAGACAGACCCAAATTTTTAATATACTGTAGCATGTACATTGAGCAGCCCTCATCCATCCGTTTCCCGCCACCTTTCTCAAGTCGTCGATCCATCGTGCTACAGGACGTCCCACACTACGTCTACCTAAGCGTGGTCAAGACCGGGATGGTTGGCGCTTTCTTGGGGAGGCCTACGTTCAGCAGTGGACGGCGATAGGCTGATTGATTGATTGATTGATGTACATTGACATTAAAATATTGATAATCTAACCTATATTTTTTAAATTTACTCTAAAAAAAGGCTTGCCAAATCTCAAACCACCTATCGTAGTTCAAAGCGAACTGACAGGATTCGGAGGAGCGAAGATGTAGTTATTTGGCACAGTATCAACTGATTTCGAGAAAAAAAATCTAAAATGTTGACAGCCCCTGATCTAGTTCTTGTACCGACGCCGAGACGTAATTGGACCCGAATAAGGGATTATCCAAGGAGCGCTTGCACTAAAATGTCTTGAGAGGAAAAAAAAATCTTTTGTTATTTTCTCGGCGACTTGAGTTATGTCATCAAATTATATATCTTATTGGATGAAACAGACATGTGTTTCTGAGTGTTGAAAAACTTTATGGAAACTTTAGTTGAATTAAAGTTGAAAAATATATTCACAGTTCCGTAGCACTGTTGGTTCGATCCCCGCTCTGAGGCAAATATTTGTGTGTTCCACAAATATTTGTTTCGGTTATGGGTGAATGTGGGACCGAAATAATGATTCGAGTATATTTATAAGGTGAAATAAAGAATCATGTTTTAGAAAAATATGTTGGTAGTAGTTTTGGTACTTGTGTATTAAAAAAATTACGAGGACCAAACATGTATTCTACATTAAACACTATTTGTCTTGATAACAAAATATAATGCTTATGTGCTTAATACAATCTTAACCAGAATGAAGAAATTGTTAAAAAAATACACAAAAATAATTTAATGATACTAAAAAAATACATACCTACACTTTTCAGCAGTTTATACTAAATATATTTCTAGTTCAAAATGTTTCAGTTTCGTGTCAGTCGTTTATCCACCACCCACATCATCCGAGACTAAACAAATAGCGGATGAATCGTAATCGGCAATCGAGGCTATCTCGTTAGAAAAACTAATGTTTGGCTTGAAACATGACGCTTTTATCGAGGCCAATGGATTTTATAGTCCAATTTAGTTTTTCCCGTTTATTTGTTAAAATATTTAGTATCGTGTGTATCGTAAATGTGATGAGAATTTTCAGGAATATATATTTTTAATGAAAAATAAACTCAATATGTGTGTTTTTTTTTTCATAAAAAACCTATTTGTATAAAAATTCTGTATAAATACTTATAGCAATGCAGTTTTGCCTACCACTTTGGGGAATGCAGGCCTTTGATTGTTTTTTGTTACATAGTTATTATACTGGCACTTAAAAGCAACAACACCGCAGCTGATTGTTAACCCTTAATTTGACAATGTATGCCCTGGCATACATGAATCTTGAAAAAAATATTATGTTTAAAAAATTGCAGAAATAACATGGTTTATTATTTTTATCTACTTTCAACACTATCTATTTTTAGAAGAACATATAAAACAGATGTCTGACAACACTCGTTTATGTGTATCAATTACAATTACAACAAAAAAAAAAGCTTTTTACTGCATTTTATACTTTGCCAAATTAAGGGTTAAAATTATGCTGTCCGAATACAGCATAAGGTACCAAGAGACTACCATATTGCGCTCTATACCTATATACACATATTGTATACATTGAAGGCGAATTCTGGCACATATCATGCTACTTTAAGCAAATTACGCTTCAGAAATTTAACCAAAAGCGAAATAACAATATTGCATCACAATTTTCAGTGAAACTGTGGGTATGCGAATTTTAATTATTTATTAATTAGTATACCCATCACAGTGGCTTGCCTAGGGTGTCAAACCAAGACAAGCCCAAATGTTTATTTAGTAGCAGCATATTTTTTTTGGTACGTAGGACTAATAAATACCTACCGGTTAGTACTCACATTCACGTTTATAGCGTTATTTTATAAATAAACAATCGTTAAGTTCGTTATTCGGAACTATGTAAGGCAAGTCGGGCTTTCGGGTTTCTATGGAAGTACCGCCACTGACCCATCAATACATAAAAAGTTATGATCCCGCGCTACGTTACTGGTCCTGTGTCGTGGTATCGGGAACTACGAGAATTTTTCAGTCTCACAAACAACCAGACCCAAAATAAATATTTGTAAACTTTTCTAGTTTCGCAAGCCAGTCCATTTTTTCATCCTTTCCTACTAAAATTACTATCTAATGAGTGAAGAATAATCCCGTAATTTTCCTCATGCAATTTTTTTTATTCACTCCAGACATGTAAGATAGAAAATAGCTCTAATATATTATTTACTGTATCATAAATATTACTCTACAAAGGTTAATCCATCAAGAAAAAATAGACAAAAATAATAAAAGGCGCAATCCATTTTCTATCCCATAAGTCTAGTTCAGTTCATTAGATTTGGGCGCCTTTGAGACGCGTCTACAGCCTTATGTACGTATATGAAGAAGCTTTAAGGCTTTAATATTTATTCTACGAGAAAAATAACAAACAATATATCGTAGCCGTAGCACGCGCTACGCTCGGATGTGCTACGGTATTATCTGCTACGACGTAGCTGTGTTTCTACGCTACATATTTTACCGTAGCCAATTAACGTAGCATGTGAAAGATTACGGAATTATTTTTTATTTCATGTAATGTCTACCTTTGTATGTCTACCTTTATCTGTATTACGTCTATTGTTCAAATGGGTATTAAATGGATAGGTTTCCTACTCTCAAGTTTATTCTATATTGTACATTGTAACTTAGGTATTAGTGACAGCTAAATAAGGTAATGTCACAATTAATGGCGGCCTTATAGTTTTTGGTGAATTATTCCAGGCAACCATCGAAGGATTGCAGAGATCGGAATCATAGAGTGTGTAGATACAATTAATGTAAATATGTAATTTATAAAATAAACGATGTATCGACAATGCTTAAAAATAAAACTACTTATGTATAAGTAGTTATAAATATATAAATTACTAAAAACTTCATAAATTCTTAAGCCCTTAAGTATATTGGATAAATTTTCAGACCTCACTATCGCTTACGCCAATTAATGTCACGAGACCAGCCATTTATTTAAGGTAAATTAAAAATTATGCAAAAGCGTCAAGTCAGCCGGTTAATAAACTATCACACGAAGGCTGCCATTTTTGACACACGTCACTACGAAGCGAATGGGTCGGGGTAATTTTATATGAATAAATATGTCACTTCATATTTAAAACCTATTTATTATACATACATCGACTGTCTCATGGTCTAGGCGTGCAAATACAGTGTTTACTCAGACCGTGATCGGTAACTAAGGTAAATAATAGCTACGGTTATCCCAAACCTATTTTTTGTCGGGATTTTTTTAACGCCAATATATGTCGTACAATCACAAGGCACCGTGTTTGTTTGTCAGGAAATGCTATTAGGTTTTGCTATACGAGAATTCATAGTAGCAGAACGGAGAATGGAATTGTGCTCAAACACGTAATAGGCTCGCTCTCTTTTACGTAGGACGAAAGTACTATTGCTGAAATATGGGTGCAGAAATGCATCTCTGCTTACCTTTTCGGCAAATACAGGCGTAGGTGTATCTAAGTATCTATTAATCTTCACTACATAGTATTAAACAAAGTCGCTTTCTCTGTCCCTATGTCCCTTTATATGCTTAAACCTTTGAAACTTCGCAACGGATTTTGATGCGGTTTTTTTTTAATAGATAGAGTGATTGAAGAGGAAGGTTTATATGTATGATAACATCCATTAAATATCAGCATTGCTCCCGTGCGAAGCTGGGGCGGGTCGCTAGTATTAAATATAGGAAATACATCACACCTCATATTCGACCCAAACGACGCATTGTTGAAACCTTAATATACTTGGCAAAGTTCCAAAGATTGTCGGCTTGTCCTCGCAAAGTAAAGTTAAACATTTTTCAAAATAAACTTCTCTTATCCATGGATATTTTTTAAAACGACGTACAAGGGCTGATAATAATGTAGATGATGATGAAACATTTATTGTAATAAAATATTTGTCATTTGTGAAATTGGAGTTGGTGGATGCATAACTGCAGCCTGTTGCACCATTCGTTTTTTTAATCACCCAATATAGAGGGCGATTCTATTGCCGTTTGACTGGTAATTTTTAACACTGCTGAAAGTTTTCCAAATGAAAACCTTAATAGCACTGTCTAAATTGGGGATTGAATTTGGAACTCCTAGGACGTACGGGATAGCAATTATGTATTATGACGCTTACATATTAAGTATTCTTCAAAAGTTGTCAGATTTTTCAACTTCGGATTTCAACTATCACATCCACGGTACACTGAACAATTTATTCAAAGTAAAAAATGAATTTAATAACAAAAAAAGAAAAATGTATTCAATAATATTTTAATGTTATTGATAGGTCTCCGAGTGTCAAAATAATTAACTTATTGAATGAAATTCAAAGGGACGGTCTCTTTGTTTTTATACAAATCAGCTTATTGAGTTTCAAAAGAGGAATTCCTGGCAATGTTCTGAGGGATTCCTTTGGTACTTACTTCACGGTACATAGATTCCGTAATGTCTTCAAACGAAGCGTAAGGAAGCCCTTGAATTAGTACGGAATTTGTTAAATTTAGTCAATATTCACCATGTTGTCGTTGCTCAGTTTTAAGTTAGATAATTACAATCTTATTTCAAATAATTGTGATGAGAATTATGGACCGTGGTTTTTGTATAATATAATTATATCTGATGTTCTATTTTAGAGTTTATTTAAAAAAATTGTAACGATAAAATTTGCCTGTGTAGAAATTATCGATGTTTCAAATACACATAATGAATACTTCAAAAGTTATTTCGACTTGTATAAAATGCGAGTGCGAAAGTTTTGTGCAGAAATGCACCTCTATCTGTATGTATAAAAAATGCAACCAATTCACGGAAATTTAATTTTATCTGACAATATTATTACCAGATGCTGTTTGAAATTACTTAAATAACCTGACATTAAAGATATATAACATGGAATCTTTAAAACTCTTTAGTTTTGGTAAGGAGATTTCTACTTACAATCCTATGATATTTTTGACTAATCTAACAAATTTGTCCAACAGTGCCAAAAGTGGAGATAGTGGACGAGCGAGGGCGCCCTCTACAGGACAAGTTCTACAAAGAAGGCTCGATCATAGAGCTGCGCTGTGTGGTGAGCGAGGTGCCCCAGCCAGCCAACCAGGTCAATTGGAAGCACGGCAGTCGCATGCTGAATTACGACACCAAGCGCGGCGGAGTGAGGTAGAGTATACTATTTTATAGATGGCTGTATAAGCAGGAGTCCTTAGTCCATTTTTTTCTGAATTCATTTTCGATCATCATCATCAACAGCCCTTCATTCGTTCACTGCTGGACATAGCCCGCTTTTATGGCACGCCACTGAGCTCGATCTTCGGCCCTCCTCATCCAACCACTGCCATCCACCGAGCGGATTTTCGATGTCATTGAATAAATCAAGAAAATGTTTATTGGTATATGTCAAAAAAATAACTGTAAATATTTATACTTATGTAAGCATAAAAATTGGACTAAGCATTTGAGGTTTATGCGCGCGATTGATCAAACGTCGGCGATTTAAACTCACAGGACACACGCGTAAGGGTTTTTCGATGTTATGTGTCTCATTCTCTCATCCGCCCTTATACGTCTTACTGCTGGGAACGTCTTCTGCTACTAGAGATGATTTAAGCCATAGTCCACTACGCTGGCCTAGTGCGGGTTGGCGGAATTCTCACCTAAGAAATTTCTAAGATTTTTGTAAGATTTCCAAAGTTCGCAGTTTTTAGATGTATTTCTTCGAAGTTAAAGAAAGTGATATTTCATAAAGAATATACACATAACTTCGAAAAGCCAAAAGTGTGTGCCTGGGGTTTGAACCTGCAACCGCTGACGTTATTGACCGTACGTTTAAACCTTGAGGCCATCACTGCATCACGGCCTCACTAAATTAGGCTTAATATTAAATATTTATATTTAACTTATAAATACAAATCTATTTTAATCTTCCCCTATATTAGTTCTATTTTTAATAAAACATAAATAAAGTCGATTGTACTGTATATTGAAAACCTTATTAAAATACAGCATTTCAACTTTGATTATATACACACAATACGTAACTTAAAAGTTAAAAATTAGTTAAAAATTCGGACGTGTCCAAAAATCGTATATTCAGTATTTCGTGCAATATTTATATTTGACGCTTGAATAGTAGTGAATATTGTGTAATTCTGTCTAATAAGGCACTACAATTGTTTTCTGCACTCTATGTAGCATAAGAAAGCTACATACACCACCTGCCAGTTTACACCTACACAACTACTTTGACAAGTAAAGGTGAATAACAAATCACTAAAATCCCCACAATGGTGCAGCTCAGTGACATCCAAGACTCCCAAACTCAGCTCGAGGAATGCTTTTCCAAAAGAATGGCCGAACTCGAAGCAAAGTTGCAGCTGGGAGGCTCTTCGAAGGATACTGTTGCGCGAGTTGCCGAAGAGTTCCGGGACTTCAGAGAGCTGATGTTTAACATCCTCAAGCTTTTGAGACAGCAGATAAGTGAATGTGCTCGTATGGTTGACACTATTGAGACAAGACATCGGCGTAAGACACTTATCTTTTTTGGAGTGTCTGAGAACACCAAAGAAAATTGCCCCAGCACTGTTCTTAATATTATAAATAATACAATGGCAGTTAAGGATTTGTGTTTGTCTCATATCACACAGTGTCACAGAATTGGCAACCACAATAAGGAGCATCATCGGCCAATTCTTGTGCGGTTCACTGGGCTTCAACACAGATCTTCAGTCTGGACGTCCAAGTCGAAGCTTAAAGGTTCCTCCATAACGGTGAAGGAATTCCTGACCAAATCCCGACAGCTGGTATTCTCCAAGGCTCGGCTTCACTTTGGAATAAGGTCTTGCTGGACTCAAGATGGCACAATAGTAGTCAAGACCTCAGATGGTAGCCGGGTCAAGCTCACGACGTTGGATGAACTAAACACTTTAATAGCAAAATTTCCCAAGACTTCAAGTTCATCTTCGGTGACTAAAGCGACAAAGTAGCGGGATGTCTAAGCAGGCCTAGATAAGTTCTTCGCATAATTTGTCACTAACACTTGCGTGCTATCAACTTGTATTTGTTTGTTTTCTAGTATCTATTTGGTTATCCTTTTGTGTTGTCCACTATAATTACTTGGTGTGAGTTGTTATTATTGTTATAATACTTTCACTATTCTAATGTCAGCGCAATACTTAATTGTGTTTGTTTTTGTTTTTATTTAATGTCAACTTGACGTTGACAGCTCACGAACGTCACACCATTCTTTCGTTCGGAAACCATTTATTATAAACCATTTAGATAGTATTATTTTTAACTTTATTAATTTTTGTTGTTATTACTACTTGTGATTTGTGTCATTTTTGTTATAATTACTTTTTGTTATTGTTTTGTTTCATACCTTGTGTACTGTAGAGTGTAGTTTGCTGGCGGGTGGTGCAGAGACTAAATTGCAGTGACCCATAGTCATACCTATTAGATAATACTTAATTATATTATTCTGATATATATTGTAATTTATTATTTGTAGTATTTTATCTATATACTTAAACTCATACGTATCACATATATATGTCTTCTAATAATAGTTCATTTCATACTGCCAACTCTTCAAATTCTTTTTCCAGTGACGACAGTTTCAGTTCTACGACGGAGGTGCTTGGTGACTTGGTGCGACAAACTTTTGATTCAAAGTATTCTCAAAGCTTTAATGTGTGTCATATAAACGCACAAAGTATACCAAGCCATTATACAGACTTGCTTGACACTTTTGCCGATGCCAACGTTCATGCCGTCCTGATTTCGGAGAGCTGGCTCAAACCTCATCTACTTTCAGCTACCTACTCTCTTCCTGGCTTTATTCTTTTTCGAAATGATCGAGTCGGAAAAAGAGGTGGTGGCGTTGCAATCTACTTGCGTAGCAACATCACTCATAAGATTATTGCTTCTTCTTCCGTTTCTTCTTCACCTTCCGCAGAATATCTCTTTCTTGAGGTTTGGGTCAGTGGAGTCAAATCCTTGCTAGGAGTGGTTTACTGTCCTCCCTCTATTGATTATGTCTCCAGTGTCGAATCGATACTGGAATCTTTAGGATCGGATTACGCACATCACATCATCATGGGAGATTTCAACACCGATCTCCTTTCCCCCACGTCCTCTCGGTCCCGTAAACTTCTCGAAATCCTAAGGTCAGCCAGTCTACATGTTCTACCTCTGCAAGCCACACATCACAACATTGACGGTAATGATACCTGGCTAGACCTTATCCTTACCTCAAATCCTTCCCTTGTCACAAGTCATGGTCAGTATTTGGCTCCTTGCTTTTCTCATCATGACCTCATCTTCCTGTCCTATGCCCTTAAACCCACCAAAATTCCCTCGAAGTTTCTGCGCATACGTTGTTTTGGTCGTTTGAATGTGGAGAACTTGCGCAGGGATGCTGCTAGTATTATGTGGGATGCACTGTGGGCAACTCCGTCAATTGATGACAAAGTGGAAATTTTTAATACTAGCCTGCTCGCTCTGTACGACGTCCATGCACCCGTAAAAAATATTAAAATAAAGCGCCCCCCAGCTCCCTGGATGACTGTTGATGTAAGAAAGGCAATGAAGCGCAGAGATGGCGCCTTCCGCAAATTCAAGAAGCACCGGTCAGACGCTAACTGGAGTAAGTTCAAAATCGCGAGAAATCGGTGTAACCAGGTGATTCGTAATGCAAAACGCCGACATATCCTAGATAATATTTCTAATTCCTCCCCGGCTAATACCTGGAAGTTCCTTGGAACCCTAGGTATTGGCAAATCAAAAAATCTAGAATTTCCAAGGTGTATTGATTTGGATGATGTCAATATTCATTTTACTAGTTCTACTTCCCTTGATCACCAAATCAAACGCCGTACTCTCGAGTTTTTAAACAGTCTACCTCGCCCCAATATTAATCCTTTTCATTTTTCTCCAGTAGCTGATGACGATATCAAAAAGGTTATCCTGTCCATCAAATCCAATGCTACGGGCTGTGATAAAATCAGCCGTCGCATGATAATTCCCATACTTGATCTTCTCCTTCCCGCTATTTCCCACATCATCAATGCCTCTCTTCACTCCGGCATGTTTCCGTCCTTGTGGCGGAACGCTCATGTCATACCTCTCCCTAAAATCTCAAATCCATCAACTCCTAACCATTTCCGTCCCATATCCATATTGCCTTTCCTATCCAAAGTGCTCGAGGCCTGTGTTCACAAGCAGCTGTCCCATTTTATTTACCTCAACAACTTTTTGAGTCCGTTGCAGTCCGGATTCAGGCCTGGCCACAGCACTGTTTCCGCTCTCCTCAAAGTGACTGGCGATATTAGGACTGGCATGGAGAAGTCAATGGTTACTGTCTTGGCTTTAATCGACTTTTCCAATGCCTTCAATACCGTCAGTCACGACATCCTTCTAGCTATCCTTTCCTCGCTTATGATATCGCCTGAAGCTCTGGAATGGTTCTCTAGTTATCTTCAGGGACGTCAGCAATCGGTGCGCCTTGATGACTTATCGTCTAATTGGCGCAACCTAGTTTCAGGCGTTCCTCAAGGCGGTATACTCTCTCCCTTGTTATTTTCTATTTTCATTAATCTTATTACCCAAGACCTTCAATGTGCGTATCACCTGTACGCCGATGACTTGCAAATTTACTCCCAAGCAAGTGCTGACTGTGTGTCTTCAGCTATTGAAGCGGTTAATAGTGATCTGGCTCGCATCAAGGAATGGTCCGACAATTTTGGCTTGTCCGTCAACCCTTCCAAATGTCAGGTCATAATTGTCGGCAGCCCAAGGTTGGTAACTAGATTAGACACGAATTCTCTTCCACCTGTCGTGTTTAATAGATCTGTCATTGACTGGTGCTCAGCCGTTAAGAATCTTGGCTTGTATATCGACCCAACTTTGAGCTGGCGAGTCCAGGTCACTACGGTATGTCAAAAAGTCACGAACTCTCTTCGCGCTTTATACCGCTTGAAGAATTTTCTGCCTGTAAAGACCAAAGCAATGCTTGTGCAGACTTTGATTTTCCCTATAATCGACTATGGTGATGTGTGCTATTTCGATCTGAATGCAGAATACCTCAATAAACTCGACCGTCTTCTTAATAACTGCATTCGATTCATTTTTAACCTTCGTAAATATGATCATGTGTCCTCTTTCCGCTCCCAATTAAAATGGTTGCCTATCCGTCAACGTCGTTCTCTGCGTGCACTTACCACCCTATTTTCTATTCTTATTTCTCCTTCATCACCCTCCTACTTAACTCCTCATTTCCAGTACCTGGGTACCAACCATACCAGAAACCTTCGCTCCTCAAGCAATCTCCTCCTGAAGTGTCCCCCCCACACCTCTGATATTGTTCATTCTTCCTTTTTCATCCAAGCCATTCTCCTATGGAATGCACTCCCCCTCGAAATCAGGTCGGCTACAACTCGCTTGGCTTTTAAAATAAAAGTTCGGCAGCTTATTTCAAGAGAAATTACTGGATAATATGTGTGTTGTACGTCTTCTGTTCTTTTTCCCTCTTTTATATATGTATATATTATATTTTATGTATTTTATATAAGTATATGTATTTTTATGTAAGTATATGTATGTATTTATATTTATTATATGTGTAATGTATGTTTATTAGTTTTTGTATAGAGTTTTTTTCATTACGCTATTTATGCACCTACCTTTAATCTCTGCATCACCCTAAGGTTGACAGTTAGAGAATGCCTCAGGCATTATGTCCGCCTTTATACACATTGTATAATAAGCATAAATAAATAAATTGTATAATAAATAAAAGTCAAAATTCATTTGAAATGCTTCATTCTTACCCAAATATACTTTTTGAACCTCGTAATATTCAAATTGTCTTCACAATCACCTTCGTTTCTAAGAAGCACGTTCTGTACACAAATCTGAAATGAACCTAAAATTGATATTAATATTAGAATTTGCAAAATGCAGACAAATTGAATGCAAATGAAAGTTAGAATATTCAATTTCGAAACAGATATTTGTCAACCGCAAAAGTGCGAATAAATTTCACAATTTAAAGTGATAACACAATAAAGGCATATTGGTGTAACTCGATCAGCCCATTTACATACGTCCACTTGTTAGGCCCGTGCCCAGCATACCACGTAGATAAAAGTGATGAATATGATAGTTGAGGGATGGACAAGCAGAGAAAGGCCAAAGACATGATGGATGGAGAACATGACTGATATGAAAGACAAGGGAATGTTTGAAGACATGACGGTTCACAGGGATTATTGGAAGGATGCTTGGAACCCAAACGAAATTGACACATAACAAGGATATGACTTTGATGCTGGGAACGGGGCTCCTCAACGTCTCTTAAAGTTAGGCCTTAGTCCACCACGCTGGCATATTGTAATTACGGGGACTACACACTTGAGAAATTCTCAAGAATTTTTAGGTCTGTTGGTTTCCTTATATGTCGAAATGTCCGAGATGTTTGACTGGGGTTTGAACCCGTGACCTTTCGACTTTTGTCAGAGCCTAAATCTCTAGGCACTCTGATGTATAACCCCGCTGATTAATAAAGGACCAGAGAATATAAGTTTTCATAATTAATTTACTTAAATCAGTGCCCTACCTAATTAAGGCACCCTATATTAAGTAAATAATTCACAAGCTATCCGAAATTTGCCCCCGCAATTTATCTTGAAGCAGCGATGGCCTCGAGGTTTGGGCGCGCGGTCGAGAATCTCGGCGGTCGCGGGTTCGAACCCCAGGCACACACCTCTGACTTTTCGAAGTTATGTGTGTATTCACATTGAATTATCACTTGCTTTAACGGTGAAGGAAAACATCGTGATGAAACCTGCACACCTAAGAGTTCTTGGGAATTTCTTAGGTGTGTAGTCCGCCAATCCGCACTAGGCCAGCGTGGTGGACTATGGCCTATACCCTCTCAATGGTAGAGGAGACCCGTGCTCAGCAGTGGGCGTATATGGGTTGATGAAGAAGAATTTATCTTCAAGTTACTATTATCATCCTTTGCTAATTAAATACAAACTTCAAAAGTGTATTAATTTTGATTATAAAATTCGCGAAAATAAGGTTCTAAAAGTTACCGTTGCCTATGCAGCTAAGCAATATTAGCCAGTCTTAAATTAAGTTTGAAAACATCTAAGTACATATTTTAAAATTATTCTAAAGGGAATATTGATGTATGTATACATACTTACAAATGTCAGATCTATTTATGCAACTATTTGGTGTATTTTTTGGACACATCTCCAACATTTGTTTCCAAAAGCTGCCGCATCCTTCTACCGTGTTAGTCCCACACGATAACATCAGTAAGTGTTGGAAGTTACTAGAAATATGTCTGGCTTACTATTACAAGATTCTGTGTTACAATTTTTAAAAGTCATTTAGTTATGTATACTACGAAATTCTATACAACTTGTAGAACCTCGTAGTACTCATAGCTGAATAAGTGCCAAAATTGTAACATAGAATCTTGTAATAGTGAGCCAGCGATATGTGGTATTATTATTATAAAAAAAATTAATATATTTTTTTATTATTATTATTTAATTAATGCAGAATTCGGAACACACTGACGAAAGATACCTCAGTCCTACAAAGGTTCTGAACATTCCATCGCGCAATAAATCTCAACCTCGAAGGGTCCAAAATTCGGACAACTTTGAAAACTATTCCTTTATCAAGTGTCCGTATCTTGTTGACGTTATAGATTAGGTGGGTACTCTCGCGGTTTGTACGTGGGTTGTTATTTATATACATACTTATATATAGATATATGTTTACTGACAATATGTCTTTCTGAAAGGACTCTCTATTTGTAAAGTCACGTTCGGCAATTATTTGTAACCTAAACTGATTGTAGGGTTGATCGGATTTTACTTAAAGTAACCTATTCTCTAGTAACCCGCTTTAGGCCAGCGTGGTGGACTAAGGCCTAAACATTCGAATGGTAGAAGTGGCCGTGGGACGTATATGGACTGATGAGATGAGATTGTCTAATCTACTTCGAAGGTTAAAGAAGAAATGTATTTGTTCAACCCTGCCTAGGTACGCTAATCTTCAAGCGTCGATTTTTTCATCTATCAGTGTTTTAATCTTAAAAATATCAACAAGCTTGTTTGAATATTGGGGGTCCTGAAATGAGATTTATTTTATTTGGACAACATCGTGCTGACTACCAGGCACCTTTGCTGCTTTGTCGTGGCAGTTTAAAAAAAAATATTTCTTATTTGTAAGATTTGTTTTTTAATATTACTGCCAGTTGCACCTAAATGTCAATTTATGACGTTTTTTTTACTATGCGGATGTATTCGGCCAGTTATACGTAAAACGGAACGCTGAATGGAGACATAAAGAATGTTTGCCAAGGTACATGTTTTACTGTCGAGACATGCGTGCGTGATACATGTTTGCTTCCTGTTTTTACGCATGTTCTTGCGGTTTATAACCTATAAATCTCGGGCAGGTCATATTCCATTCTCAATGCTGGGGAATAAAAATATATGACCTTTTTTATTCGCCTTTATTAACCCTTGCACTTTGATTGAGTCGTTTGGCAGTTGTTTTTTTAGGGTTCTGTACCCAAAAGGGTAAAACTGGACCCTGTCACTAAGACTTCGTTACCCATCTGTCACCAGGCTGTATTTCATGAACCATTGAAAGGTGATGTATTTCTATTGCAGCGATAACAACAAATACTAAAATACAGAATAAATAAATGCACCCAACAGTCACACATAGTACTGACCCCACATTAAGATACGAGTCTTGTGTCGTGGGTATCAGAAACTACGAGAGTCTTTTCGGTCTCTCAAACAAATTGAACCCCCAGCCACTCTTTTCGCTCGTGTCTAGCCAACTGTGCCATGGGACTGTAAATGTTCTTTGATTGAAATAGTAAAAACTAAATTTAATTTTTTTGAATAGTTTTGTAATTTAAATTGTTTATTATTTTATGTTTTTATACAATATGTAATACTAACAATTGTAAGTCAATTTTATTTTCAACAATCCAAGTGTTTTGTTCAAGACAGTAATCTTACATTAATAAACAAACGATAAAATTTATGAACAGTGTGAATTACAATGTAAGTGTTTTGTTCAAGACTGTTATCTTACATTAATAAAGAAATGAATAAATTTGTCAACAGTGTGAAGACAGAAGCGACTGCGAACGGTGCGCTGTCTCGGCTGTACATAGCCAACGCGAACAGAAACGACTCAGGTAACTACACGTGTTCGCTGACCGACGTCGCCGCTTCGGCTGTCTCCGTGCATGTGTTGAGAGGTAAGTAGCAGTATCCCACTGTATCACCGGCACCGATTTACGAGTGCACACTCCAGGCGTCCCAGAAAAATCGTTACATCTTTGGCAAATTTCAATAATTTGTAATAATAAAAATTGTTTTTTAAAGCTTGAATATAATATACTATTATCTCAAAATTTCGTTTACCGCAATCATTTCCTTCCCTTTCAAAAAAATTGTTGAAAAAACGCTTTTTTTTCGGCTTCTAAAGCAGACTACTGCCTTAATGAATTTGAAGCTACTTAACTATCATCATCATTCTCCTGCCCTGATCCCAATTCTTGTTTGGGGTCGGCGCAGCATGTTTTGTCCTTCCTTCCTGTGTGGAAGGACAAAACATGCTGCATAAGAGTTTTGGCAGATGTTTTACGGCCGGCCGCCTGCCTGACGCCAACCCTCCTTGGGAATTAACTATGTATATCTACAATAATTAAGTTTTGAAATTAAGAAAATCTACTAATTAAAATTATTAATTATTACGTTTTATCCAATGTATACTTGTATAAGTACAAGCATCTATATATAAATACCTTGAAGTTCTTAAAGTTATTGATAACTGATGCCACTAAAAAACCTTTAAGGAAATTTACATGCAACAGTAGAAAATATCATTGCGATTCATGATCACGTATAATCAATCGCAAAATATTCAAGGAAAACAACAAGAAAATTTCGAAATTGCGCCCCGTTCTTTCTTCGATATCCATTTGAAATAACACTGGATATTACTTAATGCGAAATCCGACACGAATTCTTAATAACGGAATTTGATTGCTAAGGTTTTGTTACATCTCTGAATAATTTCAACTTTGCTCTTAATTTTTTACAGGGTGGATTCAACCGTGATCGGAAACTAAGGCCGGTAATAGCAAAGGATAGCAAAGTCCCTAGCGTTAAAGAAAATACCGACAAAAAAACGTTTTCCATACAAACATATCAGTATTTAATGTATGGAAAACGATGTAATTTTATTATTTTCTCAGGATTTTCTTTAACACCAAGGGCTTTGCAATCACCTTAGCTATTACATCCCTTAATTTCCGATCACGGTTTGAATACACTCTGCATAAAAATACGTCAAAAGTTTTCGGAATATACCCAAAATCCTTAATGGTACTACTAGCTCACATAAAACCTTCGTAAAGCCACTCAATCCTCTTTCATTCGATGAATGAGGTTGCAGGCCTAATTTATTAGTAAAATATTCGTATATGGCAACTCCGGGTGTAGATTCCACGAGTAATAGTGATCGAACTGAGTGTACCGCGCTTCGAAATCAAACTGTGAATATCCGATAGTGTGTTTGATTGCGTCAGCTGGATAAGCTGTTGTTATAGATATATTTGTCACATTCATTCATGGTTGTACCACCTAATCTAAGGGATAGACAGAGGTGTATTTTTGTACCCATGTTTCAATAGCTGTGATTTTAATTCTGAAGAAAACGGGACGAGTCAATACCCAATTTTTCAGGTATATATCAGAATCCGAGCTGCTACTGCGAATTTCCAATAAAAAATCCAATAACTTTGCCCGACCAGAAATGGACTGAAGTTGAAATAACTACTCATACATAGAACGAACCGCGTAATTATGTATGCTGGCACGAGTCAATTCCCGTTTTTTCGGGTATATTTCCAAAATCAATGCTGCTACTGCGAATTTTCTATAAAAAATCACTAACTTTGCCCGACCAGAAACGACACGAAATTGAAATAATTACTCAGGCATAGATCACATCGCACACATATGTGCCGGGAGACAAAGAAGCAGTCAATAGAAGTAACTCTAAAATATACCTTAAATTGTAGTTTTAAGATTTACAAGCTCCCGGTTCAGGTTTAGCAAAATTACATTAGATTTTTATTTTACATTGAATTCTTACCAGTACCACGGAGTTTAGAAATGGGCCCGTAAAACCGCTTGGCCCCTCTTACGTGGGACTGATACGTAACAAAATGTGGGTTTAAAAATCCACCTCAATACCTTCTTGGAATTGAAGCTTATATCCGTCTGTATGGTCTTTATATTAACTAATAATGCCTTGTTCGCAGGTGAGAACCCTCTGGCTATGCAGCGGGGCAGTGCGTCTACTTTCTCGCATCCATGTCTCACTGCCACCGTTCTGTTCGTCAGCTGACAATTGCTAGGCGCGACTTCGCGCCTCCATTAAACTTAATAGAATTGTAAGCACTATAATCCTTAGATATTGTGACGTTGACGGAATTACTGTTAAGTACTGGGAGGAGTCAAGGTTAATTTTTTTATTTTTTTTTTTTTCAATATCACTTCATTGTTCGTAATGGAGAAAATGTGTTTAGGGAATGGCTTTTATCCAGCGACCTTTGAAAAGTTATGATATTGTATAAGTTAATTTATGTAGTCTTTTGTTTTTGTTTTAGACCCAAAGGTCACTTAAATAATTTTGACCCCAGACAAGTTCTGTGTCATGGGTATCAGAAACTACGAGAAACTTTTTGATCTCACAATCACTTAGATCCAAAACTAATATTTGTGGATCACGCAAACTATTATTGTTAAATAAAGATTTAAAGCTGAAGGATTATTATTATTCGGATTTTTTATTGCAAGCAGGGCTTTTAGGCTTCAGAATGCACAGAATCATAATGTTTAACCACGGTTAATAAAGTTAGTGGTAACATAAACACATTCAGTTTTTTTCAATATAAACCTATTTAGTCCGCTTAAGCTCTGAAGCCATAGTCGTCACAACTTTTTATCATCTCCGAATCATTAGGGCCCCTTTAAATATAACATTAACTAACCAAGGGGTTGTTGAGCCACTTCCACACTTTCGAGCCCAACAACCGGTTGCTTTTACGACTGTTTTACGGTCGTGTGGAACACGCTGGGCGTTTTATAGCGTCACGTGGTATCGGTTTCATACATTATGGCTCGCAAGATACGAAAATCTTTGGCAAAATTCTGTTATGTGGTATGTGGCAAAATATTATTAGTAAATTAATTAAAGCGTCATGTTTGGTTGGTTTTTATTTATTGGCTTTGCCAGCGTTTTTTAAAATTGAATTATAAGGTATAGGTTACATTACCCGTCTAAATTTCAACTGTGTATGTATTATGGCCTATGTCCAACAGTGGACGTAATTTATTGATTCCTGTTGATGATGATGATGATGATGTATCATGGTTTATGAGATAAAGCCTAGTGACAAACGAATAGATAGATAGTTAGGCGAGCAGCAAAGTCTTAGTAATATATACTCAGCCTATCGCCGTCCACTGCTGAACGTCTTGAGCAGCCCTCATCCATCCGTTACCAGCCACCTTTCTCAAGTCGTCGGACCATCGTGCTGCAGGACATCCCACACTACGTCTGCCCAAACGTTCTTATAATAGGGTCCCGTTTTATCCTTTAAGTACGGAATCTTCACAACGCTTTAAAGATAAACGCGTCAAAGAATAAGTCTTGGATATAATTCTGCGTTCAAACTGAAAACACTTGTGTTGTATAAAGTAAATTGTTTGTGCTGTTTTCTTCGCCAAGTTCTGCGGCAAGTTTGTTTTTTAAGTTTGAAATGCGCCGTAGTTTTGTTTCAGTTTGAGTTGGAAACAGCGGTGAAGAGGTCTTCTCGCTTGTTAGTCAATAACGTTTTTTGTTCACGATTGTTTATTTTATGCATTATTGCACAATTTTATATTGTAAATAATATATTGTTTGCTATACACTTTATGATACCTGGTTTATTTTTTCTTCTTCCAAAAACTGTTTGTAAGAAATCGCCTTGAGCAATAAGGCCGTCACTTGTACTGTAAGTCTGTACTACGTTAAGCTTGACATTATCAAAGCGAGCCTCTGAGATCGGCCTCATTCTAACAACATTATTAGATTCTATTTTCAACATCTTCATACCTACGCCTTTGTAGAACCAAGTTTTTTTTTGTTTTTTACCTTCAATCCATTTTGACACATTGATCATGAAATAAAAAGTATAACTCATTTAGACGTTTTACAGAGAAACTCTAGGATAATATCTTCGAAATGTTTGCTGATCATCTTCAAGTGGTGGGAATAAAGCGCGAATCTATCAAACCATGAACGACTGAAATCACAAAAATTACGGTTGAAATCGCAATAAAAATATTAAAAGTCAGTCAAACACATAAAAGCTGGTTTACGGTCTTTCGGGAGACCGTGGGCTGTAAATTTGCTTTCCAACAATCGTAAATTTTGATACTTTAGAATACGTTTAAGGTGAAATATAATAGATATCGCGACGCGGTGCGTGACCCGAATATTATGCGAAATATTTTCCAACTTTAAAATTACCGACCTTGTTGTTTAGACCTTTACGTTATTGTAACCTGAGTTTTAATGTCGCGTAAATACTGTTATCTCTCGTTCTGTTTTCAAATTTATTTCATGGGATCTATTCAGCCCCAGTTTCGTTCCTATTCTACGCGAACGCTGCATTATTTCAATGCATTATAAATGTGCTTTAAGTCCTTTCCAAATTTCATATCTATCAGGGTACAGAAAATTCAAATCAGCCCAGTGAAAGCGTTACAGACGGATAGAGTCACTTTAAATATTATATCCCATAGATGGGCACCGGTCTCCTCTACAAATGGGTTTAGGTCTTAGTCAACCTTAGTTTTAATATCAGTAGCTATATGTAGAAGTATATATGTCTCCATAAGTAATCAGCGTTATATTTTCAGCTTCTATTGATTTTAGTGATACAAAAGATATTTTGTTACGGAAGCTCTATTTCAAAAGAAATTCTTGATTAGATTGGCTACTGCTCTTTGTGTCAAGACTGCGAAAATAAAAATAGAAATATGCACATTTGATTTAGAAACTGAACATTGATCAATACTTTCTTAGAATACTACGCTACGCATATAGTTTGTATCGGGTCTCTTGTTGTTGAGATTGGGAGGTCCTGCGATCGATTCCCGGGGAGGTAAAATGTGATGAAATGTTCTCTTAAATTTCTCTTACTTGTATAGGAGGCTTGTGTCTAGTAGTGGGACGCATTTGGAATAATAATGATTAAATATAATATTTTGAAGCACCAAGCCCCATATTTGCCGCTCTGTCAGCTAAATAGTTCGACAATCAAGAACTTTTAAGGGCACTAAAACTGTTTAGATGTTTGGCGCAAATCCAAATAAGTTCGTTTGTCGTCCCCGTTGAAGTTTGGGTCAACAAATTGTTGCTTTGGATGAGTGCCATGTATTGACGTCATATGGATAAATAGTATATTTTTGGTGAGACCTGACGTTACGTGATGAATGGTGATTTTTGCTATTTTTCTATACCAGTTCCTCCTATTGTTCAATGTTATAATCCTTTTACTTCTATTTCATAATAAAGCCTACAAGTACACTGGAATAATAAAGATTTAAGTTTCGCTTACTTTTTTTAAGTAAAATAAAATTTGACGCTATCTTAACCTCGGCTCACAGAACAGTTGAGTAAAAAAGGATAATAGACAGTATTTTGTATGGGGGTAAGTGTCGCTGCTTGTCTGTCACCTGTTCAATCTACTTCGATAATGAAAATTTTAAAAGAAAAATGAAGGACTGATATTGGTTGTCACACATAAATTAATAAAAGTTAGTAAAAAACAATGAATCAATCACACAATCAATAACAATTACATTAATAGTCTTGATGTTACACACAACCCGATTTACTAAAAAGCGGCCGTTTCAAATAAACTTATGATAGTCTAATCGTAGGCTCGGCACACTCGGCATGTTATAAACTTTTCTAGTGTCATTCAACTGTTCTGTGATCCCGGCTGTAATAGTTTTTTTTTTATTTGCAGCAAGACATATCAAAATAAAAGTCATAGAAGGTCGCTGGATAAAGGTTTGAAAAAGCCTTACATTTGAACGGGAGGGGGATTAAGTCCAATAACTGTCTGGTGTTAGAATACACGTTTTAGTGTGCCGTTTTGGGTCCACCCTGTATACACGGCTTCTAATAGGCCGGCAAAATTGTGTCGACGCTAAATTATTGTATTATCATTACGAGCAAGTTGACTCTAAAATTATCACGAAATGTCGGTATAAAAAATGAATTTCCTGTATGCAGTATAAAGGTTTAAAACAAAAGTAAGGTAATTTTGTTTAAATATTATTGTCTTCAAAGAAATAAAAGTATCGTCATTTTTTCTGTTATATCCAATATGTTTGTCGAATGTATGATGTAAATAATTATTGTAAATAATGATGAAATTTTAGATAGATAATTAAATGTACCGTGTATAAATCACTCATTACCATCTCTAGATTATGTTTTACCTAAGCCTTGTAATTTGCTATAAATGTTAGCTGACTATACCGCACAAATGAGCATATTAAATTTGTTACAACTGTTTAACTCTTCGATAAACAGTCTTCAAAATAATAATATACAGTATTGTAAAATAAAATAAAAAATGGTTGACTTATAATCTTATAAACCTAAAAGTTACATAGAAACAAACTTTTCGGGTTCACAAGTGATTTAGCTAGTACGATGGTTGTTGTTGATAAAAAAAACGTTGGAAATATTTATCAAATTTCTGATTCTTGAGCTGGAACAATAAAAAAGCCACTTGTAGCTTCTGATACAAATTATGTTATCCATTAATGATTATTATACAGGGTGTATTTAGACCGTGATCGAAAACTGAGGCAGGTAATAGCAAGGGTGATTACAAAACCAATGGCGATATTAAAAATCGCGACAAAAAATAAAAATTTTGACGTTTTCCATACAACCGTCGGTGTTAAAAGTATGTGGTTTGTATGGAAAACCTCAAAAATTGTATTGTTTGTCGGGATTCTCTCTAATGCCAGGGGGTTTATAATCATTATCGCTATTACCTGCCTCAGTTTTCGATCACGGTCTAAATACACCCTGTTTATTCAGGCTTAAATTTTTTTTGGTTGTAGAGGAGGCCCGTGCCCAGTAGTGGGACGTGTTTGGGCTGATATCGAAAAGTGTAGGAGACTGTTCAAAGACTAAAACTGTATTTTTGGTTATATTCGAATAGGCTTTAGCATTATGCAGACTTGCGGTATGCGGTATAGTTAGCTGAGCTATCAACAGCAAAATCTCACTAAGAATTTATGTTAATCTTGTATTGGGAAATTTGAAACCTTATGTTAAATAAATTAATTATAAACTGCTCTACAATTTACAGTTCTTTCGATCTATTAATAACTATGGATATATTTATCTATAGAATGTTATTTCGAATCGAACCCGCGACCATACCTTATACCAGCTAGCGCCTAGTTTGCTCTACCATGGGAGATGTCAAAATACATCATTTTTTCATCCACACTTTTCCATGTATCTTCATAATGGAACTAATATATTAAAACCAACCAATAAATTTAGCTAATTTGACTAAAAACTTGGTGTGATTTCGCTGTTCTTTCATCAAACACATTCCGTCTCCTAATTCTATTGTATTCAATTACGAAATATCATAATACAATAACAATGTTTCTTTTTGTATTTCAATATTATTTGTTTAGTTTAATTTAAAATAAGTTAGATTTATTTGTGTCGCTTAAACAATGAAATAATTAATTAAGAACATATTCTTTTTGATAATTATGTTTTGTATAACTGTATTCTGTTTTGTTAATGATTTTGTTTCTACAAATGTACTTTTTATTCTTCAGTAATTACAATTCTAGCTATCATGTGTTTATGTTATTTTTATTAGCTACAATTTAATTACAGTTTTAATTTGTTTATTTGATAAAAATTATGTTTGTAAAATACAGATGCTTATTAAAATTGTAATTGTGCTAATATTATTTCAGTTCTTTGTGATCGTTTTATGTCTTATTAAAATTATTTTCATTTTAAACATGACTTGAAAATATTAAGCTATAAATTCTTGTACACGAAACTAAAATTATGTTTGCATCCACAGCGTCACGTTTAAAATCGATCAATCTCATACTTCGTCCCTTCGTATCTTCGTATTAACTCAAACTATACTTAATGTAAGGCATACAGCATGTTGTTTCTAATAAATGACATCGGAATATACGTTACGAATTATTGTGTTGTTTTATTTTTAATCTTTTTGTAAATCCATGTTTGACTTGGCTGGTCATAACTTACTTCAACAGTGAGAAGAAACATCGTGAGGAAACCTGCATACATAATAAGTTCTTAGGAATTCCTTAGGTGTGTAGTCTTCCAACGGTTACTAGGCTAGCGTGGTGGACTAAGGTCTTAACCCTCTCAGTCGCAGAGGAGACTCACGCCCAGCAGTGGGACGTATATGGGCTGATAATGATAGTGATATTTGGGGTTTACCACTAATCGCCATGCTTTGGGGGCTGGCGAGTGGAAGCCGTAGTGTCTTGCACTGATGACGCTGCCGACTTTTGGTAAAGCCCTTGGACTCATGACGCTTCTGATAAGAATGTTCCGGAAGTCTTTAAGTTAAGCCTTTGGCCAGCACAGGACATATTAAGGCTCATGATAATGAAATGATTAAAAGTCCTCGACTAATTAATTATCTCTTCAAGTAACACGAGGTGTTTAATCTAGCTACCCTTGCTAATTTTAGTAGAAAGATGATCTAATATTGGCAAATAGAAATACCACGTTTAACGTGTCTCACCGATCATATCTAACACGTTTTTGAATGCCTTAATCAAAGAGCCCAATGAAGGAATGGTAGTATGAGCGAGTATTATTGTACATATGTATTAGTAGTATTAGCTTGGCCAATAAGAGTTGAATCTAATACATTTACGCTAATTACTTGACTTATGTTGCGCGATTAGATCGTCTAGTTTCACTCTAGTGCAATGTAAAAAAATAGCTAACAATATTATCCATGTATTATGTATTTATTTAAAACTTTATTACACACACAAGATTAAAACTATGAATTGCAGTAGATAAAATAAGATCAACGGGCAAAGATATAACACAAACCAGTCTCTTAGAAACAACCAAGTATGCAAATGTACCAAAAGATATGAAACGTGGTAAGTGTACTTTCATTAAAGGGAATAAATAAAAAGAAATCTTTACGTTAAAAAAAAAGTATACAAACCAGTACCATTATTGAGTTTAACACACAAAATTTCCCGATTCATTTTTAAATAATAAACCTCGCGCGTGTAACATCAAAAGA
Source organism: Cephonodes hylas (assembly GCA_030295005.1). Taxonomy (NCBI): domain Eukaryota; kingdom Metazoa; phylum Arthropoda; class Insecta; order Lepidoptera; family Sphingidae; genus Cephonodes; species Cephonodes hylas. Next base: position 3,837,999 of record AP025385.1, read on the forward strand.
GCAATAACCTGACTTCAAATGTACCATTAAATACCAGCGGCGAATCTTATAAAATATAAATCATCCGCAATGAAATAAAACCTTTGCCCGACAGCATCAGAAGGCCAATTAATAAATTACCGTTTAGCTCCCCGGCACGATGGGGATTAAATCATTTCGCAGCGGAAAACGTAAAGAGTAGCTCTGGATTTGTAAGGCCGCTTCGATTCTGAAGATTTTTTGTTTTGTTTCGTTTAGACAGGCAGGAGTTATTACAGATGTGAATGAAACATGGACTGTGAACGAAGACTAAGACTGGATATAGTTACGGTGATTATGAATGTACTTTAAAAACTTTACTAACTACCAACTTTTCCTTATCCTCATAAGTATAAATTGCATATGGTGATTCGGAAAATGTCAAAATTTTTGTTTTGTTTTTTTTTTGCGTCAATGTGTTTTTAGTCACAATAATATAAGATTCATGTTTTTATTCCTTGATAAGATAGCACTTAAAAACGACTTCCCTGAACTGTTTGTTCATTTCGTCTTACTGTATCTTTCTCTTCTTCTTCTTCTTCATCAACCCATATAAGCCCACTGCTGGGCACGGGTCTCCTCTACCATTGAGAGGGTTTAGGCCATAGTCCACCACGCTCGCCTAGTGCGGGTTGGCGGACTACACACCTAATTCCTAAGAACTTTTAGGTGTGCATGTTTCATCACGATGTTTTCCTTCACCGTTAAAGCAAGTGATAATTCAATTTGAATACACACATAACTTTGAAAAGTCAGTGGTGTGTGCCTGGGGTTCGAACCCGCGACCGCCGAGATTCTCGACCGCGCGCCTAAACCTCGAGGCCATCACTGCTTTATCGTCTGCATCTTTATCGTCAAATAAGTCTTAGTAGCCCTTGCGATAAGTTTGTTTTTATACTTCTTCTTCTTCTTCATCAACCCATATACGCCCACTGCTGAGCACGGGTCTCCTCTACCATATATAGTATATACTTATGTATGTCAAATATTAAAAACGCATTCAATTTACGTAAAATAAACTATATTCAAGATGGTGACTTCTCACTAACCATGAGCGCCAATTTTTATCAAATACCTGCATAGATCCAGTTATTGAAAGCGTTTACTAAACCCGTTCATTCTATACTTTACAATATTTTCAACGCTCACATATTATTCGGCCAACTGGCGCCACGGGTAAAGCGGCATTCAGAAATGCGAATGTTTTTAGTGGAATGAAAAATATATGCTATGTGATTTCTTATAGCGTTCAGCAGGGGTTTTATAATTCAAAAGATCAGTGTTTATTAGCATTGAATTATACCCGTAAAAGTTAGGTAGAGACGTGTGAAGTTTTGCCAGTTATTTTAAAACAGTGTTTCTTAACCTTTTAGTCATGAGGGACCATTTTGACAAATGCCAGCCCTGCCAGGGACCACCAAGCTGGTTAATTGGTAATATAACGTACATAAATGCGAATACGTAAGGGATTGTTTGCACAATCTATAAAAATGCATATTTTTCAACTAATACTTTTATTCATTTGATATTACACAAAGATTGATAATATTGGAGTATGCAATCACAACAATCTCATTAAAATTTAATGAGACTTTTGTGACTGCATGTTTTTTACTAATTTATGTATCCTTGGTTCAGTGTTACTCAACGCTAAGCGCATGTCGGCAGTAGCGTCCAACCGATTTCTGTACTTGTTTTTAATAACTAAAAGCGCCGAAAACCCTTGCTCGCATAGATAGGTTGTTGAAAATATAGTCAGGTAACGGATAGCAATTTCTCGAAGTTTTGGCAAAGAAATTGCTTTTTGGCCCCAAAAATCTTCAAGATTAATACCTGATTCAAATGTATCTTTTAAATTACTGTCGTTTTGCATTTCAATTACTTCCTCTTGAATTTCTTCTGACACTTCGGAAACGTTGATTAGGAAAGGATTCCGGATCAGTTTCTGGATACTTTTGTCCTCACAGTCTGGAAAATATCGATTGAATTCACTCTTTAAGTTTGTCAAATGGAGTATCGATTTCTCCTGCATTTCTACTTTAATCTCTGCACCACGATCGTCAATAACTTGGTTGACCGTATCAAATGCAGAAAAGTTTTTTCCTTCGACTTTATTTATCCATAGGTCAATTTTAGCAATAAACGCTCTAATTTTATCTTGATACGTGAATATATTGCTCATACCTTGCAACTTCAAATTGCCTGACCCTTGCAGTTGAAGGTTCAATTTATTCATATGCGCAAAAAAGTCGACTAAATAAGCAAAACGTATTTGAAATGCGGGCTCACAGAACTGATCAAGTAGCTCTTTGTTTTCCTTACTAGTTAAAAATATTTTTACTTCCTCTTTTAGTTCGTACAACCTGGCCAGCATGTTTCCTTTTGAAAGCCAACGGACTTCCGTGTGAAAAAGGAGAGTTTCATGTTCCGAGTTCATGTCACTACACAATTGTTTGAAAAGACGAGTATTTAGTGCGCTCTTTTTAATAAAGTTTACTACTTTTATTGCTGTTTTCATTGCAACAGCAAAGCAATCTGGAAGCGTTTTAGTTGCCAATGCTTGACGATGAATAAAGCAGTGCGTCGTGATTACCGATGAATTTTTGGCTTTCACCAAAGTTGCAAGACCAGAGCGAGAACCAAGCATAGCAGGAGCACCGTCCTTACAAAATCCGACAAGGTTTTCCCACATTAGTCCATGTTTTTCCATATATTGCGTTATTACGTTCATAACATCTACTCCTTGCGACGTCGTTTCAAGTTCTTGAGAAAATAATAACTCTTCTTTAAACGTTTTATTGTCTTCCAAATATCTAATAAACACAATCAATTGACAACATTGCGAAACATCTGTGGATTCATCACATTGTAATGCAAAATAAGGACTTTTTTTAATTTTATCAATAATTTGGTCTTCAATATCAGTTAACATTTTTTGAATACGAGACTTCACTGTGTCATTAGAAAGTGGTATTTCACGAATTTTCTTTTGAGCGTCTGGACCTAAAAGCTCTTCTGCAATTTTAAGCATACAGGGCTTTATTAGAGACTCACCAATTGTGTGAGCTTTTTTCGATTTGGCAATCAATTTTGAAACTTCGAACGATGCAGATAATGTTTTTTCAGATGTTGCATAACTTGTTCCACTGGATCCGAGTTTCATTTTTTTAAGATTTGTTAATTTACCTTCAAAGAATTCTCGCGGACGGTTACAAAAATTCGGATGTACGGTCTTCAAATGACGTTCCAACTTTGCCGGTTTTAAAGCGTCATTGGCAAGAACAGTCGTACATAAAACGCATTGAGGTCTAGTTTCCCCATTTATTTCTATTGAAGTAAAGCCCAGTTTAATGTATTCGTCGTCATATTTTCTTTTTGGTGGCATTTTTCTGAAAACACATTAATATATATATTAACAATACGTATAAAATTTTTCAACAAAAAATATGCATTAATTTATGACAGCTGTTGGAATGAACTATTGAATGAATTTTAATGAAACTTTACATTAATATAATTTATACATCAGAATAACACATAGCCTATAATTTATAAAATATTGAGATATATGTTCAAAATATAACGATAAGTACTAATTCTGCGCAGACGAAGTCGCGGGCACCAACTAGTCAAAAATAAACTATTTACCAAGGCAAACAAAAGAAAATAGCGTTTGTAATCCGCAATGGCTACGTGTGTGATGTAAATATAACTAATAAGATATAAATATTTTACTTACCTACGTAGGTACCTTTTCAAATCTGAAGTAGTAATTCGCTTGCTAACCTATGGCTAACAGTATTTGACTTATACCGTCGAACTTCAAGAATGAAAACGATTTACAAATATAACTACGAAATAAACAAACGCTCGAAACAATTAATTCTTCGAAAATCCTCTTACTTAGGTTAGACGGCCACTAGTGTCACAGGCACGAGTGCGAATGGAACGAAGTATTAAAACAAAGAATGAACGGAATAAGCCAACTCCCTTCCCGCGGCCCCGCACCGCACTCGCCACTCGTGCGTTGCCTATTAATTCAAAACTCGTCTCGAGCGAGTCATGTCGTCAAGCACTGCACTTGCTTATTCCGATGACTTCGTGGACCACTTGAAAAGGCTCCAGGGACCACCAGTGGTCCGCGGACCACTGGTTAAGAACCACTGTTTTAAAATATAGCTCAGGTTTTTTGCTTTTTCACAGGCTTTCTTACGATACTTTCTTTTACGGTTAAAATACGTGATAATTCATTGTGAGTACACACGTAATTTTGAAAAGTCGGAGGTGTGTGCCTGGGTTATTTTATTGCCTACCTGATAACTAAACAATCATGGCATTTCATTTCTCGGTACTTTCCTATTCCAAGAATATCGCAATTTAGCAATTCGTTTTAATAACAGTGGTTCTATGAAATGATGTCATTTGAAACACGTTTTACTCAGAGTTCTCAATATTAAACTGATTTTAGGTGTTCCCCTTGGTTTTACGGTACGTACTTATCTTACTCGAAGCAGTGATGGCCTCGAGGTTTGGTCGCGGGGTCGAGAATCTCGGCGGTCGCGGGTTCGAACCCCAGGCACACACCTCTGACTTTTCGAAGTTATGTGTGTATTCACATTGAATTATCACTTGCTTTAACGGTGAAGGAAAACATCGTGATAAAATCTGCACACCTAAGAGTTTTTACGAATTTCTTAGGTGTGTAGTCCGCCAACCCGCACTAGGCCAGCGTGGCGGACTATGGCCTAAACCCTCTCAATGGTAGAGGAGACCCGTGCTCAGCAGTGGGCGTATATGGGTTGATGAAGAAGAAGAAGAAGAAGACTTATCTTCCGTGCGATTTAGGTCCCGGGTTCGATTATTAGGCTAGTGATAAATAAATGGATACACCCAACAGTCACTTAATTCTGATTCCACACTACGATACAAGTCTTGTGTCATGGGTATCAGAAACTACAAGAATCTTCGGTCTCACATATTAACGCGAAAGAAATATTTGAAAATCACACAAACATTAGTCTTGATTGGGCGATCGAACCCGCGGCCTTTCCTTTCGCAAGCTAGCGTCCAGTCAACTGCGCCACGACTCTAGAGGTTGATAGTATTCGGTTAGGAAATTCTCAATATTCTAGTCTCAAAACGGTTTCATTCTAAACAGCACCTAATACAGTACATTATGTCTCGAAAAGCAGATTTTATCGTCATATTTTGCGAGTGCCAATAAATTTGGTTCGTAAACAGTCGGGTGTGCTAGCGTTTACGATCTGATCGTCCCTGTTTACGCGTTTAAGTTTACATTTGTAAGTGTTTATGACGTCCTTTGGGAGGAGGGGAAATAGATGAAGCATGCTGTCTTATGATAGAATGTAAGTGGTCAAGGATTGGTTTTGTCTTTTATGTAAAGGATGTATTTTGACCGTGATCGGAAACTAAGGCAGATCTGAACTAAAGTCATTACAAAGCCCACTCCCGTAACAGAAAATCGCGAAAAAAATTTTGACGTTTTCATATATTTAATACTTCTTCTTTCTTCTTCATCAACCCATATTCGCCCACTGCTGAGCACGGGTCTCCTCTACCATTGAGAGGGTTTAGGCCATAGTCCACCACGCTGGCCTAGTGCGGGTTGGCGGACTACACACCTAAGAAATTCCTAAGAACTCTTAGGTGTGCAGGTTTCATCACGATGTTTTCCTTCACCGTTAAAGCAAGTGAGTATTCAATGTGAATACACACATAACTTCGAAAAGTCAGAGGTGTGTGCCTGGGGTTCGAACCCGCGACCGTCGAGATTCTCGACCGCGCGCCCAAACCTCGAGGCCATCACTGCTTATAGGCCATCACTGCTTATTTAATATTTATATTTAATACCCTGATGGTTTAATAAAAACATCAACATTTTTATGTTTCGTCGGGATTTTCTTTAATACCAGGTGATTTGTTATGACCTTTGATTATATAATATTTAATGAATCTTGGTAGTGGTATATTCAAATGATACCAAATCTCGATTATTATTTGTTTTGGCACGTCAAATTAACCAGAGTAAGGTTATTGCAGTGTGGTCCAAATATGTGTTCACTGGCAATAAACATTTGATCAAATATTTGTATATGAAGTCACATATCATAGCATTTGCGACTATTGCCATGTGTATCCAAACTTCGCTTTATCGTAAAACGCTGTGCCATTTAATGAAATGGGCCTACCATTTAATGAAACTCTATTAATTTGTGATAATAACTAGGCACAAATCCAGTCTCAATGCTGCTACTGAGAATTTCCTTACAAAAAAACCAACATCATTTTTCCCAACCCTGAAATCAAACCTACATTTAGATGCATAGAACACATTACCATAGCGCGATACATTCTTATTATTTACTATTACAAAATATGTGTAACAAAGAAAGGTTCTTATATCAATAACACATGCCCAAGCGTTAGTCCACATATGACTCTTGAGATCGTGAGAAACATGAGTGAGTTTCGGCTTTGAGAAAAGCGACCCCATTCTTATGAACTATGGATGTTACGTATATGATATTTCGGATCTGAATTCGGAAATGGATATGCGAATAAAATTATATCGGTATCGGATTCGGTTATGGATATGTAATTTTTTCGGATTATCCGTTAGTTTCGGATAGTTACGGATATTATAATTGAAGTAAATTATAAAAGCAAGTTCTAAATTACATATACATAGGTTATAACTATCCGAAACTATCCGAATTTGTAAAACGGATACGGTTACGGATATTTTTATTTCGGATATCCGATTGTTTCGGTTACGGTTACGGAGCTCCATAACATCCCTGCTATGAACCATCGCAGACCATAAATTACAGACACCGTTTGTATTTAACGACTTTCTGAGAGTTTGGGATCAAAACGTATCTGGCATTCTTTGGAATTCAACCAAAGTTCGTTTCTTATTAGTTTAGCTGTACATCCGCTGAGAGTTTTAAAGTTGGCATCGAATGGACTTTTCTTTGAGAATACTTTAGCTTTATTGAAGTGTGAGTCACCATGATGAAACGTGACTATAGAATCGATAAATATTTTATCTTGTAAAGGGTTTGATGGTTGAACGATTCTGCTTCTTTATAAATGGTTTATGAGTGTGTCAATATGGAAATATTATATAAATGCAACTAAAATCCCACACTAAGATACGAGAAACTACGGGAAACTTGCGGTTCCACAAACACCCTCCACCACTCGTTTCACATACTAGACTACAGCCTCTTCCTCCTCCTTCCTGCCTCCTCTTGGCTACAGCCAAGAGTATTATTTGTATTATATTTTCTTCCTTATTATTGAGTGGTTGTGTTGTGTGGGGAGCTCCAGCTGTCTCGATACTGAGACGTGCCCGCGAGAGGAAGGCAAATTTTGTATTTGATACGGTTTTACAATCTTTCACGAGCATTTAGTGTGCGATTCTACGTAGTGTTAGAAATAACACCGACTGAAAAAATACCTGTATCCACATGACAAAAATGTTTTTCCAAGCATTTTACAAACAGAGATATCAACATTTCGGGAAATAGAACAGTGTTATAATCCACACAAAAATTCGCGTGTTGTCTCTAAAAAAAGTCGAAACTATACACTCAATTTAGAGTATCGAATGGATGAATTGGCGAAATAAAAAGCGCTAGAAACGTGCGAGAATCAACGACAGATTTGCACTCACTACTAATTGAGAGATAGCAGATAAATATTGATAAACCTACTGTACAAGGGATCCCGTCATCATGATAATGAAACAAACCACCAAGATGTATATCTGAATAAAATGAAATAGGTATACATAGCAGTGATGGCCTCGAGGTTTGGGCGCGCGGTCGAGAATCTCGGCGGTCGCGGGTTCGAACCCTAGGCACACATCTCTGGCTTTTCGAAGTCATGTGTGTATTCAAAATTGAATTATCACGCTTAACGCTGCTTTACGCTACGCATAGCACGCTGCTTTAACGGTGAAGGAAAACATCGTGATGAAACCTGCACACCTAAAAGTTCTTCGGAATTTCTTAGGTGTGTAGTCCGCCAACCCGCACTAGGCCAGCGTGGTGGACTATGGCCTAAACCCTCTCAATGGTAGAGGAGACCCGTGCTCAGCAGTGGGCGTACATGGGTTGATGAAGGTATATATGTATGCATAATGATAAAGAATAAAAAATGTTTTTTTCTTAAATGAAACTTAACATTTTCGCCAAGCAGTACAACGCTAGCGTGATGGACTAAAGTCTAAATCCTCTCAGTCATAGATAGAGGAGGCTTGTGCCCAGTATTGGGACATTGTATGTATGTATGTAGGCCGATGGTGATCATAATGATGAGTCAAAAAATATATCATGATGAGCTCTCAAATTATTCTGCCACAAAATTTTCTTCACTACCTTCTAGTACAATACGAGAAAGATCCACATTCTCTTTCACAAGTTTGCTTTAGTTTTGAGCATTCCGCAATCGTGTTGATAGCCCATACTACAGAACTGCAACTGGTTAACTCAGTTTCAATTTACACCTGGGAATAAAGAAATCCAAGTGAATTCGATTTTCTTCAAGATTTTTCAGCGCTGCACTGAGTGGCTTGTTCAATGCACGCATAACACCTTGCTACTTGTTACTTGTTCAAACACTTGGTTCACATGGTTTTGAATTTTGTTCTAGAAAGTTTAAAGTTCAAATTGCTTTGAATAGGTTTGTGTGGGGTCGCTGTAATGGCAATTTTTGTAGGATATTTCTTATTGGCAAGGTAAAGTGAAAACAATTTATTAGATATAAAGAAATATTTGTGAATAGCGAGTTATGCAAGTTATATCGTTTCCCAGGATCTTTATTATATATTCACATTAATTCAAATACATAATTCTGACCTCACAAATATGTGTGTCTAACACTTTAATTTTTCAAACATTCAGGTATCGAACACAGCCAACTGTGACATGGAGCTGTAACTAAACATTATGGGATCTATGTGTGTTCGCATCAACAAAACTTTACGACTAAAAACGTGTTTTCGTTACCTCATATAATTAAATACCAAGCAAATCCTAACACACACATTAACTTTCCACCCGCAGCACATTAAAACCTAGCTTAACAAAAAATCTCAAAAATTTCAAAATGTATGGTCACCGTCGCAGAGCAAACTGCATAGTTAAATAAGCAAGGTTTGCAAGCGGCACTGGAGTCAAGGCGGTACGAATTCTTTCCTTCAATCCACCTTGTAGTATTCAGAACCAAGTTTTGATTATTTTGCATTCAGAAGTTTCAATGTCATGCGATAAGTCGCAAAGAAGGTAAACCTTGGTAGATTTTTGGTATAAAAAGTTTCAATTTGCGTTTTTGATATACATACATATTACATAATTATTCATAATATGACTTTGTTTGTATCTCTGCAGAGGTAGGTAGAAGTTTAATCTTTCTCTCACGATATGCCAGGTGAGGTTTGACTCATGGGATGGGGAGTGTGCTTATTGGCGATTTTTGGAAACGTAAGACTTAATACAGGGTGAAATTAACATTCCGTACAGAATACAGGCAAATACATTACAAATAAACATAGGAACTTCCTCATTTTAGTCATATTATTCTATAAATACATAATACATAACATCACGTCTCCGAATGGGTAGGTAGAGGTGCAATTTTGCACCCATATTTCGCCTGGTATACATCAAGCTAACAAAACAAGGATTGATCATACCGCTGTTTTTTCCAGACTCCGTACCGGTACTAAAATATTCCTAATGGAAAAACCCAATAACCCTGCCCCGCCTGAGAAACAAACCCGTGTCCTAATCACACTAAATATTCAGAGTAATATTATTATTACTAATGGACGCTATAAACCGTAATGTATGGAAATTATAATGTACATTACATTTCTGTGTCATGTATGTTAAATTGGTGTAATAGGCTATTAGCATCAATCGGTTACACTGGGTGCTTGAATCAATGTTGACAATAGTTTGCATAATCTACAAACACGCTGTTATCCCGAAGGAGTAGGCAGAAGTGAATCTTCGCTCGTGTTTGTCCATAGTAATATAGGCTTTGAGGGGTTAATGTGGAGCAGACAAGTGTTGTAGTGGAGACCGCGCTTAGGCAGACGTAGTGTAGGACATCTTGCAGCACGATGATCCGACGACTTGAGAAAGGTGGCGGGTGGCGGATGAATGAGGGTTGCTCAAGACCGGGATGGTTGGCGCTTTCTTGGGGAGACCTACGTTCAGCAGTGGACGGCGAAAGGCTGAGTATAATATACGCTTTGGTGATAACCTCGAGGTTAAGGAACGGTCGCGAGTTCAGGTCTACACCTCTGACTTTTTGAAGTAATGTGTGTATTCACAATGAATCATTTCTCCTTTAAGGGTGAAGGAAATCCTGCAGACACATTTCGCAGAATTTTTATGCGTGTATCTAACCACACTAGGTCACCGTGCTTAGTGGACGTTATGGCCTAAATCCTCTCAGTTGTAGAGAAGGCCCGTGCTCATATATGGAACGTATATGGACTGACGATGTATATAATTTTATTGACTAAACTTCGAGCCCAGTGGCGTGCCATAGGAGAGGCCTATGTCCAACAGTGGACGCAATAAATGCTGATGATAATGATGATGATGAATTAATAAAACTTGCTCACTTTGCCAGACATGAAACCTCCAGATCACACGGTACACACTCCCACCTCTAGACTAGGAAGAGATAAAAAAATATATAGTACAAAAACTACGCAGAAGACACATTACGTAACAATGATACAAGTGAGAGTCACCGCTCAACAGTTACACACACAATGCCCTGTTCATTACAATAGGCTTTATGCCGTTTGTTGCCTCATAATGTATAGACAAGTGGCTTACGTGGTTTCTTTGAATTAATCCTATTATGACGAAGAGATATTTCTATTTTTGTTTGTGATTAATACATGTTATTTCTTTAGAATTTGACAGTCTATTTTCGTTCCACTAATACTTAAAGTGGCCTCCTCTACAAGTTGAGGCTTAGCTTTTAGATCAACACTCTCAACTGTGAGTAGGTGGATTCATCATCATCATCATCATCAGCCCTTATACGTCTTGCTACTGGTCACGGGACTCTTCTACAACTGAGAGGATTCAAGTCCATCACGATTGCCTAGTATGGGTTAATGAACTACAGATAGAGTATAAATTAGATACAGATAAAATAATACAGTACATAAACTAGTCATCGCAATTAAATTTGCAAAAAAATTGTCTTTAAAATATATTTTTCCTCATCGTGTCGAGATGATATATTTGCAGAGCCATTTACAATGATGGACTATTCAACAAAAATGTTTTCGTTTTGAATCAGTAGTTCATGAGATTAGCGCGTTCAATCAAAAAAATAAAGTCTTCGGCCTCAAATATTAGTAGAACATAGCCATTCAGCCCGGTCACACTACTCATATAAATAGAAATATCGAGGTTCGAGAACTGATATATACCTATATGTACTATCGTGAAGTTAAGGCAATAGTTTTATTACCTAAGAATATCATAAACAAGAGTCAAAAATTTTGGCATCCCTAAGCCACGGGGTTGCCAATTTTCTAAACAGAGGAGGAAAGATACAGCCAATAGTGACGATAAAATATCTTTTCGAAATATTACTGAGTCCAAAAACGAAAACAGTATGTCTATCTAAGATTGCCCAGCGGTCGAGATATTAAGATGTTATACATATGTAAACAAACAAATAATTAGAAAGTACCCTTTCCCCCGATGAATTTTAAGGTTTTAGTAAAATAGTGTTTATCATCATCATCATCATCATCATCAGCCTTTATTGCGTCCACTGTTGGACATAGGCCTCGCCTATGGCACGCCACTGGGCTCGATCTTCAGCTCTCTCTTATATTAAATAGTGCTCATATTCATATTTTTCGGGCACATTACCTGACTCCGTGCTTACGAGAAATTAGATAAGGAACTATATACAAATATACACTACAACTATACTATATACAAGATTTCATATAGAAACGAATAGTACAACAAAGGATTATGTTTATCCAATTTTCGGTAGAAAATCATCTTGGAAAACCCATTTTCCGCCGCCGTACGCCGGTACCAATCAATAAAATTATATAGGTGTTATCGAATGTAAACATGCGATCTGCCCATATAAATATTAAGTAATTTTGTATGAAAGAAACTTTCGTCTTATGTGTCGCGGGAATAATCGGGCGTTTCGCGAAACGCCTAGATTCGGTAGCTCGAAGCCAATGGAGTAATGACTTACAAACAACTTTTGTTAGATTTTTTATTATGTAATTTTCCGTATCAGGAAGAATTTAAAAATATAGGGTATAAAAATAAAGTGATCGAAAACTTTACTGCGTAATATATAGTTACGTTAAAGGCATAATTACCTTAAAGATGCCAATAAAAATATTTGACATTTTCCTAATCTCCGTACCTATTATCACCTCGCAAACTCAAAGCTTGTCAGCCTGTATACGTACCACTGCTGGGCTTGGGCCTCCTCTACCATTGAGAGGGTTAAGGTCTTAGTCCACCACTTTGGCCTAGTGGCCTATTTACCTGTTTTAACAAATTCACGTATCGTAAGTGTAAGCACTTCGGTATTTTTCAAAAATTTGACATAATTTAAAAAAATCACCGATTTCAAACTGCCAAGGATTATAATTACACCACTTAATCCATTTCCATTTCTACCCTTGCTACCTTTAAAAAGATTTACCCCAACAGTGTTGTTTTTCAAAATAACTGATTTCATAATTCACCTACAACGTTGTACTTACTTTAATAGGGTGCGTACATTATATTATTATTTCGTGGATACGTTTTTGATAACATAAGTTTAGTAATTTCGCAATGTTATTACAATATGGAATTATATTATTTCGCCGCACAAAATACGCGCTAAGTAGACTGTGGCCTATTAAATTAATGTTTTCTGAAAACTGATTATAATAAATAATCCAATTAAGTTACATGGTTACTGAATAAACAATTATGAAAGTTATTTATTTTATGGTTATTTATATACACATCGCGATCTTTTCAACCATAAGATGGATATTATAGAGATTGAACCCGTGTCCTCTTGTTTTCCAAATTCCAATTTCAACGGCCTCCTCCACACCTAAGAAATTCCTTGCAGCTATAAGCTTTATCCTGCACACCTGTGCTGATTCATCACGATGTTTCCCTTCTTCGTTTAAGTAAATAATAATTTATTGTGAATACATACGTACCTTCGAAGTCTAAGGTGTCTGCCTGACTTTAAACCCGCGATCGCAGTCACTCTCGACGGCAGGCCTAAACTTCGAGACTATATCTAAACTAACATACTATAAATATGTTATACTACTACATTTGTGTAGTAAGCAGGGATGGCCTCGAGGTTTAGGCGCGCGGTCGAGAATCTCGGCGGTCGCGGGTTCGAACCCCAGGCACACACCTCTGACTTTTCGAAGTTATGTGTGTATTCACGTTGAATTATCACTTGCTTTAACGGTGAAGGAAAACATCGTGATGAAACCCGCACATCTAAGAGTTCTTAGGAATTTCTTAGGTGTGTAGTCCGCCAACCCGCACTAGGCCAGCGAGGCGGACTATGGCGTAAACCCTCTCAATGGTAGAGGAGACCCGTGCTCAGCAGTGGGCGTATATGGGTTGATGAAGAAGAAGAAGACTACATTTGTGTACATATAATGTTTCATACTATAACTTGTATTATTTATGTAGTTCATTCAGTTTCCACGGCGTCATTGGCTTTTTGACACTTTCAAAACCTCCATGCTACTATTAGTTATTCTCATTAGAGAATTTAGTGTTAATCCTTTCTATATATGACGCGAGACTCCCGGGACCTTTCGATAGCGGATTTATATTTAATACATTAGCCATGATTATGCCATCTTACCGAAATTTCCTGAGAATAATCTCCGACAAGCTAAAAGCATAGACACAACAGTCTTTGTGTCGGTTTGTATATCCAATCCCGTTTACATTAAGGTTTTTTGTGGCGGTTGCTTTATCTCACATGTTGCGTATAAAGGGAATGGCGGGAAACTGAATTTCGCGAGAAATGTATCAACGTGTGATGTATTTGGTTATAGTATGATGTTTTAGGCTTTATACATGTGGCATAAGATTTATAAGAATATGTGATATTTTTTGTAACTAAAATAAATAAATAAATACACCCAACAGTCACATACATAGTCCTGACCTCACACTAAGATACGAGTCTTGTGTCGTGGGTATCAGAAACTACGAGAGACTTTTTCGGTCTCACAAACACCCAGACCCGAAACAAATATTTGTGGATCACACAAACATTTGTCTCGGTGCGGGGATCGAACCCGCGGCCGCTCGTTTCGCAAGCTGGTGTCTAGCCAACTGCGCCACGGGGCTGTCAACTAGCAACCAGTTAGGTCTTGTATCATTAGTGTCAAATGTCAATTAGGTATTAAATGTGTATGGTTGTTAGGAAAACGCCAAATACTTTTGTTGATGGTCACCTGCCTCAATTTCCGATCACGGTCTAAATAAATAAAAATACTACAACTACTCATGTACAACCAAGATTCGTATAAAGAATTCACATTTAAAAAGTTGCAAACGTAATTAAGCTAACAAACGCAAAAAAGCTTGCATAAGTTCAGCTAAAAGCTCTGGTGGCTGCTCACATATTCTACTAGTGCTGGACATGCAAATTAATGAGTGTTATGAATACGAAACCAGTCTATTAACTCTATGTGCTGCAAAAGGCAGCAATTTATTCAAAAGGAAATGAAGAAAAACTAGCAAAAGTCTATAATTACATTCTTAACCAGAGGAAAGCGGCTTAAGTTTGGCAGAGGCCAAAAATATTGGGGTCACCGGCCTTCTAATTCAACACCCTGTATTTGAAATTTCTTGTGATTATTAGCCTTGAGAAAGTACCTTTATTGTTCATCGTTAAAGTGCGTGATAATTCTATAAGGCCACACACTTAAGAAATTTAGAAATAGGACTGTTAGCCTACCTTAGACGTTTCTATTACTTCATTCTGAATTCACAAATATGTAACTTTGAAAAGTCAGAGGTACGTGCCTGGAGTTATGACCTTTGTATATACTAGGCCTCGATAACACCTTCAAAGTTAATTAAATTTTACTCACAATTAAACATGGACTATAAAGAAGTCCCGTTCGGTACCAAACTCATACATATTAATGAGGCAAACGTATGATAAGGTTTGAGGGCGTCCATAAAATTTGCTTAAATGGAATTATATTTATCGACAATGCACACTTGTTTGTCGTTAATTTAAATATTTGTTAAGTAAATTATCATATGTGACTGTGCTGTCCCGTTTCTGACGGGATAAAGAATTGTTTTTCTTTTCATTCGAATGTATTTTTTACTTTACTTATGGGTGAATGAAGTTAATAATAAATGTTAACGTTCTGGTGATCGTGAATTTAAATGTTACTTTTTAAGTGAATTCAATTATAACGGTGACAGCACAACAAAATTTCATACAGAGGTGCATTTCTACACCCACTTTTCGTCATGTATCAGCCCCACGTAATGTCATGTTTCGGGGACAATTCCAAACTCCATACTGCTACTGAGAATCTCTTACTGGAAAAACTTTGAATGTATTATTCTAATTAAAACTTTATTGTGCCCATTATATAAAACTATGAAGTAGACTGAATTATTAAAAAATGCGGTCGCGCAAGGCGATCTCTTACAGACAACTATGGATGGAGAGGTAGAACAAGAAATAAAAATTAGTAATAAGTCAACGAGGGGATATAAAAAATAATTCAACAAAGCTAGCTTGTTATAACATAGAGATTCATGTCTAGCGGATTCGTATTTTAAGCAATCAGTGAACAGACTAGACAGTGTAAAAACTCATTAAATACTCCCAAACCCATTATTTGCACTGGTGCATTATCCTAAAAATGTTTTAACAACCGCGTTGTGCTAACAAGTCCTCATATATTCTAAAAGGTTATTTAAGTAATGTTTCTCATTTGCGCTTCAATCTAACCCGACCAGTTTTGATACACTTTTGGCCATAATAAATGGTTTCTGTGAGACTACATTCTTTTCGTTCCCGGGTATATCCTCTACAATTTAAGGATTAGGCCACAGTCTACCCTGCTGGCCTAGTGATATAATTAGCATACTATACACCAAAGATATTCCTTAGAATTTTTAAGGTGTGCTGGTTCTCCAATAATTGAGCTAACACTGAGAAAACGCTTAGTTCTGAAAAGTCTGATGTGTGTCTTGGGGTTTGAGCTCGCGACTGGTGAGTTTTGAATCGATAGCGCGCTTTAGCTCACTTTTCTTATACAAATAATTAAAAAAAAAATAAACATTTCACAATTATAATACCTGCCGCATATTCTCTACCTGCATCTAATGTTCTCGGATTCGATTTTTTTGTCAGGCTGTGATTTAAGCTTCACTAGTAGAAAATTCTAAGTAACAGTAAAAGAACCGCAATAGGTTCACTTCCTACTACATGGGACAACACAATTAGCGAAATGCGAGCCAGAAATCCACCAGCAATTTGAACTCGATACAAAGACTTGCAAGTCATACATAACAATACACGTTTGAATGTAGTTTTTTCTCAACCCAAATTCTCTTGTTTACTAGGAATAGAAGCTCATATTGCCAGTATTCGGTAGTGTAATCAACGGAACGCCTTTGGGAATCGGACCATTTCGCAATAACCGATTCCTACACGAAATACGCTAACGTGCTACAGTTATCGTCAATCAGAGTTCAGGTATATATTACATAAACTCACGCCTGTGTCAGTCAATTGGGTAGTGCATTCCAGTACCCACATTTCGCCGGTTGTTGTTGCAGTTTAAGAGACAGTGAGAAGAAGCAGAAAGGGATAAGATAATATTTAGTTCAAAGAGTTCCTTAACTACTAATTTCCTCGTAATAGGAAACAAATTATATTTTTTTGAGTGGACATTTCATTTACCCATCCCATAGAACATGTCAGCGAGTTCTAATGCAATAAAACAGTTTATTTACTTTATGTTTATTACCAGTTTTAAATATTTGTTTCGGGTCTCGACTTTTGGGAACGAAAGAGTGCCTCGTAGTAATAATCCGTCGCTGTAGTAATACCCACAAAAAAAGACTTCACATTGGTGTCAGAGCTATATTGTAACTGTTGGGTGTTTATTTATTAATTTAATCCTAGCCTTTATTACCGACAGTAACAAAATAACGGAACGCATTCTATGGCTCTTCGTGACCTGATTAAGTCATAAATTAGAATGGAATATCCTTATAAATTCTACACAGCGGTAGTATGGAAGAATAAAAATTATTTATTCAAGACGCCTAAACTTGTGGCCGCGACTGCAGCTAATTTTTAAAGCGTGTCGCTCGCGTACACATGAGATGTTACAACGGAAAGCACTCGTGATCGCCCACGTTGCCTTGTTCTTCAAGCAAGAGGTAAATCTCCGAATTAACTTGTCGAATATAATAAAATAAAAGGTATTTTGCACAAAAAAGAAAAAATATATTATTCAAAAATAAAATTCAAGAAAAGCGATATCTTCCAGACAGCCACGAGAAGAATACAAAGATGCCATATTTTTTATTTTATTTATGTACATGTAGGAATACTGCATGTAAGAATAATATAAATGCTCGAATACACCTTTGACCTTAAGTAATACAGGCGTAAGTGTAGTCGTTTTTGTGTAGAAGTCTAAAATAGGAACAAATGTAATCAACTATAACACAGCAATAAAAATATTTATTTTAAAGATTTTTTATTCTTACTCTAGTGTAGGAAACTTGTTTTTAAAACACCTTTAAAAAAACGCTTCAATGGTTGCACCCATTAAATAAAATGGTCCCACTAATGTCCAACCACAGTAGAATATTTGAATAAAAAAAGGAAATTAAGAAAATTAAACTGCAAAGTGTTTTTTCTGGAAATTTTGCTCGCTCAATAAGAATTCCTTTGCATTCTTTGCAACCATTCCATTTTGTTGCAATTTAAATGTTGCTGGAATTTCCGTGTTTCCAGCAAATAGTAAAGATTATGAAGAATTTCTTGGCATTCACCGAGTTAAAAAGAAACTCGCAAAATGTTGCTAATATACAGTTGATCACTGCAATTAGCTGTCAGTGATTCTCAATAAATTACTTGATGAAGTATTATGTACTACATGTGTTATTGTGATTGTATAAAGTAAGTAATTTTATGATATTTCATACATTTTGTTGTGAAGGAACAAAAACTATATTTACTCATTTGCACAACAGAACATGTATTTTATTTGAACGAAATATCTTTTCATCTATACTATATTTGTACTAAGTAGAATTTGTGGCGATCTTGAGATTTACACGCGTGATCGATCGAAATGGGCTGACAAAATAAAAACACTGCTACCTGTCTTATAAACAAGAAACATTTTAAAATAAGAGTAAAAATCAAAATACAATTAAACATTTAGCAAATTAATCAATTGTTTTTTTTTTTTGTGGCGCAATTCAAAACTCAGTGCTGCCATTGAGAATTTCCTAAAAGAAAACCCCAGTAGCACTTTTCCCGACCCGGGAATCAAACTCTGGGCCCTCGTGATCACATGCTTGACGGCAAGAAAACGTTAGTTATAAGAAAGTACGTTCGTTGCAATTGCAACTGTGGTACGGTGGAAAGTTTTTAATAACTCCAGTAATTTCTTCGGGTCTCCGAGCGTCCGATTACATTATAAAATCAATTTGTTGGAACTTACTAAGTGGGTCAGGAGACTCGGGGTCTTAATGACTTTTACGGTTCTACCGGAGACTGTGACTTGTTTTAAGACCGCGTTTCTACTCCACTGGACACGGGTGCAGAATGCATTTGTTTTTAATGTAAATAGTTATTTTTTTTTAATAAATTAATAAAAGGAACGACACTTAAATACATACGATTTGTCCTGTGGGTATTAGACACTAACATTAAGATTTCGATGCCTTTTGTCTCAATGACGGTGTAAGCACTGCTCTCAGTAGTAAAGGCGACCCGTGTTCAGCTGTGGGAGCAATTTCGACCTATGCATCGAATAAAGTTATATGTGCTTTTGCACAACTTCTCTTTCTCAGCGATTTAAACTTAATTGGGCACAAAATTATCAGTAAATTTTTATGTTCTTCAAACAACTATAAAATTTATGATCATTATTACTTCACTAGTGCAATATATAAACAATTTTAACTCTATTATAGACATAAAACTACTTTGGTGTTATAGTCATAAGTAACCTTATTCGATGGATAGGTCGATTTTTTCTACGCAGAGTTTGAGGGAAGGGGCAAAATTATTATTGTTATTGTTAATTTTGGGTGGTTATAGCATGGCTAATTCGATTAAATGTATATGCTACTAGACCATCATCATTATCAGCCAAAAGGCATCCCCTGCTGGACTGGACCTCCCACAAATACTTTCAAAGAAGCGGCCCACACAATTTATTATAATAATAAAAATATAGACATATCTATAATAATATTATGGATTTCCAGTTTGAGGTGAGGATTCAAGGGTGAAATGAGGGGAGACAGAATGAAGTGGAGAACTTTATTTTCAGAGCCCAGGACTCACTTTGGTTCGTTGGACCATTGAAGTAAGTAAATAAAAACCATTAGCAATGCAAATTTCTTCTTAATACTTTTTTAATCCACAAGTCCATTGTCTTCATTCTGACTCACTTTCTTTGAATCATTAATTATCAAGAGCAGTGAATCAATAGCCAATTGCGCCACGAAATTGAGTTATTGTGCTGTGTCATATGGAAGCTTATTTGGACTAGTGCCCTCACAGCTCCAGTGGCGCAATTGGTTAGCGCACGGTACTTATAGCGCAGTACGTGAGCGATGCCGGGGTTGTGAGTTCGAGCCTCACCTGGAGCACATTTTTTTAAATTTATTCCATTACGGAATATTTCCAAAATGGAAATTTGGAATGGACGCTACCGATTGTGGCGATGAAATTGTGAGTCGGCTCGACCGGAGTTTTACCACGGTTTTAAAGAATACGGAATAAAGGGTAACAGTCTTATATACATAGCATCTTTGGTATCAACATACAGCTGTTTCTTTTATTTTTTAAGAGTTTTTGTCCAAAAGGACTTATCAACGCTACGCCTTAAATAATAATTTATTGATATAATGTGATTAATTCAAATTTATAACATGATAAAAAGAGAAATTAACCATATAACAAAAAATAAAACTAAGTAAATAATTTACAGACTGCAGTATCAAAATCTTAGTAGTTTCATTTTTTTTTGTTCTTTAGTAAAATATAAAACTTTGGATACAAATTTTCGTTATTCAATTTTGTGGGTAGCAAAATGTGAAACTTATATGATTTAACGTTGTCGCCCCGTCGACAAAAGGTTGATTAAATAATAATCTGAAAGTATATTTTGATTCTTGACTAAGGTTTATCGTTTAATGTATAAATAATATTAGAATATTGGAATTGCGAGACTTGCTTTTCATACGTTTTTGATGTCATTATATATTATCTTTATATATATAATTCTTCTGCACGTGTGTTGTTCCCGAACTCCTTCTAAACGGCTGGACCGATTTGAATGATTTTTTTGTGTGTTTGAGGTGATTTGATGATGGTTTACATTCGCAATTGGACCCGGTAGGTAGCGCTGTGATCGAGTTCCGGGATTTTAATTTTTAGCAGCTGGACCGATTTTAATGATTTTTTTTGTGTATATTCAAGTGGATTCGAAAATAGTTTAGAACTTTAGATCGAAAAAGAAAATGATTTTTTTTTAATTTCAATTTGTGTACAGGACAACGTCTGCCGGGTCAACTAGTATGTATATGTCTTTCTATTCACAATTTATAGTGCTATTACAATATTTTTTATTAAATTAATATCTATACTAATATTATAAAGCTGAAGAGTTTGTTTGTTTGTTTGTTTGTTTGTTTGAACGCTAGGATCTCAGGAACTACTGGTCCGATTTGAAAAATTTTTTCACTGTTAGATAGCACATTTATCGAGGAAGGCTATAGGCTATATAACATCACGCTACGACGAATAGGAGCGGAGCAGCAATAAAGTATGTTTCAAAATCGGGGACATTTTTTCCTTTTTGTGAGCTTCTGCTGCGTGCGCTGCAGAAACGGTTAAAGTTTCGCTAAAATAATGTATGAGAGAAATGTTCCTCTTTAAAAGTTCTAAAAAAAAGTCCGCGACGGCATATGTCTATTTTTTAAGGTTGGCTCACTATAACGTTTTTTATCCTAACCAAATTTATTTTAAAATAAAGTTTTATTTGTGAAGGTGTTTTTATAAATATGATATTAATCCTTATCCAAATAAATACGTTATTCATTACAAGTATTTAATTTTAAATAAAATTGCCCTTTACATCTTTTGATTTCACCGAGTATCTTAGTAGATATTGCAGTTTTAAAATATTGATCAAGCGCGTAAAAATGATGCACAAGGCGCCGATCGACGCGTTACTGTTTGACGTTTGAACAATTTGACCGAATTGTATGATTTTTGGTATGGACATAAATAGGACTCTAAGAAGTAAAATAGACTACAACTTATTTTCCTTCTGAACTCAACCCTGTAGTCTACGCGGACGGAGTCGCGAGCAAAAGCTAGTTTTGTTATATTTCTTTCATGTCAAAGGATCAAACATTCAAAAAACCTTTTTATAAATTTATCCTTACACGAGGAAACAGTCAACGCGGCTTAATAAATGAAGGTTGCAAATCCTTGTGATTTTTGAATCGCTTTCAACTGCTGACAGGAGATATTAAAGGGTTTTGCAAATTTTATAAAGGGGCTGATTTAAATGACGTAAAAAGAGCGGGTAGGGCGACTAATAAGGGCGAAATATACAATAATAGCATATAATATTATGATAGCACATACGCTATATAATAGTACCTAATAAAATATACCTATTTTGATAAATATACTTATAAGAAAATCTCAGTCGAGTCGTGTCGGAGACGGAGTTTAGAAATGTGCTAGAAAAACAGCAATAAGTTTACTACAATACCTAGCGAAATTTAGCTACAGAAATGTACGTCTGGTTATCCTATGTATACATCATAGGCGGTTCATCCATAGAAGTCCTAAAGTCAAGTTTTACTTGCAAATTTCGAATAAATATTTTAATTTTAATTATACATATTAATGATCCCTCAGTAAATTATAATTCTAAACTCGGCATTACACAATTAATGTGCAACATTTTTCGGCTTCTATGAAAATACTAATGATACTATCGTACTAGATGCTAAATACTAGTCAATGTTCATAGATATTACTCGCCTGTTAAAGCCATTACTGGGGTGACGCAATGAAACCCACACTGTGCTAATATTTGTCCTATCGAGCAAGCTTTCGAGGCGTGACGTATTCGATACGCCATCGAAGATAAAATATCTCGAAATAGAATCTAAGATTCTGCAAGTATTTAAAATACATTTTTAGCTCTTTGTATAAATATTGTTTATAATCGACGCTTGTTGGTTTAAATTTTAAGTTTTGATCACTCTGACTTTTCGGAGCTATGATTGTATTTGCTACAAATTTTGACGTCATTAACGAAAACATTATACACAGTGTATAAATACCGTGATCGGAAACTAAGACAGGTGTCACAATTCCATTGGCGGTAGAAAAAAACCCGGACGGCGTACATCCTGTATATATGGGTGTATGGTAATGATGATAGGGTACAGGCGAGTACAGGTTTATTTTCCAAAGCCATACCGGCCAATACTATAACATAACACCACCCCGAGGTTGACTGGCAGATAATGCCTTCGGTATTAAGTTCGCCTTTATACTTGTATATGAAGTATAAATAAATAATTATTAAACATTTAGTGCAATCACTCTATAACAAACTTTTTCGCATACGAAATCTTACACCATTTCTCATACCCACAATGCTTTTACGTACCCAACTTCTGATCCATATTGCGATAAGACGTTTATGTTTTTCTCGCAAATTTTTTACACATTCCTCCCTAATGGGCTATAAAAAGTTGCCTCATAAATCACGGCGTGGTGCGAGCCGCGATGTTCAAAACAAAATAATCGTTACTTATATAAAGCTTTTAAATGGCTTTCCTGACAAATATTTGTGTACCGAATGGCGTCATAAAATAGTTAAGCTGACATATTTTTGTGCGGTTTATGACGGCAAAACATGGTTTTGATGTATTAAATAAAGTTTTGTTTTTGCATGGGACCAATCGTTTTGCTTTGGGTCCAATACCGAAGCAACAACAAGGCACAAGCAACGTGCAGAAGTTTTGTTGGAATAACACTTTAAAAATAAACTTACAAATAAATACAAATATAATTTAACTTTTTACTAATAATGATAAAATAAATATATACATAGAAATATGTAGGTACCAGATAATAGTATCGTGCGATATTTTTACTTCTCACGGTGATTCATCCCAAAGTTTATTCCGAACAGGTAAATGGCACACAACTGAGTTCTTAAGATCTCTCGTAGATCCAATAAATTGGATTACAAAAGTGGATAAAATTTAATCCCTACTTCTAAAGTACGGTCAGCAGGAAATATTTGAAGCAAATTTTGTGAAACTATTTTATAAGCAAGTAATAACTTGAAGTGCCTCAAAATAGATATTAAAACGACTTTGAGTCTTTGTATTGACTATTTTCGCTTTTTCAATAAGACTTGCGCGAGTCTGATTTGGCCAGTCGCATTTGGCCAGATTTTTATTTATTGAAATACAGAAAACACTTAACAATGTTATAAACGCTTAGCTAAATACCTGCACACCTAAAAAGTTATGATCTTGGCCGTTGTAGTCTGCCAACCCGCACTAGGCCAGCGTGGTGGACTAAGGCCTAACCCTGTCAATGGTAGAGAAGGCCGCCCTGCAGTCGAACGTACATATAAATGGGCTAATGATAATGATAGTACAAAATTCAAGATTTGTATCTAATACCGAAAATTATTTTGCTGATTGTACAAAAGTGTTGGTGAGGAGTAGCTCGAAAGTTCTTTTCACGGTTAAATGCTGAGATATTATCGATAGATTGACGATGCCTGATAGAGAAACTGTCCTTGACTTACTTGCAGACTCCTAAATATTTATGGAGATACACATAGTGATCTCATGTTATTATAACAATGTATTTTAGATTCAGGTCGGAAAATTTTAAATCTCGCGGATTTTATAGCTTAATAGTGAGAAAATGTTATGAAATGTGTGAAGGTATTATTATACCTTCCTACTTACCTATGGTGATTGACTTTATGTATCACGTAACAGGTATAAAAAAGGAACATTTTCACTGAAATCGACGTGTATGCATGAAGATGATAATGACAAAATATGCATTGTATCTATTTTTGCATCCTTTAGTCTCTAACCACCCCAAATGGATATAAAAAAGGAAACATAGATAATATGAATAAAATTATTAATAATATTATACTTTAAATAAATAGAAGATTCGGTAAGACTTATAAGACGCAAAATCTTAATATCCAAATCTATTTGTCGGAATGTTTTTTTACGCACATCTCTGGAATTACTTAGTTTGGAGCAGATTAGAGGCCTTATTTTATTAAATCGTGTTCTAAGAAAATAACACTCCTCATTCGAGAATTATAGTGAAATTGAGAGATACTCTGGGATTAATTATAAATTAAATAGATGTTATAGTAGCGATCGGGATGTAATGATGATGATTTAAATGTATCTTTAATGGATTCACACATAGCTGATATTATTAGTTGATTTCGTTTATCGATGTTTTTTAGGATTTTTACCCAAATATAACCATAAAAATACCCAAAATTTCCCCTGAATATGAATGGTATATATTAGAAATTTCGATTATATTATTTCCAAATTTAACCATAAAATACCCAAAATAACCTTGAATATCATTGGCAAATATAAGCAATTTTGTTTATAGAATTTTCCAAATTTTACCCCAAATATACTCATAAAAATACCCTAAATTACCCTTGAACATATGATGAATGGTATATTAAGGGCGAGGCGGTCTAACTGGCGCATTCTTCACAAATGCTCGTGTTATTCTGGCACAGGGTTGTCGCTCTGTCATTCCTCGCCCGGACATTATGTGGGCGGGCATTTTCTGGCCGATGCTTAGGCGGATATGGGTTGGCGCTTGGTGCAGAGGTTAGGAGATTGGCGGTGAATAAATATGTTTGGAATTTGATGAAGAATTATTAGGACTAAAATGAAGATAGGTGTGTGTCAAACAATTAGAGACTTTGTTCTGGCGTAGACTAAACTTAAGAGAAATATTTATTAGTGAAAAATATATTAATTCTTTGTTGTCTTTGATAAAGTTTATCAGCAAAACAGCATATACTGAAATCTTCTTTAATACATAGTTTACAAACTGCAGTTTATAAACCGTTTTGATTAATGCAGTACAACTACGATAGGCCGTACAAAATATTTATTCGGATAGCTTATGTCCAGCTGTGGACTGCTGACTATAATGATGGATAATTCTTATTTATTCCTCTCAACTAAAATTTGTACTAATATTTTTTATTATTTTTTAGACTTTAATATTCCTTTTTAAAGGAGAGTAATACGGGTAAAGATTACTAATAAAGTTTAAGCCATCTTCCCCGCTTCAGACCACGGTTTAAGCCCCAACATTTTGTATGATGCTATTTGACGGTGTAGGTATGGTTTCAATACACGTTCAGATAATAGCGTCGATTTATTTTACATCCTCCAGCCCTCATTGGGCTTGTTACGTGGTTGTCTCAGCGCAATCGCTCATTCACCCAAATTTATCGGACGGGAAAAAAGGTCTTGGTATTTTAGCCTGTCTGTATATGAGTTTATCTTCGGTTTGATTGACAGCTGTTTGTTCTTGGGGCTTATTTTGGTATGATGAGTTTGCTTTTTATATTGTTTTATTGTGTATTAATAAAATTGACTTAATTTTCGTATAAATATAGCCTCACGCTTGTATATAGACGTGTAAATGTGTGCACCCGCATTATTTTTTATTTTATTTAATTCTTCTACTTCTTCATCAACCCATATACGCCCACTGCTGAGCACGGGTCTCCTCTACCATTGAGAGGGTTTAGACCATAGTCCACCACGCTGGCCTAGTGCGGGTTGGCGGACTACACACCTAAGAAAATTCTAAGGACTCTTAGGTGTGCAGGTTTTATCACGATGTTTTCCTTCACCGTTAAAGCAAGTGATAATTCAATGTGAATACACACATAACTTCGAAAAGTCAGTGGTGTGTGCCTGGGGTTCGAACCCGCGACCGTCGAGATTCTCGACCGTGCTCCTAAACCTCAAGGCCATCTCTGCTTTAATTTAATTGTACATATGGAAATAAACATTAGTATAAAAATTATATCAGGTATACAGGTTAAATTATATGAAGTGTCATTACGGGGTCGAGCCTTTTGCTGTTTTTCAGCAAGTATGCAGAGTTTGGATTCTATGTAAGCTTAGCAGTGATGGGCTCGAGGTTAAGATGTGGGATGTAAGTGGAGCTCACGGTAGCGGGTTTGAATCCCAGACACACACCTCTGACTACTTATATGTATATATGTATATTATACAATAGTGAATTATGAAGGAATTTAAAGGTGAAGAAAAACCATCGTGAGAATGAAAAAATCTAAAACAAAATTGGGAAGGAATATAAGGTGTTGCATTTTCGTTTCTGAACCAATAACTTATTGCTTTAAAAGTCTGTTATTTGTAGAACAAGGTGAGAAGTTTAAAACTTCGTGCTAAATCTTTTCTAGTGGTGAAAACTCCGGATAGCGATTCGGTAATCGCTATTCCGTGCTGTTTCGGGATAAGCCTGTAAATCTAGTTTCGAATAAATGGCTATTATACTCAGATTTCGTGGTGCAGTTATTGAGAAGTGTATAAAACGAAAGACTGTGACATACATCTATGTCTCAGCATCATCAGCCCTATACAATGAACATTCTACTAGTTGATACGGGTTGGAGACCTTAGCCTTTGGAGGGTTTCGGCCTTAGTCCACCATACAGGCCTAGTGCGGGTTGGCGGGCTACGCAATTAACCCTTAATTGATCTGTTAGGTCCCAGGGACTCCACACGATTTTCAAAGCGTTTTAAAAATTTTATTATTTCACTTATAAGTTCACGTGTCTCAGTACCTTCCTCCAGCAGCCCGCGGCGTGCGGGAGCAAAAGGACGTGCGTGTGCGCTCATTAATTGGTGAGTTATTACGTTCATGGAGTCCACGGGACTCCACCAGAGCGTTTGTGTAACTTTTTCACTAATTACATAACTTTGGTTTTTTGTAGTTTTATGATACAATTTCTTCTTTTTAGGCTACAAAATAATGTCCAATAGGCAAATTGTCAATTTAGATGAACCA
Organism: Cephonodes hylas; assembly: GCA_030295005.1. Lineage (NCBI taxonomy): Eukaryota > Metazoa > Arthropoda > Insecta > Lepidoptera > Sphingidae > Cephonodes > Cephonodes hylas. Next base: position 3,865,497 of record AP025385.1, read on the forward strand.
GATGCTGAATCTATTGTAATGGGATAGGTAACGACGAAGATTTAGAGTCTGACGATGACTGTGAACCGTCGCAAGTGCCTCAAAATATGCCTGCGGAATTGCTCTCCGAGTCCGAAGATGGGTGAATACCTTCGGATCACGACACAAATTTGGAGTGTTCAGCTGGTTCCGATAATGAAGATATCAGGGTTTCGGGTGTGCTGTGTGTTGTGCTAATGTATATTCATGCAGTCGACGTACGCGTCGTTGGCCAATGGCAGTGTTTCTCCGTATATTGAATATGAGTGTATGGAATAGCTATGTTATTTATAAAAATCAAGCAGGTATCGGTCAAATAACACGTCTGAATTATCTGAAAACTTTGGCTAATACTGCTAATACGGCTAAGACTGAATATTTATGTCATAACTGTAAGAAGCCAGTATGTTTAGGCTATACTAGAAAAAAAATGTACTCATTGTGGTGCCACAACTAGAGAATAACTATCGCACGTTTTTTATTTTTGTATAAAACACATACCTTTTTATTTTTATTTCTAAAATTTCACGATATTGTTATTATTATTCGAAAGTGAAAAATTAAAATTTACTTTAGTTTATATTTTTTATGAACGCCAGAAGTTGGCACTACTTTTTGTGAGTTAAATTTAAAAGGTAATTTTGTTTCCATTGTTAAAAACTTAAATGATTATAAATACCAAAGTCTGATTTGAAAGTCTGATAGTGTACTAATCGATAGTGAAATCAATACCTAATTTTGTTACTATTTGTAAATGTTGTTTTATTTAAACAAAAAAATTGTTGGTGGAGTCCCTTGGACTCCACCAGATAAATTAGAGTATATTTGGGCACCAGATTAACTGAGGGTTAAGAAATTCTTGAGAATTTTTAGATGTACAGGTATCCTGAAATGCTTTCTTTAACCGATAAAATTAGCGGTGATTCATCACTACATAGTATAAAACAAAGTCGCTTTCTCTGTCCCTATGTCCCTTTGTATGCTTAAATCTTTGAAACTACGCAACGGATTTTGATGCGGTTTTTTTTAATATACTACTGGAAAAAATTAAAGGATCAAAAAATAAATCCAAATTTTTGGGCGTTTTTTAACAGGCCGTAACTTCGAGAAAAATGGTCGTACAGGAAATTAAAAAAATGAAAATTGTAGCTTCAAGTCTCTAGTTTTTGGATTAACACATTAAAAACTTATAGCATCAGTGGTTTTTGAGTGATCTTAGGAAAACCAGCAACAAAAAAAATTCAAAATTTTTAATGCTTCTTTTTTTTTATATACGGGCGTGGAAAAAAATGTTCTTGCTTAACCCTTATAAAGATCGGATACTTTGTTTATTTGCTTTAATTCCTATTTTTTAACACCTCGATATGTTTAGTTCTCGCCGAGATATCAGACTCCAAATGGAAAATGATCCTTTTGTCTTTAATTATCGATATCTCAGCAACCAATAATTGCACACCACGTTAAAGGTGCGTTTCAAGAATTTGAATAAATATCCTTTAACCACCAGCTATTACTTTTTCGAAAAAACAAGAATTCTTCTTGTTACATGAATTTGAAAATGCATAAAAAAATGAGCTTTAGGTGGTGTTTTGAAAAATCAAGCGCTGGATCGAAAATATGGTGAAAACCAATAATGTTAAGTGTGCGTTTTACAGTTCAATATGTTCACGATAATCCTACAAAGTACCAAATTAATCCATCGACCCGCTTTTTTGTTTCACTCGATCGAATTTTTGAACAAAATTAGGGATTACGTTTTGCTCTGCAAAGCTCATAATTTAAGAAATGAGAAATATTCTTTTTTAAGAGCTTTTTCCACATTTTGTTGTATAGGTTTGTTGTTTTGGAACAACTTGAGGAAATTTAACAAACAAACGCCCAATCAATTCAATATTTCGTCAATGCGAATATTGTTGCTCGAAAATTCGTTAATCATACACAATAGCTACAACGGGCAATATTGGCGTTGGTGACTTGAATTTCCTCAAGTTGCCCCAAAACAACAAATTCCTACAACAGAAACGTGGAAAAAGCTTTAAAAAATAAATATTTTTCATTTCTTAAATTATGAGCTTTGCAGAGCAAAAACGTGATCCCTTATTATTTTCAAAAATTCGATCGAGTGAAACAAAAAAACGGCTCGATGGATTAATTTGGCACTTTGTAGGATTATCGTGAACATATTGAACTGTAAAACGCACACTTAACATTATTGGTTTTCACCATATTTTCGATCCAGCGCTTGATTTTCCAAAACACCACCTAAAGCTCATTTTTTAATGCATTTTCAAATTCATGTAACAAGAAGAATTCTTGTTTTTTCGAAAAAGTAATAGCTGGTGATTAAAGGATATTTATTCAAATTCTTAAAACGCACCTCTAACGTGGTGTGCAATTATTGGTTGCTGAGATATCGATAATTAAAGACAAAAGGATCATTTTCCATTTGGAGACTGATATCTCGGCGAGGACTAAACATATCGAGGTGTTAAAAAATATAAATTAAAGCTAAATAAACAAAGTATCCGATCTTTATAAGGGTTAAGCAAGAATATTTTTTTCCACGCCCGTATATAAAAAAAAAGAAGCATTAAAAATTTTGAATTTTTTTTGTTGCTGGTTTTCCTAAGATCACTCAAAAACCACTGATGCTATAAGTTTTTAATGTGTTAATCCAAAAACTAGAGACTTGAAGCTACAATTTTCATTTTTTTAATTTCCTGTACGACCATTTTTCTCGAAGTTACGGCCTGTTAAAAAACGCCCAAAAATTTGGATTTATTTTTTGATCCTTTAATTTTTTCCAGTAGTGTAGATAGAGTGATTGAAGAGGAAGGTTTATATGTATGATAATATCCATTAAATGTCAGCATTGCACCCGTGCGAAGCCGGGGCGGGTCGCTAGTTGTAAATAAATACATACTCGTATAACATTGACAAGTCATAGATGTGTGCCTGGGGTTTGAACCTGCCACCGCCGAGATCTCGAGACTGCGCGGCTAAACCTTGAGGCCATCACTAAGGTTTGTAAATGTATACTATTAATTTAATGTTACTTTTATATATTTAACACGGTTAATAAAGTCTAATTGAGTCAATATTGACCACAGTCCATGTCTACCAAAAAAACCTCAACGGAACAAAAATACTATAAAGAATCAATACGGGATAAAGATGTTATATACCTCTTTGGAGATTAAATTGTTTTACGTCACGATAAGGCCGTAATCTGGCGAAACTGGCGCCCCCTACTTAGCTATAAATCGGAACAGCCCAGTACACTTTCTTGATGAAAACACTTTTGCTTCTCGGATATAACTCGTGAATATTTTAACGGTTTTCGGTGGATGGATTTTTGAATTTAAATATCGAATTTGATTGTTCTATCTTAACTGTGCAGTTGGAGCTAGATAGTCTTTCTATAAAGTGGTACCAGTATAGACGCTAATCAAGTATCATAAAGTCTTTTACTGCATTACACGATTACCCCAAAGTTGCAACATTTAAATGCACATTCATGAAGGCCAAAAAGATTGCGAAAAATTAATAAATATACACACAAAACTCAAACTCGTAGTTTTCATAAGATTTATTACAAATGTAACACAATTAGTTTCTGTTTTCCTTTATTTTATAGAATAACATATAATAAATTTCGCTGAAGTAGTTTTTTATTTTTACTTTCTCTCATTTATTTTATGTGGATATAGGCACCAAGGCACTCCCAACTTTTAACAAACACGTCATGTTTTGTAAAAGGTTCAACATATACATTTTAATTAAAGTCAGAATTGTGACCCACATTTTAATTACCAGTCTCTTATTCTGTTAAATGCGAAATATGTCTACGGCTTAATTGGATATGTTACTTTCAAGGAATGTGAGGCGGTCAGAACAAGTTGGAGAATTTAATTATTTGTGGAACCATCTGATGTTTTTGTTCATAATTGTATGTCTGAATTCTCTGAGGGCTGAGGTTCTGACACCATCGTTTGAAATAATATGTATACGGGGTGTATTCAGACCGTGGTCGGAAACTAAGGCAGGTAAAAGTTACGGTGATCATAAACTCAAGGATCTGTAAAAAATTCACCACAAAAAAAAATGGCGTTTTCTATATAACCATATTATGTTTTAAACGTATTCGGTTTGTTTACACCATTGCGCCACGGGGCTATCAAAGATAGTAAATTATCAACGGGTTTTTTAGCAAACCTCACAAATTTAGACTTCCATCTAAAACAAAACACTACTCCCTCCGGTTGTAAGCCGGTGTCAAGACAACGCCACCACAAGATTCTCAATAATAATCACCTATCACTTCTTATCAAACCTCACAAATCTAGACTGCCATGAAAAACAAAACACTATCCAAACACATCCACGGAAGCAGAATTGTAAAGACCGCGATAATTTGAAAAAAGAAATCGCGGTAAAAGCAAAAACGTCATCTAGGCTGAGCATCGGCAGCCATCGGCCCCTACAGGTGGAATAGGGCTGCGACGTTTATTCAAAAGCCGTGTGCACATCGCACGCATTTGGAACTGCGCCAGAAAGATCTCAGCAGCGACAACACACTGCCATCTTGTGTTTATTCAAGCCTATTGGACGGTTATGCGAGACGGAGCCAGGATTGTTGTAACAACAACAATTCATTTTTAAGAGTTAGTGAGTCACTTGATGATAAGTAGTCTGCACCGCCTAACATGAACATCCACAAAAACCTGAGGAATTATCGGTTGTGGAGCTTTTAGTAAAATATAATGTACATAGGTCTTCTTGAAGGTCACTAATCAATTCACTTTTACAACGAATCTAAACTATGAACCTTGAAATATACCCATTATGGAATATATGGTCATCATTATTATCACCATCAGTCCATGTACGTTTTAAACACATACAGACTCCGTGCTGCTATTGGTCATTATTTTCGGAAAAACTTACAAACACTTTTCTAACAGATAATCTACACCGGGATTTCTAGACCACAAAGTCATTGAACTAATAATAACAATACAGAACAGTCCAATTTGAAGCGATTAAAACAGAATTGAGGTCGATTGATTTGTCTTATTTAGAGCAATTAATACTTGTTAATTCAAGTGAATTTATAACGTTAATTACTGTAAATGGATTAACTTAGTTCCGTTAGTTTATTCAGGTAAGACTCTCGAAAGTTCCACCTTCGAATTTCCTGATAATCAGCGACTTGGTTTCCGATTCGTCAGCTTGTTAGTTATGAGTATTTAGGAAGTTATTTGACATGTAAACTCGTGAAAGCTACTATCGTTCGTTTTTCCTTGTTACTCAGCAACTTAGCAACTTTATGAACGATGCAAAATAGTAATTAATATGCCCTAAAATGATGATGGGAGATGATAATCGACGAGAGCTGATCGAGCCCAGTGGCATAGGAGAGGCCTGTTTCCAAAACAGTGATCATAATTATGATAATGATGGTGATGGCGATGATGGTGTTGATCATAATGATGATGATGAAATCAGAAATGCATCTCTGCCTATCCGTTCGAGGAATACCGGCACTAAGTTACTTGTGTTTGTTTGTTTGTAATTGACATTGAATATCAAATTTTTGTGTGAAGAAATACATTTTTATTTTTGGCATATCGTAATTATCAGTCACGTTAATGAGATAAAATGGAATGGAGGCGGAGTGAATGGGATTGCACAGTTATAGTCGTTGAGAAAAAATGTTTCAGTCATAAATAATTGTGGGGAGCGACTATTCAAAGATATAAAATTATTTTTATTAGTAGTTACTGAAAACTAACTAGTCGGATCATATGCATTTTGTTTATTTCATAAATCTAGAAAATACTACTAAGTATGTATGAAAATAATACTATATACATAAATATTCATTTTGTAAACGTTCCATTTACGTCCCACTGCTGGGAGCCCTTTCCACCATAAGAAGGTTTAAGGCCTTAGTCCACCGAGCTGGCCTAGTGCGGCTTAGCGGACATTATTGGATAGTAGGTAATATATTCAAATAAGAAATTATCACAAGTTCTGTAACTTAATGCAAAATCAATGTAACTTCACAAGATAATATAAATTATTCAGTTCAAAGCTGCCGAAGTTTCGCGTTCCCTAAGTAAAGAGGCGTTGGCAGTTACATCAAAAGAATTCCTCTTTTATATAAGAAAGACCGTAATTAGTCGCAGGACTTTAGAGACTTACTGTTTTCAGTTAATCCGGCTAATGAGTGTAAGCTGTGAATTATTTGTGACTGATTCTATGGAGGCGTATAAGGAGTATATTGAAAGACGTCGAGTGATCTCAATACTGAATGGATGTTGTTTTGTACTATATTTATGATTGGCTTATAATCCCGCGGCTTAGATGACAACAGCACGAAGTTTGTATCCGAAATTTAAGTTGGAATAGAACACTATCTTCCCTTATGCAAGCGTGAATATAAATTATGTAAGCGATGAGACAAGTAGTAGCTAGTTCGACCCCCTACTAGCATAAAAGTTGAGTGCGTTTATTAATTGAAAAATACCTTAGTTCTAAGTTCGCACTAATCTTGCAGACAAAACCCACTGTTTATTTTAATAGGCTGCCTCGTGGCTGCGTGGCACCAGAATGTGCCACTAAGGTCCGATTCCTGGGTCGGAAAAAGTGTCATTGCTGATCATTAGAAAATTCTCAGTAGCAGTATGCAGCCTGGAAATTTAGCTGCAGAAATGTATCTCTGCCTACCCTTGCGGGGAATACTGGCGTGTACAGTTCCTACGGATAGGTTTTGTTTCACTGAAACAAACATGAGCTTATTGTAGACATCTATTTTATTTCACATAAATCATCTTCTAGTTCAGGGGTTCCCAAACTTATTTACACTATGACGCCCTATAGAATTGTTATTTTTCTTGCGACGCAAAATCATCGAAACTACCTACTTTACTAGAAATCAAAACAGTAGTAGTTAGCCTAATATGAGGTTATCAGAAAAATACGGACAGCGAATGTTTGCCGATCGCCTCGCGATGCCCCCAGGATGTTTTCGCGACGCCCTAGGGCGTCGCGACGCACAGTTTGGGAAGCCCTGTTCTAGTTGTTTTTATTTATCATTATTATGTATTCGCAGAATAAACAGACTGCTGCTTAATGATAGGTGATAATATGATCGTGTTTATGTCATCGAGGGGTAGGTACAGACATAAGTACATCGAAATTTGCTTATGTCTCAAGAACTAAAAAGTGACACTAGTAACTTTCCAATTTTTAGACTAGGTAAGAGTTTTATAGTAAAAACCAATGGCAGTTCTTTCACAAAAACCCAGAAGCTCAGCTTGCCGTACAAAATTCCGATTATTAATCTTTAAACCTTTAATAAACAAAATCAGTAATGAATAACTATAAACCAGACATTACACATTTGACGTATAACGCTTTTGGGTTTTATGGAAGTACCGTCACTAGTATGTTGCAGAACTTTGCTTAAACCAGGAATTGAACGTGCAACCTCTCGATTTTTTTTTTGTTATGAGGGGAAAGCTATTTATTGGTTCTACTTCCCGCCAGCCCGGGGGCAGTGGGGGGAGGGCGACGTCATGTCCGCGCAGATGTTAGTACCGGGCTGGGTCCCTAACTGGTTGTGGATGGGCGCCCGCGACGTACACAGGCCACAGTGCCGCCGCCCCGCTCGGGGTCACTTTCATTGAGGACGCGCCGTCCCCGCAGCGCGCTCAGCGACCCCGAGGGCTCCTTTGAGTCGCCTTTTACGATAGGCTGGGGATACCGTGGTGAGATTCTAACGCCCCCTTGCCACAGGGCAGAACCTCTCGATCACCCAACGCAAATTAACAACAAATATCTATAAGACTCTTAACTTGTTAATAAGCCTAGAGTCTAGAAACAGATCTTTGCCTATCCCTTCAAGTAAAAAAAAAATTATATCAGTCAGTCACTGCATAAATCACTCCACATCATGCAAAATTCACTTCATCTCCGCGAATATTTTGTATCCATACCGCGATCCGAATCAATACATTCAAAAATCTATACTACCTTCATTAGGGTTATACAATTGGGCCCTTGGTAGCCCCACTTATTTAAATAAGGGTTAGATGCGTTCAGAAGTCCGAATTTAGCATTTTGTAAACATCCCCGAGGCTTTTTGTTGGTAATAGTTTTCCTCTACTATCTATTAACATAATGTTGGGTCTTTAAGAAACCCCTTTTGGGAGTATTCCGTTCGCTTTTACGGCAATACGGTGAAGAAATAAGACATTTTTGTGTATGTTGTAAGGGGTAAGTGTGCCAATATAAAAAATATTACCATCGGTATTAAATGTACGCGGTTTGCATGGAAAAAGTTTTTTTTTTCGGGATTTCCATTAATGGCAGAGGGTTTGTATTGACCTTATCTATTACCTGCCTAAGTTTCCGATCATGGTCTTAATACACCCTACAAATTAAGAAATGAAGTTGTTAGTTGTGTGGAATACATTTTCGGATGTTTGGAAGAGGTTTGGAGTTAGATGCCGAGCGCGTTTTTTGAAAACTTTTGTCGAACCTAATAACAGGTAAAAGTGGTGGCTAAGAATAGAAATACATGTATGTACTTTCAAAGTCAATGTCTACTTGTTGAAATAAAATATACATATATGCCAGTGTAAAATTAATAAGTATTTAATCCAGTTAAATTTTGATTAAATTTTTAATATTTTAATTAACCACGAAAGTAAATATTTATGCATAAGATATGATCTTTATCATCATCAGTCCATATGTGTCTCACTGCTGAGCTTTCTCTACAACTAAAAACTAATCCTCTTTTAGTCAACCACGCTGGTCTAGTACTTTAGTAACACCCTAAAACATTTACAACCCACAAGAGTACAACTTAACCTTAAAATAAAAATCAACTATCCATCGCAATTTCATCCAGCCAGCCCTCGAAATATACAAAAGATGTTATTAAACATTTCCTGGCGCGCTGTGGCATAACAACCGGCGCGGAATGGGAGTAAAAACAATGGGAAAGCACCCGTAGTGCGGACAATCGGCTGGCTCCACGACCTCAATACCAGCTAAATGGAACTTCTAATGCTGACTTTAATAAATCAACGCCTCACGGATTGGCTATCAAGTAATTGCCGTGTGTGTTTTGTTTTCTGCGCGTTCTATTTATAAATGAATAACTGGCCTGTTTTTAAAAAATCAGAATAGTTCTATGCTATTTTTTAAAGCCTTGCTGTGTTTTGTTTCTCGTGCGTTCTATGTATAAATGAATTTTTACTAGCCAAAGGTTTTAAAAAGTAAAATTATTCAGTGCTAATTGGCATGTAGAAAAAGAAAATAATAAAACTACTTGAAAATTAAATAGCTATTTTTTATTACATTTGATGCATTAATGTTAACTGTACGTATTTCTGGATTTAATATATATGAATAATTTTAACTTATTTAACTACCTGGTATTGCTGTAAAAGTGATTGGAGGTCCTCAGCTATTGTATTAGTGTCCGACTGAAATTTCTGTTTCGGTCGACAATAATTGTATCCACGCAAGTGCATTTTTTCATTGAATAACCACGACCTTAGGGCAAAATTAATTAAATTTCATATACAATATCTGTTACGAGAATGTTTTTCGACTTCTAAATTTATATGGCGGCTTTTTTATCTCTTTATAGATGAAAATATATCTCCAGCAACCATTCTAAAATGTTAGCCTAAAACCGAAAATCAGGAGGCTATACAACTATATTAAGTCTTACATCTCCATTCAGAGCGAACGCATTAGGATCCATCGCAATACCAGCGTATCACTCCCATACATCACGCCAATTGACCATCTCGTAATTTACACAACGAACTTCCGTCCCTTTTGCACTCAAAGGCATCAGATCTATCCGTCTCACTCTTGCCATTTATGCGTCCAATTCCAAATTCCAGAAATATCAGTACACGATCAAACCCCAATTTAAAGGCGCGGCCATCGATCTTGTAGTGTTCCATTCCGACGGCAATTTCAGTAAAGCGGTCTTCACACTTTGATAGATCTGCATTCGGAATTCGAATATGGAAAACTCCATTCCGTTTTCGGTCTTTGAATTGACAGCTGTCAGATGGATAATGTGTTTTGGCGGAACTCAGTTTTGTCTATGGATGAGTCATCGTATTAAAATCTGTGATCTTTCTTAAATTGCATTTGTTTTTGTTTTGCTCTATTGCAAGAAGGTATTAAGCAAGAAAAAAAACAGGTGAAGAAGGACAAACTATTCCTTATTTTTATAATATGAAAAAGATACAATTTTCGCGCCTTTTAGTTAGACTAGGATTGGCAATGAATCATCATCATCAGCCCATGCAATGAACATGAGAGAAGAAACGATTTAGTTAAAATACTACTCCACATTTCCTTGATACTGCTAAAGAATAATATAAACCCTTTGATTTCTAGGGGGTGACTAAATCAGTATCTCTTCAAGCCAGTACTTGAGGTTCTCAAATAGGTAATTAATAAATCTTATTAAGCGAATGAAATAATTATTCGCTCAATTGCCAAGTGTGCGCTTCGCCTTACTCAGAATTAATTTACGAAGACAAAGAAACTGTTGGTTTCCGTTGTGTTGCGGCGGAAATTTTAAGATGCTTGTATAAGGCGTTGGCAAGGCGGATTCACACCTCGCGTGAAGATAGTACTTGAAATTTCAACAAATACATTGCAATTTTTACTTCGATTTGATATGTACAGTAGATTTGTTTACATTTTTAATACAAAGAACGTGACTTTTCGACGTTAAGAATGACTTAGGTATAGCCAATCATATCAGGTTAAAGAAATTGATTAGATTTACATAACCTCAAAAATCTCGGTATTTTTTTTTATCTATTTATAAACGAATGTAGGTTTATTCAATGGGTCTTTATGTACGTAACTATTATAAGGCGATATAGTTCATTCAAGTAGTAAGCTTAGAGTAGGAAAGTGACATATATGATTTCAAGGAATTGTAAGGAAAACAGAAAGCAAGTTTCTTGACAGCAATTAAGTGGGGAATTTCTACATTTAGAATCAACTATCTGCTGGAAAAAAACTGCTTAATTCTACTTTGCTCATTGCTCTAACACTTTCTGCAGGTGAGTTTTAAAGATATTTTTCGTATGTAATCGCCGAAAAGTCGTCGCTAAAGTCGTTGAAAAAAGAAATATTTATATACAATTAATGTCGTCTTCATGCGAATCAGCCTCGAAAGATGTTCACGTTTCGGCCCTTTTAATTTGACGAATAAACAGAGTCAAGAGGCCACGGCGGGGTTATGCGTATTCCCGTACTCCAAGTACAAGCTAAATTTAAATACTGTGGGGGGAGCTTTTGACGGTTCCGAGGATAATGTAGGAAATTCAAGGAAAAAATACTTCAACAGTTGTATAATGATATTTGCACTGTATAGAGAGGATTTTTATACTGCCTCGTGGTATCGCGGGACAAATATGTGTCGTGTGAGTTATAAGAAGCCCGGTTTGATTCCCGGGTCGGGAAATGTGTTATAGGGTTTTTCCTTTAGGTAATTCTCAGTAGCAGCACGGAGTCTGGAAAAGTTGTATATTGGGTGCAGAATTATACCTCTGCCTACCTTTTTGAGGATCACTAGAGAAAGGTAATGTAGGTAGCTTATTAAGAAATTATATTGCGTTACGTCACTGTTTCAGTAGTAGAATGACTTAAGTCGAGCTTTTCCAGTTGTGCCGAAATCCCAATTTCCTCAGCAAAGGGGTAATATTCTAAATATTCCGTGGCCAAGAACAAATGTTGATGACAAAGTAAATAGTCATGAAGTTTTGAAAAATGTAATTTTTAGTTAATTTAAGTTTTGTTACCTAGTTCAAGTACATAGAAAATCTACACACAAAAAAACTAGATCACCTCACATCATGGTGTATGTTATCAAAAATCATAGAAGCGTGTAAAATTTAAATTTTAAAACCAATAAAAATTTTAAAGCAATTTCCACGTCCTGCCAAAGAATTTAATAAAAATCTTATATCTTTAAGAATGGCTACGGAACAGAAAATTGTAATAGACGCGATGAAATTTCCTCGAGTCAAGGTAGGTAAAGTGAAATTGAACGCAATTTTGTTTGAAATTACTTAGTTGTGCATAGTAAATTAGGTTGTGTTTTTGTCACTACAAGATTTAACTCTTACAAACTATATTCTTATAGGCAATTTGTGATGGTCTTGAGGATTAAACGCGCAAATTTGAGACAAATCTCGCCGGTCGCCGGTTCTACTCCCTCTGACTTAATTAATCTATGTGTGTAGATAACAAACCATTATCACTGGATATGGTGTAGGAAAATATCAACGCAACACCTAAACTTTTAGAGATTTTTTTGAATTGTTTACTTACTCATTATACCAGGCCAGCATAGTAAACTTCCTACTCACTCCTTTTAGTTGTAGAGGAGCCCCATGTCTATCAATAGTTCAGACAAGCTAAAATCATCATCATCACCAGCCAATTGTGTTCCACTGCTGGACATAAGCCTCCCCCAGTGACCTCCACCGGGATCGGTCCGAAGCCGCTTGCAGCCAGCGACGACCTGTGACCTTAACAAGGTCGTCCGACCATCTTGACGAAGGACGTCCTACGCTTCGCTTAAATATAAGCTAAAATATAAGGCACTATTTGCTGAGCTAAAAAAGTGTAATATAAAAAACGTATCGTAAGACTAATGTTCTAATTTCTCAACATTGATTTGCCCGCTGCAGCCATTTTTCAAAGCTTCAAGCGTACTCGTCCATTATATGTACATTAATCACGTATTTACAAGTTTATCGAGAATAAGAACAATGCGACACAATCGATTATAAATATAATGCCTTGCAATCGATCATAGTCGCGCGACAAGCGGGGCGGTGCTGCGTTTAATGTGAGATAGTACTTGAAATACTTAGTACTGGTAGGGGAATGCAGCTAATTGTGTCTATATTTTTATTTTAAAGCAGTGATGGTCTCGAGGTTTAGGCGTGCCGTCGAGAATATCAACGGTCGCGGGTTCGAAATCCAAGCACACACTTCTGACTTTTTGAAGTTATGTGTGTATTCACAATGAATTATCACATGAATTATACGTATATACGCCCCACTGCTGGGCACGTACTTATTCCAACGCGGCGGCCCGGTGCAGGTTGGCGGACTACACACCTGAAAAATTCCTAAGAACTTTTAGTTGTGCAGGCTCATCACGATGTTTTTCGTGACCGGTAATACAAGGTATAGGTAACTGTGAATATACACGTACCTTCGAAAAGTCAGAGGTGTGTGCCTAGGGTTCGAACCTGCAACTGCCGAGATTTTCGTCCGCGTGACTAAATGGAGGCTATGTGCTCTTTTACTATTTAGTGCATATTAATTTATTTTGGAATAGTTTTTGTTTCGTCATTTTTTAGTTCTTATACACTGAAGTAAGAGGTTAAAAATTTATCCTGCCAAGTTCAAACGCTCCTTACATAGAACTATAGGTTCTACACGGCTGGCTTTTAAAGAAAAATGTCTTTAATGGACCGGAATATCCTTGTTTAAGATTGATCGTTGTACCGGCTTACATTACAGATTCTCCGGGGTAGACAGGAAGGATAAAAGTTGATATGTTAGAACGGTCTGGGTTTAAGCGAAGTTTTAGGAAAATACTTCCAGAATATTCCGTAGACTAAACGTAGTATAAGGCCGCCAATTGTTCTTTTGTATTTTGTTTGCTGTATCTTATTTTTCATTTTTTTTTGTGTACAATAAAGTATTAAATAAATAAATAAAATAAATAAATAAAGTTGAATTGGGAATGGAAATTCAAGAATGTAAGTGTTATTTAGTTAAAAATAAAGTATTTCTTTATACCTACTGCAGTTGGTGAGGAAAAACTATCGGGAGATCGTAAGATACGTTCTTAGGGAAAAGTGTTTGTGTAAGTTGGACTGTAACATAATTTCTTATACCCACCTATACAAACTTGTACAAAGTTTCAATAAATAGGTGTTGGTTTTTCGTCAGGGTGTAAGTAAAATCGAAAAATTCTCGCCATATCTGATATTCTTCTTCATCAACCCATATACGCCCACTGCTGAGCACGGGTCTCCTCTACCATTGAGAGGGTTTAGGCCATAGTCCACCACGCTGGCCTAGTGCGGGTTGGCGGACTACACACCTAAGAAATTCCTAAGAACTTTTAGGTGCGCAGATTCATCACGATGTTTTCCTTCACCGTTAAAGCAAGTGATAATTCAATGTGAATACACACATAACTTCGAAAAGTCAGAGGTGTGTGCCTGAGGTTCGAACCCGCGACCGCCGAGATTCTCGATCGCGCGCCTAAACCTCGAGGCCATCACTGCTTCTGATATTATCTATCATTAATTTTCATCTTATTATGGGGTTAAAGCAATAAATGAGACTATTTGATTTGAAGAAAAGAAAGAAAGAAAAAGACTTTATTGTTGGCCAGTTAAAAAACAATTACTTTCATAATTAAAGAAAAAACATAACAATAATAATGATAAAGAAACAAACAATTCATTTGATATTATTAATTTATAAACATGAGTAATACACCTGCCACTGGCAGATGTATATGATTAACTAGCCAAAATTCTATTATTGTTTGAATCAAATAATGTCTAGACATATTAATTTAGTACTTCGATGTTTAGGCGCGTGGTCGGGAATTTGGCGGTTGGGGATTCAAACTCCAGGCACACATTTGAGGTTATGTGCGTATTCACGGCGAATTATTACGAAATTAAACTGTGAAGGAAAACCTGCACGCCTAAAAAGTTCTAAGGTAATCTGCCAACTCAAACTAGATCAACGTGGTGGGCTAAACACAGTCAATTGTTGAGGAGGGCCGTGTCCAGCAATGGGACATAGGCTGATAATGTTAATACTAATTACGTCTTTCGGCAGTCTGATTAAATTGATACATCGCCCTTAGCAACACTATTAAGCTCTCAATTATAATGTCATCTAACAAAATACTACTGACGAGACTATTTCGACAATTTACTAGGAAATTGAAGCTGTAATGAAAGTTATTCGTGAGAAATTTGACAGAGATTAAACATTGAGTTGCTGAAATGCTTGAAACACCTTTTGAGCATCAAAGAATCTTTTGAAACTTGCCAAGGTTATCATTATTAAGTACATAAATATTTCAATCTATAACTATATATAAGGCATGGGTATATTGTATGAATATTTATATCGTAAATATGTATTTTTACACGCTTTTTATTAGCTTCACTTGTATGTATGTTTGTATGTTTGTAACCGACTTCTTCGGGCGCGATTTTGACCCACTTTAAACGACTAGAACGTTCAAAAATAACGTTCAAACTTTGTAGATTTATCGAGGACCGATGACAATACACTAATTTGATAAAAAAAAAACGAACTAAAAAATAGAAATTAAATAATAGTTAAAAAAAAACTAAAAAAACACGCTTTTTATCGAAAACCGAACTAAAAAAATAGATAATAAGTTTTAATAAATTTAAATTCAGAATAGTATTAAAAATTTCAATAAATATAAATTAATAATAGTGTGAATGAAAAAAAATATTTCATTTTAAAAAGCGTGGGGTGCTTTTTAAGATATTATCAAAATGATAATCACTCTACTCATATCTGTCAATAAAATATTTATAACTATTGACAACATGCACCCCACGCTTTTTTTTAAATAAAATATTTTTTTTTTATTCACACTATTATTCATTTATATTTATTGAAACTTATTTTCTATTTTTTAGTTCGGTTTTCGATAAAAAGCGTGTTTTTTAGTTTTTTTTAACTAATATTTATTTCATATTTATTTAACACGTTGTAGTTTATACATCATTATACAGGGTGTATTTAGACCGTGATCGAAAACTGAGGCAGGTAATAGTGAGGGTGATCACAAACCCAGTGGTGATATTTAAAATCGCGACAACAAATAAAAATTTTGACGTTTTCCATACAACCATCGGTGTTAAAAGTATGTGGTTTGTATGGAAAGCCTCAAAAATTTCATTTTTTGTCGGGATTTTTTTTAATGCCAGGGGGTTTGTAATCACTATCGCTATTACCTGCCTCAGTTTTCGATCACGGTCTAAATACACCCTGTATGTAGTTTACATCACATCACAAGTTTATAACACATCCTTTAATCAAGTGTTGATACTTCTATAAAAACCCAAAAGCGTTTGACGTTAATGGTGTAAAATCGAGTATTCTTATTTAAATGTCAGTTTTTTAAATAAACATTCCTGTACAAAACTCTTACAAATATCTTTTACTTCATATCCCATATAAAATCATCGTACATTTTGTTTCAATTGTATCACTGTCCTGTTAAGACAATTAAAAATTTTTATTTCCCTCGCAGACGTTCGAGATCAAGAAAAATTGAAAATAAATGTTTGGTCTTTCTTTGGACATACGAGTATTGCTCTCAATTTGATAGTAACTTTTTAAGTATTATTTTTGCGTCTTCAGAAAGTCACATAATGTATTCCAATACAGATTACCTATTTGAGTGACAAATTAATCAAAATTCATCCATAAATTTTTTGAAAGCATCAAAAACATCTATGAATATTTATGATGGGGTAGGCAGAGGTGCTTTTTTACACGCACATTTTATTAGGTACGTATCAGTAATAGGGGTTCAGACCATTGCTGCTTTTGAGCACAAAGCTACACTCTGGTCTGCTATTGATTATTTCTAATTGAAAAATTCAACAACACTACCCGACCCTGGAATTGAAACCGGGACCTCTAGATCGCACGGCATCACTTGTGCCGCGAAACTACGACAGTCCTAATATGATTTAGTCCTTAGAAATCTAGTTACCTAGAATAATATATCTATTGTCTATGAATCCACCATTAGGTTACGTTAATGATAATCCAAACAGTTGCAAACAAGCTGACGTTTGCAATTATATTTGACAGGTCTTAGTAACTGATCGAGTTCTGAATTTGACGTAATTAATTTCTGAATTAATATTCGATTAGTAAAGCAGAATGTAACGTTGCAGTGATATGTAAAGAGAAGAAAGGAGAAAGGGTTCGACTTTACTCTTACCGAGGAAGGAGAAAGAAGAGAGAGAAGGAGTAAAAAAAGTGAGTGATGAAAAAGCGGGCTGAAGTAGAACCAAGGTAAGTCAGCTAATATTTTATTTTTTTCCTGTACTTTATTATTAAGTTATATACTGTTTGAAATATTTCTAAAAGAGCGGGTATACACTTAATTCCAGACTTCTTTTAAGTCCTGGTAGTCTTTAGATGATGACGATGAGCAGCGATGGCCTCGAGGTTTAGGCGCTGGGTCTGGAATCATGGCAGTCGCGGGTTCAAATCCCAGGACACACACCTCTGACTTTTCGAAGTTACGTGTTCACAATGAATTATCACTCGCTTTAACGGTAAAGGAAAACGTGACGAAACCTGCACACCTAAAAGTTGCATAATATATGGAGTGAAAACGGTCAACTTTTCCACTCGAATGCACCGATCCAACTGCACTATAAAGATAAAAGATTACTAAAGTCCTGACCTTTGCTACCGCAGCCGAGGCTTCCGAACCCGCATTAAGATCTGTATCGAGAGCTCGTAACAAGTTCTCAAGTGCCGCCTTATCTTTCAAACTTTTATTAACTTCTGGAACAGTAATTAGGAACGGAATCTGGGGAAAACAGTTGGGCTGAAGCATTGGCGATTACTTCCAGTGATGACTCGTAATACCGAATGTGGTTTAGATGCTTGTTTACTTTGGTGTTTTATTCAGGATCTGGGTAGAGGCTGGATGAATTTGAGGTATTTAGAGTTAGGTGTATATTGAGGAATTCAAGATGCAAGCATAAAATAGAGTGAATATAGAATAATACATGAAAACTAGAATTGATATATAAAAGTAAAAATACATTGAAACTAAGTTCGATACGTAAAATAAATAATTTTATGATGAAGTCGCCACGAGCGATAATAACATGAAAATGGGTTTATGGTTTTTTATTGTAAAAGAATATCTAACGAGTTTATATGGTCATAGTAGAAGACGCCTTAGTAAGCATTAGGCAGTAAATTATCTGAAATATCATCCTAAGATAGGTAGGTTTTAGGTCGCCATACATTCCAAATTAATTTTGAATCTGTCTATAAAACGAAAATTTTAAATTCAATACTTGGCATTCCAACCGATCGTTGATATGATGTCGTCACCACACACCTAATTGTACCTTTTTTTGCTGTGATATATAAAAAAGAAAACAAAGAACAATTTACGTCAGTTCAAAAAACAATCAAGGAACATTCATTACCAACTAAACTGCCCAAGGAAATCCATGCGTTTCGCTAAAATCCCTTAAAAACGTCGGACCCTTTCCTGCAATATTTATCTTTACCATTGACACCTGCTCTGTTCTTATTTGTTTCGTCGGAAACAATGGTCCAGCTATAGGGAATTTGGGATCTTTAGGAGGGTTCCTATACGTAAAATGCGATTTGAGTGCAAACAGGCTTGTGTGTATATTGTTTTGTTGGGGCGCATTTGTTTCGGTTTGGGCTTTCAGTTAGTGATTTTAGGTGTGCTCTAGAAGGCTGAGACTACTGTGAAGTTCTATTATTATATTATGTTCAAAGGCCTTAGATGAAGGACACTACACATTGGACGTCTTTAGGGAGTCTTATGCCTACTTTTCGGCTGATAATGATGATGATGATGAAAAAAACATGTTTATTCTATGGGTTATTTTATTACATTGCAGTTTTATCGGGTGACTTCGTTTAAACTTGAAAAGGTTTCCCCCGTTGTTACATTTTGCAGAGCAGTACTCTGCTCCTAACAACACAAAGAGAAATTTTCAATTCGAACCAACGGTTTGTGAGATGAGCGCGTTCAACGAACTAAACTCTTCAGCTTTACATATTAATATGGATAACACAAACTAGACACCAATTTCTCATATACGAGAACCCTAAATAAGTATTGAGGGTTACATAAACAAAATGATTTTTAGTGGAAGTTACTAAAGGTATGACAAAATAAATATACAGATTGTAAACAGATGACTCAGATCAAAATGCTGAGAAAAAAAGGTGGTTAGAAAAATAGCATTATCTACATTTTTTCGGTTAGTCCTAGTTTTCATTCTTCGTCTGTTTACGCCTTGTAAAATGTTTTATTTGCACGAATGAAACACTATGGTAGCGTACACGTAACAGAAGTCCGCGCGGCCAATCCCTTTACTCCAACTTAGGTTCTCGCGTATAATAAAATTAAAGGAATTCCCAAAGCCACTCCTTCGCCTGTTTCACCTACATTTACAAAACAATAACAACAATTAATGTCTTCAGTTCCAGTTGCAATGGCGGGCGCGTTGTGGCGCACTTTAAAAGGCAATTGTTTACCGTTTCGTGAAAACTTTGAAGTAATCTCGCTTATACGACCTATTGTTTAGGGGTTTTGTAATGGAATTAAATATTAGCCTTTTCTGTATGCTTGGTTGGTGCTTAGTGTATTATAAATATGTTTTGGTCTGGACCGCTGGCGATTCTTAGCCTACCTTGTTTAGCCTTTTCCAATATTTAGAAGATTAAAAACCTGCGTGCTGTACTGTATAATATTTCTCTCATCTTATACGAGTACATATACAGATACTTTGCACACATGCGAATTTTTTTTATAAAATTTCACCAATAGTCACATTATTCTGACTCCACTCTAAGATAAAAGTCTGGTGACGTGGGTTTAAAAAACTAAGAGTGAATTTTAATCTCACGAAAACCCATACCCGAAACAAATATCGAATTGTTTCGATGCGGGTTTCAAAACCTCTACTTTCGCGAGCTGGTATAGCTAACTTTGCCACAAGGCTGTCAGCGGAATAAACGGTTGCATCTACAATGAATGACGTAATCGGAAAGTAGAGGGTGTGGAAGTGGCGCTGTCAACACTTCGGGAAGATTTCAACACTTTACTAGACCAATTGCTGCTATAGTGGGGTTTGGAGTTACAGTTTGACTTTATTTATAGAAGCCGTGGTGGTTTGGTGATTAGGTATGGTCAAGATTCAATTTTTATCATTCCGCCGTCATATAAGTTTCGTTTTTTTAATAGCTAGTGTTTAAGCTTTTATAAGCAGTAATGGCCTCGAGGTTAAGGCACACGGTCGAGAATTTCGGCGGTCGCTGGCACATACCTCTGACTTTTCGAAGTTATGCTCCTGGGATTTGTACCCGCAACCGTCGAGATTCTCGAACTACCCAAATCTAGAATCCATCACGAATTTTACCCTATTTAACCTTCCAATAAAGAACATTTCATCCAACTAAAATTATCTCCACAGTCACCTGAACTTCATCACCCCTAAAGCAGTACATAACCTCATTAAAAAAAAAAAAAGGAAAAAAAATAATCGCTCCAATTTCTCTCCAGCTTAGCGTGAAACAGCAACATTTTTAAAAAGCACCTGCACAATGCATTGGCGTCGAGCGCATTCAATCTTGGGTACGGTAAACAGCCGATCAATATCTATTTGTTGCTTCTCACGACACCCACAATGGACTGACTTACGCCCTTTCGCGCGTGAGCTGGTTTTATTGGTGGAAAATACTAGCTCGGATTTTATTGCGTCATTCGTCTACGTGCGGTTTGTTGGGGCAGTGAGCTGGATTATTTGTTTTCAGGTTGGTAGACATGATTTTATGAGAGAAATTGTGATACATTCTAAGCTATTCCCAAAAGGGTAGAGAGATGTGCGAATCTACGTTCTTTAGTCAGTTGTGTTTAAGCTTACGTAGTACATACTATAGATAGCATATTGTCATTTCTCGGGCTTATTTTTAAACTCTGTTGCTATTTAGAATATACAATGATCATGTTAAATTGTCCGTGTCCATTCCATGTTAATATAAATTAATAGAATCAAAAGTGTTATACATAATTCTGACTCCAAGTCAAATTAAAAGTCTGGTGTCATGGTTATCAGAAGCAAGAGAGGATTTCGGTGTGACGAATACCCATACATAAAACAAATATTTATGGAACAAACACTTTCCGTTACACACTAGCAGTGTTTAGTAACTACACCAAGAGGTTGACAATGGATTCGATATAGGCTCTGAATAAAAAAAAAATATCATCATCAGTCAATCTTAGTCCACTGTTGGACATAGGCCTCCCCTAATGACCTCCACCGGGATCGGTCGAAGGCCGCCTGCAGCCTTTAAAAAATATATTTATGGTAAATTTCCAAGGTGAATTTCCAATAGAAAATCAATGACTGACAAAAACATTTCATATTCAACGCTTTCGTGGAAATGAACGTTGCCGAGTATAATCGCTTAAAAAATTGATTCCCATAATACCCTAAATCGTTTACCTGTTTCGTTTATTGCTCGGTTCTCGGAAAACCCTATAATGGAAATGTTTCCATGTTTCTAATAACACGAGCAGCGAACAGAACAATTTAAAAATAATATTGTTCGAATGTGTTTAGAAGCAGTGATGGCCTCGAGGTTTGGGCGCGCGGTCGAGAATCTCGGCGGTCGCGGGTTCGAACCCCAGGCACACACCTCTGACTTTTCGAAGTTATGTGTGTATTCACATTGAATTATCACTTGCTTTAACGGTGAAGGAAAAAATCGTGATAAAACCTGCACACCTAAGAGTTCTTAGGAATTTCTTAGGTGTGTAGTCCGCCAACCCGCACTAGGCCAGTGTGGTGGACTATGGCCTAAACCCTCTCAATGATAGAGGAGACCCGTGCCCAGCAGTGGGCGTATATGGGTTGATGAAGAAGAAGAAGAAGAATGTGTTTAAGCGGTCTTTTCGCGTGAAATAATTTTGTTCATTTAGAAATTTCATGTGAGGCCCGACTTCGCCCGGTTTCAATATCAATTTTCTTAGAAATAAGGAACAAAGCATTTTTCGCGATAAAAATTAATAAATATATGTCCTTGCTCAAGGTCCTTTCTCTCTCCAAACATAAAATAATTTGAATCGATTCGGCAATTTGGTCACAGACATTTTCATCTTATTTCCTCCTCCTTTACATCTGAGGAGATTTAGCTTAAAAGTAACTGAGAACTTTTAGGTCAGTAGGTGTCCTCATGATGTTTTTCCTCACCGTTAAATAAGGTGATAATAACTTTTCAATGCATATATAACAACGTACACACCTAATGCGTCAAATATTTTTTCGTGAAATTATTATACCGTCCTGCTTACCCTTTGCAATACATACATAACTAGTTATAAAGTCTTCAGCGTTAAACAAAGCTGCATATTATTTTTGGCTCCACAATATCTAAAAATTGAGAATAGCTTTCTCCTAGGTCATTAGTCTTTGATTAGACCCCGAGTCTTTGTAGCTTTTTCACGTTGAGGTTTCCCATTTTCCTTTTAACGTGGAAAACGGGTCGCGTAAGAAAGCTGTTAGCGCACGCCCCAAGTTGTATACCGGGAAATTGTTTGTTTTCACCCAATTTTATGAGTATTTATTTAGACCCAAAAATTTTAGTCCCGTCTATTGTCTGTATTTTTGTATATAGCCTTTTAATGTGGTAAAGGATACCCGGCTGGATACTAATGTTAGATCAACTTCATTATCATATTTTTCATTAAAACAGGAATGTTTTTTTATTGATAATAAAATTCTCAGAATTCAAAACTTGTTATTCTAGTACCACTAAAATAATACACATCTTTGTCAGCCTATATAAATACGTCCCACTTCAGCTGAAACTGGTTGGGCCTTAGTCCACCACGCTGGCCTAGTGCGGGTTACCAAACTGCCCAATAAATTCGTTGTTAAGAAATTCAGGTGTGGAAGTTTCCTCGTGATGTTTTTATTCACCTTTAAAGTACGTGTTAATTTAATATCATAGGTTTGAAGTCACAACTAACTAAAAGTTCTTAGGAAATTATTAAGTGTGTAATCCGCCAACCTGCACTTGGCAGCAGCATGATAAACTAGGGTCAATACCCTCTCAATGGCAGAGGAGGCCCGTGCCCAGCGGTGGTATTTATATGGGCTGATGATAATGATGATGTTGATGATGATAATGATGATGACGACGATGAACATGATTGTAATGACGAGGACCATGATGATGAATTTACAACTGTTGAAAATTGTCTCGACTCGCCCTTAATCACACTAGAAAACACAAACGAAGGTTGTATAAACCCGACGAGACACGACAATCGATATTCCATCTGATAAGATTTTTTCGTTTTAATCCGCTTGGACCAATTGAGACAGACCAGACCGGTTCATTACGATCGGACGGGACTTTCCGATTCATCCCCATTCAGGAGCTGTATCAGACAAAGCTCCCTTGTTCATTAACCGGAGCGATTCGATTCCAGCCCAATCGAATGTCGTGTGCTGCTGGATAGTGCGGAATTAGGTGGTTGGTAAATGTCCCCTTTGCTTTGACGTCATGGCTTTGATTTAAGGCGAGTTGCAGTGGTTTTTTACAGATGGGGCAAGTGGATTTTTTTGGTTTCAAGGGTAATATTTGGGTAGTTCTGATGGGTTTTGGTGGATTAAATTGGTGGCAGTGATGGCCTTGAGGTTTGGGCGCGCGGTCGAGAATCTCGGCGGTCGCGGGTTCGAACCCCAGGCACACACCTCTGACTTTTCGAAGTTATGTGTGTATTCACATTGAATTATCACTTGCTTTAACGGTGAAGGAAAACATCGTAATGAAACCTGCATACCTAAAAGTTCTTAGGAATTTCTTAGGTGTGTAGTCCTCCAACCCGCACTAGGCCAGCGTGGTGGACTATGGCCTAAACCCTCTCAATGGTAGAGGAGATCCGTGCTCAGCAGTGGGGGTATATGGGTTGATGATGATGATGATGAAATTCATGTTGGAAATAGAAATTATCAATCAACATAGAGCCCGGAAATCGGTCTAAAACACATCTGCCTCGACTCCTATGACGTATTTAAAAAATGTCAGTCTATTAATATTCATCGATTCTGTATATTAAATAAATAGATAAATATACACACCCAACAGCCAAATATGTACATAGCTCTGGCTCATACTAAGATACGAGACTTGTGACATCCAGAAACTCTAAAAGACTACGGTCTCTCAAACACCCATCCTAAAAATGTATGTTTCACACAAACATTTGTCTCTCTCTGGATCGAATCCTGAACCTCTCGTTTCGCAAGCTGGTCTTGCCAACTACGTATGGCTGTCATTTAAGCCAGGCTTTTAAAAGAAAAACATTTGAGCTCCACATCGTTGCTAGTATTTTTTCAGACTTGAAGCGAATTCTCTTTCGTTTTATACCGTTCTCGTGTGCTACTGGTATGGATATATGCCGTAATAGTTTGAAGCCTCAGGCTGGCACACCTCACGCTCCATCGCACATTGTTCAAAGAATCTTTATGTTATTCTCTTTGGGTCGTTCAACTGTTCCTCGTGCTATCCCAATTGCGACACATATTTTGGTATGTCCTACAAAAGATGAATTAATAAACATTGGATGAGTAGGCAGAAGTTAAACATATTATACTCTTTCAAGTATCATTTGTAATACACAGTACAGCAAGGCTTTACCGTCTTTCGCAAATGTATTAGATTCCAAGTTGCTACTGAGAATTTCGTAGTGACAAATAATAATTTACCCGAATTAGAAATTGAACTCTGGATATCTAAATCGCTCTTATTTTATGTATTATAATTTGTAGGTAAAGAGGGCGAGTCAACTGATGTATTTCGTATCTAATACTTATTTATGACAGCATGTTAACCTGACAAAACTTTTTAACAATCATAATTCAAACGTTAGGACTTATAAACTATGTACGTCGCAGTATAAATGAGGCACATCGGATTATTTCCAAGCAGACTTTTTACAAAACGTCCGAAACCACAACACACCACGACGTATAGTGACTCCGTAATCGAATGAACATTTTGTATCGATATCGGAAACGATTTCGGTGGAATTCAGTCCAAGTCTATTGTGGAGATTTTCACTCTGGACGAGAAATCGAGTATTAATCGCACAAATGTATTGAGCTTTCATATACTAGATATTTACGACTACAGATGCTCTCATAACGATATTGTGAGTGAATATCGGTTTAAACGTCTGTTGAAACTGACTAGACAGTTGTAGACTTTCTGAAGAAAGCACTACTTTTATAGTTTTAAGCTACGGGTAATTCTAAAAAAAGGAACAAGAAAAGCTAAGGAATTCCTCATTCGTTACATAATCGCACCAACATAAACGAAATAAAAATTATAAACTAATCCCATTATAAAAAAATATACTAAGAGTTCCGTTATTTTCTATGACGAAATGTTGAAAAAAATCACAGTTATTTTGTCGTAATGTTTTATTTCTTTAAAATATTCTTAAGGTACTATGCACTTAATACTAAGACGTGAAAGTTATACCAACATAATGAAATTGCAAAACCCGTATGATACAAACTTCGCTAAGCGGTTAAATATTACCGCTGGCTTATATACTCTTAACGGGCTTTAGTATTCCTTCGAGGTTTAGTTTTAGTTTCATATTTCTCGTACTATATTCCGCCAGTAACATTTCCCTATAGAACCAAACTGCATATTAAAAAATAAGAAACTACAGGGATTTGTTGGTGTACTATTAGGAATGACAAAGTCAATTTATTTATTTATTTGCTTTATTGGACACCACAAAAACAAAAATAACATATTATAGAATTAAAGTACGTACATTTCCAAGAGTGCCACAATGGGCGGCCTTATCGCTATTAGCGATCTCTTCTAGACAACCCATAAAAAGGAGTTAACGTAAATAAATAGGTGGTCATGATATTACAAATAGGGGAAAAAAAAGATAGGAAAAGAAAAAGATAGAAAAAATAAATAAATAAGGTATTGAAGTATACAAATATATTTGATGGAAACAAGAACGGATCGGATTAATTATATTTAGTTTGTGTCAATATCATCTTTATTCATATAGACGTTCATATATAAAGTTAATATAAAGTATAAAGTTCATTTGAGTCGTGAATCTTAAACTGTTTTTAAAAACTAATGCCGCTTTACTATTTTTTTTAATGTTTGGAAGGATAAAACATAAGGGTAAGAAAATGACGATGATAAAAACTACAACTAGTGAAACTTGGTTTCAAAAATATACCTCTACCTACCCTATCGACGAGACAAGCATGAAGTTACATATTCTCATACTAAGGAAAAATGTATTAAAAATAGACATAACTTGCTTGTAGCACAAGGTCAATAAACTCTACAAAAAACATATTAAAAATTTCCGGTGATATCGAAGATAATAAGCCCTGGGAGTTAGTAAATTGATCGGAGTTTTGTTGTGTCTTTACAGTTAGTATCGTTATGACATTAATAACTTAAGATGTCATCATCATCATCATCATCAAAAGCCCTCAATTCACTGCTGGACATAGGCCTCTCTTATGGCACGCCACTGGGCTCAATCTTCGGCTTTTATGGTAAAGCGCACCTAAGATTTAAATAATGACAATTTTAAACTGTGTTTTAATGCATTCCTAATACATAAGGTTTTAATAATACATGACGTTTCATGTTGTTAAGGAGTTTCTTTCCGTTCCTATACAGCGATAACACGTTCCGAAGCGGCGTTGATTCAAAAGAACTTTAAAGTCTATTTGAATAAAGAATAATTTGACTTTGACTTTGTATAAAAATACTTAACATAATACAAATCCTATCGTAATTGGATCATGGAAATCTATTCACAATTCGAATTTCTTAGAATTATTCCTTTATCGCATCTATTGTGCTCGAGTTGGTGTCGTTTCCACGTTTAAGGATTAATCAATCTCTGTTTTGGGGTCACAGATTTATAGAAAGATTTGTGAAGGAATTTTAGTTCGATGTTGCTTTTAGGATATATTTTTATCAGTGGCGAAACTTCCCTAGTAAAATCTGTTGCCTTACAAAATTTCGAATATGAATATTTAATATTAAACTTTAATCTTTTAATATTTATTTACAAGGTGCAATATAATGAGAATATCTTTACCCGACGATAAACAATTATGTATATACTGGATGTTACATGATTAAGACGCCTTGCTTTTGGGCTTCTATAAAAATGCCGCCACTTGAATCTCTGAATATATTATGTACACATAAAAATATTAAAAAAAATGTAAATTTACAAACTTATGTCTCACGTAGATTTATTAATGTTTTGATTTATTATTCATTATAATTTTTCGCATCGACTGGTGCTGCCTATATCCCCACAATGACAAACGTCTTTATATAAATTTTAAATTACACTTTAATTTCCAAGACTTCTTTTATTATAAAGCTGAATACCGACACTCTTGCTAATAATTCCTTCGCCGATATATATAAATAAAATTCAAAAATTCTGCTGACGATAATAGTTCCGTAAATACCAGGAACACCCATTATATTCACCGTCACTTCGGCGCTTTAAAAGTACCTCTCTTTCAACGGCTGTAATAGTTATTTTCCTAGAACGGGGCTGTCCGCTTCCCAGTACGGAAATCCATTATTTGTGCATAATGATTTCGCGATATTTTTCCATTGGAAACACAGCCACAGCCAACTCATTTCGTTCATTCAATCGTTCAGAACAGGCCGAGTGTGAAAACCAAATTGTTAATTGTTATTCATTATATCGCAATGTAGCGCTTTTCCCCACTAATATGAATGGTCAAGTAAGGGTTACGCTTTTATGATTTAGTCATTCGACTGAGTATTGAGGTTTTGAGTACTAATTTGAGTGATATAGAATAGGATAGTGAAATAAAAAACGGTTAAGTTAAGAGGATAGGTTCTCTCGTCTGTATTACAGAAAAGGATGCGCAGATCAATCATGCTGATCAGCAATGCTAAGATACGAGTTTTGTGTCGTGGGTGTCAGAAACTACGAGAGACTGGCGGTCACTCCAAACATTTGTGGATAATTAAAATTTTTGTCGTAGAGTGGGGATTAAACCCGTGTCGACTCAAGAGCTGGTGTATAACTGTGCCACGGCGTTGTCATTTTGCTCAGGTTTTCTATTTTTATACATTGATACATCCATCAGTATAATCAATTATATAATTGAGAATCACAATAGTGAATGTCGAAATGCCTACGACAATTTTCAGTTGCTATATTGTCGAATTGTGTGGGACATCCTGCCACACGATAGTCCGACGACTTGAGAAAGGTGATGGGTAACTAACACCGGGATTGTTGGCGCTTTCCTAAGGAACCTTGTTCAGTCATGGACGGCGATAAGCTGAATATATTACATACGTTTATATTGAATGCATGTGTTATGAGAACCTCGTAACACATGCATTGGAATTAATCAATGGTTGGTAGGAAATCGATTTTTTGTCGAGTTTTTTTTTTAACTTATGGGTTTATAATCACCCCAGCTGAAACCTGCCTTAGTTTACGATCACGGCCTGTATGCACTACCTTTATATATGTAGTTACTAGGTACTGTCAGAGTCGGTAATTATTTTAAGTAATAAGCTAAGGCAAAAACTATGTCATATTTTTTCAATTGCAGAATAATAACGGGCTTGTCAAAATGGAATGAAAATAAACTGGGCACGCTCTATGAGATATTAATAATATGCATGAACAATAAAAAGCACAGAACAGACATTTGCCACTTCGTTTTCCAAACACAATGCAACATCTGAATATTCATACATTCATGTTCGTACTAATTTCGTTTGCAAATTAACCGTATTTTAAAACATTGCATTATTCAGAATGTTTCAAACAAACCCGTTTGGGTGTCGGAAGTTAATTTGCGCGAGTTATGAAGCCAACACTAACTTTGCCGAGACGTCTTGTAAATTACTAGTGGGGAAATGAATGTATATTATTAAGTATCGAGTTTAATGATAAAAGAATATGAAAGGTTCGATTTTCGAATATAATACAATGGTCAGATTATTTCTTGTTTTCTTCCACGTCATAATCATCATCATCATCACCAACATCATCATCAGCTCATATAGTACCATTGGGCATGCGCCTTACCTACAATTAAGAGGGTTCAGACCTTAGTCCACCACGCTGCCCTGGACCAGGTCTACTGCTTTCTGTTTTTGATAAAAATACTAATTTTAAGTAACTTAATACATTTACCGACCTTGTCAAGGTTGCTGGCTGTAGGCGGCTTCCGACCGTTCCCGGTGGAAGTCATTGGGGGAGGCCTTTGTCCAGCAGTGGACGAATATTGGCGGATGATGATGATACATTTGGCACTTTGTATTTTTTTAAATGACAATCACTCTTGATTTCCAGCTATTAAATACAGAAAAAATTTAAATTTATTTTGAATTAGTTAGATAGTTTAATTTGACTTAAAGGTCATATTTTCCTAATAAAAGAGAATAAAAAGTAATCTATCACATAATTTAGTAGTAGAATGAACAAGTGACGAACAAGCGGAAACACTTACCCCCTATATAAAATACCGTCTATTTCCCTTCTAATCCTATTTAGCCGTTTTAAGATCAGAAATATTGACCAATTTATAAATAATAATTCCTTTTAAACTAAATAATGTTTATTAATAAACATACTCTAAAATTTCGTAGTTTCAAGTCACTCTGATCTCATTAGACTGGTGGCTTCATAGTCTGAGCGTCGTTATGTATACATTTACTGCAATTACAATACTGAACTTTGAGTTCATACTAATAGCCAAAGAGACATCTCTGAATCAGCTACATCAACGATTCTACAACAGAATGCATTTAGACTACTCCTGAATACGAAACTACTTCATTTCTAATGAATATAGTCATTGAATATTAGAAATTTTACGATTACTTTGATTTACTGATAGAAAAGGAAAACAATTGTTTACCTGCCTTAGTTTCCGATCATAGTCTGAATTCATCGTATATGAAAATACTTTGCTTTTGATCATTTATTTCAGTCTATTCATGGATAACACAAAAGACATCACAGGCAGTACTAATAACTAAATTCTTTTCAAATCCGTAAAAGGCGAAAGGGACCATCATAAACCACCGACCATCTTCCCGCCAAATATTCGGCCATTACGCCTCCAATAGTCGCCCTTCAAGTGACCCTAATCTAATTACCATATCTGATTATTTACGGCCAAAAAGGTAGGTTTACACCTAAACATTCTTATGTAAAGTAATTTAATTTAAATAAAAACATACTTGGTGTCCCGAAGGATCTTTCGGAATAGTCTACCCCAGGGGTTCCCAAACTTATTTACACTATGACGCCCTACAGAATTATTATTTTTCTTGCGACGCCCCCCCCCCCCCCCCCCCATCATCAAAACTACCTACTTTACTGGAAATAAAAACAGAAGTAGTTAGCGTAATATGAGGAACAGATATAACAGAACAGAACAGGAACAGAAAAATACGGACAGTGAATGTTTGCCGATCGCCTCGCGACGCCCCGCGGATGTAGCCGCGACGCCCCAGGGCGTCGCGACGCACAGTTTGGGAAGCCCTGGTCTACCCTATGTGCTGCGGTTTTTGACGGCACCAACCTTGATTGGAGGTTAAGTAACATTTTATGATAATCGTGGCGTTGATGCTTTGAGGGATTCTGGCGTTTTAATAATATATACATAAATAAGTAAATACACCCAACAGTCACATACATAGTCCTGACCCCACACTAAGATACGAGTCTTGTGTCATGGGTATCAGAAACTACGAGAGACTTCGGTCTCACAAACACCCAGACCCGAAACAAATATTTGTGGATCACACAAACATTTGTCTCGGTGCGGGGATCGAGCCCGCGGCCGCTCGTTTCGCAAGCTGTTGTCTAGCCAACTGCGCCACGGGGCTGGCAATGCATCATATATCTATAGTAATAAGTAGGTTTTGTGTTTTTTCGCTTTTGCGTGGGAATTACATAATATAACTATCGAAATGTGGGTCCAGGAGTATGGAGGATGTATATGAGTTTTATTAAGATGACTACTGAGACAGGTAGAGATACTGAAACCGATGAAAATTTCTTTTATCCTAATTTTTTTCTTCGTCGTTTAAATACTGATTAATAGCATTTATTATACCACATCATCAACCCATGCATGTCCCATTGCTGGGCATAGGTCTTCTCTACCATTGATAGAGTTTAAGCCATGGTCCACCAAGCTGGTCTAGTGCGTGTTGGCGGACTACACACCTAAGAAATTCCTAAGAACTTTTAGATATGTAGATTTGATCACTGTTTTACTTCACAGTTAAAACATGTGATAATTCTACCTTGAAATAATTTTATGCTTTTCCTTATTAAATAGGTATTTGAAGAACCTAGGACCTCCAAATAGCATTAAGACAGTATTTACAAAGTCTCTCACAATATTTAGGCAACTCGACCCAGTCCTAACAAACCTTCTTAAGACACAGAGTATGCCCCGAAAACATGACTTAGCATATAAGTAAATGTATAATTTACGTCAACTTAAGTGTTGTTTCATTAAATCTCTCATAGCGGGAAGCAGGCTAATTCGAAACAGCTCATATAGTGTTGTACCATTATTTTCCCGAAAATTCGTGCGCGAAAAACTTTAGGTTTTATTTTCGTGTAAATTCGACGCGTTGTTATCGCGTTGTCATCCAATTCGGGCTTATCGTGTGTTTTTGGACAGACGATGTTTATTAAAATATAAATGATATTTTCGGAAGTGGACGTGCAAAACAAGAGGTAAGCAAATGTAATGCGTTCTAGGATCCACGTATACACTGGGATACTATGATACTTATAATCATCATCGACCCATATACGTTCTAATGGACCTGGGTTCTGGGCACGGGTC
Organism: Cephonodes hylas; assembly: GCA_030295005.1. NCBI lineage: Eukaryota > Metazoa > Arthropoda > Insecta > Lepidoptera > Sphingidae > Cephonodes > Cephonodes hylas. The sequence goes on from AP025385.1 coordinate 3,897,374, forward strand.
TCATTTACAATTGAGAGGTTTTGGTCTCTAGTCCACCACGCTGGCCTAGTGCGGGTTGGTGGACTACCACACCTAAGAAATTTAAGGTGAGCAGGATTTATCACGTTGTTTTTCCTTGCCGTTAAAGGAAGTTATAGTTTATTGTGAATACATACATGACTTCGAAAAGTCAAAGGTGTGTGCCTGGGGTTCGAAGCCGCGAAAGCTGAGATGACGATATGATGATGGCTATTAAACTGTTTGAAATCGTCTTAACTATCATCTGTCTTCGTTTTTACAGTCTGTATAAAGTATACAAATAAATTAATCATATACCTATCTTTTGGGACACGATACTAAGATTAATTAACACGTTATTTTTAAGTAATCACGGATCGTGTCCCAAAATCCGATACTACACTTATTTCGTAAGAAGCGAACAAAGCAGTGATGGCCTCGAGGTTTGGGCGCGCGGTCGAGAATCTCGGCGGTCGCGGGTTCGAACCCCAGGCACACACACCTCTGACTTTTCGAAGTTATGTGTGTATTCAAATTGAATTATCACTTGCTTTAACGGTGAAGGAAAACATCGTGATGAAACCTCTGCACACCTAAAAGTTCTTAGGAATTTCTTAGGTGTGTAGTCCCCTAACCCGCACTAGGCCAGCGTGGTGGACTATGGCCTAAACCCTCTCAATGGTAGAGGAGACCCGTGCTCAGCAGTGGGCGTATATGGGTTGATGAAGAAGAAAAAGATGAACAAAGTAATTCTTGTTTTCATAACAGAACACGACACAACACTATCTCACAAGTAAACCTACGCAAATTCCCGCGGGAGTCGCGAAGATTAATGAGATAACATGCATATTTCCATGCCTTATCTCGAAAAGATTCGCGTATGTTCTATGTGCCCTTTTAAGACTAAAATGTGACACATTCTCTTGACAGTCAATATGAATAGTGATGTATTCCCAAGGATTATAAACTGAAGAAGACTTCGAAAGGATTTTTTACTAAAGAAGTGTTTGTGGACTCTTTAGTGCTCTAAAGTCACTGCCTACACCAACGGGAGACAGGCGTGAATTTATATTCAGGTATATAAAGATCGTGGCCTTAACTATAACCATTTGATATCAATAATAATTGCTAGGAACAGTCAAAATTTTTATTTTTACAGAAATTATGAATGTTTATGGCGTCAGAACTACGAATGTAATTATTGGTAATTAATTTATTCTATTATACGCATACCGAATTTTATATCAATCGAAGATAACCTATTACAATTAGGCTATATTTTTAATAGTTAAATGAATTGTTGATTATCTTGTAGCCATTGAACAAAATGTATTCTTATTGAAACCCATTTTCATACTATCCATCGCATGTCTAACAAACCACACCTCTTTTAACAAGATTAGTTCAGGAGCTGAGAATTCGTAAACTTACATCGCTATCACTTAAATCTTTTCCCTCTGAGTCAGTAGGTGTGAATCTACTTATTCGTATCTAGAATTGAAAAGATCCGCCTCAATCCCCGACTTTAAAAGCTGGAATTTATATTAACGGCTTCCAAAACTATCCAGTTTAATGTTCCACAATTATTTGGGCGGCGGAATTGTGTAATGGTGATAAAATTGAAAGTTCCACTCGGATTTTCAATTTAATCTGCATCGTAATGAGTTTGTATGAACGCGTTTAGTTTGTGAGTTTTCAGTTAATTTTAACTTTTTTTTCCAATTATCTAGTTTCAGTGGACGTTCAGTCAGTTTCCTAGAGTTTAATATCCTGCGGAGTACTTTCGTGGTCTTTTTTAATAAGCAGAAGAGTGTTAAGTTAGTTGTAGTTTTTGTACTGGCACAAAACAGTGGCCACTTTAATCTTTTGTATATTTGTCGTTTTTAAATTTTTATCCGATATCCAATAGAAAAATTCTCAGTTACAGCGCAAAGTCTAAAAATGTGTCCACAAAATGGCTTAAGCTCGCCCTTTAACGGGGATTTTTCTGATGTGAGATAAAAAAGCAATTGGCAAGATGTGGGCGCAAAAATGAATCTTTGTCTACTCCTTTGGGGAACAAAAGCATGAGTTTTTGTACGTATCCAATTTTCGTTTTTTAACAAGCAAAAGCAGCCCATATTTCGAGTATTCTCATCCGAAATGAAATGTATTCACACTAGTTTCGTTCGGCAAGTACACAAAACGGCATACACCATATTTCCAAACTCCATTTTATTCCAGCGCGCGAAGTTTCAACGGAGTACGAGCTGAAAGTTTGGCACAACGGAACTGATTTCATCGATAGTTAGTACGCGGGTCGGTGTGCTCCAGATCCAATACAAAGGGGAATAATGGTGGGTTGAAAATATACCTTTTATATACATACCTAAAAGTTCTTAGGAGTGTAGTCCGCCAACCCGCACTTGGCCCGCGTGGTGGGATAAATCCTCTCAATGGTAAGAGAGGTCCGGGTCTAACAGAGTGACGTATATGGGCTGATGTTGATACATTCTCACAGACACATACTGATTTTTGCGATGTGTGTTTATATACAAAGACTACCGCGTACTTTAATAGTGAAAGAAACATCGTGAATAAACCTGCAGCCAAAAGCCTCTAAGAATTCCTATAATTGTGTCTAGCCCGCTAACCTGCACTAGGTGAACATAAAGGATTGAAGTCTAAGTCCTCTCAGTTATAGATAGGGCTCCAGCTTATCAGCTGACGATTTGACAGTTTTAGCAGAACTGCATTACTAAACCTACAGTTCGTTGCATGCTTTTAAATGTTGAGAGGCGAATGAACTCTATCACTCCTTTCGTGTGTCCTAACAGCTGATAGCGATATTTGGAAAGACATACTACGCCGACATCAAATAAAATTGAGAACAGGGCAATGGAATGTTAGCTTTTATACACCTATAAACCTATCGATCATTTCAAGTTTGGATACCTTAATTAAAAGGTTTTCTTCCAAACGAACCTATCCATCTCAATACAAAGAAAATGTATATGAACAAACACAGATTGGCGTTGTACAGGCGGCGGCCCCGACGAATAACAAATGAAGTGTAACTTCTTTTCTCAAGGGTGGGCCCAGCAAAAACTTGTAACGCAACCCTACGCGTTACGTAATACCGCCTGCGTCAGTTCGTGGTAATTGACAAGGGAAAGCTGGTCGGAACCAATTTATTTTTAGAACGCGAACGTGTTAGTTTACGTTACGTTTTTTAGCTGTACCAGCAGTCTGGTATTGGATAATTAGCTGAGAGCGTTTTAGGTATTAAGTCGAGTAAATTAAGAAACCATTTATGGAGGTTTTATTGCTTTTATTAGTTATATTGTTTTATCTTATCCATGAATTGGCAAATCTTTACTTTTACCGCCTTAGCCACTTAGTGGCCTCGAAAAATGCTCTACAGTCAAAATACATATCCGATGATGTTTTGAAATCCTTTTCTTCATATGATTGACGCTCATAACTTTCGGAAAGTGGGACGTGTGCTACGAGACTGTGACACGGTCATAGACTTGGCAATTGCACTAAAAATCTTATTTAATGTAACATGTATTTCTTGAGGGCAGTGTTGGGCATTAATCAATTAACTTTTAATTGAACTAATCAATTGCAATTAAATATTTAATTGCGTGTTACAATTATTTTTTTAAAATTGATTGATGTAATAATTAAAACTAACAATTAATTTTTTTGCAAATTTTGTTCAGAATGGTGGTCTGGTTCTACAATCAGATACATATACCCTTGTTAATTCAAGTGTTTGTAAAAATACTTGATAAAAAAATTAATTGTTAATTGTTAACTTTTAATTTTTTTTCGTAATATAACTAACAATTGATCAATTGTTAATCGTATAAAACCATGATTAATAATTAATTAGCTGTTAATTGCTGTCACTGCAGTTAACAACTAATTAATTGTTAATTTTTAATTGTTAGTTTAATTAAAATTTGCCCAACACTGCTTGAGGGATACACTGTGTTCTCATGCGATTGTCACGCCAATCTATTTCATAAAAACTTTTTTTTCATAATGTCACGATAGCATGCTTTTAGGTTAGCACATACATAATAACTTTAGACATAAAGTCCCTTAAGTAGGTATTGAATAAATTAACCTACTTGGGATTACATCGACCTCACAACTTTTTATGGTAGAAGTACTGAGCTGTGAGACTTGGTTCTTTTTACTGGTTTATTTTTGATAGCTTTATTTGGTTTTTATCTTCGCAATTGGCACATTTATGCTAGAAACTAAATACACTACCATTTATTCCTATTCTTGAGCAATCCATTATCCACCAATCAGAACGCTCATTTTAAATCTAAACTAAGCTAAAACTAGAAGATCAAATTGCTCGGTGTGCATTTGATATGTCTCAATGCAATTTGCTGATTGTCTGTCGAACTCAATCAGACGAACAGAAACCACTGCAAAAGTTATTCATCAAATTTCAAATCGATTTGGAGTTTGAATTATTTTTTTAACTAGATTGAAAATGACTGCCTCGTAAGTTTAACGCGCATTCGAAAGTTAGATTCTCAGATCAGGTTAAGTTTTATTAGATTTTAATAGAAAATACCTTTACAACACGAAGTATTAAAAATAATTCTCGGTAATTGTAGATGGTACCTTCCAAGAAGACAGAGGTAGTGTAAAGAAGAGGAATTTATTAAAAAACAATTTATCCAATCTTATTTACTCATGATTGTTCTAAATTTAAAAATAAAAGCGGATTAATATCTAAGGCATTCTCTAACAGCCAATCTTAAAAAGCAGACATAAAAAAGTTGCTACATAAACAACAAAGAGGTTCGATATTCATTCTTGCTCCTCAAAGCAATCAAGACTTACAGTTACATGGAATCGTAAATAAAGAAATGCAACAGAACAACACTTCCTCCAATCAGAATCAATGTTTGAAACGCGCTCAACAAATGGCCCATGTCGTGTTGTATTAAAATTGTCACAATTCAAGTCACGGCCTAAGAGAATTATCACTCTCATTTTGCAGAGGCCAATTTCTGTCAGCACTGCGGGGGAATGCTAAAACTCCCAGCGTTCGGCCATTAGTATAGCGGTTTTTCTTGCGGTTGTCATGCGCTTATATACAAGTATACGAATACTCAGCCTTTCTTCGTCCAACGTAGGAATTCCCAAGAAAGCGCCAACCATCCCAGTCTTGAGTAGCCCTCATCCATCTATCAGGAAAATCCCCCATCTACATTATATACCCAACCTATCGCCGTCCACTGCTGAACGTAGGCCTCGCCTAATAGGCGCCAACCATCCCGGTCTTGAGCTATTCTCATCCATTTGTATTATATATCTTCATCAACCCATATACGCCCACTGCTGAACACGGGTCTCCTCTACCATTGAGAGGGTTTAGGCCATAGTCCACCTAGCTGGCCTAGTGCGGGTTGGCGGACTACACACCTAAGAAATTCCTAAGAACTTTTAGGTGTGCAGGTTTTATCACGATGTTTTCCTTCACCGTTAAAGCAAGAGATAATTCAATTTGAATACACACATAACTTTCGAAAAGTCAGAGGTGTGTGCCTGGGGTTTGAACCCGCGACCGCCGAGATTCTCGACCGCGCGCCTCAACCTCGAGGCCATCACTGCTCACATACATATATATGCTCTTATATATACTCAAATAATACCAAAACTATGTAAATGATTTTTTGGTGTATTTCTTTTTTATAATAAATCAGGGGGTAAATATGCCGATAATATTTAGGTTTCAATATACAATCGGTAAGAAGAGCCCTATAACTAAGAATTCACTGTCTGTCTTTCTGTCTATTATGAGGTTGTATCTTATGAATCGTGACATATGGGGAATTGAAATTTTGGTGGTTGAAGTATTTCTGTAGTCGCTATAACATCAAATACTAAATAATAGAATAAATAAATATTTAAATAAGGCTCCCATACAACATGTTCTACTGCCATTTTTACTAATAACATCGAGACTCGCCGATCTCGTGGCCGCATAGCAAACGTAAATTGTAAATCTCCACCATTTTGCACAGAAGTGACTACAAGGTGAAACCCAAATTGTTTTACAAATTGTTTACATTTAAGGCGAACTTGTTTTCATGTCAACGCGATTATTTTATGGACGTCCATTAAAGCAGAGCGTAAAGTTGGATTTCCTGATCGCTATTCAAATGCAAATGGACGGTGCGGACAATTTGAAATAATTAAAATCGCTGATTTCTCGATTATTTAAATTCTTTGTTGTATTTGGATGATGTTTTTGCGACTTATAATTTTGGCAACGGATATTACGGTACCAAAAGCTATATCATTATTAATTCCGAAGTTATTTTGCAACCTTTTAATTACATATTTCTACATAAATGCATTTCTTAATAACCATTATTGTACAGCTTATTCGTACCTCTTTATGGGCAAATGACGTGTCGCCAATTGTCTGTAACCTGTTCATTCCGTCACGTTCAATGATAAAATTACAAACAAAATGAAGGGCTGCTATTGGTGGCCACGAATTTATAAGCTTTGATATTAAACGCAACCCGAATTACTAAGAAGCGGCCGTCTTAAACATTCAAATGTCTAATCGCTCGTGCATACTGACATTTCCTTTCTAAACTTATTCAAATATCCTGTGCTTTTGCCTATCCTCTTGGGGTTGTAGACGTATTTTTGTATTATTATACATTCTATCCATCTCATAGAATATACAACGTAAACCGCAATAAAAGCACAAACTTCGGCCAATATGTCGAATCGAATAACGCGTCTTGGGTTACGAGAGACAAATGAAATACTTGCTGACAATATGTCGACATACAATGGAACCTTCACGTCAATCGCGAAACCGAAGTTCTGAGGGACACCTTTTGTTTGCTCCTTCATTGTTGAAACATTCTTCGAAAGTATGCCAATCAGGAAATTAATCGATTTACGTAACGTGGTGGACTGATTGGCTGCACAGCGATGACGCTTTTGCTAATCTTTTTTTAATTCTAAACTCGACGTTGGTATCTTCTAAGAAGTTAAGCTAATTTCAAATAAAGAATCAAATTTGCGAAGAAAAGAAATGATTTGTGCAGCAGTGACATCTAGTTATTAAAATGCGTATAAGAGGAACAAAATGTGCACAAAATTGAAAAAATACGTTAATGATGTGCCTTAATTAATATTTCAATCGTTAAGCTATTTCGACGTCATCTGCCCGAAACCTATTTCAAACACTAATGCTTATTTTAATTCTAATAATGCAATTTTCCTACAACATTATTCCTGACCCAGGTATCGCAACTGTAATCTCAAGACCATCTGAAACAAAAAAGCCCTGTGAGATCATAAATCAATGTAAAAATATTATGGTAGCCTACAATATTAGTATTTGTATTTCAACAACCGATTGAAATCCTCTGTCCTTGTATGCTATCTTTTGTACCAAATAGTATTCAACAGTATTAAATAAAACTAAACGTTCCTTTACATCAAGGTTAGGCTTCAGTTTAGTTCTATTGATTTTCCGTATTCCTTTCATACAAGTTCTTTTGAAACCTCCAAATGTTCTTACAAAATAATCGCAACGTCATTAAACATCTATCAATCATTTGATTAACGGAAAAGGTCAATTGGAAAAGCGAATCATGACTCACAAAAAGAGTTACTATTTACAAATAGACTGGGACGGACACATTCATAACTATCCACTTGATTATAGACCTTATTACGTAAACGTAAGGTCGAAAATCGAATGGTGAAAATATGATATATTTTGTGCGTATTATTTCTTCACGTCAGGAGCAAATTTATCGAAAGAAATGTATGGATTATTAATATTAAACGGTTGTAGTGATTATTTGGCTATCCTCATCCAACCGCTGCCAGCCACCTTGCAGATATCGTCGCCCCACCTAGCCAGAGGGCGTCCTACACTACGTTTGCCGAGCCGTGGTTCTCTAGAACACGTTTCCCTCAACGGTTATCCGTTTTGCGACAGATATGACCTGCCTACTGCCACTTCAGCTTGCTAATTTCTTGGGCTATGTCGATAGCTCTGTTTCTCTTATGGCATAATTTCTAATCGTATCCTTTAGTGAAACTAAGCAAGTTTATATTAAATAGATAGGACTGAAATGAAGCAGTGATGGTACCAGGATTTAGGCGTGCGGTCAAGAATCTCGACGGTCGCGGGTTCAAACTCAGGTCTCTTACTTTTTGGAGTTATTTGTGTGTTTACAATAAATTATTACTTGCTTTAACGGTGAAGGAATGGAATTTTCTAAAGAGTTTCTTAGATGTGCATTCCGCCAACCTGCACTAGGCCAGCGTGGTGGACTAAGGCCTAAACCTTCCAAATAGACGAGCAAGCCCGTACCCAGCGGTGGAATGTATATAGGGTGATGATGATGAGACTATTAAAAAAATCTAAATATTTTACGTGTCGAAAACCGTTTTTTTAATTGTTTTTTGTTTAATAATGCGGACCGACTAATGAGTTCAAATTATATTAGTTAATTTAATTATATTATTTAAAGTTTGAAGTGTTCTCGGGTTTGGTTGGATTTCGCATGTGGTGTAAAATAATGTTCGTAGTTTTTATGGGAAAACTTTTGGTGAAGTAAAAAGTATATCCTAAAATTTATGGGTATATGAGTAGGGTATATGCGTACTATCTGGCTCACTATTTCGGGCCATATTTGAGTGAACCGACTCGCTCGCCTAAAAAAAAAAAAAAAAAAAAAAAAAAAAAAAAAAAAGTTTGGTGTCTAATTGGGGGTTTTAGGGGACGCCCGTTCGATCTGTGCTATCCGTTTTCTTGTATCTGCAACCGTTACGATTTTAGCTAATGTACTGCAACAGCCCCACTACCCCTAATTACCTCATTACGGTACTCATTACCTGCTCTTAATTACGGTCACCCATTGTGTTACGACTCGACACTAATCACCCTTAATCACCCTGTTCCTCATCAATAACAACACATTATTTCAATTGTTTATGCTTTATTCATCCAAAAATTGACTTAAACATTATATCCACTAACATGTCATTTTTTAAGGTATCCATATTGAATTGGTTGAAAAAGTCAGTGTTGGACATCCCATTAAACTTATAAAATATGTACAATATACAGTACTCTCCACAAACTGAAGTCCAATCATTTTGTATCCGGTTACTACAAAATTTCCATTGCTTTGAATTTCTATTCAAGAACATTCATTGCATCATTGCAACCAGTTTGGTTTTACTCGGGGTCGCTCCACAACCGATGCTGGTGTGGAACTTATTCATAATATTTTTGAAGCTTGGGAGGTCTCACGGGATGCTTTAGGAGTATTTTGTGATCTATCCAAGGCATTTGATTGTGTTCACCATGACATTCTTATCGGGAAACTAAGCCATTATGGAGTTAACGGTATGGCACTTGAGTTGTTTAAGTCGTATTTAAGTAATAGAATCCAGGTTGTTGATGTAAATGGAAAAAGATCTCCTGGGTCTGTTGTTACTATGGGAGTTCCACAAGGCTCGATTCTTGGACCCTTTCTTTTTTTGATTTATATTAATGACTTGCCTTATTATATAAGGGACGATTGTGATGTAGTGCTGTTTGCTGACGACACTTCTTTAGTATTTAAAGTTAAACGCAATCAATCCACTCTTGACGATGTAAACTGCACTCTCACTAAAATCGTGCATTGGTTTAATATTAATAACCTATTATTAAATAGTAAAAAAACTAAATGTATTAGGTTTATAACACCTAATGTAAAATATGCCAATGCCGACATTTTAATGAATGGAGATAAGCTGAGCCTTGTGGATAATACTAAGTTTTTGGGAATCACATTAGACCCCAAACTTCAATGGGGTCCCCACATAACAGTATTAGCTCAAAAGCTGAGTGCAGCAGTCTTTGCAGTGAGCAAAATACGTCAGTTGACAGACATTGATACAGCTAGGTTAGTGTATTTTGCTTACTTTCATAGTTTGATGAGTTATGGAATTCTACTATGGGGTGGTGCCGCTGACATAAATACCATATTTTTACTACAAAAACGAGCCATCAGATGTATTTATTCTCTTAGCTCTAGATATTCTCTAAGAGAAAAGTTTAAGGAAATTGGTATTTTGACAGTAGCATCGCAATACATACACGCAAATCTTATGTATGTCCATAAGAATATTCATAAATTTAAAAAGTTTTCTGACATACACGATAGAAATACTCGTAATAAAAATAAGTTAGTAACTTATAAAACCAGGCTCCACAAGATCAGCAAATCTTTTAAGGGTTACTGTATACACTTCTACAATAAAGTCCCTAGTCATATTAAGGCTTTAAAGTATCATAAATTTAAAGAAATTACTAAGAGACATCTATGTAACAAAGCCTACTATACAATATCAGAATATATGGAAGATAACGAAGCCTGGGTATAAGTAAAATGTTATTGTAATCCCGGGCTTGACTGGGTCTACTTTAATGGACATGGCTGTACATACTTGATTATTATACTTGATTATTATTTTAGTAACTTGTAAGCAATCAGGTATGTCATGCTCGCAGAAATGTCTGTGCTTACGGCGGCGTCGTGTGCCGGGTCGGTCACTTCCCTATGAAATGGTTGAGGAGGCCGATGGCTGGCACATGCGTCATACTCGTGAACGGGTGCTGTTTGTGGGGACTGGTCTGCCTGATTTGCTTATTTCCATTAATGAAATTTCCATTAATGAAATTTTAACCTGGTTAGATGTCAGAGTCTCCATTTAAGATGACTATGTTGTTCTTATATACAAAATTCTGATATTGTATTAATGAGCTGCTCTAATTCGGGAAATTGAGTCTTTGTATCTGTATTGTAAACTATCTCTTGATTGGAAAAGAGCAACACTAGAGTTTCTTGCCCGTTCTTCTCTAGTGATGACTGCCTTCCGAACAGGGTGGTAAATTTTGAAATGACTGAATCTAAGTGATGTATTTGACATTTTATGGATTCAATAAATATTATTTCATTTCATTTCAACATTTTGTGATAGCCAGTAGGACAACGACCATATGAATCGAAATATTCTCCAACACCGCGACTGTCTATATGTATAGCTATCCAGTGAGATCCTGGCTTTGTGTCCGGGTCCAAATTGCTTATAAGATACATAGGAACTTGTACATTCATTGGCAATCTGTTTGCAGCATATACATTGTACTGTAGACTTGGATGAATTTTTACTAAGCATTGTTGAATTTCATTAGTATTCATGGCTGCATTTAATTTTGATATGACTGAATAATTTGCTGGATCACAGCTAAGTGAAAAGATGAAGACATGGTACACATATATAAGAGGTAAAGAAGGTGTAAATAAAAGGTAAGGATAATGTTATAAGAAGCTTTATTTTAATCATAAACTTAGCACTAAGTAATACAATATTTACTATACTAGTCTTAGCTGCTATAATCAACAGTTACATTCCGATTTTTATCTATTTCGATAATGTTATCAAACTCGGCATATACCACACAGTTTATTGTTTGAGTAAGTGTGGATTCAAAACGAACTTCTAATCTTACGCTACCGTGCTTTATAAGATTCCAATGACTCGACGAGTTGGCTGATAAATCAGGGGTAAGATCAAAAGCTAACAAGCAATATCCATTGGAATATTTATCACGAGATATCCCATTACCTTCATTTAGAAAATGTATTCCCGTTCCTGAGAATAAGGTATGATAAGTTGTAGTAAACAATTTATTCTCAAACGATGGTTGCAAAGCTTTTGAGGGTATTTGTTGCCCATCTATGTACAAACAAAATGAGCTCATATCATAGTTTTCAAAGTTCAATGGATTTTTAGTTAGACTACCATTGAACGCTGCATTATTAACAAACCCAACTATACATCTTTTAGGTACTTGGCCGAGAAAAATATTATCAAGTGTTTTTCCTTGAACTCCTGATGGTATTGTTAACACTTTAACTTCAGCTCGAGTTATGGGATATTTTGCAGTAGTAGATGCTAGAACTTTTTGATGAGCAAGTAAAACTGATGGATTAATTTTTGTTCTTCTTACAACGAGAGTTGCATCTGTTATGCTAACTTTAAATTTCATGTCATTCGATGAAGCCATAAGATTAAACGATTCGCGAGATCTGACTAACTTTACACTCATTTCGACACCATTGATCAAACAAAATGAGCTCATATCAGTTCATATTTGAGAAACTATTACTTAAATGGTATGCAAATATTGTGAAATAGAGATAATGTAATTGATTTTTAATGTTGTTATTTATTGAAACTAGATATTTAATGATTTATTTGAAGAATGTCGATTACGCTAGTATATAAACCCACAATGATATTGAAATGATACAGTCCCTAGTAGTAGTGGTACGGTGAATTAAGTTAACAACAGTGAATTACAGTGTGCAACGATATTATGGAGGTAAGACACATTTTTATTAATTTTGAAACTTATTGATACTGGATTGTTAGTAGAGTTTCATTGCGTATTTGTTATATTGTTACAGAACTCATTCAGTTATATGAAGGAAGGGAATACCAGCAAAGGCTTCTATTACAGTACACTCTCGGATTCCGAAACTGAGTTGGAGATAACTGCACCACAACAATCGAACAAAAGAAAAGAACCAGAAAAACAAGAGATCGATGATCTTTTTCAAATATCACCGAAAAATAAGAAGAAAAAGACATCAAGCACTGTGTCTCGAACACAGAGTGGAGGCACTGCCTTTATAACTACAAACAAAGATGATGAGAAAAATTCTACACACCTCATAAAAATCGAGGTGTACGATCTCAACAAAATCGCAAAAATTGAACCCCAAGAACACTGGAAAAACAGTGAAATGAGATTGAAATTGTACACGACGAAACGAACGAAACAATTCGAAAATGTTGAAAAATTAATATACACTATAACAAAAGAAATAACGACCAGTGAAACGTGTAAAAAATACTTGTTTAAACACAACAACAATTAGCTAATTACTAAAGAGAAATAAATAAAATTGTGTTTTATATAGAAATTGTTTCATTTTATTGTAAGACTTCGTATATGCCTCACGTGAACAACATGTATCATTTTATCCATCCCTTTACTGCAATAATTGCAGGGCCTAGTGGATGTGGAAAATCACAATTTGTAACAAATTTCATCAAATACAAGAGTAAAGTATGCAACGTAGATTTCGTTCAAATAACTTGGTGTTTTGATGAAATGCAACATCTATATAACCTAAAAAATGTAAACTACTTTCAAGGATTACCCGATCTGAACATGTTTGATGGTAAAGAGCCCAATCTTATCATAATAGACGATCTCATGAGGGAATCTGATGGACGCATAGTTGACATATTCACAAAAGGTAGTCATCATAGAAATTTAAGTGTTTTTTATATAACTCAAAACTTGTTTCATCAGGGAAAAGGACAGAGGGATATTTCTTTAAATTCGAGTTATATTATTTATTTTAAAAATCCTCGTGATAAAACACAAATTCGCTATTTAGCACGACAAGTATCACCAGAAAATACCAAGTTCATCGAAGAAGCGTACAAAGATTCTACTAAAGACGCTCATGGATATCTAATGATAGATCTTAAACAAAATACTAATGACCAGTGTCGTATTAAAACAAGGATATTTCCTAATGCCGGATTTTGTTCTATTTACATACCGAAGAAGGGCTTTAAATACGACAAGAATCAACAAATTTCCATCATTTATAAATAATGCAGGGAAGCTTAAAGACGCATAAAGATTTACTCACTGCATTACATACGTTGAAACCAAAATATCAAAAAGCATTGTTAAAATCATGTGATGAAGATGAAATAAATTGTATTTGTGAGTGTGTTCACAACGTTTTACAGGGTAAAGTTCAATTAAAAGAAAAGGAGAAAAAGTCTCTCAAAAAACATAAATCTTTACTCCGCAAACTTGTACATAAAACTACAAATAAAGTAAGAAAAAATATAATAATTCAAAAAGGAGGAGCCTTTCTACCTATTATATTGGGTTCTATACTTAGTGGATTAATAAGTGGTCTTGTTTAAAATGGAACATGCTAAGAGAATGGTACTTGTCGAGCCGAGTTTGATTGAAAAAATATCACAAAGAGATTCTATGGATAATCCAAAATCACGATTAGATTTTGAAATGCAAAATATTTTAAAAAGCAAAGAAGATGATAGACATAAATGTATTTTGTACTTACAAGTTTTACAGAGATACTTACACTTTACCGGTGAAGATCGTCAGCCAATTGAACTCCCAATAATAACTTCACCCAATTCATCCGAAACAATCATCAAAAATCAGCCTAATGATAAAAGTATTAAAACAGATGTCCCAGATCCAGTTGTTAATCAGACGTCAAACCAAGAAGATACTCACCAAGAGAGAAACACTATACAAACAGAACATGTTTACTCATTAAAACAAATTTTAAGCCTTATACCAAAGACTTATTCGAAAAAGGGTGAACTCTTATTAAATTTGCTCTCATTGAACAGACACAAAATTAATTGGAATGATGAAGGTACAGTTTTTATTGGTAAAAACGAGGTAACTGGAAGCAATATTGTAGATTTAATTAATGATACATTAAGACCACTAAAAACGAATGATCCTATTGGATGGGAAAAATTTGCAAAGGCATTGAAAGACCTTAAAGTGCCTCTGAGTTACGTTGGTAATTCGAAAAGAAGTAAATATATTAATCAATTACAGCTAAAAGATCTTGGAGAAAAATCTGATGAGGAATTTACTACTCCGGTATCTGCTGAAAAGTACAGTAGAAAAGTAAAAAATAAAATAGATTGGGAAAAATGGACCCCTTATTAGAAATTAAAAATATTTATTATGATGCATCAAACCCTGCTGGTTATAGTAGTATTATGAAACTAACTAAAGCTATGAAAGGTAAAATGACTGCAAAGGAAGTAAAAGATTGGTTGCAGTCTCAAGATACGTATACTCTTCATAAACCAATTCATAAGAAATTTCCTCGAAATAAATATATTTTATCTAATTTAAATGAATTATGGCAAGCAGATTTGAGTGACATGAGAACTTATAGTAAATATAATGATGGTTACAACTATATATTGTGTGTTATTGATGTTTTTAGTAAGTATGCTTATGCTAGAGCTCTAAAAACCAAAAGTTCATTTACAATAAAACAAAGTTTTGAAAGTATATTCAATGAAGCATGTACTACTCCGACCCATATACAATCTGACAAAGGTACCGAATTCGCTTCTAAAGATGTTAAAACATACTTTAAAACAAAAAAGATTAATTATTATACTACAAATAATCCTGATATTAAAGCTAGTATTGTTGAAAGATTTCAGAGAACTCTCAAAACAAAAATGTGGCGGTATTTTACTCATAAAAATACTTATAAATACATTGATATTTTACAAGATCTATTATATGCTTATAACCATGGTTATCATTCAAGTATTAAAATGGCTCCATGTGATGTAAATTCTAACAATATAATGACTGTTTGGAATAATTTGTATGATAGGGAAACCGTAAGAACATCTAAAGATAGCCCATTACCAAAGTTTCATGTTGGTGATCATGTACGCATAACAAAATATAAACATGTATTTCAAAAGGGGTATGAGTCTAACTGGAGTGATGAAATATTTGTAATATCTTCTATTATAGATAGATCTCCTTGGGTTGTCTACACTTTGAAAGATTTGAAGCATGAAGTAATTGAAGGTACTTTTTATGAAAAAGAACTACAAAAAGTAAATTATAACCCCACTTCAAGTTATAAAATAGATAAAATAGTCCGGACTCGTTATTCAGGTCCCAATAAGCAATTGCTAGTTAAGTGGAAAGGTTATCCCGACAAGTTCAATAGTTGGATATTAGCTTCAGATTTAAAAACAATATGATAAAACACAATTTTTATTTAACATTACCAAGTAACAGCTCTATGGAATACTTTCCGGAAAATAAGACAACTATGTTTTCTACAAAACTACCAAAACCCATAAAGTTAGAGGGGGAATGGGTTGTTGGACTGATAGAATTTCAATATCCGTGTACTATGTTTACTGTTCAGGAACATGAAAATGTTTTATATATAACTAAAAGAATGTTAATGCCAAATGAAGAAACACCATCGTTGGTTTACTATAAAACCCATATTCCAGCTACAAATTATGACAATATAAATCATATTCTGTCAGCCCTAAATAATGTTAAAGAAAAGATAAAATTTCGATATGATGAAATATCTAAATTTGTTTCCGTGGCAGTTATGGACGCTTCAATTGTATCATTGAATTTATCGCCAAAATTGTCAGTTCAATTAGGATTTGAACCCAATAGAAATCTTGTAGAAAAAGGGATTGGCAAACGCCCTGCAAATTTACATTTAGGATTACCATCTCAACTATTCGTTTACTGTGATATAGTTGAACCTCAGATTGTTGGAGACGTGATCACCCCACTATTAAGAATTATTCCTCTTGATCCCGCTAAGTATGTATATGGTGCCAATAAAATGCATGTCTTTTCACCTCCTCACTACATACCTGTCATGCGCAGAGAATTTGACACGATTGAAATAGATATAAGATCAAGCACAGGACAAAAAATACCATTCCAATTTGGAACGGTGTGTGTTAAACTACATTTTATAAAATTATAATGTATCCCCGAACTAATATAACCTGTCCATATGAACATTACTATACTCACCAAGCTGGTTCAGGAATAGGAGTAATCTACAAGGGAGCCCCTTATCAACGTGGACATGGAATTGGTAGTTTCTTAGGAGGATTGTTTCGTTCAGTTTTACCGTTATTATCAAGTGGGGCACGGACCATAGGGAAAGAAGCTTTAAATACAGGTGTAGGGCTTCTATCAGATATGGTCAGCGCACGACCAATGGAAGAGTCAATCAAAACGAGACTTAAAGAAGCTAGTTCAAATTTAAAGAGAAAGGCTGATGACAAAATAGATAAAATAATGTCTGGTTCAGGATATATATCAAAAAGAAAAAGATTATCTCCATTCATTACACCATCAGCTGCGAAGGTGAAAGGAATAAAAACACAAATACCTCTAAAATACAAAGATATTTTTTCATAAAATAAAATGTCGTTTTTGCATAGTCATTCTTGTGAGTGTA
This sequence comes from Cephonodes hylas, assembly GCA_030295005.1. Taxonomy (NCBI): domain Eukaryota; kingdom Metazoa; phylum Arthropoda; class Insecta; order Lepidoptera; family Sphingidae; genus Cephonodes; species Cephonodes hylas. Next base: position 3,914,554 of record AP025385.1, read on the forward strand.
TCAAATCAGAATTAGATTTATTTGCTTTACCGTCGACTCAAACAAGTATAGAAAGTGGATTGTGGATACACTACAAACCCATATCGTCTTTAGCCGATGATGGTCCCATAGAATTTCAAGTGCCTGGTACTGGAGATGATTATATAGATTTGTCACATACTCTAATTCATGTAAAAGCGAAGATATTAACTCAAGACTCATCAAAACTGAGTGCGTCAACTGTAGTCGCCCCTGTTAATAATTGGTTACACTCACTTTTTAGTCAACTCGATGTTTACTTGAACCAAAAATTAGTTTCACCGCCCAACAACACATATCCCTATCGCGCCTACATAGAAACACTCCTTAACTACTCCCCTGCTGCAAAAGAATCACATCTAACATGTAGTCTTTGGTATGAAGATACAGAAGGAAAAATGAACGCAACTGATGAGACAAATATTGGTTTTACTAAAAGACAAGAATTAGTATCTGAGAGTAAGGAAATAGAAATGATTGGTCATCTGCACGGTGATATATTCAATCAGGAAAAGTTTTTAATCAATGGTGTCGAAATGAGTGTAAAGTTAGTCAGATCTCGCGAATCGTTTAATCTTATGGCTTCATCGAATGACATGAAATTTAAAGTTAGCATAACAGATGCAACTCTCGTTGTAAGAAGAACAAAAATTAATCCATCAGTTTTACTTGCTCATCAAAAAGTTCTAGCATCTACTACTGCAAAATATCCCATAACTCGAGCTGAAGTTAAAGTGTTAACAATACCATCAGGAGTTCAAGGAAAAACACTTGATAATATTTTTCTCGGCCAAGTACCTAAAAGATGTATAGTTGGGTTTGTTAATAATGCAGCGTTCAATGGTAGTCTAACTAAAAATCCATTGAACTTTGAAAACTATGATATGAGCTCATTTTGTTTGTACATAGATGGGCAACAAATACCCTCAAAAGCTTTGCAACCATCGTTTGAGAATAAATTGTTTACTACAACTTATCATACCTTATTCTCAGGAACGGGAATACATTTTCTAAATGAAGGTAATGGGATATCTCGTGATAAATATTCCAATGGATATTGCTTGTTAGCTTTTGATCTTACCCCTGATTTATCAGCCAACTCGTCGAGTCATTGGAATCTTATAAAGCACGGTAGCGTAAGATTAGAAGTTCGTTTTGAATCCACACTTACTCAAACAATAAACTGTGTGGTATATGCCGAGTTTGATAACATTATCGAAATAGATAAAAATCGGAATGTAACTGTTGATTATAGCAGCTAAGACTAGTATAGTAAATATTGTATTACTTAGTGCTAAGTTTATGATTAAAATAAAGCTTCTTATAACATTATCCTTACCTTTTATTTACACCTTCTTTACCTCTTATATATGTGTACCATGTCTTCATCTTTTCACTTAGCTGTGATCCAGCAAATTATTCAGTCATATCAAAATTAAATGCAGCCATGAATACTAATGAAATTCAACAATGCTTAGTAAAAATTCATCCAAGTCTACAGTACAATGTATATGCTGCAAACAGATTGCCAATGAATGTACAAGTTCCTATGTATCTTATAAGCAATTTGGACCCGGACACAAAGCCAGGATCTCACTGGATAGCTATACATATAGACAGTCGCGGTGTTGGAGAATATTTCGATTCATATGGTCGTTGTCCTACTGGCTATCACAAAATGTTCTTGAATAGAAATTCAAAGCAATGGAAATTTTGTAGTAACCGGATACAAAATGATTGGACTTCAGTTTGTGGAGAGTACTGTATATTGTACATATTTTATAAGTTTAATGGGATGTCCAACACTGACTTTTTCAACCAATTCAATATGGATACCTTAAAAAATGACATGTTAGTGGATATAATGTTTAAGTCAATTTTTGGATGAATAAAGCATAAACAATTGAAATAATGTGTTGTTATTGATGAGGAACAGGGTGATTAAGGGTGATTAGTGTCGAGTCGTAACACAATGGGTGACCGTAATTAAGAGCAGGTAATGAGTACCGTAATGAGGTAATTAGGGGTAGTGGGGCTGTTGCAGTACATTAGCTAAAATCGTAACGGTTGCAGATACAAGAAAACGGATAGCACAGATCGAACGGGCGTCCCCTAAAACCCCCAATTAGACACCAAACTTTTTTTTTTTTTTTTTTTTTTTTTTTTTTTTTTTTTTTTTTTTAGGCGAGCGAGTCGGTTCACTCAAATATGGCCCGAAATAGTGAGCCAGATAGTACGCATATACCCTACTTATATGTAATTATATGTATCAAGCCTGTATTTCTCAAAGGGGTACAGGTACATTTGTGCACCCATATTTTGTCAGTTTTGTTTTGGTCTCACTTAATAAGGAGCGAGCCTAAAACTTAATAACGAAGAAATGAATAAACAACTAGCAGTACCTAATGGATTTGGATAAATAAAGACGTTTATATTGTAATCAGATTTTAATGTTAAAAATGACTTTGTTACTATTTATTTTTATGTGTCGAAAATTTTATTTTGTCCGGGATTGTTTAATGATTTACTTAACGTATACCTTAATTCGACCAATATAAATTACTACTTATACTTATTACTTAATTTTTAAGTGGGTATCAATAAAGCTTCTATCTATCGAAAGGATTTTTAATTACCGTTACTAGTTAGTATTTAATATAGTTTATAGGCTAGGTGGGGCGACGATATCCGCAAGGTGGCTGGCAGCGGTTGGACGAGGAGAGCCGAAGATCGAGCCCAGTGGCGTGCCATAAGAGAGGCCTATGTCCAGCAGTGGACGCAATAAAGGCTGATGATGACACTTTAAAGACTTTCCTTTAATAATTATATCGTCTTTTTAGCCTCATTTTTAACAATAAATAAAACGATATTAAATAACTAAACATAACCTTTTAATACACCAAAAGGTAAGAAGAGGTACATTCTAACAAATGTTTAACGTTTACTAATAAAGACAAAAGAGTTAAGAAAGCAATCGTCTTAGAAATCCCAAACGCAACAACAAGACCTCTATTGTTATCATTACGCCGTATAGTTTAGGGGTCGGTTGGGCTTAATAAGGGACGATAAATATGGCGAAAATATGGCGACCACTGTCTGTTTACTTGGAAAACTATGCTTGAGTGAATGTAAGGGAAAGAAGATAGCGGTAGGGCGGCGGTTAGAATGATAGCGGGGGTAAGAGTATATTTATTTATTTGAACAACAAATTTAGTTGAATGTTTTTTAACCTAGAGTACGCTTAGGTATACAAGATGTGATAAGACCCTGAGCGAATACTACGGCATGCTATAGTTAAAGTGATTATAAATTAATATAAATTCCGAAAAAAAAAATTCTCTAACATGTAATATGGTTATTAGCAAAACGACTTTTATTAACGCCTGTCCTAATTTTCGACAGTCTTTTTACATGCTGTATAATATGATGCTTTGTGGGTAGGTAAGCATCTTAAAGTTACGTCTTATGTATGCCAGTTTTAAGGCGTATTTTCAGCCTCAGTGCTGCATCTGTAAATTGTACCTAGATAAATAAATAAATAAATACACCCAACAGTCACACACATAGTCCTGACCCTACATTAAGATACGAGTCTTGTGTCGTGGGTATCAAAAACTACGAGAGATTTCGGTCTCACAAACACCCAGACCCGAAACAAATATTTGTGGATCACACAAACATTTGTCTCGGTGCGGGAATCGAACCCGCGGCCTCTCGTTTCGCAAGCTGATGTCTAGCCAACTGCGCCACGGGGCTGTCATCATACAGCATCCATGATCCTCGCAATCATACAGCATACACTTGAGCTGCGCGCCCAATAAAGTAGACATAGGAATTTTTCAATGCAATAGCGTAAACGATTTGTAAAGACTAGTATCAGATAGAGTAACAAGTTTTTAGTAATCAGACCTCTTTTGTATACTACAACTTTTTTGAAAAAAAAAAAAAAAACAATCCGCTCGAAGTACCACCGCGTCCTTAAAAACCTTAGGGACGATGTATATTTGGCAAGCGTGAAGTGAATGTGGGCACGTGCTTTGAATAGGAAAATTTACTGACGCACCCTGTAAGAGCGTTGTAGTGGGATGGAAAAATAATCGGCCGTCCAATGCTCGTTAGCTCTCCAGGTTTTACATGCTGTAGCTATATACAGGGTTATTCAGACCATTGATCGAAAACTAAAGCAGGTAAAGATAAGATGATTAAAAACTTCCTGGCGTTAAAGGAAATCCTGACAAAAAAAAAACGTTTTCCTTACAAACATTTGTATAAAATCTATGTGGTTGTCAGAAGAAAGTATTTTTATATAAGGTGTAGACAGAAGTGCATTTCTGGACCCACATTTAAATATGTATCAGTCCCACGTATAGGGGGCGAGTCTATTGCCGCTTTTCAGGCACATTTCTTCATTTCTAGCTGCTACTGAGAATTTCGGGAATCGAACCCAGCACCTCTACATCGCACGACATCTGCTTGTTTCGGGAGACCACGAGGCTATCAAAAGTTTATATACTCAGCCCATCGCCATCCACTGCTCAACGTTGGCCTCCCGAAGAAAGCGTCAACCATCCCGGTCTTGTGCAGCCCTCATTAAAATCAAAAGTTTAATATCATTTAAATATGAATAACCGAACACCTTAAGCTAATCTAATTGAGCCAGACAAAGCCATTTAATAACAGATAGAAGACGAGTGAATCAAAAGCACAAATCAGTATAATTTGGGAACAACAGAACACGACCCGAAAGCAATTGAGCTAATCAATTCCACCAATTGATCTATTGAATGTGATTGTCGTCAGCGATATCTTGAAACCCGACTGTCAGCCTTACAAAGGCGTTTACTAATCCATTAGTAATTTGGTATTTAATACGGTTTAGTTGAGCTGAGGCTTTCTGTTGATATTAAATCGAAAACAGACGAGTTTTTAATAGAATTTTCATTTTCAAGTGATTTGACGTCAGTAAGGTTGTTTGCAGTACAGTAAAATATTTACTTTTTGTACACAAACAATTATGATGTGTATTTCGCCGATATTGACTTATTGTTTGAGTCGCTTAAAAATATAAGAAAATCCTTTTCTAGTCTTAGTAAGTTTAGGTAATATTATGTATATACCTAAATACTTTTGTTATTTCTCTTTGTATAATATAATTTATTCTTACAACTTTCAAAGCACTTTTCGTCGCTATTGACCAAAAATTGAGTCAATTTTCACAAGTCTCTTTTGGAGCGAATTTTTAACCGTACATTGTAGCCAAAGCCATAACTCAAAAACCCTATCAACAGCACGTAATATTGCAATATATTGCACCAGCAATTTCCGCGTATCCTAAATATTTTCCCTCAAACAATAGGTTAAATTTTTGCGCGTGGATAATGTCGTAAATCTTTTCGCCTGACAACACTATCGGTATATACGCAAATACTTCTGTGCGAAGCTCAGAATATTACATTCCTGTTACGTTATTTGTTGGTTATAAGGATAGGCCGAACGTGATTTGACGGTTTGGGACTGGCTTTTTTATTCGAATAATATTATTCCAATAGCAGTGATGGCTTCGAGGATTGGGCACGAGGTCGATAAAATCGTTGGTCGCGGGTTCAAACCCCAGGCATGCACTCTTGTCGAAGTTATGTGTGTATTTACAATGAATTATCACTTGCTTTAACGATGAAGGAAAACATGGTGTGTAGTCCGCTAACCTGCACTAGGCCAGTGTGGTGGACTAAGGCCTAAACCCTCTCAGTGGTAGAGGAGGCCCATCCCCAGCAGTGGGACGTATATATACGGACTGATGATGATAATCACCATGATTATTCCAATAATAATTTGAAAAAAAATTGCACTCAAGTCGTTGTTTGGTTCCTTAGTTTCGGAGCAATATCCCTATGGGAGTTTTGTTGGACTATAGTATTGATGAACAAATAAAAAATTACTTCAAAGAACCTCAGAAAATCGCTAAAACCGATGTCTGTAATTTTTTTCAGGTGGTCTAAGTTTATATCTTTAACGGCTTCTTGTGTGAAATTCAAACCAAAATATCGTCTAAAAGCGATGCTTTCAGAAGATGCCGTTAGAAGCAATGTCGAGACTAGCTTGGTCCCACAAACTTGCAAGTTAATTTGACTGCGTCTAAAGGCAATTTCGAGCTGTATTCGTGCGCTGTTGGTCAAAAAGATTAATCTAACACAGCCGACTCATACGAAGTAGACGCTCCATATGTTTCTGTAGAGTTGGAGACTTTGGCAAAATTTTGTTTCATATAATATGTGATTGAGAGGTGGCTTAGGTGCCCCATACACCTACAATAATATTGCACAATATTCTGATTGTACAATATTATTGAACGTGTAGGGATAATATTGAAGCATTGCGCAGTGATTGAACAAAAGTTTGAGGGAGTTTAATTTTTATTGTGCAATATTTTTATTGCGCTGTGTAGGCTTAATATTGCGCAATATATTTCTTTTTTTTTCTTTTCAACAAAATCACCAGCGTGGCTGCCGCCAAAACTTCGTCGTCAGACATGTTGCTCGCATGAAAATATTGATCAGACTGGTTTGTCAATTTCATTGACAGAATTTATTGAACGTCTGGAATCAAAGGCGGTGTTCAATATTATTGAACAATAAAAAGATTGTGCAATATTATTGTAGGTGTATGGGGCGCCTTAGAGATATTAGTTTAGAAATCCAGCTTCGAATTCGTGAGCTTATTGTTCATTCTTCTTCATCAACCCATATACGCCCACTGCTGAGCACGGGTCTCCTCTACCATTGAGAGGGTTTAGGCCATAGTCCACCACGCTGGCCTAGTGCGGGTTGGCGGACTACACACCTAAGAAATTCCTAACAACTCTTAGGTGTGCAGGTTTTATCACGATGTTTTCCTTCACCGTTAAAGCAAGTGATAATTCAATTTTAATACACACATTACTTCGAAAAGTCAGAGGTGTGTGCCTGGGGTTCGAACCCACGACCGCCGAGATTCTCGACCGCGCGCCTAAACCTCGAGGCCATCACTGCTCATTATGATATTAATATTGAACGGTGGAGGAAAACATCGTGAGAAAATGTGCACACCTAACAATCTCACTCAAAAAGTCCACTAATCTGCAATAGGCTAAAGTGGTGGACTAAGGCCTAAAACCCGCACAGTGGTAGAGGAGGACCGTGCCCAGCTGTGGGATATATATGGGCTGAGGATGATTATGAATACTTACTCATTAGTCAAAGTACTCTCAAGCTCAACCTATGAAGAATTTATGAGTCATAATTTTTATAATACTACTGCACCAAGATCTTAACAAACTTGTTTCACCTAAAGACTATAAAATAGTGTTTATTTATCTTTCATTCACAAGCTTTAAAAACCAGATGCCACTTTTCCCAAAATACCAAATATGATAAACTAACCTCATCGAAAATGCGTTTAATTTTAAAACAAATGACATTCATAAATAAATTAACATTGTTTAATATTGGAGCTTAATATTTGTTCATGCAAATCTAACACGGGAAAATGAATTATTCATTATGGAGTCCCTGAATTTGCGAGCACATGGGCCTCGGAACTCAATCAACGAGCAACCAATCAAAGAAATCAAAGAAAACATTCGAACAATTTCAGTTACATGGGCAGTCGCTCTGACGCGTTTGCAAGAGTGAATCTACAAATTATATGTCACAATCTTCGACGGCAGCAAAAATTTTTGATTACGTATTTTTTTGCCTTTTGTATTCTATATACGAGTATGTACATTTCATAATAATACTGAAAATTGTGAAAATTTTAATAATAAAATATAATCATATCAGATGATACAGCAGCAACTTGAAAGACTTCTTTTATTTTATTTTTTATGAAAAATCGGAGGCAAACGAACTAGTGTGCCACCTGATGTTAAGTGGTCAGCACCGCCCATGAACACCCACAACACCAGAGGAATCACAGGACGGGTTGCCTTTGAGGAAAATATAGGTTCTTTTTTTTAAGGTTCCTAATTCGTAGTTGTTTTCTGTTTTTAATATCATCACAAATCATACTTACCCTGTCCTATAAAAAAATCGAATATTTATTCCAGTATCCTGAAAAATCAACACAATAAAAGACATGTTTTACGTTCAATTCTTTTTATCCTAACGACAAGTATCACGGTGTCTAATTAAGGGTACATTTATCGCTAAACGTTTAACATTCCTCGCAAACTGACATTGTAAGGAGGGAATCTCAGTCCTGTCAGAGTGAAGGTTTAATTTGCAATGCAATGTGACGTCGCCAGTAAAATAAAACAGAACGGTCGGCGTCCCTCGAAATGCGTGCCCGCTCGTCACTTAGTAGCCCACTTGGCTAAATACACAGATGTAGGAAGGAAGGAATGAACAAAAACAGGCTAGTCGTTTTTCTTTTCAATCCTATCACGTAGTCATTATCATCACGAGCACAGAAATAGGCAATTTCTTATGGCGACGAGCCGACTCACATCTCATCAAGTAACAAATAACTTTATTCATAAATGATTATTATCATCCGTAAAATTTAATTTTTAAAACAATAACGAGCAGTATATTACTTCCACATATATAGTAAAATGGTAAAAAATATATTTATCAAAAAACGATAATTAATTTCCTTAATCTTTAGTTTGCATAGATTACCTAAAAATATTTAAGCGTGAGATAAAAATTTATAAAAATAAAACCTGGATAGTTAGTACTTGGAAGACTAAAGGTTTTTGCTGCGTAAATTTTAGATACAGCTTCCAATATGACGGATTTTAATTGGTGTTAAATTTCATAATAACAAAAGTTTCTCGAAAAATTCATCTCTATATAAATACTAGCCTTTAAAGACCGGTAGTCAGCCTTTGTTAATCCAAGTTTTACGCAACTTACATACTTTATTACACTTACACAATCATACAATTTAACATTGACATATAACATTAATGTTATTGTAAAAAAACACTAACTATTAACAACTTTCCAATAAGCAAATTTAATAAGTACACCCAACAGTCATATTCATAGTTCGGACTAAGATAAAAGTCTTGTGTCGTGGGTATAACTGCGATAGAGTTTTCCGTGCAACGTATACATACCCGAAACAAATATTTATGGATCACACATTTCAATCAAGCTGGCTATCCACAAATATTTGTTTCGGGTATATGTGAGACAGAAAAGTCTCTTGTAGTTTCTGATACCCACGACACAAGACTCGTATCTTGTTCGACTGTTGGGTGTATTTAAATATTTTATTTTAGTTACTTTTCTCTAATACTCCTTCTATTTAAAACTATATCTACGTCACAGTAGCTTGCAGCAAAGAGCTACTTACGCCCCCATTGTTGCAAACGACAAACTGGATTGTTACTTTACAGTCGCCGACTCCCCTTTTCATAGTACATCAGTTATTTGAGAATAGTTCGTTAATTAACTATCCGGTGCTGGAGTTTCAAATAGAATTAGTTGGGTAAATGTTAGGACGACAGTGAAAGTTTATATGCTTTTGTTTTACTATATTATGTCTTACGTCATCAGCACATATACGTCACACTGATGGGCACGGGTGTACTATTGAGAAGGTTTAAGCCTTAGTCCAACAAGCTGGCCTAGTGGTTTAGGCGCGCAGCTAAACCCTTGGAACTCTAACTCTCCTACTCTACCTCTAACTTTTGGAAGTTATATTTTTATTAACAACAACTTTATAGGTAAAGGAAAAAATCGCTAGAAATCCTGCATACAGAAAAGTTCTTAGGATTTTTTTAGGTGTGTAGTCCACCAACCCACAGCTCTCTCAGTTGTAGAGGAGGTCCATGTCCAGCAGAAGGCTTTATAGGGGCTGATGATCATTGTGGGTTTATAAAACGCCCAAGCGTGATAGTACGTAGTACTGCTGCGTAATAATCAAGAGTTCATCTCATCATGCCTCGTCTCGTGGTCTCGTGGTCCAAGTATGTGCCGTGCGATCTAAAGGTCCTGGGTTCGATTCCTGGGTCGGGCAAAGTGTTATTTATTAATTATTTATTTATATCCTTTTTTGTACACTATACATGGAAAATAATGAAGTAAAAGACTAACAATAACAAAACAATATAGGCACAATAGGCGGTCTTATCGCTAGCTGCGATCTCTTCCAGACAACCTACGCGACTGAAATGAATGGTTGTAGTTCTGGTAGTTATCAGCAGAATTATAAAAAGAAACTGAAAAAACAAATCAAGAATATATATAAATAAAAATTACATAAATATATAAAGAACATATAGTGAGTTTACAAATAATAGTAGATAAAAGTATAAAGATTAGATAAGTAAATTACATAAATTAAAACAACACTAATAATAAAGGAATATAAATACATAACTACATACGAGTACATATACAAATAAGAATTAACGAAATCAAATATAAAGTTAAGAGTAGTGAGCTCTGAGGAGTCTTTTAAAAGTGGAAAGCGATTTAGCTTTGCGAATTGTTAGTGGCAATTCATTCCACAAACGTGCAGCATGGACTGTAAAAGAATTACTAAGAAATTTGGTGCTATGCTGAGGAATTTCCAGTGTCAGATTTTCTGAAGACCTAAGCGGTCGTGCATGTGTGGTGCTAAGAAAACGGAACCTGTCTTTAAGATAACGAGGGGCAGTGGGATAGAATAAAATTTGAAAGAGGAGCAAAAGAATACGAGTATTTCGGCGAAGGCGGATAGATACCCACTTGAGTTTATCACGAAATTCAGAGATGTGGTCATATTTGCGGAGACCAAATATGAACCGTATACAAAAGTTTTGAAGACGCTCAAGTTTTTCAAATTGGGCTTCGGTGAGATCAAGATAGCTAGCGTCACCATAATCAAGGATAGGAAACAGGAGGGACTGAACCAGCGCAATCTTTGTGGGAACGGGTAGAAAATTTCTCAACCTGCGAAGCGATCCCGCAGCGGCGAACAACTTGCGACTAACTACTTGCAATTGGGGACCCCAGGATAAGTGTTTGTCGAAATATATTCCTAGATTCTTAACTTTGTCGCTGTATGGAATCACGCATCCATTAAGAACAATTTTCGGAAGAGAGACAAAGTCAACCTTGGCACTCATCCTGGGGCTGCCAACAACAATGACTTGGGTCTTCGAGGGATTGACTTTAAGACCGTGCGAATCACTCCATTCGCATATACGCACAAGATCCTTGTTAATAGAATCAATAGCTTCCGTCACCCTGTCTACCGGAGCATGGTAATAAATCTGTAAATCATCTGCATATAGATGGTAGGAAGAAATAAGATTATCAGAGATAGAGTTAATAAATAACGCGAAGAGCAAAGGAGATAAAACGCCGCCCTGAGGGACACCAGCATATGTATTTCGCCAAGAGGAGAAAGCATTATCAATTCGTATACGTTGCTGACGTCCCATCAGGTAATTTCGAAACCAGTCAACTACTGTTGGAGATATGTTAATAGAGCTCAGCGTACTCAGTAAAACATCGTAGTCAACTGTGTTAAAAGCATTGCTGAAATCCAGTAACGCTAGAACCGTTAGCTTCGAATTCTCCATAGCCGCTCGGATATCATCTGTGACCTGAACCAGCGTAGAGGTGGTGCTGTGTCCTCGACGGAATCCAGATTGAAAAGGATTGAGGAGATTATTAACGTTAATAAAGGAGCTAAGTTGCGAATGGATAAGATTTTCGAAAACCTTTGAAAGGAAGGGAAGGATGGAAATAGGACGATATTCAGAATAAGACTTTGGATTGGGTTGTTTGGGAAGAGGAATTACTTCAGCTTCTTTCCAAAGGGATGGAAAGACGGAATTATTGATAGAGTAGTTGAGGATATGACAGATAATAGGAAGAATTTCATCGAGGATGGGCACCACCATGTTGCGGCTTATGGTATCAACTCCGACAGCATTAGAAGAAATTGACAAAATGCTCTTTTTAACATCACAATCAGTAAATTGACTAAAAACAAATTGAGGATAATTAGGGGTTGGAATAGAAGAAAGATAATTCATAGTTCTATGCTTAATAGCACTCTTGAAGAGGGGCACATCAGTAAAGTGTGCATTCAGAGAGTTAATATCTAAATGATTAGGAATAGAATTAGGACTAGATTTTCCAACTCCCATAGATCGAAGAAATTTCCAGACTTTCGCTGGATCACCATTTTCTACAGAAGCATGGACATGTCGGCGTTGGGCATTCCTACACATCTTGTTGCAGTGATTACGGATTGCTACGTACCGATCCCAATTAAGCGGAGTAGGACGACGTTTAAATTTTGATTTAGCCGCAGCTTTTTTCGACAAGACTGATTTAATTTCATCAGTAAGCCAAGGTGACGGAAAGTGCTTCATCTTAACAGGTCGAACTGGAGCATGAACATCAAACAAAATATTTAAATTGCGCGTGAATATTTCAACCTTTTCGTCAATAGAAGTCGAAGTAAGTAAAGGTGCCCAGTCAATGTTGCTGGCATCTTCTCGAAGTTTTGCAAGATTAATGTCCCGAAAAGAGCGCTGCATCAGAACCCTATTTCTCATCTTAGGAAGACGGAGTTTGTATGAAAGGAAAAGCAAATCGTGGTATGAGAAAGCGTCAGCTGAGTATTGCCCATGGCATTCAACTAGATGAGGAGAAGAAACAAGAATAAGATCAAGTAGAGAAGGTGTGGAATTTGGGAAGTGATGAGTAGCATTAAGAGGCAGGATAGTCAAGTTACAGGAGTTTAGGACAGCAGATAAGGAAGAAGAGCGATAATCGTTCTTCAGTAAACAGGTGTTAAAATCACCCATGATTATGGTGTGACTGTACGATGGGATAAGATTAATAAGGATAGATTCTAAAGAAGAGAAGTAATCAACACGAAGAGAAGGAGAATAGTAAACACCGAGAAGAACTTTAGAATGAAGAAGATCAACTTCCAGGAACAAGTGCTCGCCGCTGTTTACGGGTGGAGGTTGAGGCGATAAGTCTATAATAGAGCATTTAAGCCCTGCACGTAAGTATATAGCTACCCCACCACCCATTCCGGCAGCACGATCGTTCCTGAAAAGCTGAAATCCTGGTAAAGAATAGGAGGAAGTAGGTAGGCAAGGCTTAAGCCAAGACTCAGAGACTAGAATAGCGTGGAGATTCGTACAGTCAAAGCTGGCTAGCATATCAGGGAAATGAGCCGGAATACTCTGAGCATATTGGGTTTTTCCATTAGGAAATTCTCAGTAGCAGCACGGAATCTGGAAATGTGCCCGAAAAACGGCAGTAGGCTCGCCCCCTGTTATTTGGGACTGATACATACCTGGGGAAATGTGGATGGATAAATGCATCTCTGCCTACCCTTTCGGGGGATATAGGCGTAAGGTTATGTATGCATGTATATATGATCTTCTCATCAATCGTTACCTCTTTAAATAAATGAACACGTAAATATAGTTCTGACCCAACATTAAGATACAAATATTATGTCGTGGGCATCAGAAACTATTCGGCCATGCAAACACTGAACCAAAAAATAATCTTGTTCCGGGGATCGAACTCACGGCCTCTTATTTCCTAATCTCGTAGCTAACTAACTAATCTTCAGGCCTCTCTATTTTATTTCTTACTCTTTTCTAAGAACGAAAATAGTCGTGGTGAATCTTCAAATAATTTATTAGAAATCTGATATTTCCGAGAACTCCAGGAAAGTTGGAGAAACGCTTTCTCTCGTACTTTTCTCGTTTCAATTTCCTTATTCTTGAAATCAAACAGTCATCAGGCAGTCGATAAATCAAGAAAGTTGCGGAACTTTGTCGCATACTGATTTCCTAATGTCGTATATTGTGAGACGAGGGCAAATGTTGTCGTCAAGGACAAGGATTCTGACGTAACAAGCAGCGGTAGAAAAGAGACTGGGTAATTTTTGTAAGCTGTGGGCAATTTAAAAAGTAAATACACTAACAGTCGCACACATAGTCCTGACCCCACATTAAGATACGAGTCTTGTGTAGTGGTATGGGTATCAGAGACTAAGACAGCTTTTTCGGTCTCACAAACATCCAGACCGGAAACATATATTTATAGATCAAACATTTGTCTGTGCGGGGATCGAACCCGCGGCCTCTCGTTTCGCAAGCTGGTGTCTAGCCAACTGCGCCATGGGGCTGTCAGTATTATTGTATTTTTAAGACTATTTTGTACCCCCGACGCAAAAAGAAGGGTAGTTATAAGTTTGAGGTGTCTTTCTGTCTGTGTGTTTGTGTAACTAATAAAAAAATAGGTAACTTCTTATACATATGTCCGAAAACACGGGCGTCCATAGACAATACAATCCCCAAACATTCCGAATATATAGACAAACAATTCAATTTCGCCCAATCGATCGCTCTATCCCTAGAGAATCTTTACAAATGGCCAACAACAAAGTAACTAAGTCTTCAGGATAATTACAATTACTTTCGTTTCGGGTTTTACTCCAGTCGAAAAGTTCGTTGGAGATTGCTTTGAGCTTATGTCAAACAAAACCTATTTGTTGGACATACGATTTAGCTCCTTTGTTTGGCTTTTGATTGAGTGATTAGTGATAAAGGTTTAATGGGCTCGAAGATTAGGAGCGCTGTCTTGACAGTCGCGGGTACAAATCAAATGCAAATATTTCTAATTTTTTAATGTTTTGTGGGTATTTACAATCAACTAACACGTAATTTAATGGTGAAAGAGGAAAATAATAATAAGGCTTATCTAAGTCTTAGTGGAACTAATAGCCTGAAACATATATGTACATACGTAAGTACTAGGTGTTGCCCGCAATTCTTATGCGAAATTTCATACGTTTTTAGCATGTGTCTTCATAAATTGTAGCCTGTGTTTTATTCCGATGTATAACACTGGAAAACAGCATATCTGTTGCATGAGATTTTATACATGAATCTGAACAGTTTTTCCACGCTGATTTCAAAAATATATGCCGTTTTTATGTAGCAGCTCTAGTTTTGGAGTTATGAAGTGACATGGCTTTTCATTGAAAATGCAAAAAGTTTAAGTTTAAAAAATCTATTAAATATATTAATTCCGAATAAAATTTCCTTTTTTTGGATTTTCTAGAGTCAGATGTATTATGAGTACAATTTTAAATGCTCCAACAATAGTCAACCGAGATATGTTCATTACAGTACCCCCAATACCGTTCCGTTATAGTGTAAATATTCTGGTAAAAGCGCTCTCCTTGTTCCTCGCATAGAAGTCACCGAGATTTTCAGGAAAATGGTCTAGATGACTGTGAAGGTAGTGAAGCTTAATACTCATGTTCCATCCAAGCCGCTGGAAGGGTATCAGCAACTGTTCAGCGTGCTGAATGCAGCCGTCAGACATCCTATTGCCAAAAATGTTTCTTTCCTTCGATCGGGAAGCTAAAATATCTGTTGCTGTTTTGGACAGTCTAAGGTTCCTAATTAAGTCATTTAGACCATCATTTAGTGGTCGGGGACTACCGTAACAAATAAAATCACTGTCATTACCACCGTTGTTTTTGGTTTGTCTACTTCACTGGTCTAGATTCTCCGAAGATGGACGTGACTGCTGTGGTGATGATTTGTCACTAACACTCAAGACTGGTCTTATGGCAGATTTTAAGTTGGATATATCCACTTAGAGCAATTTTTATGGTTTGAACGTATGATTTTCGTTACACAGAAATAACAGTCGTCATGATAGTTGGATAGTTCACGACAAATCATAGGAGCTTTGAATTTAAAAGTGGGTATTTTTTTTGGTGGCCCACAGTCGCAAGGATTCAACACAACTTTTACATACCAAACTTGGTATACAAGCTTTAACGTTTAACAGCAATAGAATCCCAAAGTTGTCGAAATATGCCTTTTTTACAAAGTCCGACACATTTAAACGAAATTTTTGAACATATATTCTCCACAAATAATCCAAAAACAACCAGGATTATTTAACCACTTCCTTATTGAGGAAGACATAATGAAATTTAGAAAGGAAATAGTTAAGTTACACCGCTATTGATAGAAACTATCGACTTCTTAGGTAAATTCAAGACGGTACCTGTATCTCACTAACTAGAGCTGCTACAAAAAATCTGAGGCCAGATATGAAATCAGCGCACCCAAATTAGTAAACAACAATTGAAAAACTTCATGCAACACAAAAAAAGTTTGATTTTGTTGTCCTGTGTAATCAATATGAATACACACATAACTTCGAAAAGTCAGAGGTGTGTGTCTGGGGTTCGAACCCGCGACCGTCGAGATTCTCGACCGCGCGCCCAAACCTCGAGGCCATCACTGCTCGCACTGTGTGTATTCACATTGAATTATCACTTGCTTTAACGGTGAAGGAAAACATCGTGATGAAACCTGCACACCTAAGAGTTCTTAGGAATTTCTTAGGTGTGTAGTCCGCCAACCCGCACTAGGCCAGCGTGGCGGACTATGGCCTAAACCCTCTCAGTGGTAGAGGAGACCAGTGCTCAGCAGTGGGCGTATATGGGTTGATGAAGAGATAATCAATATGTACTGTACAGTTTCAATAAAATCCATTTATTAGTTTTTGCGTAAATGAGACGTAACATCCGTACATCTTAACTCTCAGTTTATCTTTAGTACCGAAGCATTACCAATTCAAAAACATTCGCAAATCAATACATCCATTACCAATAAGTACTCTCTTCAGAATGCAAACGAAGTAACAGTCTAAACTTAGTGCAGAGCCCCTTGTTACAAGTTTGCCAAGTTCCATTTGAGGCGGCTTACAAGCAAACAAGCCAACGAGGTCGTATCAGAAACTGCATTATTATCCGTAATATCTTTAAGAGGATGGGAAAAGAATTCATTACACTACATTGTAGGATTTATTAAAAACTTGTTACTTGTTAAGAACTAGGCCGGAGTTGTGATAAAGTTTATTGTAAGTTAATTCGCTATGGATTTATTGAATCTTTTATTATGAAGCTGAATGTTTACAGATATATTTGCTCTGGCAGATCTAAAATATAAGTAGTGCTGTCCCAGAGGTTGTCGGGAATCTAGACTGTCGCGGGTTTAAACCCCAGGCACACTTGCTTTAACGATGAAGGAAAATATAGTCACCCCTATCTCACCACCCGCCACTGCAACTCCTGTGAAGGAAAATATAGTGACAATATCTGCTAACCTGAATGTTCTTAGTAATTTCTTAGGTGTGTAGTCTGCCAATCCGCACTAGGCCAGCGTGGTGGACTAAGGCCTAAACCCTCTCAATGGAAGAGGGCCGTGCCCAGCAGTGGGACAAAGGCTGATGATGATGAATACAAATTACATATGCTATAAAATTCTCGCCAAAGTATAAAAATGTAAGACTTATAAGTTTCCCCAACACATTAATATCCTCACAGCCAAGCTCGTAACATTTTCGCATTCCAAGCGCGTTTTATCGCAACAACAGTTTCATATTCAGCGGGGATGTCGCATTTTGCATATCTAACCGAGATGATACAGTTCTGTCTTCTCGTGTCATTTTGATTTATAGGAGTTTGAGCTCGCGAGTTGTGTTTTCTTTGGGGATTTCGTGCTGCAGCAGCTTGTACGTACGTTTTGGGGGGTACTTGACCACTAAGCTGGGCTATTTTCGATGAATGAACGTTATAATAATAGCAGTGATGGCCTCGAGGTTTGGGCGCGTGGTCGAGAATCTCGACGGTCGCGGGTTCGAACCCCAGGCACACACCTCTGACTTTTCGAAGTTATGTGTGTATTCACAATGAATTATCACTTGTTTTAACGGTGAAGGAAAACATCGTGATGAAACCTGTACACCTAAAAGTTCTTAGGAATTTCTTAGGTGTGTAGTCCGCCAACCCGCACTAGGCCAGCGTGGTGGACTATGGCCTAAACCCTCGCAATGGTAGAGGAGCCCCGTGCTCAGCAGTGGGCGTATATGGGTTGATGATGAATGAACGTTATCATAAGCCCATATGCGTCACGGAACGGGCGTCTTCTATAACTGAGAGGGTTTAGGCGTTGGTCCACCACGCTGGCATAGTGCGGGTTGGCGGACTATATAGCTAAGGAATTCATGAGAACTTTTTAGGTGGGCAGGTTTCTTCAAGATGTTTTTCTTCTCCGATTAAGTACGGGATAATTCATTACATACACAATAACTTCGAAAAGTCAGAGGTGAGTGCCTAGGGTTGGGACCCGCGACCGCCGAGATTCTCACCGTAAACCTCGAGGCGATAAGAGTTGTCTGGACTTTTTGGTGTCACAAACACTCAGACCCGAAACAAATATTTGTGGATCACCCAAACATTCGTTTCAGTGCGGGGATTTTGCGTTCTCTGTTTTCACTAGCTGGTGTCTAGCCAACTCCGCTACAGGGCTGTCAAATAGGGTAATTAATGGAGGGTAATACAAACATAATATACAGGTAATATAAGTTTGTTTTAGAGACTTTAGCATTAACATTACCAAACTAATCAAAGATCAATCATTAAGTATATCAATATTCGTCGTCGTCGTCATCAACCCATATACGCCCACTGATGAGCACGGGTCTCCTCTACCATTGAGAGGGTTTAGGCCATAGTCCACCACGCTGGCCTAGTGCGGGTTGGCGGACTACACACTAGCGGTGGGTGATTATGAATGATTTCGATAATCGAATGACCTACTAATACTAATGTTGATAATCGATTATGAAATTAGTAACTAATGAATTTTTATAATCCAATGATGTTACTAATTTGCACTACTAATACTAATCGCGTAGTAATAAACGCAAGACTCAACGAAAGTAGTTTTTTTTGAGTTGAGCAGACGCTTGCTTCGTCGGGTTTTATTTAATTCCAGTGATGTAAGACTTGACGGTTTTTTGGTGGAGTTATTTAACAGTAAGTTTACAGATTTCCTTATCGAATTTATGATCAATTTCGTTGTTTGTTTAAATTATGTTTATATTACCCAACTACAAATTTTTAAACAATCTAAACCTACAAATCATTTAATTCAATCAAAGAAATCTACTTAGTATCTAATTATGAATGACTAGCTGTTGCCCGCAACTTCGTCCGCGTAGACTATAGGGTTGAGATCAGATAGAAAATAAGTTATAGCCTATTTTACTTCTCAGGACCTATTTATGCACATACCAGAAATTATTCAAATCGGTTTGGTAGATCCAGAAATACCCATTCCCACCGGAATACTACATTTTCTGGAATAGAAAGTATCCTATGTTACTTCCTAGGTTCCTATTTATCTCCATACTAAAAATAATTTTAACTGTCTCAGTAGATGTAGAAATACCCATTCCCACGGGAATACTTCATTTTCCGGGATAAAAACTATCCCATGATAATTCTGTGAGCTCTACCCTTCTCTATACCAAATTTCATTCAAATCGCTTTGGTAGATCCTGAAAACTAAAATGGCTATTAAAAAATAAGGGTTGATCGTAGAAGGGTGAAAATTAGTGATTGTATGTATTTTTGTATGTTGTATCATAAAAAAATAGGAACTATAAATATTGTCTAAAAAATAAAAATTTAGGGGTGGATTACCCCTAATATTTAGGGGTATAAAAAATAGATGTTGGCCAATTCTCAGACCTACTCAATACGCTCACAAAATTTCATGAGAATCGGTCAAGCCGTTTCGGAGGAGTATGGGAACGAAAACTGTGACACGAGAATTATATATATATATATATATATATATAAGACTAGCTTTTGCGCGCGACTCCGTCCGCGTAGACTACAGGGTTGAGTTCGGAAAGAAAATAAGAAATAGTCTATTTACTCCTCAGAGTCCTGCCCTATTTAGGTCCATACCAAAAGCCATACAAATTGGTCAAATTGTTTAAACGTGAAACCGTAACGCGTTGATTGGCGCGTTGTGTATCATTATTGCGAGCTTGATCACTATTTTGAAACTGCGATATCTTTTAAGATACTCATTAGAATCACATGATGTAAAGGGCAAATTTATTTTATATTAAATACTTGTAATGAATAACGTATTTATTTATATAAGGATTAATATCATCTTTATAAAACACCTTCACAAATAATGCTTTATTTTTAAATAAATTCGGTTAAGATAAAAAACGTTGAAGTTAGCTAACCTTAAAAGATAGACATATGCTGTCGCGGACTTTTTTTTAGAACTTTTAAAGGGGAACAATTCTGCCATACATTACTTTAGCGAAACTTTAACCGTTTCCCCAGCGCACGCAGCGGAAGCTCACAAAAAGGAAAAAATGTTCCCGATTTTGAAACATTCTTTGTTGCTGCTCCGCTCCTTTTGGTCGTAGCGTAATGTTATATAGCCTATAACCTTCCTCGATAAATGTGCTATCTAACAGTGAAAGAATTTTTCAAATCGGACCAGTAGTTCCTGAGATCCTAGCGTTCAAACAAACAAACAAACAAATTCTTCAGCTTTATAATATTAGTATAGATTTTGATAATCGAATTACCTACTATTGTTTGATTGCCTGTTAGTTGTTACTTGTTACTAGCGAGCGCGAATACTAACTACTAACTAAATTAGTAATTACTAACTTGTTATAATCGAGATATCTCGAGACATCTTCATAATCGAATGATTTCATTAGCATATCTCATAATCGCCCACTACTATACTACACACCTAAGAAATTTCTAGGAACTTTTTAGGCGTGCAGGTTTTATCACGATGTTTTTCCTTCACCGTTATAGCAAGTGATAATTCAATGTGAATACACACATAACTTCGAAAAGTCAGAGGTGTGTGCCTGGGGTTTGAACCCGCGACTATATTATTATTCACTTATATATTATTATTTACTCAATATTCACTTACGTACATAATATATTTATCTTCAATCAGCATAAATCAGTGGGACCAAATTGCTTATCTAAATTGATTCTAATTAGTTGACTAATGTTAATTAAGGATCGATTTATGCTTTTAGGAATCATATACGCTATCCTGAGTGATATTAGTCATGTTTTTTTGTGAAAAAAATAATTTGCGGAATGTTAAAGCGACGTACAATCGAGAGATTCTGGGTTCGATTCCTAGGTCGGGTAAAGCATTATTGGATGTTTTTCATCTGGAAATTACATGGCTAAAAAATTCTCAATTCTCAAAAACCACGTTTGGGATTTAATAATGGGAAGTCTTTTCTAAGCGGATATGTAATAATACGAGTAACTATCACACCAAATTTCAAGGCAAATATGTTATGCGCTATGTTCTACTTTATCAATCAGTCAATTAAAATTGTGAGAAAGTAATTTGCTTCAACGCCACTAAGTCAGTCTGTGTTATTTAAACCATCGAAGCAAAAAGTACTCTACCGCAAATGGCTCTAAAGCAATAAACAAAATAGGTTTTATCGACGAGGCCTAAAGTATTCAGGAATACGCCGACCCGATTCGCTTGAATGAATTCTAGACCAATTACCTGTTTGTACTGGGAATTTTAATTGAGCAATCTGAAGAATGCTTTAGTGGTTAGTTAGAAGGTAAAGAGAACAGGTTAATGTACTATGCCTGTAATAAGACTGGTTTTGATATTAAAATCAAATATGAACAGGGATTTGCAGACCATGGTCTAAACATAAAGCAGATAATAACTACGGTGATTACGAACCTAATGAACTTAAAAATATCTCGATAAAAAATGGCTTTTTTCTAACACCCACATACATACATTTAATACCCATGGTTGCTTTTGTAATGTAAGGCGAGACCTCGATTCTCGGATCAGGCGAAGGTTCATTGAGTTTTTCTGTTAGGAAATTCTCAGTATCAGCACTGAGTCTGGAAATGTGTCCGAAAAATAGGCTCGCCACACATTACGTAGGAGTCGTAGGACTTATACCTGTCGAAATGTGAGTGCAGAAATGCACCTACCCATTTCGAGAATACAGACTTTAGGTTATGTATCACTACATAGTATAAAACAAAGTCGCTTTCTCTGTCCCTATGTCCCTTTGTATGCTTAAATCTTTGAAACTACGCAACGGATTTTGATGCGGTTTTTTTAATAGATAGAGTGATTGAAGAGGAAGGTTTATATGTATGATAACATCCATTAAATATCAGCATTGAACCCGTGCGCAGCCGGGGCGGGTCTCTAGTGTAAAATAAATGACTTATATAACTGGTCCTTCTTTTGTCCAAATGTTAGAGACAGGTGTTTCTTTAGCCACAAACAAACCGGGATAAAATATCTCCACACATAATACTCGAGAATTCACTTCAGCTTTCTTCGAAACAACGCTATTACAAAGGATAAGTTTAGCGTCGACACCACCACAATACTTGTATGCTATTTTAAGTTGGTGCAACATTTCTTACATTGTAAATACGTTTTGTATTGCTTGATTCGTTGGTTTTGTTGATTATTTTACACCAGCAATCTTAATTTGATTTATAGTTTACACATTTTATTAATGATTCATTCAAATTAATTATCTTCTGGTTAATCGTAGGTTAGAAAGCGTATTTTTTGAATCAATCATAGATATACAAAATAGCAATTAAAGAAAACTATATTATTAAACTTATATAAAAAAATAGATTAATTGGGGACTTTGATAATTTAATTATTAATAGATTGCCTTCACTCATACATTACAATTAGAATCTCATATAACAAAATACAGTTCTATAATCTCAAATAATATCTTCGATAAATCCAATTAGGAAAATTCAATTCCAACAGCATTGCGATCATAAAAAATGAGAATTTTTAACGATATCCATTAATTCATCTGAGTGCTGATCGTGTCGCTAAATTAATCACTTAGCTATGACAACCAGCGATGGATAGATTATTCGAGTGTCGGGGTTAATTATCCCTTTCGGATTTTTTATTAGCAACACTTATTACAAGGATTTTTGATGTAAATTGATTAATTCGCGGGCCGATTGAGAGGCGTTAGATTGAGTATCAGAGGTTGAGGGTTCCATTATCGGGTCGGGAAAATGTGTTTGGGTTTAAACATTGGCATATTCTCAGTAGCAGTACGGACTTTGTAAGTGTGTCCATTACAGTATGAAGTAAATTCTTTTTATACATTCATAAATTCAGATTTCTTATTCCTTCATTATAGGGAACAAGACTATTATATATACTATTGGTTTTGGTTTATTTGTTGCTGTTAGTTCATAATATGACAAGCAAGATTATTTTATCGCGAAATAGCTCAAAAAACACTTACTCTTATAAAAAAAGTCTGGTTTTGGTCCTTTTGTAGATATTAAAAAAATGTAAAACTGAAGTGTAAATATCGTGATTTAAAAATAAAAGACGAATCAATTTACCAACTTTGTGGATCCCGGAACAAAAAGAAGGGAGATGCGCGAAGGGAGAAGGGGGGGGGCGCGGTCGACGTATTAATGTCAACCAACTTTTAATGAAAACCGCTTCACGCCAGGGCTATGAGTATCGCGAATAAAAAAAATGATAGACAAAAAAAATATTCTTAATAATTAGTTAAGTGGACGTCCTTTGGCCGATGATGAAGATAATGAATTGGTTAAGTAATAAATCGTCATTATCATCATCACCATCATCAGCCTATAAACGTCCCACTGCTGAGCAAGGGGGTTTTCCACCACAGAGAGCATTTAGGCTAAAATCATGATAATTATTATAGATACAAAATTTAATTAAATTAGCTCAGTTAATTAAGGAAGATATCATCAGCATTATCATCCAATATATGAACCACCAGGCACGGACCTTCTCTACCATTTGTAGACTTTAGTTTACCACGCTGGCCTAGTGCAGGTTGGCGGACTACAGAAGGAAGAAATATTAATATATGTCTAAAGATTTTTGTCAGCTTATTGCATGTTAATATGTCAGGGTAATAAATAATTGATTTGGATTTTACGAAATCAATTTGCGAAAGACTTTTTTTTGCTATGACAATATAATAATTATAAAAAAAATGATAAATATTTATGCTATATTTTTATTTTGTACTCCCTTTTTATCTTATAACTTAGTTGTATATGTAAACAGGATAAACCACCATTAAAACCGCGACAAGAAAATCACGAGGTTCCCAAAGCGCCAACCCTGCTTCATGATACACTCGCCCTTACAAACAGGATTCTATTCTGATTACATTTTTACGCATACATTTTTATATGAAGCGACGGCTCTGCGATGATCCCGATGTAAATTTTTGCATTAAACCCCGATAGCATGGGATTGGTATAACGATGGGGACAATATTTGTTCGGAATTTGCATTTTTGTCCGAATGTGGTTTTTATGTATACTGGGTGTATGGTTTGTACGGAAATTGTATCATCATCATCAGCTATATACGTTCTACTGCTAGGCAATGGATTCCACTATAACTGAGAGGATTTAATCCTTAGTCGGTCATCCTGACCTAGTGCGGGTTGGAGGACTAAAAATAAGCTTATTAGTAATTTGAAAGAAGCCGAAATAAAAAAGTTAGAAAAAGTAGTAATAGATCAATATTTCTATTAAAAAAAGAGATGTAACTGTATCGAACTGCGATTTTTTTTATAATGAACATTAGTTGGACACAGGAATTGTTAACTATGTTACAATACACAAACCAGTATTGTGGTTTATGTATAGTATAAACATTGAAGAAACTGTATTTAACATTTAATAGTCATAACACTAATAAAATCCAGTGTTTCTTTATACTTTACCTTCATTTAAATACTTAAAAAAAAAATAATTTTGTGCCATATCCATTGACAAATAATTTAAAAGGAAACTATTTCAGTACTTCTGTGCATCGTAATTAATGTAAAAATTTATTGGGGATTTATGAAACCTCAATGAGTGGACATTAATTTTGGTGTAAAATGAACAGATTCATCCAAATTAAATCTGCTTTCGACGGTTGAAAACTATATGAAAATTCCGGATTTTTGGCATTTATATTTGCATTCAGTGTTCGAAGTATTTAAGGAGTAAATAAACCTTTTGACAATTAAATGAGTTTGCGGTTTTGGCGCATTCATTGTTGCAATGATAAATATGATTGTGCATGGATGGCCTCGAGGTTTAGGCGCACGGTGATTGGGTGGTAAGATGGGTGAGAACCTCGGCGGTCGCGGTTTCAAATCCCAGACATAACTCTGACTTTTTATATGTGTATTCACAACATTTAATCAACTGAACTATCACTTACATTAACGGTGAAGAAATCGTAAGGACACCTGCATTCCTTAAAGTTATTAGGAATTTCTTAGGTTGTAGTCCGACAACCTACACTACGCCAGCTTGGTGGAATAAGGTCTATATAATACCTTATCAGCTGTAGAGAAGGCCTACGCCCAGCAGTGGAACGTATATTAATTGTAATTCATAGTAAATACACATAAGTGGAAAGTCGTACGAGTCTTTGTACGAGTAGGTTTAGAACCCGCAACCCCATAGAATCTCCACCTAAAGATCCCCTTAGAATTAAGAATCAATTTCTCTACAAACTGGAAACATTCTCAAGAACAGATCCACAAACTGTCAGAAATTCGTAACAAAAACATCGCACTAAAAGTTAAAACAGTTGATACAAAAACGAACCCCCGCTTGTTATCAGGAAATCGGAAACAATATTGTGACTTATAAAAAAATTTTTAAAATGGAAGCTAACTTCTAAAGGGAACGCGAGGAATGAATACAAAACAGCAAATAAGGGCGAGGAGTACGGACGCAGAGAATAGCGAGCAATTTAAAATTAAATGTCGGTTTTCAAACGTTAGCTTGGAACGGAAAAAGTTTTTTGTGATGACACGTTGGATTGGTTAGTCAATTATACTCGTAAATACTTGGGAAGGTAACATACCCGCTGTAGTTATAATGATCGAACAAAGAAAAATCAGATTTCAGGGAAGATACGATTTCTCCTCTATTATTAGTTTCAAGTTAATGTAAGTATTATTATAGTAGTACTTTCTGGTATTTCGTGTGATCAGTGTGTGGTAAAGAAAAAAGTACATTTGTAATTAGGCTAAGCTACGTCACAAACAGAAGACTTTTTGCCCCATTTCAGCACTGCTTTACGCAAAGCCTCAGATGATTATCTGTTATTATTCTATAAAATTCAATTGTTGGGCACGGACCTTTTCTACAACGGAAGGCTTAGGGCATATTTCACCACGCTGGACAGTGCGTGTTGAGAGACAACACGTCTAAAATATTTTAAGAACCGGTAAAGTATGCAAAAACTATCATAGAAGCTTGCTATAGCTACTTCTATTATCGTTGTCATTTCTGTGCGTGGTATTGAACCTGATGTACAAGAGTTACAGTAATGGTTGTGTGGTACTCTCTACAGTAGCCAACGGTACTAAAAATAGTATAGTACGCTAGTCTACGAAACCATGTGTCACGAAACCTCGATTTCAACAGAAATAGACAATGGAAGGCAGAACATCGGGACAATACTGTAATTACGAAGATTATCCGCCAGATCGTTAATGATTATGTTTACTCGCAAACAAAAGAGGGTTTCGTTCTATTCCGTTCCTTATTTTGTAAACTTAGGTATTCACGAATCTACATATCTTAATGCGGTGCGCAGGTATTTTGTTCTTTAGCTAGTTCGTTTCTGGTTATTTTTGTGTGTTCGGTAACTGTTTTTTATAACGCATATCATGCCCTTATTTCTTATTTATGGGCACGAAAATCTTCTAAAACGTAAGAGAATTTAGGATTAGGTCCAAGCCATGCTAGTTAATTACAAGTAGGAGGACTACAACCCATGTAATTCCTTGTAGAAAAGCTGAGGTGTGCAAGTACTCTACAGGTGTTTTTCGTCACCCCCAAAGTACATGATGATTGTTTACATTACATTATTTTTAACTGGTACTTTTTAAAAGAAAAAGAAATGACACCTTTCTTGATTCAGGCTTCAAATTTGTAAATACTAGTTTGCACGGTACACGTTTCTGCCGAGTGACTAACCAAGCACTTCTCACATCTTCATCAACCCATATACGCCCACTGCTGAGCACGGGTCTCCTCAACCATATCCATAGGGGGAGGGTTTAGGCCATAGTCCACCACGCTGGCCTAGTGCGGGTTGGCGGACTACACACCTAAGAAATTCCTAAGAACTTTTAGGTGTGCAGGTTTCATCACGATGTTTTCCATCACCGTTGAAGCAAGTGATAATTCATTGTGAATAGACACATAACTTCGAAAAGTCAGAGGTGTGTGCCTGAGGTTCGAACCCGCGACCGTCGAGATTCTCGACCGCGCGCCCAAACCTCGAGGCCATCACTCAATTCTCACATATAATCTTATAATAATAAATGAACAGGGAAAGTACTAGTAAAATGATTTCCAACAAAATTTAAGGTAGTTTTTATCGTAATAATTATCCAGGGACATCCCATACTACGTCACTATGAGTTCAATAACCCGCTGTTAGATTTATACTCCTCTATATGTATGCACAAATATTAATAACAATTAGTATACTGAAGCTAATAATGCTATTTAATAGGAAAGGTTCGCATTACTTTATGATTTTACGAATAAAACGCCTAAATTTGTTGGCGGATTTGAATGGTTTTTGGTATGGTATACACATATTCTCGTCTACAAACGTAGATAAGAACTTCCGAAGTAAGATACGCTATTTTTTTTAGTACAATTAAGTCCACGCGAAGCGGGACCAAAGACGATAAAAAAATCTTTTATGAAACGTACGCATTGCTCAAAAAATTATGACAGGCGTCTTTTTCACTTTGTACGTGAGGTCATGCACAAGTATAAGCCATTTTATTTTAAATATAATTTCTTCTTCTTCTTCTTCATCAACCCATATACGTCCACTGCTGAGCACGGGTCTCCTCTACCATTGAGAGGGTTTTAGGCCATAGTCCACCGCGCTATAATATTTAATTTAATTATCAATCAAATTACATATGTTTATGTTTTAAAAAAAAGCACCACGGAGGAATTAATCTTCAATTGAAACAATTTCTCCTATAACCATAACAAAACGTCTCTTACAGTGATAACATAGACAATAATTGAACAATTTTTTTTCATCGCAAACAGCCCTCAGCCTTTAACAAACTTCTTAACAAATATAACATTGGCCCGACCCACATCCCTCACCTACATCCCAACTTCCGATGCATACACTTTGAATACAAAGCAAATATAAACATAAACACAGAGTTACGAAATACTAGATAAAAGATAACATCAATTAGTGTCAAGGTATTTAGGGCACGAGCCAAAAACCCTGACGCGATGGTTAGATAATGGGAGAATTCTGTGGCCTTGGCCTGACAGTAGATGAAAAGGAAGGTCAGGTTTTTAATCTGTGACTGGAATTTTTTAATATGACAGCTCCGTGATGTAGTTGGCTTGTGAAACGAAAGGCTGCAGATTCGAATCCCGCATCTGTGACTGTTTGTTTTTTATATGACAGCTCCGAGACGCTGTTGGCTTGCGAAACGAAAGGCTGCGGATTCGATCCCTGTTTCAAGAGCAATGTTTGTGTGATCCACAAATGTTTTGGTCTGGGTGTTTTTATGACTGAAGAGTCTCTCGTAGTTTCTAATACCCACGACTAGTATAGGATCAGAACTATGTATGCGACTATTGGGTGTATTTATATGTACATACATACATTTATAAATACATGATTTAAAGACACTCAAAATTATTGATGTCAAATACATTATTATATTGAGGATCATCTCTAATACTCGTATAAGAGCTAAGACATTGAAATATCTTCGCATTAATTAAGTAGGGCATCTCGATAGAGTCTTGTAGTATCTATTTTGCATAAGAATTCTTAATCACCCAATTGAAATACAAGAGATTTTTGAGGACAAACGGATAAATCTTTTTTCTTTTGATATGTACTAAATTT
Source organism: Cephonodes hylas (assembly GCA_030295005.1). NCBI lineage: Eukaryota > Metazoa > Arthropoda > Insecta > Lepidoptera > Sphingidae > Cephonodes > Cephonodes hylas. Next base: position 3,943,439 of record AP025385.1, read on the forward strand.
TGTCTGTCTCTTTTAAAATAGTCGATAATCCATCTGAATATCACTTTTTTACTATAAAATGTGCAGCCGATATATCACCTTCAATATATCGGTTATTGAACAAATAATGGAAAATCCAAAAAAAATAGTAAAAACAGGCATTTCAAAACAAACTTTCGAGTGCCACTTGAGTTCCGTGTTAACTGCATGTTTTTTAATCGAGAAGTTCGGGTAGGGAAAATTATTATTGAGTTTTTTTCACTACGAAATCGTCATAAAAACAGACTCTGGAAATATCTTGAAAGTTGGTTCGCTACAAATGTAAATAATATCGCATTTATAAACATCTATGGATTACTGAAAATACACATCTTCCTCCCCATTAAAGTTACATTCGTATGTCAACCTACTCATCCATTGCTATACAAGCTAATGATCAAAGTCAAAATAATCTTTATTCCTCAAACCCTCCAGATCTATGAGACGCATATGTAGCAAGTTAGTGATTTCTTTGGGTATAAGATGATTTATGTATGTGTATCGCAATTAAGTGTCACGTACTTTGACGGTGCCTCGTGGTCTTGCGGTACGAGTATGTGCCGTGCGATCTAGAGGTCCTGGGTTCGATTCCCGGGTCGGGCAAAGTGTTATTGGGTTTTTCCATTAGGAAATTCCCAGTAGCAGCACGGAGTCTGGAAATGTGCCCGAAAAACGGCAATAGGCTTGCCCCCTATTACGTGGGACTGATACATACCTGAGGAAATGTGGGTGCAGAAATGCATCTCTGCCTACCCCTTCGGGGAATATAGGCGTGAGGTATGTGTGTGTGTGTGTACTTTGACGGTGAAGAAAACAGCATGATGAAACCTACACCTGCATGCCTATAAGTTCTTAAAATTTTTTTAGAAGTGTAGTCCGTCAATCCGCACTAGGCCAACGTGGTGAATTAAAGCCTTAACCCTCTCAATGTTAGAGGATGCTAGTGCCTAGCAGAAGAACGTATATAGGCTAAGGATGAGGATGAAAATAATGTGCGTAGATATCTACTATCAACGTAACACCTCCATTCATAAAAAAAATGATTAAATATTTTTATTGTTTTGTTATCTCACGTGTCCCTTATCAAACACTCTTTCATAAACAATCTCAAGTTTTCCCTTTATCAGTCAATTGCTGAGAATTAGTGTGAAGGTTTCTAATTTATCAGTTAATTATTTGTTGACCTAATATTAGGACTTTTGTAATAGTCTGGTATATATGTGGCTGGGACCGAAGCATCATCAACCAGTTCTCCATCGCCTCTCCAAGATGTTTTCTCTTGTAGTAAAACTTAGTTTGTTAGGTTTAGTCGGTGAGTTCTATTTAATTTTATTTTTTTGCTATTTATGTGTTTTTTTTTCTTAAATTTCAATCAAAGACAACTGAAAATAGGGTTGTTTGCAAAATCATCTTATTTTGCAAGCAACTTGATTAGGTTCGATCCACCTCACTTTAGTTAAAATAAGTAAACAGTTTGTTATTACTTCTCTTTTAGAAGAAGGGATAAATTGTTTTATCAAGATAAACTTACTAAAATTTTTACCCTATCCCATCATAAATCCACAACTGCAACTCCTGTACACCAGGATCGACAGATTCATGTAAAGAATAGATACCGAGCTGGGAAGTACAATGGACTAGCCATTTCAGCAAGGCATACATTAATCCGAAACCAAATTGACCTGAAAAGAAGATGAACCTAGAAACAAAAAAGTTATTCACGTCATAGTAACAATCAATCTTCAAATAACGCTTTCAATTAGAGAGAGACCAAAAGTAAAGTAATCAACCATATCAATTACTTTCTTTCCTTAGTGTGTTCGCCGGCTATAAAGACCATAGAAGATATAAGGATCGTTGGAGGCGAAGACATTGACATCAAAGAGGCTCCGTACCAAGTGTCGGTACAGTACCGAGGCTCCCACATGTGTGGGGGCACGATCGTCGACAAAGACATTATCATCACTGCCGCTCACTGTATTATTGGGTAAGGAGTTGATTATTTATTATAAATTTCGAAAAAAACATTTTGATTTGGATGAAAATTAAAAAACATGAAAATGAAGATAATTATTGTTTGTTTTTGTATAGCTAAAGTTAGTTTTAAGGTACTACCTTTACAATTTTAGATAGATATGTCTTCATTGGAGAAAGAAAAAAGAAATAAATTGGTGTACCGATTGCTTAGCTTTATGATTCCATTCAAAACTTTTGTTACTCAAAATACGAACTCGTCACAACCCATTACTGTGGAGTCAAATCTTAGATAGATTAGATTTAGAATTAAGAAAAGATAATGAACTTTTCTTGTATCAAAATACACCTAGATATTAATAACAATGCATTTTTATTCCTGTTCAGATCGAATCCAAAAGATTACAAGATCCGGGCTGGCTCATCGTTCAACAAAAAGGGGGGTCAAATTTACCTAGTAGGCGACCTCACCTATCACCCACAATTTAGCTTCAGCAACATGGATAACGACGTTGCCATACTCTGGCTGTCCCATCCCCTCACCTTCAGCGATTCTGTGATGCCAATTGCTCTGCCAAATGTTGGTGAAGAGATCCCAGATGGTGGAGAAACTATTGTTACTGGCTGGGGAAATCTTAGAGTACGTATTGAAATATTTGACAACACGTTTATAAAGAACTCTTAATAGCTAAAACCTGCTAAACCATTCTAAGTATTGAATGGAAGAAAGATGGTACTCTAGTAGTTATAAAATTTAGTTATAAAATGATTTTGAAATGTAGTTATAAAATGATTTTATCAGCCTATCTAATTTGCGGGTCAGTATAATTTTTTTTATTGACACTAAATATTACTTTATTCCATTGTAGTTATTAAAAAAAATATGGAATTGAAATACCATTATTAAAGATCTGTAACTCTTGTTCCATTAAGCCTTACTAAAGATTTTTTAGTTTGGATTTTGTTTTCCATATTTGTATGAAATAAATATTCTATGGAAGTGGATCTCCTTACGGTATAGCTCAGATCTTCAACGCTAAACTTTGTTCACAGGAAGGCGGTGGTATCCCATCGGTCCTGCAAAGGGTGCTGGTACCTAAAGTAAATGAGAATGTGTGCGATGAGGCTTACAAACCTCTCTACAAGATTACTCCTAGAATGTTGTGCGCTGGTGTGCCGCAAGGAGGAAAGGACGCTTGCCAGGTATATGAGAATAGTCATTGAAAAACAAATGTTATAAATATTATTGTAGGTATTCACAATTCAAAACAATTTTTAATTTAATAATTATTATTCACTGTTATGGTGAAGGCTAACATTATTAAGAAATGTACACACTTAAACTACAATGACGTTAAAAAAATCTTAGGTGTGTAGTCCGCCAACATGTGCTAGGCCAGCGTGATACAATAAGGCCTAAATCCTCCCAAAGGTAGAGGAGGCCGGCGCCCAGCAATATAGTATTAACATGATGATTAGTGCTCCTATATTACAACCTATTCTAGCCTGATTCGCTGCTCTAATTTCGATACTAAGAAATATGAAGTTACCTAATTCTCTTAATCCATACCACTGCAAGTGAAGTGAACACTGAATGCAACTAAGTATTCAAAGATTTTGCAGTCATATGATTTCTCTCTAGCTCGCTTGCAGTTTACTGGAAGTGATGTTACTAAATCTAAAAGCAATATTTGGAATATTAGTACTATTCGTATTCCTATCTGTGCAGAAACTTTCTCTAAGTGATATGATATGAGGAATGTAGTAGTCATATAATTAAATTGCGAAACTGAGTTCAAATATAAAGTTTGTCATTTAATGCCTGATTTTAAATGGATAGATACACATACATAAATTTATATTTGTAAGTGCATGGCTTGTTCCGCGGTTCAAGTCTTGTCAACTAATATTGAAAAATTTTAAGTCAAGTGGCTGGACATAGTTCCAAAAATGGCAATATTGTAATTTACATGGAATCTTTCATACCTCTTTATTGATCTGTGATTTGTTCACAGCGTGATAGTACAATCCTCTTGTTACCTCTCGATAAAACGACTATGAGCATAATACTACTAATAATAAATCCAAGCATGTTTTCAAATTAAATCAATAGTACTTGAAATTAATACGTTCTATCAAAAAAGAATCATCTTTATCATATTAGTATAGATTTCAAACACCTAATTTCATTTCTCGATTTCTCACTCCTTTTCCACCAGGGCGACAGCGGTGGTCCTCTTGTCTACAACGACAGGCTAGCCGGCATCGTATCCTGGGGCCTGGGCTGCGCCAGGCCGGACTACCCAGGCGTCTACACCAAGGTCACTGCCCTGAGGAACTGGATCGAGGAGAACATGGCACTGTTGAAACTGAAGCACATCTTGAGGACCGCTTGAGGATTTGTACGATGACTTTGGCGTGAAATAAATTGATTATGTTATATGGAGTTGTTTTTTTGAGGCTACATAAAAAGGGGAGGGGAGGGAAAAGGGAGAATACAGAATTTAGCCAGTATGGATGTTTAACTCCTTTATTATACAATCACCGTATTACTTACTATGATAGAAAACAAAGAGGGCAATTAATATTCATAATGATATTATGAACGTGTTATATTAATGGGTATTAGAGATCATTTAAAAATACTTATACATCATTTTATACACCTATGGCTAAATAGAGTGTATAAGTGTGAGTCAGTAAGTTTACATATTTTTAGAAGGTATAAGATTTTCCAAGTAGAATGCACCGAAATGAAATAAGTTAAATACCTTATCTAATTTACCATAACTTATAAGAAGGTCTACTTCTTTCGACTCTTAAAGACTTTTACGATCTTAATATGATTTGCGAAGTTTGATGCCCATTAACGGTAATGGGGCCAGTAGATATTACTCAAACTTAGAATATTGTTAGTACAATGTTGGTAAAGGCGATGTGAAATGGTATTTCTTACATTACTTGAAAAACATTACTGTCGTAGAAAACAAAATAATGATAGTTTCAAGGTTTAGGCACGCGGTCGAGAATCTTGCGGGTTCGAACCCCAGACACACTTATGACTTTTGGAAATGATGTGTGTAGTCATAATGAATTGTCAAATATTTTAAGTGTGAAGGAAAACATCGTGGGGAAACCGGAAAGTTCTTAGGAATTTCTTAAGTGCATATTCTTCCAGCCCGCCCTAGGCGAGGGTGGATAAAGCCATAAGAATTTCCCGAAGGGGTAGGCAGAAGTATATATAGAAAGACCCACGGTGTAGAAAGTGAGCACTTTGCCCTATTTTAGACATTCCCTACATCCAGACTCTGTTTGCTCCTAATAAATTACCAGTGGGGAAACCTAATAACACTACTCGACCTGGGAATCGAACTAGAGACTTCTAAAAGCATAGACAAATAATAATCAACCTGGGAATCGGAGTAGGCTCTTCTATATGCTTAGGACATTCTTGTGCCACGTGACCACAAGGCAGTTAGTTAATAGAATAAAAAAAAAAAAAAAAACTTGGTTGATAAACGACGTCGTAATAAAAGTTGAAATTTAACTCTAATGAAATCTCAAAGAACTAAACATTTTGAACTGTCAGAAACGACATACATCTTAATCCTTCACACAGAGAACATTTGAAACTGAAGTCAAGTTATCTGAAATTAGTTTTCTTTGGATCTGCAAAAGCATTTCTTACATTCGCAATAGTTTCAAGTGACGTAAGCGTTTCTATTCTTTTAAAGTAATACGTGTTTTTTACAACTTCAAAATTAAGTTTGGAGTCGATATCTGTGTTGCAAACTTAATAAGTTCGTGAGATAACTTAGTATGGACTCGCTTTAGGTCACGTACTGCTTTTAAAACCTTATTTTCTTATTCGAAATATGTGCGTATTGTTAGACGTGTAATATCATGCTTTGGAATATATGCCTATATTTTTCTCAAAAACCGGCAACCCGCCGATGATTCCTTAGGTATTTTGGACGTCCACGTTGGTGTTGGCCTCGAGGTTTAAGCGTACGGTTGAAAATCTCAGCCGTCGTGGGTTTGAATCCCAGGCAAACACCTCTGACTTTTCGAAGTTATGTGTGTTTCTCATCATCTCTCTCTCATCAGCCTATCGCCGTCCACTGCTGAACGTAGGCCTCCCCAAGAAAGCTCTTATGTGTTTATTAGTTATGTGTGTATTCATGATGAATTATCACTTGTTTTAACAGTGAAGGTTAACATCGTGATAAAACCTGCACACCTAAAAGTTCTTAGGAATTTATTAGTGTGTAGTATTTAGGCCTTAGTCTCCAGACCATAGTAAGCCTTAGTCTACTAAGTCTTTGTTTATAGTTAATAAAAAATAAAAGTCTCATTGACATCAGTAATTTTATTAACTAACAGACTTCATTACTCTTCTTTCTTCAAGCTAGTTTCCTTTTAAGAAATGCTATGGTATCATCGATCCACTTCCTAAGTGCTGATACTTTGGCGAATACCCCAGGGGAGCCGGATTTTGCACAGCCATCGTTCCAGGATACGATTCCTGATAGCGTATTGTTATACACTAAGGAACCTCCACCGCCGCTCTGTTATTGAAATAAAATATATAAAGAGGTAAAATATACAAATGGTTTAAGTTAAATTAATAGGAAACAGTTGATTATCACTTTTAACTCAGACACTGTGCTGCAACAATGAATTTTCTGATCTAAAAATACAGCGTTAGGCTATGTATATAAATAATAAAAATACCTGGCAATCTTCCCTCTCTCCTTCAAGTAGACCTGCACACATCATTCTTGAAGTGATCAATATCGCAGAATCGTAAGCCTTTTTGCAGTCTAGTTGGTTCACCTTTGGAATCCTCACTCTTTGTAGGATTAGTTCGTCGCTGTCTGGCTGTGAATTGTAATTAGATTTAAACGTTTATGCACATGACAAGACGCTGAATTCAATGTTATCCAAAATAACTTGTTAAATTCTCGTGGCAGTATTAGTCATTGAGTTTATTACAGATGAAATTATAAATTATCGTCAATACAAGCCGATTGCTTTGCTGGATCTAATGGATTGCCTCGTGATCTGGCGACTTAATGAGCCGTTAGATCTAGAAGCCGAGTTTCATTCGTATCGAGCAAAGTGTTACTGGATTTTTCCATTGATAAATTTTTAAACGTAGAACAGGGTATTGAAATGTACCTGAGATAAGTCGATTTAATTGATTTTTGAACTAGAATAATTACTCTTGAACGTTATTTTCTCAACCAAATATGTAGAATAAAATATTGAAACATTGATGTAAAATAATAAAGAATACGAATGAAAATAAAAAGATGCAGGATGCAGGGGGCTTCCAAGAGCACATTCTTTGGAGGAGGACAACGTTCGGCTTTGAGCGTGTTTTGGCTGATGATGATGATGATGATGAATGTAAGGTTAAGAAAAAAAACCATGGATTTCCGAAAAATGTTGAACAAAATACAAAAAAAATATATACGTACAGCTACACGCCTCCAACCAGTAACAACTATTTCTTCACCGTCAGGAATCTCATCATTCACATCAGCCATCGCAATTGGCTTGACACTATCACTAAAATTCAACGGCTTGGAGAGAGAAATGATTCCAACGTCAAAATCTTCAGTTTCGAAGCTCCACCCTGGATGCCCAACAAAGTCTTTGACTTGGTAAATTTCCCCGCCTTTCAAAGTGGACGATGAGCCAACGCGAATGCTAAAATCACTTGGTAATGCCCTGTAATTTTGCAAATTTTTATCCAACTTATCTACAGTATGCTTTTAAGGCTAAAACCACTGCAATAAATGCGATGGTTTCCAGTTCAGATATGGTGGTCTTTTAGGTTAATATAAGTTATACCAGAGATACAATAGCTCAAAATGCGGCTTACATATACGGGTCACTATTGAATGGGCTCAGTATATTTGGCCCTCTATAATATATACATACGTCTCGCTATAAGGGCTGATGATGATGAATTTCAAAGTAGAAGTATATTTCAAAGTCATATGTTTAAGGTTGAAAATACTCACGTGACCGCAAGACAACCGGCTGATGTCAAAATGATATCGTCGGCAATCACAGCGCCCCCGCAGTGTGGGTAACCAGAAAGTAGTACAGCAACTTGGTACGGCGCTTCTTTTACATCTATGTCTTCAATTACTGAGTCATTATTGAATTCTGGATTTGAATTAACTAAAACATGAAGTATATCACCAGTTTTATTAGTACCAAGCAAAGCACCTTATTGGAATCTTATAGATAAATTTCAACTATCATGAGACGATGAGTCTTATGCGATTTATAAATAAATATATACACCCAACAGTCACAGATAGCTCCGACCCAGACTAGGATATAAATCCTGTGGCATGGGTATCAGAAACTACGGGAGATTTTTTGGTCTCAGTAACACCCAGATCCAAAACGATGATGACAATTAGTCAGTTATATAATTAATTATAATACAATATCGAAATCTACATAATGGTAATATAACAAAAAGAATTTGATTTAAAAATATTGGAACTCACCAACTTTACCTAACAAGGTAAGCTGAAGTATGAGATAAAACATCTTCGAAACTCAGACAAGTTGTGTTGAAGGTGTTACGCGATCGACGGAATATATACCTGATTGTTACAAAGTTTTAGTATTAGGTCAAGATCATACACCCGATCAGCCTTCACTTAAATCGCTAGCAATTACGATAACTATGGAGCAGAGTATTGTTATACAAAGTTTTGAAGGCGTGTTCGAAAAGATTAAATTTACTTAACCACAGACAACTTGTTAAGTTATAAGCCCATATAGGCCGTAGTCCGAAGTAACTTCTTTAACACCAATGCTTAAATTAATACATCTAACAGTCACATTGTTCTAACCACACACTTAGCTACAAGTCTTGAGTATCAGAAACTTCTTCATCAACCCATATACGCCCACTGCTGAGCACGGGTCTCACGGGGGTCCCGGTTTTAGGCCATAGCCCACCACGCTGGCCTAGTGCGGGTTGGCGGACTACACATCTAAGGAATTCCAAAGAACTCTTAGGTTTGCAGGTTTCATCACGATGTTTTCCTTCACCGTTAAAGCAAGTGATAATTTAGTGTGAATACACACATAGCTTGTATAAGTTATTAGTATTACTGATATTAGTCGTTTTTCTTTCTTTAACTTCTGTCTAACACTTTATTCTACCCTATTTATTTTCCTTCTATATTATCCAGCCAAAGGTTGACTGTAAGAGATTGCCTTGAGCGATAAGGCCGCCTCTTTTCTTTCTTTTAGTTTTGTTTCTTTTTATTATTTTTGTATGAACAAGAAAGTTAAATAAATAACTTCGAAAAGTCAGAGATGTGTGCCTGGGGTTCGAACCCGCGACGGCTGAGATTCACGATCGCCCGCCCAAACCTCGAGACCATCACTGCTTTTATCAGAAACTACCAGACTTTTCATCCTCACAAACGCTTTGATCCAGAAAAAAAATTGTTTACACAAAAATTTGTCTCAGTGCAGGTTTTGAACCTGGGGCTTGTCGTTACACTAGCTGATGCTAGCCAACTGCTTTACGGAAGCGGTGAACGTAACTAAATAAAACAGAGTCCGCATTGATGTATGCAGTTGTAATTCACTTGGGATAAACTTCGTGGACAACGTAAATTTCATCTGAACTCGTAACGTCATTACTGAGTTTGTAAGAAACGTCTAAACTTTACCATTTATATTCAAAGTAGGTAACTGGCTTTTCTTTTATGAGGCAGAATAAACTATATACAATATTGTGTATAAAATATTAACTCTTACTACTGGCTTGTGGTCTTTCTATTAGGAAATTTTCAATAGATAAATAGGGACTAAATGTGAACGCAAACAAATAGTAACAGACTCGCCCCCTATTACGTGGGACTAAAATGTATCAGCAACGGGCAAGTGCAGAAATATTCCACTTCTATGTAGATACCGTCTATTTTGTTTTAATTCATTTTTTACTTTTTTAATGTAAAGTTTTCAATGAAAAATCATTTATATTTATTTATTTCATCATCATCATCATCATTGCCAGCCAATAGTGGTTCACTGCTGGACATAGGCCTCCCCCAATGACTTCCACCGGGAACGGTCGGTTTTTATTTCATTAAAACAAAATATTTATTTACTATTATAATTAATACAGAAATTATTAACAATAACCATAACATCATAATCAACAATATAATCATCTTCATTCAAGTTTTGGTTTACTATTCAATCTGAAATAATACGCCATCGAATTCGTCGAACACAATATACTAATCAGCTTGCCTAATAGTTTGCTCTCTGTCAAATTCGATGTTTGCGTTTACTTATTGTTCTATTGAATACAATTTACCTGATTGACGTATTTGTGTTCATAGTTTACCATCTGCGCAGCCCCTTCGGTCGGTTGCAATATTTATTAATTCAAATCATTAGCCCATATACGTCCCATTGCTGGGCACGGGCCTCTTCTATCATTGATAGGGTTTAGGCCTTAGCCCACCGCGCCGGTCTAGTGCGGGTTGGCGGACTACACACCTAAGAAATTCCTAAGAACTTTTAGGTGTGCAGGTATCATCACGATGTTTTCTTTCGCCATAAAATCAAGTGAATGCACACATCATTACGAAAAGTCAGAGGTATGTGTCTAGGGTTGGAACGCGCGACCGCCGGCACTCTCGATCGCGTGCCTTAAACCCAGGTCATCGCTGCTTTATTTATAAAGAGCTATATTTATTTATCTATATATCTACTCTTTATTGTGCAAATAGAAATAATTAACTGAAATAATTCAGTTATTATGTAGCACGACATTCATTGACTGTTAGGGCGTTATGAAGTTTTCCGAGTCATTATAAAATTTATTTTCCTACAAATTGTTAGATATAATAATTATTCACGTTTGTATTATTCGCAAGACTTACTTTATGTCACTGAATAACATCTTCATTGGATATGGTTCCATTGTTCCATTGTCGTTTAATTTCTTGTTTGTATTTACTTTCAACGTTTCTTTGATTACCGTGAAGTTATTTTTGTAGAAATATGCAACAAATATTATTTTTTAAAGAAAACCGTGTCTGTGTGATCTTTGTACTACTGACGACAGTGTATTTGGGTCAATCAACTTTTATCTGTCCTATCAGTACTATGTAAATTTGTCCCTCAGTAGGTTAGTACAATGAAACATTAATTTTTCCAAAAAAATTATATATGGCAATCCATTACAATGAAACATAATTATTAATTACAATATCTACTATGATGCTAGTAAATAGATTTTGTTTGCTTTAAAACCTTAACGACCTTTTTGCATGTTTATTTTAGTCCCTATTATATTTTATTATTCTGACTTCCACCGGACAACGGTAAAAAAGTTCCAAAATCCAAACATTTATGGCGTGACTACTGCCTGGAACTCAAGTCGATTTATTTCGTGACAACATTCATCCAGCCCCGATTTTGATTTCATCTTTTCCGCGGCGCCAGTCGACCGAGTGTATTTTGAAAAAGAGCGTGGCTTTATTGTGTGTCCACTGGACAACCAGCACAAAAACTTTTGTATTTTATATATTGTAGTAAATTAAAGTGGAATATATTCAATTTAATGTATATTTTTTACTGTGCGTAAGACCTAATTCAAAATATTATTATTTATTACCAGGGAGCGGAAAGCCTAATAAATATCACCACCAGTCCCTTGGACATCCAAGATCGTTGTCTGAATTATTCAATATTTTCTCTTCTAATACTGATAATTATTTTCAAATAGTTGTTTTTTTATTACATAAAAGAAGAAATACATGCGATTTTCATCATAGAGTCCCCTTTGGACACCCGAGTATTTCCTATGGACAAACGTCTATGTCCACTGGACAACCACTTTTTTCTTATCTCCTAAAGACACATTATCGTCATTTTTACTTTAAAAGAACAGTAAGGTTTTTCAAATATGATTCTAATATTTAAAAGTAAATTAACAATTTGACTGAATTTTTAAATGTCCAAGGGACTATTTTAACTACAGTCATGTGAATTTTTGAGTAAAATTTACCATAAATTGTTCTGCTCTATTTGAATTCCTTAAATATAAATAATTATCAACAACAAATACGTATAAAATATACAAATTTAAGAAAAAAAAAATGATATATAAAATCTATCATTGACGGTACATTTAAAAGTTGATTGACCCATTTATTTATGTGTTTAAACAGCACACATATACACCCTGTATTCAGACCATTCAGAAGCAGTGATGGCCTCGAGGTTTCGCACGGTGGAGAATCTCGGCGGTCGCGGGTTCGAACCCCAGGCAAACGCCTCTGACTTTTCGAAGTTATGTGTGTATTCTGATTGAATTATCACTTGCTTTAACGGTGAAGGAAAACATCGTGAAAAAAAAACCTGCACACCTAATAGTTCTTAGGAATTTCTTAGGTGTGTAGTCCGCCAACCCGCACTAGGCCAGCGTGGTGGACTATGGCCTAAACCCTCTCAATGGTAGAGGAGACCCGTGCTCAGCCGTGGCCGTATATGGGTTGATGATGAAGAAGAAGATTCAGACCATGCTCAGAAACTAAGGCAGGTAATATTTAAGGTGATTACAAACCCCAAGGCGTTAAAGAAAATCCCGGCAAAAAATAAAAAAAATTGACGTATTCAACACCACACACACCACAAATCGAACTCAGGACCTAAAGATCACATAGAACACTGAACATAATCCCATTATTTCTCACATTAATAGAAACAAAATCTCACCATGCCGAAGTATATTGCTCATTAGTATTAATTGGTGTTGTAAATTATAAACTTGATATAGGGACATCAAGCTTGATTAGGGAATCAAGCTTTCAATTTGGATCATTAATTTGAATAATATGTTGAATTAAACTCCTCTTCTATTAACATACCTACGTGCACCAGGATGAGAAAAAAAGGTTCCAAATATTAAAAACATACATTTTGTATACATACACATAACTTCACAGAAATCAATTTGTTACCATAAAAATGACAGGTTAATTAACCAATTTCTAAAATGAATTCTAGTATTAAACGGGTAAAACAAAGCACTATCCTGCTAGCTAAGTTAGGAAACAGACAATATACAATCATAAAATTATGCGACTTTTAGTTACAATAATAAATAAATACAACCTCATACCTTGAATCTCATTTACGGTCACTTAAATTTAATCACATAATTCTTAGCAATATACCTCCACAACGAAAACCCAGAAAAACAAAGGATCAACGCTGCTGAAGTCAGGACAGCTAGTAACAAAACTATAAGTTCCAGTTCCACGTATTGAGACCAGGGCATATTAGCAGCTGGTGCCCTCAGGTGCTTAGCTCCTTTGTGACGAAGGACGTACTCCGTCCACCATACAGCTCGTTCTAGAGACTCCTGACGCCGGTCGTAGAGCAGCGAACGAAAACGGGATACCTGGTCACGGTAGCTGGAATTTAATAAGTTTTATAGCCCTTGAATAAAACGAGATATATTATCATAATGAGTGGAGTTAAATATTAGATTTACTATTATCGTCTTGGATTATATGACGTAAGTCTCTGATACTGTTTAAAAATTCAGCAAAATATGTAGGAACATCGTACTATATCTACCTAATTTAGACTCAAAGGCCACCAATATTTTCCTTAATAAAAGTGAATGCAGGCTTATAGAAAAATATTTGGCCACCTTTGGGGTGGCCTATATGGCAGCTGATTTCATCAGGCTAATGATGATCATGATGACCTGAAAATCATTTTTATATTCATAAAATAATATGCCCTTAAAATATGAGCACCTTTAAATCAAAATAGCTCTAGAAGGAGCGCAAATTATTTTGATTTCAGTCTTTTGTTATGCTATGTGTAATGTTTTAATAACTGAATAGTTTACCTGTTATCTCGAACAATAGTCTGGATAGCATTCATCATTTTTGCCTCTGTTAGTGTCGGCATGTCCAATTGTAGTCCGATATTATGATGAACAATTTTTTCAGTATTGTACCATTGGTCAGCGAAAAATGGAATGCCGATCATAGGTACTCCAGCCACTATAGCTTCATCAATTGATTGCAGTCCTCCTTGCATTATGAATAATTTAATTTTTGGATGTCCTGAAATAACAAAAAATAATAATAAGTTTTAATCCTGATGAGGATAGATAAGTTCTATCTTAAAAATATATCTTGTCGATATTGCACAGTTTGCAGTTGATATTATGACTGCTCAATGGTATTTGAAAAAAAAATAGCCTTAATGGGTCTTACGTAGTTAGGATTTTTTTTGATTCCACATACAATACGTATACTCGTAAACCAAGAAGTAATGCAATTATAATTTGCAACCATATGAAGTTGAGAATACATAGCATAATGAGTAGAATCATCACCATCATTAACCCTTAACGTCCCAATGTTAGACACCGGCTTATTCTACGAATGAGAGGCCTTGGCGGACTACACATGTAAGAAATTCCTAAAATCTTATAAGTGAGCAAGTATCCTCACAACATTTTCTTTCACCGGTAAAGTAAGTGATGATTCATTATAATTACACACATTGTAGTAAAATGTATAAAACTTACTAAGTAAATCCGATTGCGGCAACCATTTTGATATCCTCACATTATCAGGACGTCCAATTAACTCGTCTTCATCCCATTTCCAAATAACGTCGTAAGGTAATTTGGAGAATACATTTATGAACATTTGTATCTTCTCAGTAGACATCATAGATGGTCTCATATTAGTACCAAAGCTAAAATATATTACACCACGCTTCGATGAATCCAAAAACAATTGCCAGTCCTGAAATTTTCAAATCGAATTCAAAACATGTTTTGTTTAGAGCTAATTGTTGTCGAATCTTGGTAGCCAATATTCTTCTTTTATTGCATGGCTCTTTTCATCACTTGATGGAATCATCATCATCAGCCTATATACACCTTAGTCCATCAGGCTACCCTAGTGCGGGTTGGCGAACTTTTAGGTGTGCAAGTTTCATCACAATATTTTTCATCACCGTAGAATAACATGATCATAATATTCAAAAAATATATAGTAAATTGCTTAATATATTACATACCTTTGGAAGTCTTTTTACAGGTTTCTTGGGAAGTCCACCCATATAAACTACTCCTGGCGGAACGGGACGATTGTCTTCCCATATCGGATGAGTATTCAGAAATAACATATCCACATTATTCTTCAACTCGCTGTAGCTAGGTAAGCTAGGTCCAAAATATTCCCTCAATTCTTTAATTTGCTCTTCCTCCAAAGAATAATGATACATGTCAAGCATCTTCTTCATGAACAGTTCTTGGAATTTTTCTGCCAAGGTTAAATTGTAAAGTCTTCGCCTCTTAAACGAAGGGTACAGCAATTGCTGAGTAGGTGAACCTATTACTTCATCACTACCAAACACATTACCCAGCGACGTTATTTGTATTACAGGTGCTTTGAAAACATGAGTCAGTGATAAGGGAGAAATACAACAAAACTCCAAAAATATCAAATCGAAATTATGGTCCCCAAACACAATCTCCTTTAATTCTTCATTATGCAAATCAGATTTAACGACTTCGAACATAACTTTGTGAAGACTTTTAATCTGATGCACAAGTTCGTTTTTGTCTCCAGAAGATGTCAAATTGAAGAGTCTGCTAGTCCAGATATGGTAGGAAGTTTCGTGAACCTCGATTTCTCTGATATTGTCTGGTTCTTGCCCTTTCGGGAAAGCAGGATCTGGGGTGACTATGATCAGTTCATGACCACGCTTCGCCAGTTCTTGAGTTAGGGCTCTGAACACTACTTGATGGCTGATCGAAGGCACGGGAAATATTGCTAATATTCGAGATGATTCAATACACGCTATGCTTGATAATAAAATATAGAAAATGAAAGAAATATGAGAATACATATTTAACTGCTGTTCTTGGTAATAGTGCGAAAAGTGCAAGATTTTACAGCTTTTATGCAATTTAGTGTTTATAGTATAAATATTTATGACGTGTATTTTATTATATATTATAATATTATAATATGTATATTATTATATATTATAATAAAAACAATTGTGTCTACTGTAGCGAAAAACTCACAAGGACGTTAGTCGGTTGCATTTAATTGCAAATAGATTTTTTAAAACGTAAGCTATAAGGTTCAAGTTCCTCCATACACAATATTCAACGGATCTGTAGGTGTTCTTTGTGTTTTTCAGTATTCCCTATTTCAGGCACAGTTCTAGAATAATCTAGGGTAGAACTGTTCTGTTCTAGAGTCTCAACTATGTTGGGCTGTTGAAATTTTCTTAACGAAAAAATACAATAACTTTCCTCCCGTCCGACTCGGGAATCGAACCCGAGACCTCTAGATAGCATGTCTATATTTTTCATTTTATCTTAAGTAGGTAATATACATATGCATTCGTAGTTATCGAATAAAAAAAGAAAACCAATTTACAAACTGCCATTTGTCTGTAAGAAACAAGGGTTTTTATTAAACATTTGTACAGATGTTTAATTTACGATCACTGTATAGACAATAAAGATGGTCCAGCAGCAATGTATTTATATGCAAATAATAACTGTTTTATTTAATGACTAAGTAACCTTTATTTTGAAGCTATACAATTGTATAGGTTTCTTGCAAAAACTTTCTCGGGTTTTTGAGTTCCCATAATGTGGGTGAAATAGATTTTTTTATTTGCATAATCATTGTCGTCACCCTGTATAAGATCTACTGCTGGGCATGTTGCGGACTACACACCTAAGAAATTCTTACTGAGTTATTTGCTGCCACTTAGGACAAATCTCTATTTTTTAAATGATGGTTTCTCGATGGCATTTCAATATTTTTTTTTTAAAGTCTTCTTACACATAAATTACAAAATTATATAGTGCCTTTGCGTGGTACTAATAAAAAACCCTTATATTCTTTTTTTAAAAAGGAAAAGGAAACTATCGAAAAAGAAAACTTATTTTTTCATGACTATTTCTTCACTAATATTATCCAGTCAATTTTAAAAACAAAAGCATACAAATACACCAAAACAAAAATTTTTTTCGCTGCTCTTTCGCGAATCATAAAGCTAGATCCTCAAGTGAACGACCCGAGTGTATGAGTGACCTGCTAATAGCTTCTTAATGATAATGAGCCTCAGGCGCTCATATTGTTTGTTGGGAACACAGCTTATAATGCATTTGGTACTTACTCTATCAGACAGACTAATATAACTCTGAAGTTGGATATTAAATGTTGAAGGATTATTTGAACCAACTTTAGCGTTCAATAGATGAAATATTGTATGTTTTTGAATGATACACAGCGTTAGATGCAGTATTTTGCTCTTGGTAAATGAGACATCATTATAAAGTAATTTCTTTAAATTCATAGATAACTGTAAATATTGTTTACGTACTCATTGAACTAATGTTTAACCGAGAATATAGTTTATTTTATGTAGCTGGCAGTGGTTGGATGAGGAGGACCGAAGATCGAGCCCAGTGGCGTGCCATGGGAGAGGCCTATGTCCAACAGTGGACGTGAAAGGCTGTTGACGATGATGATGATAGTTTATTAGAAAATTTAGTACCGGATGGTTTGGCTGTGATAATTGTATCGCTATAAAATCTTGTTTAAGTACTATTAATATACGCACTTGTACAGACATATATAACCGTACGCCTATATTCCCAAGAGAGGTAGGCACTAGACTAACTAATAGGCCTTTGCCGTTTTTCTTGCACGTTTCCAAACACCGTGCTGCTACTGAGAATTTCCTGATGGAAACATTCTACTCTTCGAGCTAATGTCTAACTGCGAATTGTGAGTCATCAAAATAGGAAATAAATAAACTCAAGTTACATAGATAATGCTGGCCCCATACTAATATACAAAGCCTATGTCGAGAGTATCACAAACACCCAGACCCTAAACAAATATTTGTGGACTTCACAAACATTTGTCTCCGTGCGGAGATCGAACCCGCTGCCTCTCGTTTTGCATGCTGGTTTCTACCCTGCTGTGCCGCGAAATATGCGTTAGTAGGAATAAAGAAAGCATTAAGAGCTAAAATCTTTGAATAGTGCTCCGTATAAGGCCATAAACTCCTAGATATTTATCAAATCGTAAAATTTATTTAAATGGAAACGCATAATATATGTAAAATGGGAATCCAATGCTTTGCTTTAATAACGACTGTTTGAAGACGTAGAGGACAGGGCCGCAGCATACCAGGGTCCTTAACCCCCAAAGAGTATTGGAAGATAAAATATTGATGCAAATTATATCAGCGAACATGGTAAATTTTACTAATGCGAAGAGAAATATTTCTTTATGCCAATCCTATACTTTAACTAAAATTTCGCGTTAAGTAATAAAATGGCTACTTGTACCATTTTTAATTCTGTGTTCTTGTTTCTCCGTGTGTACAATAAAGTGGTAATAAATAGAAAAAAAATTGTTCAAACTAAATTACAATTGTTCTATTGTAATCTATATCCAAACACCTAAATTATTGATTCTCCAAAAATTGTGAATTTAAAATGAAGGTTTAAATATTCATAGAACATGTAAAACCAACAGTGGTTTTACAATACAAATAATGTTTTTACGGTTTCATAATTATGAACGAGCTATCCGGAACAAATATTCACGCTGACCGCACAATGATAAATGAAATCGTCGGACGATTGTGAATTTTTGATTGATTAGTTACTGGTGTGGAATATGTGATATTTGCCTTTTTTTAAATACAATACGAGTACAATGATTATTTTTACACAATACTGATATTGATCAGCAGATTACTTATATTCTCTTAGGCTTTTAGCCTATATACAAATATCCTTAATTGAAGACCACATAAACATAAATGAAATATATAATAATTCTAAGCTTTTTTTTTTTATGAGAAAGGAGGCGAACGAGCAAGTGAGCCACCTGATGTTAAGTGATCAACACTGCCCATGGACACCCACAATGCCAGAGGAATCATTGGTGCGTTGCCGACATTTAAGGAATTTTAAAAGGAAATTAAGGAAGCTATAAATTATTGTGTCACAAAGGGCGGCACAAAGTTGTCACAAAGTTCATGAATTTTTAGAAATTCCATGTCAAATACTATTGTCTATTACGCATGCAAGTTTTCCTGCGATGATTACTGAACACCCTAAAAGAGATTATATAAAATCTAGAACATAGAAATTTTTGTCTAGTGTAGCAATTAACCAAGCTATTTACATTATCTATATTACGAGTAGTATTAGCTTGCATACTAAAGAGCTTGCAATAGGTGAATATTGATACCTATTTACAATGTTAGGAGGAAATCATAATAAAAATTTAATAAAAATCATCACTAGCTCGTTTGCCTCCTTTCACATAAAAAAAAAAAATTTAATTTACATACTGATGTACACATATGTACAAACATAAGCTCGCGGCTGTATTTCCCGAAGTGGTAGGCAGAGGTGCATTCCTGCACCCATATTTGGGCGTGTATGTTTTATCCCGAAGTAATAAGAAGCAAACCTATAGCCGTTTTTCATAAATCTGGACTTCTGCTGCTGAGAATTTTCTGCAAAAACTCAACAGCACTTTGTCCGACCCAGAAATCGAATCCGGGGTCTCTAGGTCAGACAAATGTCTTAAAAATGCCCCCCGCCCTAAGTACGTACACCATACGACGCGATACTTTCCTGAGTAACATTCAAAGTCGCGTTATCTTAAAGTTTCTCAAGTTTAAGTTCATGTTTATGAAATTTCCACACCAGCACTTTTCAAATATTCATTTAAAATATGATTTTATAAAACTCGTTGTTTTACTGCTTGTAGGAGTGGAAATTTGATGCCCAAGCCAGCACATATATGCATATACTCAGCCTATTGCCGTCCACTGCTGAACGTAGGCCTCCCCAAGTAAGCGCCCGGTCCTGAGCGGCCCTCATCCATCCGCTACCCGCCACCTTTCTCAAGTCGTCGGTCCATCGTGCTGCAGGACGTCCTACACTACGTTTGCCTAAACGCGGTCTCCACTCCAACACTTGTCTGCTCCACCGGCCGTCCGACCGTCGGCAGACGTGGCCAGCCCACTTCCACTTCAGCGTGCTAATCTTGCGAGCAATATCAATAACTCCGGTTCTCTGGCGGATGACTTCATTACGAATTCTATCCGCCAGAGAAACTCCAAGCATTGCCCGCTCCATAGCACGCTGAGCGATACATATATGCATATTAGGCCTTTATCAATAATTTTAATATCTTTATGAAGCTCGTATGCCGAAACTTATCATCATCAGCCCATATAGATCCAACTGCTGTACACGGGCCTCCTCTATTATTGAGAAGGTTTAGGCCTTAGCTAGATTACACTAAAAAATTAACAAGAAAGAAGAGAAATAAATTCCTAAGAAATTGTTTTAGAACATATTCTTCCTTCACGTTACTTCGAAAAGCCAAAGATTTGTGCCTGAAATTTAAACTCGCGTCCGCCGAAATTTTCGACCGCGTGTCTAAACCTCGAGGCCATCGCTGCTGTATATCAAAACAACTGATACAATATAAATAGTAGGAAAGTTTTTCTTGTTTAATTTTATAACGAGTCAATAAGCAGCTATTATGTTCAAGAAACTGCTTTTAGGTGGCAATTACCCAATATGGCAGTGCAGGGTTTCCAAACACAAAATTTCGATTTTTACTGGTAGAATTCGATTGGTTCAATTTTGTGGTGGAATTCTAACTGTCCCTTGCCACTAGGCGAATTAATAATCATTATCAGTAAAACACATTAAGTGACATAAATTGTACTAGAATTGTGGTTATTAGGGCCTTATTGCCCCTATATGCATTACATTGCATTTAACATTCGCTACACGACGCCTAAGTGCGTAGTAACAGCGCAATATAGGACGCACGCCAAATGTAAACTGTTTGTTACAATTGTAATATCGATTACGAGTGCAGGTCTTTAAGTGTAGATTTTCTTGTGGAGTAAGGAGTTTTGGATTCGATTATTGAGCGGTGCTTTTAAGGTTTCGTGTTCCTAGAAGTAAGTCGATAAAATAATCTCAATAGTAGGCCAGAGTCTGGAAAGGAAGTGTACCATAAAAAGACTCGTCTGCCATGATTAATTTAAATATGGTTGCCAAAAGTTTCATGGTCTACTATGCCTTACGTTATACCTTTAGGAATAAAGCCGAGAGAAAATTTAAGGTGTAACTAAACTGTCAACGAAAACTAAGACCGACAATAGCTACGGACAAACACATTGACAATAAACAAATACCGACAAAAAAACGTTTTCCTAACAATTATAAGTATATGTCGGAGAGTATAAGAGTAATGTAGAGATAATGGAGTGATATATAGACAGTATTACAATAAGACTGACATCACACAGGTTGGTCTTACAATAACTCCTTAAAGAAATAAGATAAGAAGCACTATAAAGATAGTATTACAATTAGACTGACTTTACACTGATTGATTTTACAATAACTCTTTATGATTATGATTAAATGATATAACTAAAGAGGTACGCAGTCCTATGTTGCTCGGAACAGTAGTGACATCACTGTTATGGGAGGACGTTATGAGAAGTAACTCAAAGAATCAACTTCAATCATAACTCCTTGTTATTTCCCAGTAAATTGGATGTTTACTGTCCGCGCGTAGACTGGAGACTCTCGCGAGCCACCGTAGTGCACGCCGTTTTATAATAGCTTCAGCCGGTGGGGGAAAAGCTGTGCTGTGCAGTGTTGTCAATTTGTTTGTCGCCTACCCGCCGATATTGCTGTCGTCTACCCGCCGATATTGCTTGTCGCCTACCCGGCGACATATAAATCAAGTGGTGAATAGAAAAACGTATTCGTTTTTGTAGGTTTTTTTTTTTTTTAATTTTAATGTGTTTGTAATCACCGTAATTATCTACTGTCTTAGTTTTGGATTACGGTCTTTTTTACTCTGTATATGTGAATTCTTTTAGTAACCTAAAGGATGTTTTGAATCAGTAGAATTTATTACTGAAGTTTTTATATCCTTGTCTTATTCATGTGAAAGATTGCGACGTAAGACGTATGTTTGTGACCATCACGAAAACTGTTTAGATTCCAGGATTTTAGCACACAAGTTGGTTGTAACCTAAATTTATACTGACGATATTTTTATCTTGGTGAATTGGAAGGATGGAAGTCACTTCAAGGATAACGCGAAATTTTTGGGAGGTATATGCTGAGAAAAATAATATCTTATAAAAAAGTTGGTTGGGAGAATTAACCTCTGCTTCCTTTTTAAACTGTATGTAAATGTTAAATTATACACCAATTTCAGATTCAGATTCCAGAGGTTAATGTTAAAATATTTTTGAATTTATTGACTTTTGCCGAATTGCTTGAATGAAATATTAAAAAAAAATGTATGACAAAGAATCGAACTCAGTAACAC
Source organism: Cephonodes hylas (assembly GCA_030295005.1). Classification (NCBI taxonomy): domain Eukaryota; kingdom Metazoa; phylum Arthropoda; class Insecta; order Lepidoptera; family Sphingidae; genus Cephonodes; species Cephonodes hylas. The sequence goes on from AP025385.1 coordinate 3,965,908, forward strand.
TAGTAGAATGGACGATTGTGGTACTAAAGCAGCGAGAGAGTAATTTTAGTTTGACTTTGCTAGCAAAATTTATTTCACATTTTATAATATTTTTAAATCTATCTCCGGATTTATTTCTGCTCTCCATTAATCTCAGCATAAAAGAAACTTCTTGACCGGGTTAATGCTTCTGTGTCACACATCCGAACTAAGACGGATTTCAGAAAGTTTTGTAATACCTAGACCATTGCCCTAGAATTTATTCCCATTGACCAATATAGAAAAGTCTGTTTTCTATTCTGATATAATATGCTGTTGCTAGCTATATTACCGCATTCTGAATATATATTCTTATATAATGCAATATATATGTTCATTTCTGTCAATTATCAGTCTTACTATACATTCCATTCCATTTGACAGCCCCGTGCGCTGTTGGCTAGACACCAGCTTGCGAAACGAGCGGCCGCGGGTTCGATCCCCGCACCGAGACAAATGTTTGTGTGATCCACAAATATTTGTTTCGGGTCTGGGTGTTTGTGAGACCGAAAAGTCTCTCGTAGTTTCTGATACCCACGACACAAGACTCGTATCTTAGTGTGGGGTCAGGACTATGTATGTGCCTGTTGGGTGTAGTTATTTATTTATTTTATTTGAACCGTTTTATTTCCTGAATTATCAGAACTATGAAAATCAATCAGCATACTTAAAAAAAATAACGAATCACAAGAACACGTTTATTAAACAAATGAGAACACTTAAATTTCGTAACTTTTGACCTCTGTTTGTAACTATAACACTGTCAGCATTCATCAGCTTCTCGAGCTGTTTCCCTGAGGGTCTCGGGTCACCTCCAGGGCAGTTGGAGTACATCATGTTGTGGTCACAGTCCTGGGAAAAAATAACATTTATCATCATCATCATCATCATCATCATCACTACCATCATCAGCTTGTCACATCCACTGCTATACATAGGCCTCAAATACAAAAGAAAATAAATACAAAAGAACATCCAACTGTAATGTACATACATACGTAGTTGTAACCCCACATTAAATAACGAGTCTTATGTCGTGGGTATCAGAAACTACGAGAGACTTTGTGGTCTCACAAATACCCAGACCTGAACAAGTATTTGTGAATCACACAAACATTTGTCTCAGTGCGGAGATTGTACCCATTCCGTCTGGTTTTACAGGCTAGTCTAGACATGGAGTAATTATTTTTTCGGCGAATGCAGACGTATTTGCTTATGAAATTTATTATTTTAATAAAAAATAATCAATACAATGTATTCTCAACAGTACGAGCAGTTTTAAATATCGAAAACTACATTTTCAATATTAGTACGATTCGAATAGAAAAAGCACTATGCAAAAGAATGCGACATTCCGAATACATAAACGTAAAATCGCTCCAAGTTTCCGTAATAAAAACAAGTGGGTCTGTTGGTTCGTTCGATAAAAGAATTGAGATGTAAGCACACATTTTACCTTTACGACCTTCGCGAGGATCTCGTTATAGGGACTGGAGACAGCAATGGCTGTTTTCCCTGTATCTACTGCCTATATAATTTTATATACCGGGTATATTTAGACCGTGATCGAAAACTAAGGCAGGTAATGTCTACTGTGATTACAAAAAAATGTCGACGAAATATAAAATAAAATACGTTTCCTTAACAACTACAAACATTTAGTGGTTGTTAAAAAAGGTAAAAAAAAATGTTTTTTGACGGACTTTTTTAATGTCACGGTGTTTGTAATCACCGTGGTTGCTATCTCCGCCCTGTGGATTGGGGGTGTAAGAATTCCGCCACAGTATCCCCTACCTGTCGTAAGAGGCGACTAACAGGGGTACTGGGGTAGCAGGGCGTACTGCGGGGCGGTACCCTATGATAGCAACCCCGAGATTGGCGGCAGGGGACGTGACCTCTTAACTGTCGCGGACGTGCAAAATGAACGTCCAAATAGAGTAAGTGGAGGGCATACCAATCCCTCCCAATTTGGAGGAGTCCATAATTGGACGATGCGCTGGGCGGCAGCGGACCATTTAGGACACTTCTGGCCGTGAGATGCCGCAAAACCGCCCTAAATGCGCGTGATGGTCACCGAGAGGTTTTAGTCGGTATGCTGGCGTAGCCAGTGACCCCGACATACCCCTTACGGCCTCCCCCGAGGTACCGAACAGGGGAGCTTAAGGCGCTTTCCTCTCGTGATAAAAAAAAAAGTGGTTGTTATCTGTTTCAGTTTTATGATCACGGTCTGAATAATAATATACTCTGTATACTTATTTCATAGTTGGTGGTTTTTAATCTAAAGCTGTGAACTTAAACAGTGATGGCTTGGAGGCTTAGGCGAACAGTTAAATCAAAGCTCGATGGTTGCGGGATCAAACCCCTGACTTTTCCAAGTTGTGTATTCGTAATGAATTACCACGATCAATGTTAAAGAAAAATAATAGTCGGAAAACCTGCACACCCAAAAGTTATGCCTAGTACGGGTTGACTATCCAATATCCATGTTAGAGATTTCTTAGAATTTTTAGAGAGCGCAGTTTTCCGATAATTGACTATGTTAATGAAAATTATAAACGAAATAAAATATTTCTGTATTGTAATTACATGAGATATTTTACATAAACCAATGTGTAGGTCTGGCACAAACACTAAAAATTCATCCAAAATGTATTTATTCTGTGAACGTTCGTAATTACTGATAGTGGTTTTATTACTTTAATTTAGTTATCAGATGTTTATTTATTTATTTAAATGTTAATATTTCTCAGCAACTTCTCAATTAATGCAGATATGCGAATTAATTATAGAAAATTATTACTTGAATTGATAATATGTAAGCACATTTTTTTAGAACTAATTAATTTAATTTGTGTTGGCCTCGAGGTTTAGGTACGCGGTTAAGTCACGGGTTCGAACCCCAGGTACACACCTCTCACTTTTTGAAGTTATGTGTGTATTCACAATGAATTATCACTTGCTTTAACGGTGAAGGAAAACATCGCGATGAAACCTGCACACCTAAAAGTTCATAGGAATTTCTTAGGTGTGTAGTCCGACAAACAGCACTAGGCCAGCGTTATGGGATATGACCTACACCCTCTTAATGGTAGAAGAGGCCCGTGCCCAGCAGTGGGATGATGATTATGAAGTTCCATATATAGAAAGTTATATGTACCTATATGTTTGTAAAGCATAACTTCAAAATTTTGTTCAATAACTGCATGAACCAATGAAGGGTTTCTAAAAATATTCCAACATCCTTTAAGTCTTATAACAGCGATCTCTCCCAGTCAACCTATGTATAATATTATGCCAAAGAGCGTCTCAACGAGACATGCCAGTAGTTTCACTGTAGTCTTATGAAATCTAATTTGTCTCAGACGCTAGGCGAGGCCGGTCGCCGTCTGCACATATTACAAGCGTTGTGCTGAATTTAGCCCGATGTTTTGTATGTCAGACGTTATTGCAAAAAATTGAGGGTCGATGGCCTAAAAAAAATTTTCTTTATCATTTGTAGATAATTGTCAAAATTCTGAATTTAGCCCGATTGGTTGAATGATAGGTTGATATTGCTAATGTGAGGGTCCATGGACCAAATAAAGTTTTTAGAGTTCCCTATTCAAAGGTTAAACAGGACTCTATCACCACATGTTAGTCTGTATGTCATGAATTGTGATAGATAGACGCTTAAACTATAACAGGTGATAGATATCTGTTGCCTCTATAAGAAGTAATACTAAAAAGCAGAATAAATAAATATATGAGTGGAGCTGCCATTCAAACAGGAAATTTCTACAAAGATTTTCTTCACGGAGAAAACCACGCGAGACTCTACTAGAATAGACTAAACTCCCTCCCAAATATTTCAAGAGCCCTGTTTCCCAGCACTAAAATTTTAATTTTTTTCCTTTTTACTCCTTTTGTTTTTGTACATTTTTGTTATTGACTCACCTGAAACACATCTCCTTCAGACACAATGACTGAGAATTTCTGCATTGTGACAGCCTGTTCGTGTGAACATCTTGACGGCGATCCGAACAACGCGTTCAGGGTACACCGCCTGAACCTCGCTCGCGCGCTGCTTGACATAGATAAATCATCATCATTATCATCATCATCATCACCTTTATCACCTTCATCATCACTATCGTCACCATCATTACCACCATAATCATAATCGTCGTCAGCTCATCATTTTCAGGCCACGTCTCATTGCTGGACACGGGATTCCTCTACAACTGAGAGGGTTTTAGGTCATAGTCCACCACGCTGGCCTATTGAAGGTTGGCGGACAACGCGAGACGTTGGTACATATATGGGCTGATTATAATGATGATGATGAAACTCACGTTTGTCTACCCTTTAGAGGAATTGAGGTGTGAGTTTACCAGCACAAGTAGAAATGTATTTCGAAATGTGTCCATTCATGCGTAGTGTTCTTCTGTCCGTCCACGACCCTTTTAAAGTTCGCATAACATTTCTCCCAAGCGCCTGATGTATTTTCAATGCATTGCGGCAGGAGATCATACTCTGTGAATACGAAAATAGGATTGTTGCTTGCTTTACTTGAGGGTTTTATAAACAAAACTGAGGATTTTGAAAGATATTTTCATACAATCCAGTAGCAAAGGGAATTAAAAAAATTATGCCAATTTAGTATCTAAAATTAACGGTACCTTCAGCCAACTTTTGCGGGAGTTTTCATGATAGCAAAGTATAAATAAAGTGGCATTTTGAGAGCGCCGTGGCTAGATACCAGGTAGAAACGAGAGGCCGCGGGTTCGATCCACGCATTGGGACAAATGTTTGTGTGATCCACCAATATTTGTCTCGGGTTTGGTTGTTTGTGATATCGAAAATCTCTTGTAGTTTTAATACCCACGTTACCACTTAAAATTAGAGTGAGGTCAGAACTACGTACGTGACTGTTGGAAGTAAATAGTTGGACAAACATTTGCTTTCCATCTAAGTGCATTTGGTTTCCATTCAGCAGTAGAGCGATATAATCCAAGGTATTGATAGTTCCTAAGGGTTAATATAGACTGCGATATCGTGTTTTGCTATTGTCATTTGCATCCGAAACTATTAGCAAACTTTGACTGATCCGCAAAATGGAATACAATACTCGTTCGTAGTTAAATTGAATTTCTGATTGGATTGATCGGGATTTGTTCAAGTGTTTACAATAGGATGAAATAGAAATAAATATTTTTGTATGGAAATGGTTTTTTTTTTCTGTGGGGATTTTTTTAACGCCATTGTTTTCGTGGTCACAGTAGCTGCTACCTGCCTTAGTTTCCGATCACAATATGAATACATACTGTATGTTGCATTTAATATCAGTGGCCGTACTTCCATAGAAGCCCTAAAGTCCAGCTTGCCTTACGAAATTACGAATAATTATAATCATTGAGCTTTAAATCTTTATTTCACCAGGTCAATTCGAATTTAATTGAAAATTCATATCTTGACCCCAAAACAACCGATTATGAACTAGATATTACACAATTAACGTCTACAGCTTTTGGGCTTCGATGGAAGTACCGAAAGTAAGTAAGAAGTACATATAAACTTTATATCTACGAGTCAGTGGCGGTACTTCCATAGAAGCCCGAAAGCCCGACTTGCCTTACATAGTTCCGAATAACGAACTTAACGATTGTTTATTTATAAAATAACGCTATAAACGTGAATGTGTATACTAACCGGTAGGTATTTATTAGTCCTACGTACCAAAAAAAATATGCTGCTACTAAATAAACATTTGGGCTTGCCTTAGTTTGACACCCTAGGCACGCCACTGCTACGAGTATGCTTTTTTTTAGTTTCTCTCTCGGAATATGTCCCTGAGGAATTGCCAAATAACGAACAAACCGGGAACGCACTAGACTATTTTTAGTTTTATACTTTTCCAATTCCGTCTAGCTTCAAATTCTGAAATCCTTTTATATTGGACATAAAATTGATTATTTTGTGTATAATAGCTAGTATAACATAACAGACTATTGTAACATAACATAACATACTTTGTTTTTATTTTGGTATCAATATCATCATCATCATCATCATCATCATCATCACAATTTGATGATGGTATCAAAATGTTCAGCAGGAAATAATGAATAAATACACCCAAAAATTTCATTCATAGTTGTGACTCCACACTAATATACAAGTCTCGGGTCGTGGGTATCAGAAATTACGAGGGATTTTCTGGACTCGCAAACACCCAGACCCTAAACAAATATTCGTGGTGCTGGGATCGAACCCGCGCCCTCTTTTTTCACAAGGTCTGGCTTTTCACGTTATCTAATTTAAATTTCTATGCCAACATTTTCTTACGAATGTATGTATTAGTCCCTCGTAATAAGGGGGGAGCCTCAATAGGTAAAACACCAATGTATTTTACTGGCACATTTCCAGGGTGTGCTGCTACTGAGAATTTCTTAATAGGACAATCCAAAAACACTGCCTGACTACCCCTAAAATAAAAACACTACACGACACTTGGAGGCAGTATAATGGAGATTATCCATTTTAAATGCTATAAAGGTAATAAAGATAAAAATTGCATAAAATTAACAAGGTACCTAATTAACACTTCTCACAAACGTTGCCTATAAAATTACGTATGTAAAAACATCATGATATATTTACGAACTAGGACTTCGTTCCCGCAAATCCTTTGCGTCTGTCTAATTCGCTCGCTGGTTTTTGAGAGCAAAATACATTTGCTTTACTACTTTATGCTTTAAACCAAAGGAGGAAGTTGTAAAATTGGTTCTTACGCGTCAGAAACCACTCGTCATCACACACGTTGCTTACAACATGCATGTGCCCCTTGATGCTCTCCTCATTGAAGTGGCTCTCAGTGACATCTTTGCAGTCGGCATTCCAGTCTATTGCACAACTTGTCAGGTGCCTAATGGCTCTGAAAACACATCATGGGGTAATGAAGGCTTCTGGCTTTGAGTCTGGTGTACATTGTATTAAAAATTAATAAACTAGAAAGGAAAGTAAGGACTTAGGCCTTAACCCTCTTGGTTATAGACGAGACTGGACTGATGATGATGATAAAAGGAGACTTGGAATTTTGTGCGCTTGATATGGTTATTTAGATATGATAGTGTGGTACGATAGGACAGACAATTATAATAGAATAAACACAGGCTGAAGTGGAAATTGGAATTGGAATGCGTAGTGATGTCACGGCTCAAGTTTATGCCATACAATCTAGGTGTGTAGATTTCAATACCCTGGCAGTGAATAGTGGTATAAGGTTTAACCTGAGTCAGTGTTAGTCCGGGTTTGTTTAAAAAAAGTAACACATAAGATACAAACATGATATTTGTCGTGTGTGTGTGATAGGTCTTTCGAAGCTTCACCACGCTATAATCTATATGATAAATTATGATACGGGTATTGGAAATGGTTAAAATCTTAACGAGAAAACCTGCACACATATAAATTGTTTTAATTTCTTTGGTTTGTAGCCCGCCAACCCGATCAAAGTCAGCGTGGTGGAGAAAGGTCTAAGCCCTTTTCATTCCGGAGGAAGCCCGTAACCAGCTTAACGATTAAGAGCTGATAATGAAGATGATGGTGATGATAATGACATTGATGATGATAATGCTTACCTGCACCAATCCCCTATCTTGCCAGGCATCGGCGGAGTCTTCCTATTCGAGTTATAAATCAACGCAGCTTCCACCGTACAATTGAGAGCATATTTCGCGAAATCATCGCAATTTATATTCTTCGTGACTATAGTCTTCTCTTTGTCTTTCGCTAGGGGCATCATCGGCTCGAAATCAATGTCTTCGAACACTGAAAGTCGTGACGTGGACTGGTCATAGTCGTAAAGATCTGTGAAGAGATGAATGAGAATAACATTTTCCATTCCAAGAATTGCTTACTCAGAATTGTTTCTGGAAACCTTAAGGGAATTTCTATATAAACTCTGCGCCTGTAGTCTTCAAATGCTTCTATGAATTTCTTGATAAGAGAATAAAATAATTTTAATCAATTACCCCTTGTTAGGATGTCTATGCTCTTCAGGAGGACATACGGGTATTGGCTGATAGACCATGATAGTACCCAGATAAATATGTCTATCTAACTTCCCCTAAATACTATTGGAAGCCGATGCCTAAGTGCGAAAGACTGCATACGTCATATCGTAAATTTAACCACAATACTTACACACAGCACTTATTCTTTTGAAAGTTAATATCAGGAAGAGAATAACTAACATTTCTCATTAGAAATGTTCATAAATAACAATTTATTCCACACCATACCAGAATTTTTATGTCATAACGACATGTTGACTTTTGATTGACTGATAGATGCATGTATATGATTGATGGATTGTTGTAACTGGGATAGAAGTTAGACGAGTAGAGTAGTCCAGTGAGCTAATGTTTTGGGACATTTGACGGATTAGCGGTTCATTTAATTTATTTTCCATGAAATCTACCAATGATTTTTTTCATTATTTTTGTTGGATAAAAGTCAATTTTAGAATACTTTTCCGCTTAAATAGCGACCGATACCCCAGAGTTGCATCTACGGTATTCAAAGTTATGTGTGTTCACAATGAATTATAACTTGCATTAACAGTGAAGGAAAACAGCGTGATGAAACCTACACACCTAAAAGACATAGAAATAGGTACCTTTGGCCTAAATCCTCATAATGGCCCATGCCCAGCAGTAGGACGTATGAGGGCTGATGATGATAATGGTTTACAGATAAAAGCCTCCTATGCAATGGCAATAGAATTGGCGAAAATTGAAAATAAACCTATAAAGTTTTACCCTCAAATCCTCAGGCGAGAAGTTAATTAATATTCCTTACAGTAATCTTATATTTCACAAGTTGTAATCAAGGTTTTTATACAGAAAAGTCTAATTACACAAAAAGTTATTAATCTAAATTGCTAGTGGAGTGTGAACGACACACAAAGAAGAAATGTTAATTTCGTCTATGAAAACCAGACTTGCCATAGACCAACAAAAATTAGCAAACTTTTTAAATTTACGCTGAGGTCGTGACATAAAGATTTTAAGATTAATGTCTGGATTTTAGACTTACATTCAATTGTGGATTAAATTTTAGAATAAGTTCATGACCCAAGTTATTAAAAGTTGGAAGAAAATTAATATCTTCAGCTTACTTTTCCTTACTATTATCATTGAAGGTATAGGCAGTGGTGTATTTCAACATCCATAATTTGCTATCTCTTTTTTTAAGATAGAAAAGGTTATGGCACTAATCATTACCTACTGTTGCAAGCCTTATTTTGTCACGAATAGCATGCTGATAGAAACAATATAATATCAATAGTACTCAAACTAAGATCGATGTAAAAAATTAAGGGAGATCTTTTATGTTATTAATAACAATTTTAAAAGTATTTATAATAAGTATAAATAATTTCTTAGTCACTACTACTATTTTAACGATTTTAAAGAATTTTGATTTGATTTTGATGACTCTTGTAATAAAATATGAATGTAAAACTCTCTTGTAGATACTTTGATAATACTCACTCTACTACACTCTACTACTCTGCTAAATTTTGCATTCTAAAAATGACAACTTTCTGGCGGAAATAAAGAAAAATCATAATTTAATTCTTCTAAAAACAAGTCACAGACAAAACCACAGTAAAACTCTAGCAGTTCTAACACACATCCGACCCACGTCTAACAATCGGGTGCCTCGACCCGTAAAGAATAGACGGCTTAGCTTTCGAAAACGTACAATGAGCATTTGGGAGCATCTCATTATCATCAGGAATCTATTAGAGGCCCATCCGAGCCATTCGCGCTTCGTGAATGGCCGGTGGATCTAAGTTTAATATCTCTTTTATGAGGCCACTTGACTCGGGCCACAATGCACGCGGCGATCCCGGGTAAGTCGTTTATATCATCAACCTATATACGTCTAAAAAGCAGTGATGGCCTCGAGGTTTGGGCGCGCGGTCGAAAATCTCGGTGGTCGCGGGTTCGAACCCAGACACACACCCCTGACTTTTCGAAGTTATGTGTGTATTCTGATTGAATTATCGCTTGCTTTAACGGTGAAGGAAAACATCGTGATAAAAACCTGCACACCTAAAAGTTCTTAGGAATTTCTTAGGTGTGTAGTCCGCCAACCCGTACTAGGCCAGCGTGGTGGACTACGGTCAAAACCCTCTCAATGTTAGAGGAGACCCGTGCCCAGCAGTGGTACCTATACGAGTTGATGATGATACGTCCTACTGCTGGGCACGGGTCTCCTCTACCATTGAGAGGGTTTTGGCCTTAGTCGACCATTGAATACCACATTTTGCACTAAGTATTTTATGAAATTCTAACACCATATGTGCAGGAAAATTAATAATTTTGTACTTCGATTGTGGTTTTACATAGCATTAAGCCTTTTATACTCTGACTCTCATATCTCATCAGCCCATATACGTCCCACTGCTGAGCACGGGTCTCCTCTACCATTGAGAGGGTGTAGGCCATAGTCCACCACGCTGGTCTAGTGCGGGTTGGATTAACACCCCTACGAAATTCCTAAGAATTTTCAGGTATGCAGATTTCATCACGATGTTTTCCTACACAGTTAAAGCAAGGTAATTCGACATTACTATATTTTTTTTATATAATTATTTCGAACCTACCCGCTCTATTTTTTCTTATACATTTCACTCCATCGTTCGGTTGTCTGGAAGAAATCGCATTTAACGATAAGACCGCCAATTGTTACACTCTTTTATCATTTTTTGTTTTTGTTTATTTTTAATCTTGTTTCTGTAATTTTATTTGTGGTGTACAATAAAGTGTTACAAATAAAAAAAAGAAAAATTCGATGTCAATACACACATAACTTTCGAAAAGTCAGAGATGTGTCTGGGGTTCGAACCCGCGACCGCCGAGATTCTCGACCGCGCGCCTAAACCTCGAGGCCATAAGCAAGTCGTTTAACTTAGTTTTATTATCATCGTGTTGGCTTTGCGTAATTGGATTATGGGATTATATCGCCGCGTTTTGAAATAAGATAGTTTTGTTTAGTTAGATCGCTTTGTATGTTTTATTAGCTTTTGCGAAGTTGGCCGGGAATGTATGAAATTATTAATGTATGTAAAATGGAATAATATTTTGGTGTAGTGTTTTGAATGTTTGAGTAGTCTAAGCGTTGTGAGATAGGAATATGATTTTAAGGCGTTTATAAATGTGGACTAAATTTGAATGTTGGTAAACGTCCAAATATTTATTCGGGAAACAAACAAAACAATTACAGTCGAAAAAATAAAGTACATAATAGTTTCCACTTTTAGTATTTATATAGTAACCCAAAAGCATTGAAGCAATATTAGATAGATAGGTGTGTATTTTGTAACGAAAGAACGAAAAAGGTGTTAACAGATTTAAATATTTTTTTGTATAAATCGCCCTATGCGCAGAATAAAGTTATATGTGCTTTTCTACAACTTCTCTTTCTCAGCGATTTAAACTTAATTAGGCACAAAATTATCAGTGAATTTTTATGTTCTTCAAACAACAACAAAATTTATGATCATTATTACTTCACTAATGCAATATATAAGCAATTTTAACTCTATTATAGACATAAAAAGTACTTTGGTGTTATAGTCTTAAGTAACCTTATTCTATGCATAGGTCGAAATATGAATTGAAACTTCAAAGATACAATTCGGCCCTTTTTTTAAATAACGCCTAGGCAAGGCAGGATCATATTGCTCGGTAAGCTATGAAAGGCGTTTTGTTTTATTCCAGTAGGATTTCAAAATGACGACCAATGATACATTAGTTATTTAATCGAATCTTCTAAAGGCTAAAGCAGGCCAAAGATGGATTCACAAGAAAAAAAAATAAAATCCCATTATTTCAGAGTAAAATGCAACTGAAATGTAAATCGGAATTAATAAATAAGTATATAACGCAATTATAACAGTGTTCTTAATCAAGATGAAATTTATATTCATTAGTTCTCTCGCTTACAACACAAACCTCACTAAAGACAAACGCATCAGAGTCAACACTATTAAGCCAGATTATTTGACATACAAAGTTCGTGGTGTTACCAAGGCAACATTAAACGTTATCCTAGAGCAGTGTTTTTCAATCTGTGGGTCTCGAACCTTAAAAAGGTCACAAACCTTGATAGGGGGGCTGGTAAAATAGCACGGTTTTACATTGCATTGAAAACAAAATGATAGTGAGAAGAATGGGGGTGTAGTGTTTTCAAAATGAATAAAAGAATCAAAATATTATGTAAAATCTTTAACGCTTAAAGTCTTTTATTTCAACCCCGTGACATCCCTGTGGCGCAGTAGCTAGACACCAGCTTGAGAAACGAGTGACCGTAGGTTCAATCCCCACATCAAGACAAATGGTTGTATGATGGCTAGTTATGAGACCGAAAATTCTCTTGTAGTTTCTGATACCCACGACACGAAACTCGTATTTTAATGTGAGGCGAGGGCTATGTATGAGACTGTTGGGTGTAATTTAATTATTTTTTTGTACCTTGTAAGGGGGTCGTAATTTTTTCAACCTGTAAATAGGTCGCAAAATCAAAAAGATTGAAAACCACTGTCCTAGTATAATCACCGAGATCATGCCATAGTTTCCTAGGATGCATACCGAGACCCAGAACCTTAGTAAAGCTTAGCAGTCTAGTGCATTTGACAAAGGCAATAAATACACAGCCAAGCTAAACCCTCTTTGGGTAATGCATGGAGGATTTTGGGCGACATTCATTATAAAGGCAGTGTCGAAATCAGACGAAACCACCTGCTGTATGTGGCCCTGTGGTATGTAGCAGGGATTTTTTATGTAGAAAATGAAGTTGAGAAAGAAATATTGGTATGATCTACTAATATTTACTACTGGTTTCTGAGTATCTGATGCTGTGGTACAATGGTTATATATTTGAGGAGTATATGTGTTTGAGTTAAGTAGCAGTTGTAATAACGGAGTATGATAGTTTGTAAATGATTTGTTTTATTATGTATACTGAACGTTTAAAAACGTAAGAATGACGTTCATCTTGGCGTCAATACATGCGTACACACTACTAAAATAATACGTTGCTTACGCACCAACAATCCAAAAAAACCAATAGTTTTACTTAAGCCTATGTAGTACGTCCCACTTCTAGACAAGGGCATACTCTACAACTAAGTTTTAGGGTTTAAGCCTTAGTCTCTAGCCTAGTACCTCCACCAAAATTCTCGACCGAAACTTCGAGACCATCTCTTGCATACAATTTTCACGGCTCAAAATTACGAGTACACGCTTCCCGCATTACGAAATCAGCACATCTGACCCATACCCGGGGATAGCTCATTACACATAAGTAAGCCTCATTAGGTGAGCTTGCGGCGCACCACGCGACCCATTTCCTATGAAAGCGTGTGAAGTGTATGACTAGTAATTTAACCCATCACTTTTAACGCGGCCTTTTAAAATTATTTCCAAGACTGCCGTACAGAAATGTACTGCGGCAAATGACTTGGTGTTTCATGCTGCGGTCAATTAAATGTAAATTAGTGGGGTGCAGTCGAATAAACCGATGAGAAATAATATTTTTGGTTTATGCGACAAAATGATAGAGTCAACAGACTTTCGTTGTATTTTTCCATTCAAAACATTTTTGAATCCAGTTGATATGAGAGAGAGAACGAGATCTCGTAATTTACTTGCTTCATTCGATCGAAACTTGCTTCTGCTAAATTTATGTAAAGGAAATATATTTTTTACATACCTTTTTAATACAACCTAACTTCCTTTCATTGCGTGCAAGTTTTCAACTTGAAACCGAAAATTAAAAATTAAAAAAAAAATAACTTAATGATGCAAAGCGAAATAATAGACATTGAAATAAATAAATATCATTATATTTCACACTGACTTTTTACTTTACTACAGTGAGGTTGGTACCAGGATCAAAATGTTTAAAGATTTTACTTAAAAAAAAACGCATTTTTTTTTCTAGCACACACATACCACCACGCAACCGTATAAACCGCTTAAAGTACATGCAAATAGGACCACCTCAGCGGCTCTGTTGTCTACAATTTTAGTTCCTCGGAATTATGCTGAATAACTTTTTGTCCTAAGTCCGCACTAACCGACTTTTGAGCTAAACTTTGTATTAGATTTTTTCGCTTTGAATTTTAGCGTTGGACTAAGCTGATTAGAAAGTTTCTTTAGTAAGGTAATTTGCATTTGCAAAGCAAAGCTAGCTTTTAAGTCATAATCTGCTCACCATAATGTGATTGCAAGTGAAGAACAATAAAATTTATAGAACAGAGATAGTATCTAAATAAATTAATCTTGCTGACAATTTAAGTCTCCTCGACTTTTCGACCAGTCATTACAGTATTATTGTAAGGAGCCCAAGAACCTCTTTAAATTGGAAAATCAAAAGCGATACACGTTAACTGTGTAATGTCTGGTTAATAATTGGTTATTGTAGAGTCAGGATATTTTCTTTTATATATTAAAGTGGTTTTGTTAAATAAAGATTTAGAGGGTTAGGTTCGGAACTTTGTAAGGCCAATTGGACAGGAGCTTCTTTGGTACCACCACTAACTATAGTAGATATATGTTATAACTAAATTGGCAAAATTCGTACGGTTCTAAATCTTTACATTGGAAGTTCTATAATATTAGGAGTAAAGGACGTGTTTACTCGGATAATAATTACTAGTGCATTGGGGATTTTTAAAAATACGCTCTTCACACCTGAATCCCAAAGTTAGCCCCACGACTTAGATACGGAATTCGTGCGGTGCTTAGATTCCATTGATAGATAGCCCTATCCCACCACACACCCGCCACTGCAACTCCTGTACTCCAGGATCAACAGCGGCACGCACAGTATTGGCGCCGAGCAATGAAGCTCAGCGAATCTAAGGGGACCTAAATTGTCATAATAGATTCCATTGATAAGCAATTTTTCATTGTGTTTCTCAACAGCTAATCTCAGTAACTGCAGTGAGTTTGGAAATGTGCCCAAAAACGGCCACAGCCTCTCCGCCTATTACGTGAGACCCAAAACACAACTAGCAGACCGTGATTGTAGAAATTCACTTCTGCATAACCTGCATACCTACCGTAAAAAAATTTACGCATTTTATAAAATTCACAAGTCACGAAAAATCTAGTTTGGTGTAAAATTAAAAGCGCTATATGCCGAAATTTTCTCTCATGGAAAAAAATGTAAAAGATAAAAATAAAGATAAAGCCGGGAGCGTAAACCAAATTAGATGGAAGCAGCAGAAGCGGCACGTGTGAAACGAGACAATACGAAACTTCGACGGGAGTTTGCGTTGAAATTTTCGAATTAGCAAATTTAATGTTTCCACTGCAAATGAAGGATTTGAATTTTGCAAACCGTTTGCAATTACTACGTGTGGACGCTGGAGCAGTTCTGTGGATGTTAGTGCTTGTTTTTGGCGTAGCCTCGTAGAGACGTGTTTTTACTTTGTTGAGCATTTCAATTTTATATCGGTGATGTATAAATTATTTTAGAAATTAATTAGTCATGTATTTCGATAAGATTTAAAATTAGTTCAAATACTAAAGTTAAGCGATTATTTATTTTTTAAATGAAGAGATGAAAAGGTAATCGTAAGTTTTTTGATAACTAAATCTAAAGATGCTTCATATATAAATGGAGACAAAATTAAGAATAACAGTTTATGCGAAAAAAAAAACTTTTAAAATACTACGCATTGAGTCATGTTTTCGGCAATAGGCTTGCCCGTATTACACAAGGCTTACATGGGACAAAACTCGTATTTCGAATTGCCTGCACACCTCTACGGATATCAGGCTTGAAGGGAATATACGTTTAAATTCACAAACAGTAGTAAAAAGAAAAACGGCTTAACGCTATTTAATACAAACCACAATCGAAGCACAAAATTATTAATATTCGCCCACACGTGGTGTTAGAATTTAATAAAATACTTAGTGCAGAATGTAGTATTCAATAGAATCGTGATCCCGACATGACTCTAGAATCTCATTAAGGAATGACCTAAATTACCGACAAGTGGGTTAAATGCACTAGGATACCAATGTAAGGGATAGTTCGCATGCTACGACGAAAGCTCGTAGAGGGTTTGACGTAGCATTATCGCTACGCGTAATTTGGGCTACAGAATTCATTAATTGAGTTGGCAAATATTTGTGCCATTTTTGTTTTGTTAATTATCTAAAAAAAAATCGTTAGTTTTTTTCTTGTAATAGGGAGTATAGTGAGCCTATATAGCCATATGTTGTCGTTGTATTATTTAAGTAATAAAATGTGTCTCCAAGCCTTCGTTTCAATTACTATTCTTTGATCCGCATAGTACATTATCACTGAAATGTAGTATTGGATTGTCTTGATTCCGTTTCAGATTGGAAGAATAAATTCAACTAATTCATATAGGAATTTAAAAAGAAATGTTCAAAAATTTTGTTTGTAAAAAAAATACTATTTCATGAGATTATAATATGAGAAAAATGCTTGTGAATAGACATTAATTGTGGGGATTAGTAATTTTACTCAAGTCGCAAGTTTGTGCTTTCCTATCCCGATGATGATGATGAAAATAATTATAATACTAAAAATACCTGTTCTAAAATTAAATGATCGTGGCCTCTGAACGGACCTTAATTAGTGCGCTAGTCGGGAGTACAATCCTTTTGCGGTATTAATCATTAAGCGATATTTGAAAATGACCCAAAATCCTGTGCATTATCGGTTTTCTGTCGCAGGTGCGTTATCAGCACTATTAATGGTACTAACAACCTCTTGTGTGGATTTAAATTTTAGTGGTATGGTATTTTGATTTTTAGTTATTTTATTTACTAT
This sequence comes from Cephonodes hylas, assembly GCA_030295005.1. Classification (NCBI taxonomy): domain Eukaryota; kingdom Metazoa; phylum Arthropoda; class Insecta; order Lepidoptera; family Sphingidae; genus Cephonodes; species Cephonodes hylas. The sequence continues at coordinate 3,982,798 of AP025385.1, forward strand.
ATTATTTCTAGGTATACTGTCGTGTTTCCTTGGCTGACACCCACTCCACTCCAGCACGTGGTAAAAACAAAGGCCATACCTATATATTGATGAAGAGAAAAAGTGAGTTGATCATAAAGTTATAGAAGAATACGCAATAATTTTTTTACTTTTTTAAGGCAAATTACTTTGTTTTGTTATTTTTTTAAGCACTCTTTGGATTTTTCGTTTGCGTAAATTTCTATTGTATGAACTGCTTCGAGTTTTCGCGGCACCAATATGTGTTATATTTGACGAATACAAAAAAAAATATTTTGTGTTTATTTCTTTGTTTTAAGAGTATCGTCTGTGTTATAATATTGTTCTACGTCTACCTGGGATACTGCTTAAATCTTAATAATTCCTACTTGAGATTAACTTCATACATTTCTACCTTGGAGCCATGAACGTGCTTATGACGTAGTGTCAGGCGCAAAATTGTACGTAATTTCAGTGTATTTGCGGTATAAACTACACTTAACAGAGTATACTACTACTTGAAAATTATGTAAGCATGTCTTACAGATTAAAAAATAATCATAAATAAAAATGCACATACGATAAACTTACGCCTGTCTCCCTTTGGAGTAGGCAGAGACTAGAACGTCAAATGCCACGGTCCAAATACACCTTCGCTTCCTCGATTGAAATTATCCTCTTCATGCATGCACGTCGGTTTCTAGGACTCTTTATATTAAATAAATTAAAAATAAAAAGCGATTTATCATTATTTATTTTTAAAAACATTAAAAGGCTATCAGGCCTAGGTCTGATTTATCCAATTATCAGGCCGATACAGATCGTCAAGTGGCATCAACCGGTTCGCTGGCTTTATTGGCCAATTAGCAAAAGTCAGACGGAATGAGTTGCCATTTAAAAAATCATCCGAGCAGGCATCAAGTGTAACTGAATTTTTATATCAAAATTTTTTTATTAACGTAAAAATAGTAAAAGTTTTGATTGATTATCATTAATAGCTTGTACATTTATATTGAAAGAAAATTACGTCTCGAGAGTACCTTGTAATTTACTTTAAATAGAAATTTTTAATCGGGCGTAAAAGATTTAATAACAAATGAAAAGATTTAATCTAAACATTCCTTTTTCGTATTGCTTGAAGAGATTAAAACCTATTATTTAACATCTGATATCTCCGAAGATTAATAAGAATTAATTGACGAGACTTATTATTCATAATTTGAATCATGTTTTGTATATACCCACAAGGCGGTAAAGTTGACAACCTAACTTGAAGATGCGACATTAAAATCCGTAGAGTTAATACTTATATCAAGTAGTACCAAGAAAAGTAACATTGATAGGGCGCAGTGAAGTTATTGGGCCATGACGGCATAGTAAGCGTCATGCCACTTTTTTTTTTTTTTTTTTTTTTTCTCGAGGGGAAAGCTGCTCTACCTCCCGCCAGCCCTCGGAGGGGGGGGGGCAGGAGGCGTATGTCGGGGTCACCGGCCATCCAGCCCGGCAGATGTTAGTGCCGGGCTGGGTCCCTATCCTACCCTACTTGCACCGGCATACCGACCAAAACCCCCCGGTGGCCATCTTCGCGCTAGGTAGGGCGACCACGGTCCAAGCGTCATGCCACTTGCCATCACGGCATTCAAGTCAGTACTGCCAAGACACACCAGTAGCCTTACCAGATAGTTGTAGTGTTTTAATAGCTTAATATAAGAGTGCATCATTCTATTTTCAGTCACGGTTTTTCAATCCGTACTACCTTTAAAAAATACTTTACTTGAAGGAAAAACAAAATTCATAATACACTACTTTGCAAATTGCTAACCTCTTTCCTCCTTAAAACGATCTAAGAAAATAAACTCAGTCCGGTTTTCATTAAATCCCTCTAATACTCTAAAGCTGTTTAAATCTCCAAAAAGATGCCCCGGATACTTTCACGTGTTTAGTGAAATCCAATATAAAAAATCTTTTTCAATCAGCCGACAACTGGGACCCTGGGTAGGGGGTAGGGAGAGCAGTATGGCCACTGTGCTATTTATTTATTTCTTCTTCTTCTTCATCAACCCATATACGCCCACTGCTGAGCACGGGTCTCCTCTACCATTGAGAGGGTATTTTTTATTTATTTATTAAACCCTAATATTTTCTTACGGTAAAGCAGCGAGATAGCAGCTTTTAGCATCGTAAAAATAGTGTAAAAAGTCTACCTGACTATGTTTTTACATGTGTGTTATTTTGGGCAGATTTTGGATTAAAAGAGGTGTTGTGTCTTATCTCTATTCCAAAAAACATAGAAAAAGTTTCAGCTTGAAAGCGTAACAAATAGTTAGTTTCAAGATAGATAGTTATAAGTACTTACAAATTTATGATACTAATGTAATGTGTATTAATAGAATTGCTTTGAATCCAACACTGCTTTTAATATCTAACTTCAAACATTTTACAGATACTGGAAGCGAATTCGAACAGTAGGCAAACTAATCTGCTTATTCAATGAAGCAATGTACTTGTGCCTCTATAGGTTGCCCTACTACCCCTCTCTATACCACCAGTGCCTCCATTCTTTTATCGGCGTACAATAATCTCACGCGTGGTGGAACGGAGCCAACGTCTATTAAATTCCACCCCATACGTACTAGCACTGATTTGTCAGTTTGTTTCCATGTAATGGTATTTTTTATTCATTCAGACGAAATATCGAGTCAGGAGCAGTAGTGCGCGTTCGAATTGTAATTTTTATTACATGCTTTCGATTGATTTCAGAATGTTCTGTTAAGTAGTGATAGTTTTCAGATTTAGCCTAGCCTACTCAATATGAGAATGAAAACGTCGTGATGAACCGGCAGAGCTAAAAAATCACACGATTTTTTTAGGTATGTTGTCTGCCAACCAGCTTCAGACCAGCGTTGTGGACTAAGGCCTAAACTCCCTTAGTTGAGAGACAGGCTGTGCCCAGCAGCCAATGTACTTCCCGTATGGGCTGATGAAGATGGTGATTCTGCTATTGATGTCACCATACATATAATTGTGAGACACATTGTTTAGAGGCACTGAGTTCGCTTATAGGGTCTTATAAAGTGATATTGAGTTTTTCCCATAGAGAATTCGTAATTGCACGAAGACTACTAAAGAATAGGCTTTCTATATCTCTTCCCTTTTAGATGTACATTCATAATTATACGCACGATATAAGTATATTTTAGAAAAAGTACAAAATTAATAAAACGCGAAACAAATTAATATTAGAACTTCAAAGTCAAGGTCAATTTCAAGTTCAAAAACGTTTGTAGACTCTGCCAATAACCGTTCATGATTGATTAATTATCGCGCTTCAAAATCTCACAAAATTATCAGAGTAAACGAATATCGATTATTTGATGGTCGTTCGAAAAAATTCCAATAGAGAATATGGGTATTTTGACTGCATTTTTGAACTCAGGGTGTCCAATAAGAATACCTGGATTCGATTCTCGTAGCGAGCCAAATTTAATTCCAATATTTCTTTAAGAAATTTCCAGGATGTTTCGAATTGTGACATGAACGCGGCAACGAATAGAAATTTGACCGTGACGAGAATCAAACTCGTAAACTATAGATCTAAAACTTGTTCTGCTATGCCTCGGGACATTCATCAACCATTAATTTCAATGACGTCATTTTTATACTAAAATAAGCTTTGGAAACTCACAAAGGCTCATAATTAGATGAAAGCAATTGATAACGCCACCAATATGGTGGAATTTAGCAAACACTTGTCAACGTTGCGCGTGCAACCGCAGGGCGTTAACGCAAAATTTACTTGAATTCACCCAAATTGTCAAACACCGCAACGCAATTTTGAAAATAGCTAAATTTCATTCGCCCATACCAATTTTAGTGGTCTGTACCTCGAAAACTGAAAGGAATTGTTGTAGTCTTTAAGTCATAACTTATCATCGTCATCATCAGTCTAAAGACTTCCACTCCTCGACATAGGCCTCCCCCAGCGACTTCCAAAGTATTCTATCGGAAGCGGCCTGCATCTAGCGGCTACCTGCGATTTCAAATCATTGGTCCTCCTTGTGGGTAGACGTCCACCGCTGCGCTTGCTGGTACGTGGTCTCCACTCGAGAACCTTTCTGCCCCAGCGGCCGTCAATTCTACGAATTTATGTTCTATTCTCGTCTAAATTGTCCTTCGGAAATCAGTCTCTTCTTCATCTAAGACCTAAGATTCTGACACCATATTAAGAAACAAGTCTTGTTTCTTGGGTATCAGAAACTATGAGAAGCTTTTCGGTATCACAAAGTGTGGATCACGCAAGCATTTATCTCGGTCTTGTTTCAGAAACATCTGCAAAAACCTCGTGTGGACAGGCAATTTATTACTTCCCTGTTTGTAGCCTCCTCCAAATTACATCTTGAAACATTGAATATTTTTATGAAGAAATTTCGCGTTCTCCTAACACGATTATACAAATTGCTGCTCAGTTGATTACACCTTTTCCTTCGGAATATTTTCTTTATTCCGCAAATAAAATATGTCCATACCTTAGAAAGCTAATGAGATTTTTTATTACATTGCCGAGTCAAAATTCGATTGATGGATACTAACTGGTACCGCTGTTTCAATGAATATAGACGAAAGGTGCTACCTTTTCTTCAATAATTAATATTATCATCATCAGCCCATATACGTCCAAATAATTGGCATAGTCCGGCTTGGTGGACTACTAGGTGTGTACCTCAAAGATTCCTGAGAACTTTTTAACATGCAGTTTTGATATGATACAAAATTTTGTAAGTAACTCTGTTTTTATTTTCAAAAAAACAATAGATGCTATCACTTGGTTGGCGTTTAGGGAACAAACGCAAATGATAATGCACAGACGACAGAAATGAGTTTGTCGTTAAACATATAGGAGCTACTAAAACGGCGTTTTTCTTTAATAACGATGGATACAACGCCTTCGGAGTTTTCACCCCACTCTATGTATAGGCGCTACTTCCATAGAAGTCCAAAAGCGTTGCAAATTATTTGTGTAATGCCTAGTTTATAATATTTAATTGTGGAGTCAGAATGTTTTCATATAATTGCCAAAATACTTTTAGCCTATTTTAATTTCCGATAAAATGAGTAAAAAAATAAATAAATACACCCAACAGTCACATACATAGTCCTGATCCCACACTAAGATACGAGTCTTGTGTCGTGAGTATCAGAAACTACGAGAGACTTTTCGGTCTCACAAACACCCAGACCCGAAACAAATATTTGTGGATCACACAAACATTTGTCTCGGTGCGGGGATCGAACCCGCGGCCACTCGTTTCGCAAGCTGGTGTCTAGCCGACTGCGCCACGGGGCTGTCAAAAATACTTTGGAAGTCACTGGGGGAGGCCTATGTCTAGCAGTCAACGTCTGTTGGATGATGATATTATTTTATGATATTGGATATAGTTTGGCTGCTAAGAAATTAAAAAATCAAATACAGTTGGAAGTATCTTTTTTATACGTTTAAATAAAAAAAATCCGCTCGTTTAGGGGCTCTGTGAAACGTTCCGGAAGCTAATATCAAATCCAATACAAGACCTTTTTATTGTGAGTTTTCTTAGGACGGATCCCAAGCGTGATATAAAGGATTTAATTATGGACAATGTGCGAATAATTGTCAATTTATCTAATACGTATTCTTACGCCTGTATATCTTTAGGGTGACCAAGGACTATAAAGCAGTAATTGCTATGCGATGTACTTAGTTTTTTAACTTAAACAAAATGCGTTAAAATATATATACGTTACAAAAAAATAATAATTTAGCAAACAATATTATTAATAAAGGGGATTACTTATTAAAAAAAATAAACTCACCACAATTATTTTGAACACTGTGTTCAAAATAAATATTTATTGATCAAGAAAATATAATATTTATGTGCGAAAATCGAATCGGTAGCTGTAATGTTTATAAATCTTTCTCAAAACGATTGAATTAAGGATCTAATAATTAAATTCTTTTAGTCGATCATTCTCGAATCTTGAATGAAAAGTTCCATTTTCAACTTTATGTAGTCGAGAAAATAATACTAATATTTTCCACTCTAAGCTAAAAATCGAAAGAGGTGATATTTCCTAAGGGCGAGATTAAACAACTTTATCGTAAAAATTTTCAAGCGATTATTGCTCTTATTGCTATATAAATAAGGCTTTTCAACCAGCAATAAAAGTTTAGGGTCCACCGAATATATCATTGATATGTCCACGAAATTGTATTTCCTCAATTTTTTCCACGAATTTGTTATCCAGAAATAATGTAAGATGGACATAATTTTTCGTATATGGTTTAAAGATCGTAAGAAGCGTTTATTTTACAATTTGAAAACAAGTAACGAATAATTCTGCCTTTTGATATGATAATAATTTTTTTTTTCTTTTTTTTTTCTATTTAGATTACCTTGACAAAAACATAGTTTTAATAATTAAATATAGTTTCAGGTCCGAGGGCTAACTATGTCAATAGTAGGGGATGCCCGTGTCTAAATGTGGGACACATGTGGGCTTATGGTAATGAATGATGAAAATCGTTTTCTAATCTTTTAATAATATAATATTTACTTAGTGTAAATACGTTCGTACGTGGGATGTAAGGGAGTGTGCCTACCAACTTAGTGCTCCAAGCCAACCTCTCCTGCACGTGGTGCATCCTGCTGATTAGCGAACGAGGCTCTGGCGACCGAAGAACGGCGGTAAAACCGTTCCGTAAACCACACAGACCAGTGACGGGGAGCAGCGTCACTGGTGCGAGAAACAACTGCGATCGCCAACCCGCCTGCCCAGCGTGGCGATTATGGGCATTACTTCTTATGGCAAAGCACGCACAGGCATGCCATGAGAGAGGCCTATGTCCAACAGTGGACGTGAAAGGCTGTTGATGATGATGATGAAATACGTTCCGTCGCATTAATAATTCTAAGACACAAAACTATCTCTACACGGTTCAAATACAAAGAATTTCTGTATTTGATCAAACGTAACGTTTTAGTCGGATCAACTTGTGTGTACTTTAATTTTGTACCGTTAGTATATTCATGATAGTTCCAGAAATAATCTTTAATAACATTTAGTATTAATTAAGTTTATACTCGAGACTACCATGAAAAATTATTTATCAGAGTAAATATAAATGTGGTTTCTCTCAGAGATATCAATCGCATTAAAGTTAAAGCATTCATTCATTACTTCATAATATTTCCTCTCGATAAATTTCAATAAGCTTGAATATAAAAAAAAATAGAAGTCTATTACTTACTTACGGGTTAAACGGGTAAGCTGAGTTTATGTACACTTATTTTTAGACAGTTGCTTATTCAATTAAAAAAAAAGAAAATTGAGAATTACCTTATAAAAAATTCAGTCAAAAATTACTGAGCCTAAGAACCGAATCTAAGAACTCTCTGTTGCATTAATCATGACTGACAACCAATTAAGTTGAATTAATACATAAGGAACCTAAATGTAAAAGTCATCTTAATATTGCAGTAGGAGAGGCGTAACAAACATCTTAAAAAACGTTTTTATATATTCTTCATCAACCCATTATACGCCCACTGCTGAGCACGGGTCTCCTCTACCATTGAGAGGGTTTAGGCCATAGTCCACCACGCTGGCCTAGTGCGGGTTGGCGGACTACACACCTAAGAAATTTCTAAGAACTTTCAGGTGTGCAGGTTTTATCACGATGTTTTCCTTCACCGTTAAAGCAAGTGATTATTCAATGTGAATACACACATAACTTCGAAAAGTCATAGGTGTGTGCCTGGGGTTCGAACCCGCGACCGCCGAGATTCTCGACCGCGCGCCTAAACCTCGAGGCCATCACTGCTTTCGATATTATGCAAGAGTATTACAATATTCGTGGACCCTCCACTAAAGAAAAAAGTAGGAACTACTTGTCAAAAGGACTCTACATACTTTTTTGCCGACCGTACCCTAAGCCCTCTAGCTTCAGAGTTAACAATAGTATGCCAAAACACAATTATTTCTCACGTTTGCTCAATCCATTGAAATTTCACTGTCAATACCAGGTCTGAAATTAAGCGCGCTAAGAGCTATCTCTACTGTATTTGTGTAGGGTAAAGTCAAATTTTGATACTTGCGTATATACAAACTGTTTTTTGAGCCATGAAGACGTTGTAGGGTAATTGAAATCTTGATCCTAGCTTAGATGAAGTCTCTATATTGAGTATACTGGTTATACCTGTATGTATGAGATACGCACGCCTCGGTCTCGATTCACGAAAAGGTCAAAGATTTTTTTTTTGGTTTGATTGTACTCTTTATAATAAAAAATCGCTAGGTATGGGATGAGCTCAAGCACATGACGTTTCATTTTTCAAAATTTGACGGATACTTTGTATTCGAAGTAAAAACTTGAAATTCGAGACGAGAACGACTGTTTAAATAATACTAAGGTGCATTCGTATACTTTCAACACCTGTGAAGGCGTTTTTGATCCACTAGACGACACAAAAACAGCAAGGAAAAAAAAATGGTTTTAAAAAATGTGAACCGATTATAAAATCCCACGAACTTTTTCTCCAATCTAATAAAGTCTATACAAATAATTTAAAGTATACTAAAATCGCAAATAAAAAGTAAGAAAAGTAATTCAGCTAAGAATATGAGAAACGATAAAAGTTATCTATGAGATGGTAATTTACGGAAATTACCTGTGAAAAGTTTCGAAACTCCATAATTGGACGGCGAAATATTTAGGCTTCTTTTAACGAGCCAAATTGTCTTTAAAATATTTTGGAGCGCAGCGAAAGTTTGTATTACACGACTAAGTATACATATAGGTACATGTATTTAAAAGCATAAGTTGATACCCTTGCAAGAAGACATTAAGATGTATTTTTAACAGCTATTTTCGTCAGCAGAATTTTAATAAAGGGAAGTCAAAAATTGTTTTAAGCTTTAAAAATTATACACGTGTTATTAGTGATTAATATTCATGTATTTAGTTTTTTATATGTCAATAAAAAAAATTAAAATATAAACACAAGTACATAGCCTCACGACTAAAAACCCTGTCTTTCGCTAATGGAAATTAGTCTTATTAGTCGCGTGAGTCTGGAAAGACTCCGTGGCGCTATTGAAAATTTCCTAATGGAAAAACCCAATAACACTTGGCCCGTTCCCAATCATCCAAAATCGTGCCAAATGAACCCGGAACCTCTAGATAACACAACACATACTCATGTTTCTGATAAAACCTAATTTTATTTCATTCAGGAACTTTTCCGACATTTAAGTGTTGGAGAAAATTGTTGTTTAAATGTAGCGGAAAACAGTTGTTTATATTGTTAGAGTCGTAAAGACATCCTCATTGTTTAGATAAAGCGCTGTTTTGTAACTAATTAAATAAGACCCGATAACCATTACGTAACGGGAGTAAAGTCGTTACAGTACGACTGGGCGTCTAGATGTAGCTTTTTCGAAAATGTGGGGCGCGAGTGTGAGCGATTAATAATACTTAAACGGGGAAGGGAGCTATGTTGAATGACCTCTACAGGTGAGAGATTTTCACAATTAATTTTTTACCTAGCTTATCACCGTGCATAAACCTCGAGGGCATCACTACTTTTTACTGAACATGCAATAAGTGTTTCAATCGCCTACTACCGAACATTACCATAGCGACACCACCCTATATTTTACCACACCAATCTTACCTTATACTTTATATACTAATGATATAACATACTGCCTCGTGGTCTCGCGGTACAAGTATATGCCGTGCGATCTAGAGGTCCTTGGTTCGATTCCCGGGTCGGGCAAAGTGTTATTGAATTTTTCAATTAAGAAATTTTCAGTAGCAGCACGGAGTCTGGAAATGTGCCTGAATACGGCAATAGGCTCGCCCCCTATTACTTGGGACTGATACATACCTAAATGTGGGTGGAGAAATGTATCTCGGCCTACCCCTTCGGGGAATATAGGCGTGAGGTTATGTATGTATGGATGTATGTATGTACCCTATATTTTAACACACCCTATTCTATAACTGATGGATGAGGGTTTCTCAAGACCGGGATGGTTGGCGCTTTCTTGGGGAGCCCTATTTTCAGCAGTGGACGGCGATAGGCTGAGTATATTCTATGACGTCACCAAATGCAATCTGCGCCCCGCTGTCACAGGCACCCCACCCGCGCCGCCGAGCAAACTTCCACATCGGCTAGTTAGCGAGATAACCGTGCAAAATTGCGCGTACTTACTCGATAACACAGCAAATTAAACGGTACTGAATGCCCCTGACGAGAGACTGGGGCTTTCGACCCAGTCGGCTTTTTGTATGGGATTATACATTTGATGTGTGCGTGGGATGTGTTTAGATTATAATGTTGGTATCATGATATAATCTCGTACCGTAATTCCTGAAGCGGTGGGCAGATGTGCAGTTTTTTTAATAAATAAATACACCCAACAGTCACACACATATTCTTGACCCCACTTTAAGATACGAGTCTTATAAACTACGAGAGACTTTTCGCTCTCACATATACCCAGACCCGAAGCTAATATTTGTGGGTCACACATACATTTGTCTCGGTGTGGAGATCGAACCCGCGGCCATCATTTTGTAAGCTCGCGTCTAGCCAACTTTACCACGGGGCTGATAAGTTTTGCACCCACACTTAACCAATTATCATACATACTTGATGATGAATGAATTTATAACTAACTAGCGACCAGCCCCGGGTTCGCACGGGTGCAATGCTGATATTTAATGGATGTTATCATACATATAAACCTTCCTCTTCAATCACTCTATCTATTAAAAAAACCGCATCAAAATCCGTTGCGTAGTTTCAAAGATTTAAGCATACAAAGGGACGTAGGGACAGAGAAAGCGACTTTGTTTTATACTATGTAGTGCTATATCTGTAAAAAAGAATTAATAAACATTACACCCAACAGAAGAATTATTAATTATATTATAATGTTACCTGCCTAATCGAGGCCATCACTGCTTTTTTTTTACTGTTTAAATGTGCTTTAAAAAATGGTGAAGTTGTAAACATTGTGTGCGAGTAACAAGCAGTATTCCTAGAACAAGTGTATTGAGAACTTCCCAGAAATAAAATGTGATATTTATTTCGCGACATAGTTTATAAGGCATTCGCTTTAGAATATAATAACCTGGTACATATACATATAGTGTATTCAGACTGTGATTGGAAACTAAGGTAGGCAATACCTTAGGTCATTACAAACCCCCTGGCAATAAAAAAATCCCGACATAAAAATAAAAATGTTGACGTTTTCCATACAAACAACAAACGATGGTTGTATGGGAAACGTCAGAAATTGTATTTTGTCACGGTTTTCTTTAGCATCAGTGGGTTTGTAATCACCATATCTATTACCTGCCTTAGATTTCGATCACGGTCTGAATACACGCAGTATAATATACAGGGTGTATTTAGACCGTGATCGAAAACTGAGGCAGGTAATAGCGAGGGTGATGACAAACCCAGTGGCGATATTTAAAATCCCGGCAAAAAATAAAAATTTTGACGTACGAAATACAACCATCGGTGTTAAAAGTATGTGGTTTGTATGGAAAACCTCAAAAAAAATTATTTTTTGTCGGGATTTTCTTCAATGCCAGGTGGTTTGTAATCACTATCGCTATCACCTGCCTCAGTTTTCGGTCACGGTCTAAATACACCCTGTATAAAAACATACCTCACGCCTATATTCCCCGAAGGGGTAGGCAGAGATGCATTTCTGCACCCACATTTCGCCAGGTATGTTTCAAGTACAATAATACATAGTATATACATATTATGTATATTATCGTGAGTACAAAACACATCCCTTAAATTTCCGCGAAAAACAAAGACTGAGCAATTGCCCAGTAAACGTAACACTGAGATATGTCCACGGCAAACGCTAGAAAATATGAAATTATGTTATACACCTGACATATTTCAGCGGTCGCCCGACGACCATTCAACGCTCCTTCAGAAAGGTCAGAACTCATAAACCTGGCGGGAAAAGATGTTATTCTATAGCGTCGAGTTGTAAACGCAATTGATATCATCGTATGGCGAAATATTGAGTACTAAAAAATTCTTCATTTCGGATCCTTTCCCGCCTTAAAATTAAACAAACAAATTCAATGCAATTTTGTATGTATGTCCCATGTGAAGACATCCATTTTTTTTTATCTTACGTGGTAGGGAGCGAGCTTATTGCCGATTATCGGGCATATTTCCAGACTCCATGCTGCACCACTAGGCAGTCGAAATAACTCAAACCATTTAATTTTTTCCATGTTGAAAATAACTACTTTTATTATCTTAACTTTTCATCAATTAACATAATATATTTTACGGCTACGATGTGAAATTGTTCGTAATTAATGTATAATTAGTAAGGATTACCTTTCATTCGCTGCCAGCCTGCCACTATTAATTTTACTAAATCACAGCGTCAATATATAAAAAACAGACATTTCTTGAGCCTGTACAATCAAAACCCGGATCGCTTCTAGTCCCCTAAGCACCCGAGAGGCGGAACACTAAAATCTTGCACATTTAAAAAAAGATTTAGGAAATCCTCTCGGTAAGTTATGAGAGTTCCGAAGCACCCACCGATAAGCCAAACGTGTGCCCGCTCTGTTGAAATATGAGGGTAGTAATAAATTTCCGCGAGAATTGTTGAGTATGAATTGGTGGGGCGACGAATCCTTTGAATTCACCTGCTCGATGTTTCATTGAGATGTTTTTCGCTATTTACGAGGCATTTGAGTAATAAGGAAATTACGTTCGAGGAGGAAAAATATGGCTGGCTTAAACGTAGCAATATGTATGAAGAGGATTACTTTTGGAGCGTTTTGTATGGATAAATACGAGTCATGATTGACGAAGGGTAATCTAAGACATTTAGATTACCAAAGTGAAAGTTGAAAAATCGTAAGTATTATTTATATCTCTGGACATTCTTGCTGCAAAACTTAAACAATATGGGTCAAACTACAGAAGAGTTTGTGAATTTGACTGAACGCGCTTATATCAGAAACTATTGGTTCGAAACAAAAATTCTTATTTGTTATTAAGCACAATTTTTTCAAGGAATACATTACATTGCGCTACTGCCTGTACGAGAGAAGTATCAATTAAAAATGTAAAAAAACTGGAGAAATCATTCATTTGCAACTCTAAAGTTTCGGGTAATAACTAGTTTTAAAATATAAATAAACTCGTAGCCGACAATAAAGTCATCTAAACTGACATTTTCGCGCCGTGAATCTTCGTCTTGAACTTATGTATTACCGCCATTCATTCCTCGGAGTAGTCTCAAATCTTAGTAATTGAGAAACTTTGTTCAAACAGAATATAATTAATACACACTTCGGAGATATTTATGCAGACCGTGGTTTGAGAAATTGCACTTTTCGTAGTTGTGAATTGTTGGAGAATTTCGACGAGGTTTCAGTTTGTTGGTTTGAGATTTTTAGTATTTTTCGATACTGCTATGGCAAAGTGGTAATGAACTTGGAATAAGACGGGGTTGAGTTAATAATTATAGCATTCGCAGGCTTGAAAACTAGGCATTATTATCTGCCTAGAATAATTAGCTGTCGCATACGTTAAGGTTAAAGGAAAACCATTACAAAAACCTTGCACTAGTAAAAGTTCTTAGGAATGTGTGCATTCCGCTTTTTCTCACAGTTAAAATGTATTTTTGTTACTGAGCTATTTTGTTTTGCTGCCAAGTTTTCTGCGGTTTTTGTAGTCGAGTCAAGGTTACCCATTCAAAATTAATTAAAGCAAAAGCAAGGCAGATTACTACTAAAGCAACTGCTTTATAAGAATGTAATGTATGTTATTCAACATAATTATTTAATTACATTACCTGATGGTAATCCAATCATCATAAACATGTTGATGATGATCAGCAGCCCATATAAGCCTTACTGCTGGGCACGGGCCTTATCTATAACTGTGAGGGTTTAATTTAGTGGTAGAATAAGGATTCCACATCTAAGAAATTCCTAATATTTTTTAGGAGTGCAGGTTTAATCACGTTTTTCTTCACCGATAAAGTACTTGACAATTCTTTCTGAATACAAACATAATTTCAAAAAATGTGATGCCCAAGATTTCAACCGGCGATCACCATAAAATCCCATTCCTGAACCACAAGCTTATATAGTGTACCAACTCTTTTGTTTAATAATTTATTTGGGATATCTGCAGAAATTATTATAGGACCCCTTACACTCCTCAAGTCATATTTATAGAGGAAGGGAACGTGTTTATAGAACATCGCAGTCCCCAAGTGTTTATAGTAGAGGCTTATCTCTTATGCGACATTACCCGACAGTTTCCACCACAATAAAGACACCTGGACTGTCTGCTGATAAAAGTTTAAAACTTAATTTAACTTTTAATTATTGCGGTTTCTTTGTTGTTTTACTACTTTTTCTTTGGCCTTTGTTTTTACACTAGAAAATCCATGGGGAGTTTTTGGTTTAGTCTCTCGTGAGTTTTGACTAAGACGCTCATTTATTCGGGCACAATATAGATTTTAGGGACTTATTTAAAGCTATTTCTCGCATCTAAATCCTAGCCATCATCATCAGCTTATATGCTTCCTACTCCTAGGCATGGGCCTCCTCTGCAACTTAGAGGCTTGTAGATTTTTAATGTCCATCATCATCGGCCTATTATACGTCCCACCGCATAGCACGGGTCTCGTCTACTCCGGAGAGCGTTAAGACCTTAGTCCACCACGCTGGTCTAGTGCAGGTTGGTGGACTACACACCTAAGAAATTCCTAAGAACTTTTAGGAGTGCAGGTTTTCTCACAGTGGTTTTCGTCGTCGTTACAGTAATTCTTAGGGATTTCTTAGGTGTGTAGTCCGCCAACCTGCACAAGATCTGCAGTATGACGTATGTATATGGCCATCAGCATCAGCTTATGATGATTATTCAGCAATTTTTAAAAATAATCCTAAATTTTCTGTTAAAATTAATATCACCGCAAATAAAACCAGCACTCGCTCCTAGTCTTTATTGAAAGAAAACATTGAAGCGAACCAATTTCCCTTACCGAGGCGTAATAATGAAATCAAAATTAATATCAGATTTAAGTTGTCTCGAATTGGGAACGCCGGATATTGTTTTATGTTATACCATTTGATTTATCGTGGGCGTACAACGAACCTCCATGTTAAAGACTTTTTGGAAGACGATGGAATTATTATTAAGTATTGGAATAATTTGGTACTGGCTGTTATCAAAACTTAAGACTTCAAAAGGATAGTACTGGCTGTTATCCAACGTTTCTATCTTCAAAAGGCTTTCTTATTGCTGTTTTGCGTTGATCGGAACGTTATGATATAATAATAAACTAGTCTATGGCCTACTTGACTACTTTACTTAATTGCCTTGTGGTCTCTCGATGTAACGTCCCGGTTTCGATTTCCGGGTCGGGCAAGTGTTATTGTTTTTAGTATTTTCTTAAGAAGAATTTGCGGCAATGGGCCTCTTATTCCGTGGGACTTCGGGACTATTAATAACTTAATACATTGTTAAAATACCATTAAACGAAAAACGAAAACGAAATTGTGTCTTATAAATACTCTTATTTCTTAAACAATTCAGCTTTACATACTACTTTATTACTTGAGATATCGCTGAGAACCTAAAGCAAAGGACTGCGAGATATTTGTTACTACGGAGACCTTTTTACGGAAACTGATCCCAGTGGCTTTTAAAACAGCAGCATTGCCCCCCGCGGGCTTATAATACCCACTAAAAACCCATCTCACGATCAACCATCGACATATTGTCGAAAGATGAAAGAATTTATTTAAAGCTCGCGACTCCAGTTGTAAAGAACGTAGTCTACGATACCATACTATCTGCATATTTATGGCTTTACTGTACGTGTCTCGAAAAATCGAAGGGAGGGCTCTTATTACGAATGCTGTGAAATGTTGAAGGAAAACGGCTATTTGTATAATATTTTTGTTATATTTGGATTGGGTTGGATTGTGAGAAAGAATAAACACGACGGCCTCGGGTAAACGCCTAGCTTTGCCTAAATTTATATTCTGGGCGAAATGTTTGGCGATCTTTGACCGATAGCAATTCTCTGTTTTGATATTTCGATCATGTTTTGACCGCTTTCAATGTTTGGGACCTCTGGCTATGCAATAATCTTTGATTAAAACTTGACGGAGTGTGGCGCAGTTGGCTAGACACCAGCTTGTGAAATGAGAGATCATGGGTTCAATATTGCGTCAAGATAAATTTTTGTGTGATCCACAATCATATATATCAGGCCTGGTTGTTAGATTGATATGTAAAAATGTGTATTGAAACGCGGATTTTATTTCGCATTGCTTTTAATTATTTCAGACAATTTAAACTCGAAAACGGACATAAAAAACTCTATCATCACCAACTAAATACTGAAGCAATTAATTTCAAAACTAATACCTCAAACGAACTGAAATCAAAATTATCACTGAAAGCTTAAAATGTGGTCTGCGGATTTAAACTATACATTCAATTAAAGCGTAGTCTCAATTCATATATTGACTAACATTGTTATAATATACAGGGTGTATTTAGACCGTGATCGAAAACTGAGGCAGGTAATAGCGAGGGTGATCACAAACCCAGTGGTGATATTAAAAATCGCGACAAAGAATAAAAATTTTGACGTTTTCCATACAACCATTGGTGTTAAAAGTATGTGGTTTGTATGGAAAACGTCAAAAATTTTATTTTTTGTCGGGATTTTCTTTAATGTCAGAGGGTTTGTAATCACTATCGCTATTATCTGCCTCAGTTTTCGATCACGGTCTAAATACACCCTGTATATTATATACAGTTATATCTGTATTTTTAGGGTAGACAAAAGTGCACTTCTGCACCCATATTTCGGCAAGTTATTTAACACTGTATTATACACTTATTAATCATAGAAAAAGCGGGTTAGGGTGATTAATAAGGGCTGCTCAAGACGGGATGGTTGGCGCTTTCTTGTGAAGGCCTACGTTCAGCAGTGGACGGCGATAGGCTGAGAATTATAAAAACATCTAAAAGATCTGTTATCTCCATTTACACATAAAATATTTAGTTTATCAATGTAGTGTTATTATACATAATCCTCCCCTTCAAAGCGTATTAGTAGTACAATCTGTTATCAAGTACTGTATCAGTTGATATCATATATTGCTCCATATAAACGCCAAAGATTTTTACAATAATTTTCATGATAATGTTACGGATTTTGGCACACGTGCAAGATATCGCCTCTCTTAAAACTTGTAATGTAATGCTATAAAGTCCACTTATCTTCATCACAGCTGTAGCTCACTGCTGTGTCATGTCTAGCAGTGGGATGTATGATCAATAGATGCTTTTCAACCATTGAAGCTTTTTTCTTTGCTAAAATTACCAAGAGATGAAATTTGTGAGTTTTAGGTGGTAATCTCTGGGTATATCAAGCCACTTTTCAGAATTATTTTACATAGATCATATATCGTTGTTGTGATGGCTTCGAGGTTAAGACGCGCGGTCGAGAATCTTGACGGTAGTAGGATCAAACCCTAGACACATATCCCTGACTTTTCGAAGTTATGTGTGTATTCATAATAAATTAACACTTGCTTTAACGGTGAAGGAAATCATCGTGTTGAAACGTGTACTCCTAAAAGTTTTTAGAATTTTCTTTGTTGTGAAGTCCACCAACCCGCACTCGATAGCTTGGTGGACTAAGGCCTTAACGCTCTTAATGCTAGAGGACACCTTTGCCCAGCAAGAGGAAGTATAAGAGCTGATAATGATAATAATGATAACACAACATTACCCCATACTTTCAGCAATCACTTCCAAATACCTTTTATGTCTTATTTCTTTTCATTTTGTTGTTATTGTTAGTCCTAAGTTTTTCACCTTTACTGTATTGATTTATCATATTACTTTACAACAGTGTACCAATTATTTTAGTAAGTAAGAAACCCTATTGTTATACACCACCTGACTGGACTCACCACACACACACACAAACATCCTCACACACCAAACTACCATAATGGATGACACACAAACTGGCAAGGAACAGGCCATCGTATCCAATAGCGAGGCCTCGTTTCCTTGCCAGCACACAATCATGTTTATCACCACAATCCACAGTGAAACATGCACTACCCCTACAGAGAAACACTGGAAAAAAAAAAACCTTTTATGAAGATAATCCGATTCATATCTCAAAAGCTTCTGCCTTATCTAAATCCACTCGAATATGAGTGTTTCAACGGATTCCAACTGCGTCATCGACTTATACATTTTAATATTCCCAGATTTATTCCCAATTTCTACGCGCCGTTTCGTAAGGATGTCGTGAGATCGAGAAAGTATTTGGACGTTTCAATTTCAAGATCTGAGCTGATATTATATTTTTTTTTTTTTTTTTTTTTTTATATTTATTTTTACAATAAAGATAATATGTGATGTTGTGTGTTCTTAGAGTGTTAAGCGGCGCTCGCGACAGGAAGGTAAATTCGCTATTTGATACGGTTTCACCTTCCTTCGCAAGCATTCAGTGCATAATGTGTGGTGGTGTGTGGTGTGCTTGAATGAGTGCTGGTGTTACATATTTATTGAATTTGATATATATCTACAAAAAACAACTTAATAAAACAATACACACAAAAAACACAATACAAAAAGGAAAACACAGAGAGAGAAGTACAATTTCTAAACTAAAAATAACATAATATCTAATAATGACAATAAATTAATAACAATAAAATTAATAATATGACACTAAAACTAACCCAAATAATTACAGTAAGAAGTGAAACAATAAAATTAATAACATGACGCTAAAACTAAAACTAACCTAGATAATTACAAAAAGAAATGAAACAATTAAATTAAATTAACAAATTAATAAGCAACAATAACAATAAAAGTACTACGCTAAAAACTAACAAAATAACTACAAAAAGAAGTGAAAGCCGAGGCAGGACGCGGCGGTTATGTGTTGTTGAACAATTTGAGGGAGCTGAGGATGGAACGCACAAATCCGAGGAACGATTTGAAGGCTGCGGGACACTCAATAAGGTCCAAGATCTTGTATGGGTTGATGCTGAAGTGATTACATGCCATCTCGTGTTGAAAGCGGGGAGTCACGTATCTAGGGCATTCCTCCAAGAGGTGCTCCAGGCTTTGGACTGTGACGTCATCACATGGACACGTGTTGTCTGAAGTGATGTGGAAGCGATGGAGGTATTCCTTGTGATAGCCGTGTCCGGTGAGATATTGTGTCAGAAAGAAATCTGGGGTGGTGACATCCCACAATTTTTTGATAAAGCTGAGTTGAGGAAGCAGCCCCCAGGTGCGACGGCCCTGGTCGGCGCTTTCATACCGGGACTGCCACGAAGCCAAGGTTGCGTTCCGCACACGGTACTTGACGTATGATAAAGGAAATTTATCATAGTCAGGCGCGCGGCAAAGTGTGGTGGCCGAGTTGGCAGCAGAGTCTGCCAATTCATTACCCTCTATACCGACGTGGCTCTTGACCCAAGATAGCCCGACGTTGCCGACCCCTTGGAGCTCCCGAAGCGTCTCGTGTATTTGATACACCAATGGATGGGTGTTACTTCTGTCTTGTATTGCCAATAATGAGGCCAAGGAGTCAGTAAAGATCATCACGTCCGGATATCTGTGGTCAAGAGCCCATCGACACGCATGAAGTATGGCAAGCAGTTCGGCTTGAAATACACTACAGCAATCGTGGAGTTTAAGTTTTTCGATAGCAGGCCCGGCTGTTGCACCGCCAGGGTCAAAGCATACAAAGGCAGCTCCTGCTGCGCCATTTTCCTGTTTGCTCCCATCAGTGAAAATTTGAACAGTGGTGTTCCTTGTTAATTTAGTGATGTCCTGTTGACTGAATGCCATGTGGAAGGACGTGGTGAAACGCTCAGCAGGGTGTGGTAAGTGGTGTGTGGGCATAGGTTTCTCCCAGCAGGTCTCTTGGGGAAGCAGGTCGGTTGTACCCGTTAATCGAATTTGCTCGATCCGATGCACCTCACCGACCCGTAAGTCTAATGGTGTAAGTTGAGCAAGGGCTAAGGCAGCGGGGGTGGATACGGTTCGGAAGGCTCGGATTGCCTTTATGGCAAATCTGCGCTGTACACTCGCGAGCATGGTGCGGACATATTTCTTTTTCACCACGTGACCCCAGACACCTGCGGCGTACGTTATAATTGGCTCAATTACATGTAGGTATATGATACGAACATTCTCGGGACATATACCCCATGTGGGTTTGGTAAAGAGGCAAAGACGGTTAAAAATGCGTGTCGCTTTGTTGACGACCTGGCGCACATGGCTATGAAACGTTAACTTCTCGTCAAGAACCACTCCGAGGAGTTTGATTTCTTTGGAGAAGTCAATCGAATGCCCATCCATGTGGAGGTGTGCCGCTCTAGCTTTGGAAGTGAAAGCTATGGCCTGAGTCTTAGCTGCGCCAAACGTAAGTTTGACGCTCCTGCCCCACGCAGCGATGTCTCTTAGGGCATCATTAGTTGCTTGTTCTAGCAGATGTGCGTCTTTTGCAGAAGCTACGAGCAGCACATCGTCTGCGAAAGCCTGTAGGTGGCACCCCGATGGCATGGGTTTGTCAAGAAGCTCATCTAGTATAATGTTCCAAAGAACAGGACCGCACGCGGAACCCTGTATGCACCCCTTGGACATGGTCTTTGTGACTCGTGATCCCGAGTGATCCAAAATGACGCGTCTTTCCCTTAAGTAGCTTCGTATAAGACCAAAGATGTTGTGAGGACAGTCAATAAGTTTGAGGCGATGCAGAAGTGCAGGCCACCAGGCATTGTCGAATGCTGCCTTGATATCAAGGGACACCGCCAAGACCTGACGTTTTTCTGATTTGGCCTGTCTGATATGCCTTAGCGCACAATCGATGGCTGTGGTGGTGTTGGCTTGTTCCTTAAAGCCATATTGATGGTTGTTGCATTTGCCATTTCTGTTAGAATGATACGTTACTCTTTTGATGAAAAGCTTTTCAAGAAGCTTCCCAAACACCGGCAATAGGCCAATGGGTCGGAACGATCCTATGGAGTTGTAGTCCGCCTTTCCGGGCTTGGGAATTACCCTGACGTAAGCTTCCTTCCATTGCCGTGGGAAGTGCTGCAACGTTAGGCATCTATTCATGATATTTGTGAGAAGATGTGGGAAATCTGAGGCGAATTGGTGACAGATGTCGGCCGTTAGACCATCTAATCCCGGTGCCTTATTGGGGTTCATTGTTTTGAGATGTTCCAGCACTTCTTCCACAGCAAAGAGAGGGTCATCAGAAGTGTCAGGAGGATTATCACTCTGAGATCTAAGTAACTGATGATTTTCCTCGGTGTCCGGTCCATCGTCGGGGTAGAAATGCTGCAGTAAAGCAGCAGCTGTTTCCTCCCCTTCAGCAGTGTACGCACCGTCGACCAATAGGGTGGCAGGAGGGCGTCTGGGCGCAGACTCCCTAAGAAGTCTGTTGGTTAGAGACCATACGTTCTCCCTGGTCTGAAGAGCGCAAAACTCTTTAAAATTTTTTGTTGCAGCTGCTTGGAGCTCGTGAGCGTATAGACGCTTTTTCGCCTGTAGATCTTCGACCAGGGATTCTGCAGGTCGCCCCCGTTTTGACGCCGTGTGCAGTCTTCGGTGGAGGTTAATAACTTCCCGCTTACGAGATTCCAATGCTTCAGTCCACCAAGGAGGCCTGTATTTCAGTCCCATTTTCTTGATAGGCATAGAATCCTCGCAAGCAGTATGTAAGGCACTTACAACGTCATCTATCAGGGTTTCTAAGTCGGTCGCGTTCATTTCAGAGATGTTTACATCTAGAATGTTGGAGTTTGCAAAATGAGTGGTAAGTGAGTCCCTAAACCGTGCCCAATTGGCCTTGGAGGTATTATACCTAAATGTAGAATTTATTGTATGGGGAGTTATATCGCCCCGCCGCCCCAGTGCTCCGATGTCGATAAAGAACTCAACTGCGTTATGTTGCGATGTGGTACAAATTTCGAGGTTGACCCGCCAACCCCGGACGCTGTCAAAGATTGAATCTGACGCGAAAGTGACGTCTACTATAGACGTGCGGGGGCGCCCTAGAGTGACGGCCTCGAAAGTGGGTATGTTGCCCGTGTTGAGTGTTTGCAGACCGTTCCCACAGGTCAACTCCAAGATCTCGTTTCCGCGAGCGTTAGCCACGGGTCCACCCCATATGGGGTGCCAGCCGTTAAAATCGCCACCGAGGATAACAAGGCTCCCATGGGTCGATCGGAGAAAATGCTCGATATGGTGCAGTGTGGCGTGCGTGTCATGGTTTGGTTCGACATAAGCTGACGCGACGTAGATACGTCGGCCGCCCAGGTCCAGCCGTACCACGCAGAAGTTGGACGTTGAGTACTGTGTGAGTCCGATGACAATATCGAGTTCCGTCTTTACCAACACACAAGCTTTAACTCGCTCGCTGGTGCAAAATTGAAAAATATTTACACCAGAGATTGCTTTTAGCTCCTTCCCGGCGCCTACATAAGGCTCCGAGACAAGCGCAATTTCATGTCTACTAGCCATAAAGGAAACCATAAATTCTTGCAAGCAACTTTTTGATTTGTCTATGTTGCACTGAACAAAAGAAATTGTGGATTTAGGATCCATAGTCTACACGACTATTTATTTTCTCTCTCATGGCTATCAGACGGGGGCAAGATTTTGAGGTGGCTTTATGGTTGGGGTCGACGCCGGAGTTGTATTTTTTATTTTGGGCGATGCAGTTCGCACACTTTGGTGAACCCTGCTTAGCCTTTACAGGACAGTCAACGGTTTTGTGACTAGTCTCTGCACAGTGTGCACAGGTACACTGATACACTGATATTATATTTGAAAGTGTTTGTAGTTGGCGCAAAGGTATACCCGTTTAAAAATAGAATTCATAGGCTATATTTACTCGAATCTACGTATATAATAATCTATTTTAGTATACTGAATAGCAGTAGAAGTACTTCCACAGAAGCCCAAAAGACCAGCTTGTTATACAAATTTCCGGAAGATCATTTTTAATTTTTATGTTACAAAAGTAATTTGGCATAGAATTCATAATATTCTGACTCCACAATAACTAGACGTAAGAACCGCCGACGATAACTGCCGATAAAATTGTCATAAATGCATAAAAATTTAAAACAACGGGGAAATCCCTACTAATAATATACTTGCGATCAGCTAGCAGTCGAAGGTCGTTCAAATATTTTTTTGGAAAATACCCTGTTTTATTGGGGTCTATTGGCTCAAATAGTTACAGATACAAAACGCCTGTGGAGTTTTAAAGGCATTATGGTGATGCCATTATGGCCTGATTGTGGAGTGTGTAAGTCGTGATGATTTTGTGGTTTACGCAGATAGAACAGAGAGAAAAACTCTGTTCCTACTGGGAATTTTCCAATGGAAAAGCCCAACAGCAAAGATGATACATAGATTACACTTTATTGATACCTACTTAAAAAAATCCAAAAAAAGTAATAAAATTCATGATGATGATGATGATAATTATCTGGAAATCGAACCCAGTACACGCGGCTCAAGTCCGCGTGACAACATAGCAATTAGACTAACTTTTAATTGCCTTGTAGAAAGAATCAGAACAACGAATGACAAGTCTCAGAGTGTAAAGGTCCTGGCACCTCAGTGGGAAGTATTTCCTTATTAATTTTCTGGGCACGTCCCGACCGCGTGGAAGTGCGGCGTGTGACATCGGAATTTCATTTCAACAAGATACCAAACATCTGCGCCGCGAAATGAAACAAATCCTGTACTTTTCAGTGTTCTCGCATATCACACCTAAGTTGGAAAAGGTTTTGTTTACAACAATTTACGGTGGACGTGTTTGAACAATCTCTTTAAGGATTTTAATGTATAATCTTATTGAAATTGAATTCTATTTTATTTGTAATCGAATATAAAAGGGGGATGCTAAATTGGCCACATTGAAAGGATGAATGTTTGTTGAATTATGAAAGAGATCTACTGTGAGGAAGTGAGTGGTGAAGTCGGTCGAAGGCGGCCCAGGTGCTACCTGTAAAGATCATATAGGAAATTTATTTAAAAAGGGTGATATAAACAGTCCTCGAAACCGACGTGCGTGGATCAAGAGGATAATGTTAGTGGAGGAAGCGAAAGTGTGTTTGGACCGTGGCATTTGGCGCTCTATAGTCTCTGCCTACCCCAACGGGAGAAAGGCGTGAGTTTACGTATGTTTGTATGTACTAAATCTTAACAGTTAATATTAAATTTTGCGCTTCATGTGTAATAATGTTAATTATTTTAGATATTTTTGTTCTTAGAAAATTGAGGCGAGCAAAGCCCCACAAATAATTTAGTGTCTTGATTATAATTTCGATACAATGATGTGTGATTACCAATATGTTATGAAATATTTAAATAGCTGTATCATGCTGCATGTGTAAAAAACAACAAATAAATTACACAATATAATGCAAAACTCTTTTACTCAGATATATGGTAAGAGATATAGAACTCTATTATGTTCCAATAGAAATCATTTTCATTTTATAAAAAGGATTGTTTTAATGTTTCAGGTATATGTATAATATGACACATAAAAGATTAATTTTTACATCTTTATTTTTTATTATATATGTAAAGTATATGTAAAGCCAAAATTGTGCAATTAGAAGGAGACATCATTGTTCTTACAATTTATACCAGATAGAATCAAACATAAACGGATTATCTCAGTAGAAGAATTATCTTAAATTGAATTCAGTTTATAAAGTTTCAGTTAATTAATACTAGAGATGCGCCGAGTTACACTTTTGCCGAGTAACGAGTACCGAGTTTGCTCGGTTCAACTTTTTTTAACCGAGTACTCGGCCGAGTAACTCGGTTCAATTAAATTTCCAATTCGTGCGTGGTACATTAGAATTTAAATAGCCTGTTTTCGGAGGCCGGTAACGTCTACGAAGAATAGAGGAATAGGCTGTTACCAGAACGTGCAGCGAGGCTTGTGTTCCTGCATCATAACTTCATCATCAACCCATATACGCCCACTGCTGAGCACGGGTCTCCTCTCCCATTGAGAGGGTTTAGGCCATAGTCCACCCCGCTGGCCTAGTGCGAGTTGGCGGACTACACACCTAAGAAATTCCTAAGAACTCTTAGGTGTGCAGGTTTTATCACGATCTTTTTCCTTCACCGTTAAAGCAAGTGATAATTCAATGTGAATACACACATAACTTCGAAAAGTCAGAGGTGTGTGCCTGGGGTTCGAACCCGCGACCGTCAAGATTTTCGACCGCGCGCCCAAACCTCGAGGCCATCACTGCATCACAACTTAGCTTTATCCAATTTTAAATATTAATTATTTTTATTACGTACTATAATTTTGATTTTATTAATTGAGATTTTCAAAGATTTCCTAAATTACTAAATAGTTTTTGATTAACACAGTTGTTTACGAAATGAAATAAAATAATATTTATTGAATCTATAAAATGTTTAATACATCACTTAAATTCAGTCATTTCAAATTTTACCACCCTGTCCACGACCTTGTCAAGGTCGCGGAACGTCGCTGGCTGCAGGCGGCTTCCGACCAAACCCGGTGGAAGTCATTGGGGGAGGCCTATGTCCAGCAGTCGACTTCCATTGGCTAATGATGATGATGATGACTGTTGTTTAAATTATATATACCGAAATATATTGCATTTCTTAAACAGAGTATACTCGGCATTCAAACCGAGTTATTCGGCCGAGTACGAGTATCAAAAAACCCGCCGAGTACGCCGAGTACCGAGTATCAACCGAGTACTCGGCCCATCTCTAATTAATACTAAATTCTTAACAAAAAATATAAATAAATGCTTGGTTTCTACTAACGGTATTGCGTTAAAGAATTTATATTACTTTTTTATAAATTAACTAATTAAAATGTCACGTGCAAAGTTGGTATTAGTTTTCGGACTCCCTGCACTGTCACTAGTGGATGCAGCCAGGATTTTGTTGTGTTTTGGGTATACTGATCAGCTGATATCTGTAAATTGACGTTCGACCAAGTTGACCAGTATGCATAAAATGGTAGTACATACTAAAACTACCCAATAGTCCACATTTCATCCCTCAGAAAATAACTAAGGTCTGGCGGCTCTGGGATCTCCGTCTAGTATGTCTAATAGGAATACACGTATAACTTTGAAAAGTCAAAGGTGATCCTTGGGTTTGTTTGAACTCACTTTCGCCAAGATTCTCGACTGCGTAGTAAAGCCTTGAAGCCATCATTAGTAAGAATTCGCTCGAGGTCCAGATACCTCGAGTCGATCGCTCGAGTACCAGATAGAAGCGAAGTAAAAAATCACTTTTGCGATGAATTATAAATATTCTTTGTATCTGTTTCGATGCATAATTTCACATTCTTTCGTATCAGAAACATCGTTCAATAACTGAAATGTATCTTGTATGGAAACTGGAGCACAGAGGAAAAACACCGTAGCGGAAAATTCTTTCGATTTGTACGAATGAAATCGTGTGAGGAATGCACTGAATTCATAACAGGTGGTATTCAGACTCGAATATTTTTACATAATGCTGTAGAAAAGATAGTGATGGCCTCGAGTTTTGGACGCGTGGTCGAGAATCTGGGTGGTCGCAGGTTCAAACCTAAGGTACACACTTTTGACTTTAAGATGTTTATGTGTGTATTCACAAAGAAATATCACGCACTTAAATTTCTTAGGTGTGTAGTCTGCGTACCCGCACTAGGTCAGCGTGGTAGACCTAAGCCTAATCCCTCACAATTATAGAGGATTTTATTTCTGCTTTCTTTGTACTGCATTTCTTCAATAGAAATGATGTGAAATTAAATAATATTTATCGAATCTGTAAAATGTCAAATATATCACCATCCTGTTAGAAAGGCAGTCATCACTAGAGAAGAACGGGCATGATACTCGAGTGGAGCAGAGTTTAGATGTCCAAAGGTATTCGTCTCGTTTTAAAGCACTCAGTATTAGAACAGGCGTACTGGAAATCCCTTCCGCAATGAGATTAATTTATATTGCGGTGCTTATGACGTCACACGTCAGAAACAAACAATCATAATCAAATCAATATTCTTATCGAATGTTGCACAATGATTTGATTAAGAGGTTTTGTGACCACACCTATCGGAAGTTAATCATTTCGGTTTTTTCCGATGATAAGGACCAAAAAACCTACGAAATACAGGGCTAAAGCATTTTAGTTGTGGTGCAAATGTCTTAGAGGAAATAGAAGTATTATCAGAAGACTTAAAGACCAAGAAAATCTAATTAAACTCTTTGGGAACATCCTGACACCACAATAAACTGGACTTAACACAATTAAGGTGTAACGCTTTTGGAATTTAATGGAAGAACTTCAATCAATGGAACTTTAATGGTTCTATATATCTTCCAATAATGTTCCATGATAGCGTTCAAAACGTGGAAAGGGGTACGTCAGTTTGGGCACCAATGTGCGTATATTTCTGATGGACACAGATCTCTTAGATGCTTTCGTGAATGCCTTTGCAGCCTTACCCTACGATATTCAATGGAAATTGGATCAGAACAACCTTCCTCCAAAAAGGGTATCAAAGATTATAGTAAAGGTATATAGATAAAGGTATTTAGATTGATAAGTGGTCCCCAGAGAGGGATATGTTGAATAAGTTGAAATCATTTTGGTAGACATTATTTTATTGTGAACCAATGTCTGAAAATGTTTGATCACGAAATTATTAATGCTCAGTCTGAAGGACAAACCCTCCACCTTCCCATGGCCCAACCAACCTGATCGGTTATATGGGCCGAATCGCGGGAGTACGAGCGCGGAACTTGCCGTCTGCATAGCAGTTTGCACTCAGCCGCGCTCGCGTCGAGCTCCCTACAAATTATTTAATTCTGTATCCTTGTCCTTGTTTGCAAATCTCCCCTTTCTGGGGCATGCACGTCACTACACGCTGCGCCTTGCGGCGCGAGACTGTCCTTAATCCCTCCGTAGCAGTTCCTTATGCGAAACCACGAGTGTGCGAAGTCCTGAAGCCTTTTGAAGTTCTCCGGAGTACTTACCAGATCCGGATACCAAACCGGACCTGGCGTGCTCAGTTCGATGCCTTCTAACATGCGCCAGCGGATGTCGTCGTACAGCGGACAGGTCCACAAAACGTGATGTCTATCCTCCTCGTTCTCACCGCATTCACAAGTTGCACTTGCAGTAAGCCGCATGTCACTAAGGCGCTTGTTAAAGCACCCGTGACCCGTCAGTATCTAAGACGTTGCATGATCCGGTGCGACCCAACGCGAGATGAGTCTACCGGACACGTCGGGGAAGAATGCTTTGAGCTCGAGACCTTTCGTCTCCTGAGCCCACCTATCCTGCCAAATACGCACAGCAGACGCAAAATGTTCACGTTTTAGCCTGCTCATCTCAGCTTTGGGCGCGGATTTGCGTGCCTCCTCCGTGCCGCCAGCCCGGATTACCTCCAGGTCGGCCGGCAGGGCCCCCGCGAGGACGGGGAGAGCGGCAGTGCTAACTGACCGGTAGGCCTTAGTCAGCAGCACGAGTGCAGGCTGCTGCCCCCGGAGCAGGAGGTCCCTGATGTGTCCGACCTCGGCCCGCTTGAACCAGCAGGACGCAGCATGCGTCAGAGTCGCGACGAAAGTACCCTGATACAAGACGCGGAGGCTAGGATAACGAGATTCTCGACACCTTACCGAAGCAGTTCGCCGCCCGGGTGACAATACTCTGAGCATGCTGCGAGAATAGCGCCACCTTGCTGGGCGTGGTAGTTGAGTCTGAAGGACAAGGTATAATATTAATTCAGTGTCCGCTTGTCGATATCTTAATTTTCGCCTCTCCCAGAATTAAGAAGTCTTAGTTCACCAACCTCGCCTAGGCCGGATTTATTGTCTACACAACTAAGAAATTCCAAAGAATTTGTAGGCATTCAGGTTTTCCTTCATTATCTAGTAACGTTTTGCCCCAATATTTTTGGGTAATTTTCCTTCAGACATTTGATTAAATACTGGCATTTGATGAACGGTCTAGTCTAATTATCTGGTAAATTTATCCAGATGGTTGCGGTATTCATGTTTCAATCAATATCCAGTTTTTTTTTTTTTATTTATTTTTTTTTTATTTGCCTTAGCAGGCAGACGAGCTGACGGCCCGCCTGATGGTAAGCGGTCACCGTCGCTCATGGACTTGGCAATGCCAGGGGCACAGCCACGCCGCTGCCTACCGTGAGTAAAATGCTCTTTTTAAGCCTCGTTTGAAGAAGGCCATGTCATAGCGCTCGGGGAACACCGAGGCAGGGAGTTCATTCCAGAGCTTGATAATAATTTAGTTGATAATAATAGGCTACGATTACGGAAATTATAGAGTTAATCTACAATTTGATAAGACTTAGATAACAAAGACAAGGTGAAGAGACATAATATTGATTTGACGTGTTTTTTACATCTAATTATCCGCTATTACCCTTTGTCAAATAGTCATTTTATACTGACTGACATTAAAATTTTTATTTTTTATTTCAAATATATACAATTGTAATACATTATCATGAATACACTTATTGCAGGTGACCCAAATAATAGTTTTATCAAAGCAATCATAAATATCTCCAAAATGTCATTATTATCGAGTGTAATAACAAGATTATAATTATCTCAACTGCAATCATGAATGAAGGGCATCATCCTTGGATAGTCAATTGTTTGCACAACTGATGTGAATACTCTGTGCATTATAGGTGCCATCTCTAATATTAATTATCATCATCAATAGCCTTTTTTACGACGACTGCTGGACATAGGCCTCTCCTATAGCTCGACACTGGGCTTCTCTACTGTGGGCCTTTTCGACCCTCCTCATCCAACCGCTGCTAGCAACCTCGAATATATCAACACCCTTTAATCGCTACGTCATTATTATGAATTTTAGTCGTTTCGTTCCTATCACGCCTAAAATATTGACCCAAAATTTTTTTTTTAATATTCCTAAGTTAGGACAATGATCTCCTGCCGCCAATATGTCCTACTGCGAGTATTTCATGGTGGACTTCTCCTGACCCTCGCGGCAACAGCCTTTGTAGCAGTAGCACTAGTGGTATTAGGTTTATGCTCCATCGTAAAACTGTTTAAACGCGACAAGACGAAAGCCAAGAAATATAGAACAGATTTCATTTTTACTATGGAATTTAACATGTGCCATACTTCCAAGAATTCTGCCTAAATAAAAGCGCTTACAATTTTTCTCGAGTTTTATTAAAATAAATATATTGGGAAGACCTCTCAAAGGAACGACGTTTAACAATACAAAATCCAATCAAATAGGATTCTATCGAAAATTTTGGCTTATTTTTGAAATTGCAAAATTATTTATTTATTCGTTTTACATATTTTTTAATTTACGCTTTCAGCTTAAACTGTCACTCCTATTCCCTTCTTTTCCTTCCCTTTTTAAAGCTATTGTATCTTTATAATATATATCTGGATCTGCTTGATGGAAATTGGCAAATTGGGAATATAGTTAATATTGCACAAAGCGGTGTCATACTATGGGCGTTGACTAATATAAAGGTTGCATACTTCACTGAAAAACATCGTAAATAATTGTAAGTTTGATTTTTAATCTGATGCTGCATTACACATTATATTGAAACCTGATAAGTGCACCCGACTTACACTTATCCAGCGTTTTATCACTTTAGATAAATATTTTAAAGTGTCTGCGACGTCAAAATAAACGATTTTACTGATTGCAGACGTTTGTATATGTCTGTTTGTTCTGATTAATCGAAGATATACACAGATTTATTTTATCATTTTTTCTGCTAGATAATTTTAATTTAAAGAAGGAATAACAATATCAGTAAAAGAAAAATACTGCCTTGTCAAATCGCAGCATATGTTGGCAGACTGCACACCTAAGATCATGAGAAAAGAAAAGAACAAAACCTAAATTCCTAAGGCCTTTTTAGGTGTCCAAGATTAATCCGGTTAATGTATTAAACAGTTCCTTTATTGAGCAAAACTATAGGCTACATATAATCACACTACGAGCAATAGGAGGAATTCTTTTGAAATCTATAGTATTTCTTACTGAGGAACATAGCTTATTTAGTCAATATAGAGAGTCGAGTACTAAGAAAAGGTGGATACAAAAATACACCCAGGTGAAGCTAGGACTGGTGATATTCTGAAACACTTTGAGACGATACTAAAATTCTACGCGAAAAAGCCACAGCCAATATCTCGTGATACTTTTGTTTTTCATACATCAGTACTGGCCTTGATAATACTCGATCGATGCATTGTGTCACAAAGTTCAAAAAAAGAACAATACCCACGTGGTTTGACTGGAGGTTAACTTCTTTTCAAGCGAATATAAATCATAACATAAAGATATAGAGTTCATTTTAGCAGAACTAATCACCGACTGTCGTCATACGGGAAGTAATAGCCGTTTAACACGATAATTCGTTTGCTTTAACTATCTGTTACTATGGTAACAGCGTCTTAAAGTTTATTATTACGAATGTAATAGAGGTTTTATTTGAATAGACGTTGCCATAGCAACAGAAAAATGTACCTATAATAGTTATTGTTAAATATTATGACATGTTTGTTACACCAGTCAATGAAATGTATTTAATAGTAAGAAAAAATGATTAAATCTTAAATACCGAAAATTACATATTACACAATATTGTGTAACATTGTTTGGTTCAACGTACAGTAGTTATTTTTTTGCCACAGAATTATAAACTTTACTGCGATGATGTAACATTCAAATTTGCTTAACTCGTGGGAATTTATCAAAAACTCTAGCTTCAAGGCCAGGCGCGATATAAAACATGATTCATTGCGTGATGGAACATTTTGTCTCTTTCTCACTTTGCGCTATTAGAATGGTTAGAAAGAGACACCACTATGTCTGGGTATTTTCGCAGCGGCAAAGAAAACATTGCTAATATATGGCGTGCCGTTTGTAAATATCACTGACAGACTGTAGGAACTGGTCAGTGGATTACTAGGCAGGAAGAACGGCACGCATGTTTTCGCATTAGTTATAAATACTTTTATATATAATCGTGATTATTTTATAAATTAAAATGTCTAGTGCAGTATTAAAATTATTAATTTTCACATCATACGTGTTGCTACAAGTGGACGCCGCGCGGATATTATGTGCATTCCCATTCCCAGCGGTCAGCCATCAGAATGTATTCAGAGCTTACAATAAGGAGATGGCGAAACGAGGACACGAACTGGTCATCATCACGCCAAATCCATACAAACCTGAAGAGAAACCTCCAGGTAATATCACAGAAATCGACGTCAGCCACACATACCAAATCCTCCTGAATCTCAAAGCTGACGGAGTGTTTGTTCCCAAGAGGGGCGTTATTATAGACAAGGATGGCATGACCTCAGAAGCGTCAGGCAGAAATATGATTAGAATGATGACTGAACAGTTCAACCACCCCGATGTGAAAAAGCTGATTGCTAATAGACATAATGAGAAATTCGATCTGGTGATTGTCGAAGCCCTGCCATACATTCAAATGGTGTATGGGTACTTATTCAACGCTCCAACAATTCTCTTCTCGTCTCTGATCGGATTCCCAGACCATTTCGAAACAATGGGAGCTGTGAGCCGGCATCCTCTCCTCTACCCTCATTTATACAAGCACAAATACCGGGATTTTAACTTCATTGAGAAAATACAGAATGTCATTGATGAAATTACGCTGCAGCGGAGGATGCAGCTTTGGGATCAAATAGAGAATGAGGAGTTGCAAAGAATCTTTGGAAAAGATGCGGTAACCGTAGAAGAATTGAAGGACCGTGCTGAAGTTCTGCTGCTAAATGCTCATGCTATTATGGGCAACAATAGGCCGGTGCCTCCTAATGTTGTTTATCTGGGAGCTGGATTACATCTGCAGCCTGTCAAAGAATTACCAAAGGTATGATATTATGAATACTATGAAAATTTTGCATCTAAGACTTGTTAGTAATTCTTAAGCATCTGTGCATAATTTAATTTACCAGAGTTACGTGATTGAATGACTAGATAATATTCTAGCTATTATAAAAAATACTTCTATATCTAATGTTATATTACTCGTAATTGAACATTTACAATCTTCCTTTGTTTTCGAGTAACAAATTGCATGAAGAACATGTAGTAGACAAAATTCTCACAAAAATTTTCCCATTCAAAGATGAGGCATACGTCAAACAACGTTAGTTGTTTCTTTAGGTAACTTTTTAAAGCTTCCGTTTTAATAATGGTAACGCATTCAAATAAAACGTGGTTAGGTGACCTTAGCAAGGTCATAGGAAAATTTTGTTACTAGCCAAATCCCACTAAATTAGCCAAGTTTTATTTCAGCTGTATCTAAGCTATGCATTTTATATATATTGAGATAATTGTATTAACTTAAAGTTCTTTTTCCTAGTCGATTTGTGGTACCCTCTTTATTTTTGCACTCCTATTATCCAAAGGTTGTCTATAAGAAATCGCTATATGACAGCCACTTGGACTTATTAAGTTTTAGTATTATTTATATAAAATAAATATCTTAATTACAAGAAATAGTAAATAAATGATTCCCTACTAAAGATCCATCATCATCATTATCATCAACAGCCAATGTTGGTCTACTGCTGGACATAGGTCTCCCCCAATGACTTCCACCGGGACCGGTTGGAAGCCGCCTGCAGCCAGCGACGTCCCGTGACCTTGACAAGGTCTACTAAAGATTATATAAAAAAAAAAATATTTCAACCACAGAAAATATTAATATTTAAATACTTTCCAGGATCTGAAAGCATACTTGGACGGATCCAAAAGGGGTGTAGTGTACGTCAGTTTGGGAACAAACGTTCCTACTTCTCTCATGGACAAAGATCTGCTTGACGCCTTCTTGAACGCTTTCGCTGCGTTGCCGTACGACATTCTGTGGAAACTCGACCAGAACAACATCCCTCCAGAAAGGCTTTCGAAGAACATCAAGATCGGCAAATGGTTCCCGCAGAGAGATATGTTGAGTGAGTTAGATTATTTTTATATTTATAGCCTAGTGAGAGCTGTTCGTAACTTATCATCAGATTTCGTGTCGTTACTTTGTCAAGAAAATTTAAAAAATATTATAAGTGGACAAAGGTCTAAACCCGCTTAATAGTAGGGAGGTTCATTCCCACAGTGGGACGTCTATGGGCTGACGGCTATAACATAGCATATATTACCTTTCCATCCTCAAAATATTTTATAATAAGCAATTCATATATTAAAAAAACGATCGGTCTTACTTACGTGTTTGAGGAAATTATCGTCCAAATAGGCTTTTAATAGAATTTATTACTAGTCAGTAACATATTGGGAATTCCAATTACGATTTGGAGTATTATGAACAGTACTATCAAAATTGTCGGTCCAAATATTCTTATTCAATTTAGATATGATTGTTGTTACAATTATATAAGGAAACACACATATTTCACTGTTTATAGACAAAAAAATCGTATCTATACAGATAATTTTGTAAGAATTAAATTTAAGGAAAATGAGTTCACTCAGGATTAAGAACGATAATTATGTGAAATAGTGGAGTTACATCAATCAATGTAATATGTATACTTTTGCACAAATGGAAATAAACAGACAGACTTTTTAACACCATACTAGTTCTAAATTAAGTTTCATGCGTTGCTACTGTCACACCATCATTATCAGCCTAAAGACGTCCTCTGCTGGACATAGGCCTCCCTCATGCCCCTCTCAAATTCTTATGCAATCCAGAAACATTTGTTTCGAAGTCCAATCTCAATGTAGGTTCAATATAGCTGAACACAGTGAACTTAATATTTCTTTCTTTCCAGTGCATCCAAACATCAAAGCGTTTGTAACACAAGGAGGCCTTCAATCAACGGACGAAGCTATCGACGCTCAAGTACCACTAGTCGGTATTCCCATGTTGGGAGACCAATGGTACAACACCCATAAATACGTTGAACTTGGTATTGGTGTTCAAATGGACTCGTTCACAATGAACGCTGATGATCTTTTGAAAGGAATCACAACGGCTGTTACTGACACTAGGTAAGTTAAAACTTTTGACTTTTGACAGCCCCGTGACGCAGTTGGCTAGACACCAGCTTGCGAAACGAGCGGCCGCGGGTTCGATCCCAGAAAAAGTTAGAAAAGTCATTCCAGTCTGGTAAAATAATATTAAAAATGCGCCTTGATCCAGAATTGGCATATGATAGCATGTATGGCAGATTTTAAATACGAGCTTTAGGAGCGGCCACGATTGTAGCCTCTAGTAAGGAATATTGCTGATGAAGAGTTTAACAGTTTTATAAAAGTTATCTTTTGAAGGAGTAGACCTCAAGAACTTACCTTAAGTAGCGAGTGTCTTCTTATTGAGGGAGAAATTTATAATAACTGTTTTACCTTTTATTTTCAGTTTCAAGAAGAACCTCAAGACATTGAGAGCAGTCTTGTACGATAGAACGGAGACACCGATCGAGAAGGCGGCGTGGTGGAGCGAGTACGTGATCCGTCACGGCGGCGCCAAGCACTTGAGGTCTCCAGCCGCCAACATGTCCTACCGCGAGTACTTCATGGTGGACTTCTTCCTCACCCTCGCCGCAGTAGCCTTTGTAGCAGTAGCACTAGTGGTAGTAGGATTATGTACTATTGTAAAACTATTCAAAGGTGACAAGAACAAGGGGAAGAAGGTGAAGAGAAATTAAAC
Organism: Cephonodes hylas; assembly: GCA_030295005.1. Classification (NCBI taxonomy): domain Eukaryota; kingdom Metazoa; phylum Arthropoda; class Insecta; order Lepidoptera; family Sphingidae; genus Cephonodes; species Cephonodes hylas. Next base: position 4,018,675 of record AP025385.1, read on the forward strand.
AAGACTGTATTAATGTATTTAATTTTGACGGGTAATTATAGCATTTTAATCTATGGTGTGTTTTATTTAATCACCTAACACAGGAATAGATGCATATTTGCACCAGCAATTCAACAGGAATGTATCAGTCAGTCCAAGCAGTGATGGCCTTGAGGTTTAGGCGTGCGGTCGAGAATCTCGGCGGTCGTGGGTTCGAACCCCAGGCACACACCTGTGACTTTTCGAAGTTATTTGTGTATACAGATTGAATTATCACTTGCTTTAACGCTATAGGAAAACATCATGATGAAACCTGCACACATAAAAGTTCTTAGGAATTTCTTAGGTGTGTAGTCCGCCAAGCCGCATTAGGCCAACGTGGTGGACTATGGCTTAAACCAGAGGGTTTAAGGGTGTGCCACTGCAACTATAAGGATTAAATAATATAAATGCGAAAATAACTCTGACAGACTGTTACACTTCATACATATAGAAACGACAAAGGGTACTTTTAGCATGTAAAATTGATCAGGGTCTAATACAATCAAAACACATTTACCAAACATTGCTCAGAAATGTATGTCAGGCGTAATTGATACTTACACTATATACATTTAGAAGGTCTTTTTCCAAGGTTACCTAGTAGTAATCACATCATTTATGTATATTGAAATTTTAACACATACATTATATGTACGTACCCTGACGCCTACTGTCTCCGTCTATCTGGACAGACGTGCATTTCTTCATCCACATTTCGTCAATTTAGTTTTTTTCGATCGTAATAGGAAACGAACTTATTGCCGTCTCTTGGGCATATTAGCAGACTCTGAGCTGATACTAAACATTCCTCATGGAAAAATCCAGCAACACTGACTAAATCGGGAATCAAACTAAGGACCTTAAGCTCGCAAAGCACTTGTACCACAAGGTCATAAGGCAGTCAATTGAAAGACACAGTAAATTAACACATCTGTAGTATTTTTTTAGCAAATGATGACTCATCATTGTAGTGTATGTTAATCTTTTATGTCAGTATTATAGTAAAATAATCGCTTTTATTGACAAAATAAAGTACTGATAATAACAGATTTTTGAATAGTACTCTGTTCTTCTGACGATTTTACTTATCATCATATTTTACCTGAAATATCTGCTTTATAGCCAAAACATAATACTGAAATTCGTCTGATACGAACAGTATTATCACTTACTAAATATGATACACGAAGTCAAAATTAATTGTGTCTCTTTCGCACTTCGCACAAGTTATATTGATAGAAAGAGACACCAATAAGTTATGTCATATTCGTGCGCGCAAAAATTAGATTTGTTATCACATGTTCCGTTTGTAAATATGATTGACAGACAATAAAAATTCGTCAGTGGAAAAATAGGTAGAGGAAGAACAGCCCGCATGTTTAAGCAACAGTAAAAAAATATTCAATAAAACGTAGTCATAATTTCATGAATTAAAATGTTTGATGCAGTATTAAAATTGTTAATTTTCACATCATATGTGTTGATACAAGTGGACGCTGCGAGGATATTATGTGCATTCCCATTCCCAGCGGTCAGCCATCAGAATGTATTCAGAGCTTACAATAAGGAGATGGCGAAACGAGGACACGAACTGGTCATCATCACGCCAAATCCATACAAACCTGAAGAGAAACCTCCAGGTAATATCACAGAAATCGACGTCAGCCACACATACCAAATCCTCCTGAATCTCAAAGCTGACGGAGTGTTTGTTCCCAAGAGGGGCGTTATTATAGACAAGGATGGCATCACGTCAGAAGCTTCAGGAAGGAATTTAATAAAGATGATGACAGAACAATTCAACCATCCCGAAGTAAAAAAGCTGATTGCGAATAGACATAAGGAGAAATTCGATTTGGTGATCGCCGAAGCCTTGCCATACATCCAAATGGTATATGGCCATTTATTCAATGCTCCAACGATTCTGTTTTCATCTCTTATTGGATATCCACACCATTTGGAAACAATGGGAGCCGTGAGCCGACATCCACTCCTTTACCCTCATATATACAGGCATAAATACCATTATTTCAGTTTCTTTGACAAAGTACAAGCTGTCATTGATGAAGTAAAGCTCAAACTTAAGTGGGACTTTTGGGATGAAATAGAAAATGAGGAATTGCGAAGAATCTTTGGAAAAGATGCGGTAACAGTACCAGAACTAAAAGACCGTGCTGAAGTACTACTGCTAAATGCCCACTCTATTATGGGGAACAATAGGCCGGTGCCACCTAATGTAGTTTATCTGGGAGCTGGATTACATCTGCAACCTGTTAAAGAATTACCAAAGGTTTGTAATGAATTTATATTTCCACATTCCAATGTCTTTTTAATTTTATTGTTTAAACTTTCAGCGTAATTATATTGAAATTTGAAACACGTTTGAAAACGTTCTCGAAATTGATCAATCACGGAACACGTATGTACATTGAGCATTACATTGATAATAATCTGAATAGATGCAATTTTTATGCGGGTAGAAAGGTAGTTGAAGAAATCATTTAAATCTCCATCCATTTATAATATATTGGTAGTAATGTCAAAAGAGGTTTATGGTAGCATTTTACATCCAAATGATTTTTTAGATTTACTATTTTACTTCAAAAAATTCACTATTCAAATAACATACAAAAAGAGTTGATTATAGCTATTAAAGTATTTTTACAGGACCTAAAAGCGTACTTGGATGGATCCAAAAGGGGTGTAGTGTACGTCAGTTTGGGAACAAACGTTCCTACTTCTCTCATGGACAAAGATCTGCTTGACGCCTTCTTGAACGCTTTCGCTGCGTTGCCGTACGACATTCTGTGGAAACTCGACCAGAACAACATCCCTCCAGAAAGGCTTTCGAAGAACATCAAGATCGGCCAATGGTTCCCGCAGAGAGATATGTTGAGTAAGTGATATTGATGTATGACAAAAAGAGAAAAAAAAAAACATTAAAGTCTCAAGTGCAAGGAAAAACATTAGTTTTTTGGTTGCATAGAGATAGACGAATTCAGTTTCAATGTTCAGCAAATAACTTTGACAAATATTTTAAGACAAAGGAAAATTAAAGTTATAAAGAACGAAGGTTGATAACATAAGGTTTAGTATTTGGATTACCAAAGAGGACAATAATTCCATCGATACTACTGCCCGCATTTTATACCGATAAAATTTATTGCATAATCGATAAGAAGTTCCTAAATTAGCGACCACTGACATGATCCGAAAAGACTGTTTCAACATATCATTCAATTTCATTGTAGGTTTTTTAATGGTTTGAGTAGTATTGTAAATTTCTTTAAATGCGGATTTATTATCAGAAGATAGTATGTGAAAGGGGATATGAAAAAGAAAGGGGTGACTGAAGACATGACGGCTGACAGAGATATTTGGAAGGAAAAACATACTGCGCCGAACCCAAATAGAGTTGGAAAAAGGGCAAGTGGAGTGGCGGATTTATTTATCAGAAATATTTGTTTTATTATCTTTTCAGTGCATCCAAATATCAAGGCGTTTGTGACGCAAGGCGGCCTTCAATCGACGGACGAAGCTATCGACGCTCAAGTACCACTAGTCGGTATTCCCATGTTGGGAGACCAATGGTACAACACGAATAAATATGTAGAACTTGGTATTGGAGTTCAAATGGATTCGTTTACAATGAACGCTGATGATCTTTTCAATGGAATCACGAAAGCTGTTACTGATCCTAGGTAATAAATTGATATTTTAGACTCTGTATGCAATTTGTGAAATGATAACATCAGTGCCGGTACTTCAATAGAAGTCCAAAAGCATTGCACAGTATTGTGCAATGTCTAGATTATAATTGTTTATTGTGAAGTCAGGATATTTTAATTTCAATTTAAATTGCTTTTGTTATATAGACATTCAACGGTTATTTTTTTGGAATTAAATTATTTGGACTTTTTCAATACAAACTGGGCTTTCGGGTGTCTATGGAAGTACCGCCACTTGAACCGGATGAATTTCTAAACAGTTAGAGGGATCTGTATTTATTAATTGTGTTTTCGCTAGGGTTTTTCTACCTTTACGCAACAGAGATTGATGTGCTCGTATTGCCATTTTTAAAAGATTCTTTGCTGCTAGTGCGAATATTGGTATAGAAAAACTTAATAATAGGCCTAATGGTACCTGGGTTTTAATGCATTACCACTCACACTGATAACAATGTAATAAGTTATACATACCTCGAAAAAAAGAGAACTTCTGACCACAGACACACAAAAATTTGAATAAAAATACAGTAATTCTAGTAAATGTTCTTAAATATTTTATTTATATTCACGAAGCTCATCAATTTTTTTATCATAGTTTCAGAAAAAACCTTAAGAAACTTCGAGAAGTATTATACGATAGAACAGAGACGCCGATCGAGAAGGCGGCGTGGTGGAGCGAGTACGTGATCCGTCACGGCGGCGCCAAGCACTTGAGGTCTCCGGCCGCCAACATGTCCTACCGCGAGTACTTCATGGTGGACTTCTTCCTGACCCTCGCCGCAATAGCCTTTGCAGCATTAGCATTAGTTGTAATAGCTTTAAAATCTATCGTAAAATTGTTCAAAGGTGACAAGAAGAAGGTGAAGAAAAATTAGATTGAAAAGATCGTATTAAAGTATTTTAGTATAAGTACGTGTGGTGGGTTTGGCTAGACAAAAGCTTGTGAAACGAGAGTTTGTTCATTTTCGCTCCTGGACACTGGACATTTGTTGGATTCAAAAATATTGGCATCCAGCCTAGAATTTCGAAAGACAGTAAAGTCTCTAGCAGTATCTAATACTCATGTCATAAGACTTGTATCTTATGGTGTTATCAGAACTATGAATTTGTGAATTTCTACGAGTAAATATATTTTTTGAGGTATATTTTGTTTTTTTATGCCCCTAATTAGGGGCTCTGATATGCTTTCACTCCTAAACCACTGAACCGATTTAATAGTTTTGATATGGAGATACAGAGAGATGGCAAGACACAAAGGTATTTTTTTATAGAATTATACTGGGACAAAATAGGGCAACATGCAATATGAAATGCATTCATGATTATTGCTCAGAATGTTAGAAAAAGCGTTGCTAACTTATTACGAATTTTATAACAGGAAAATTTTTATTTATTGTTCCCATGCGATGAGCACAAGATTTAAAATTACGACGCAGCAAGTTCTCTAACATCATCATCATATGACCCATTGGCAAGGGCTTCCTCTACCATTGAGAGGGTTTAAGCCATACTGCTCAAGACCGGGATGGTTGGCGCTTTCTTGGGGAGGCCTACGTTCAGCAGTGGACGGCGATTGATTGAAGCCATACTCCACCCCGCTGGCCTAGTGCGGGTTGGCGAATTACAAACCTAAGAAATTCCTAAGAACTTTTCAGTGTGCATTATTACTAATAGTTCACAAAACTAACAAAACAATCTTACTTGATTTTTTACAAATTTTAGTACTTTTAGGCTTTTATTACCGTTTAAGTCTTTACGGAATGTTTATCGTTGATACTGAAAATAATCTTGTTTATTGCCAACATTTTCAAATATTATGCAACAAAAATACGTAATGATAACCTTACTACAGAGTACTATTAAGGTAGTGTTTTGTATTATTTCAACGGATGGAAATGGATTATTTCATATAAATAAATGTATAATAAAATTTGATTTTCCCCGTAAGTTCTAGTTTCTCTGAGTATTTGTACTTTGTAGCTTACCTATTCACGTACCTTTACAGACACTTTAAATAATATTTTTATACATTAAATTAGGAGCCACGGACATTTTCGGCAATCACGTTTTAATATTTAGTAGTTGCATTACAATAGGAAAGGCATGAAAGCACCAAGTAAATCTCAGGGCTATATTTTATAACATTGAAAATATGTAATGACTATATGAATAAATAGTAAAATATTTTATTCTTTTAATTTTGTCGCATTCGGATAAAAACTTGTTTTAAAATAATTTTTCCTTATAAGTTTATAGCGTTGTTTTTTTAACTAAAAAAATAAGTTTTCCTACAATAATGTAACATCAGCTTCAACTACACGTTTAGACGAAAGGCATGATTCTTAAGCAAAAAAAACTGCGAGATGCGTTTCAGTCCCACAGTCGACAGGAAACAAATATTTGTGGTTGAATTTCGTGTAACAATATTACCCCATGGCGTGGGGCTTCGTGCTCAGCGAACCAAATAAAGCGTTGACTGGCGCGAAATTGCTGCAGTTTTGTAGAAACACTAGCAAATTTTACTACACAGCGTCACAATTGAGATCTTGTTCATGTCATGGTTGACAATGGAGCTGTACTTTTTTCTGGTAGGTGTATTTTTATACTGAATGTATTCAGACCGTGATCGGAAGCGAAGGCAGGTAATCGCTATAGTCAGTACTCTAACACTTTGCTCGACTAAATCGAATCCTGGACCTCTACGTCGCACGGCACATACCTACTTTTGCCGCGAGACCACGAGGCAGTCTGTAAAGATCTTGTTATGATGAAAAACGTTGAATATTAGTAGTATGTTGGATGTAACGCCTAAGAATTCATCAACTTATTTGCTACAACGAGAGCCTTTACTATTTATATAAATTGGTCGGAAACACAAGTAGCGATAAGTGATTGCAGATATGAATCTTTTCGGGTAATATAGGCGTGAGTGCTCATGACTTATCTTTTATCTAGTTATGACATAATGTTTCTTTAAACTTCTAAATTTATGAACAACTGATAAATTCAATGAATTTTGTAGTAATTAGTTTGATAATATTTCTCAGAAAGTTTTTAGTGACAACCTTATCAAGAGATACGACGTTCTAAAAATACCCGTAATTATAAAACTATAATGTGAATAGTTTTTGGCAATTATTTTTCGAGGTTATATTATTGGTTCCGTAAAACTCTTCAGCAAAATCGTTTTAGCTATAGTTAACATTTAATACCAAGCTTAGCAGGTTATTTAAAGACCTTTTATAAAGGAAAAACGGTGTCAATTACTTTGATAAAACTCAGAATTTAATCTATTTACAATTTATAATCTGTATTAAAGCGATAACAATCTATTACAAACGTGCGGATATAAAATACAGGTGAATGGAAAAGCAATTATGAACTTTAAATTGTCAAATTCAAGTTTTAATAAACATAAACACTTAAGCATCAAAACAGAAGAGTTTTAATCCCTATTGAACAGAATCAGTTTGTCTCTTTTTTCTACATTTGCTATCCGTATGTTAGAAAGAGATATCGAGATCCATAGATAGTATCTCGTCTAAAAATGTTCATATTTTTATCAACCACCAGGTTTTGTATATAAGTAGTAGTGCCATCAAAGCAACATAACTTACAGTGTTCAACTTTCAAGTGACTTAAACCAGTATAAATTTAATAGTAAAAATGTTAATTTTTACTTACGTCACTTTGCCTATACTATTCTTGACAGTAAATGTAGAATCAGCTAGGATATTATGTGTTTTTCCATTTCCTTCAATCAGTCATCAGAACGTGTTCAAAGTCTACAACCAGGAGATGGCAAGGCGTGGACACGAATTGGTTATAATCACACCAAGTCCTTATCTACCTAAAGACAGATCACCAGATAATATTACCGAGATTGATATCGGTCATATATACAAAGGTTACATGAATAAAAGAAAAACAGTGTTTTACAGAGGTGTTATAACAGATATGGATGGACTTACCGCAGAAGAACCAGCAAGACCGTTTATAAAGATGATGTCAGAAGCATTCAACAGCCCTGAAGTGAAAAAACTTATCGAGAATAGACACAAAGAGAAATTCGATTTGGTTGTCGTCGAAGCATTGACGTACATGCAGATAATGTACGGGTACATGTTCAATGCTCCTACAATATTGTTCTCATCATTGTATGGTTTCCCAGACCATTTTGAGACGATGGGAGCTGTGAGCCGTCATCCGATACTTTACCCTCATTTATATAAGCATAAGTATCGAGATTTCACTTTCTTGGAGAAGGTAAAGAGCGTCTATGATGATTATAAGATGTGGCACAGAGCTCCTTTGTGGGATTCAATGGAAAACGAAGCTATGAAAGCAGTTTTCGGCGAAGAAGCCTTATCTGTAGACCAGTTGAAAGAACATGTTGATATGCTATTTTTGAATGCACATACTATTATGGGAAATAACAGACCAGTACCACCAAATGTTATTTATTTGGGAGCTGGATTACATCTGCAGCCGGTTAAGGAATTGCCAAAGGTAATAATTAATTCATTTTTTGTACGTAAATACTGCACGGTAGGGACAATGCTGTACAAAACTTGGGCGAAGGCCACGATGACATGTTTATATGTTTCATTATTTCATTCATCATCCACCTATGTGCTATTGCTGGGCACGGTTTTCCTCTACTTCTGAGAAGCGTGAGGCCTGGCACTAGTCACCATGATAGATTGGTGCTTAATGAAAGAAAAAATGTATTGTATACCGAATCTTTTTTATGAGTCATTAGATTTTTTATTAATCATATCATTATAATTATATTATAGGATTTGAAAGACTATCTAGATAGCTCGAAGACAGGAGTGGTATACGTCAGTCTCGGAACAAATGTTTTAACATCAAATATGGACGAAGAACTTTTGGATGCATTCCTCAACGCATTCGCAGCGTTGCCATATGATTTCTTGTGGAAACTAGACAATAACAATATACCAGCTGAAAAAATGCCAAAGAACCTGAAGGTTGATAAATGGTTTCCGCAAAGAGATCTGTTGAGTAAGTTAAAAGTTTACATAGAATAATTTTACACGAAATTGGTCAAATTTAGCATAGTTGTGTCGATACGTCGTACCCATTTCAGACATTTTTTTATTATACATTTTTAAGTTTTTTCTACTAAATCAAAATCAACCTTGTGAGAGCTTCTACAACAAGTCTATGTATGTAAACTTATCAATCCGATAAATTTACATGAATAAATAAATAATGTCAAAAATCAGTGTTTTTAACCATAAAATGATCGTGGAGCACCAAATTTTTACCTCTTTTTTAAAATCGATGTCTATAATGTTAAGACGAAAGAAAAGCAGGATCAATAAACAAAATAGCTACGATATATGTCTTTTGTTTCCTTATAGTGCATCCTAACGTCAAAGCATTTGTGACACAAGGAGGTATGCAATCGACAGACGAAGCTATAGATGCTCAAGTGCCAATGGTCGGTATTCCCATGTTGGGAGACCAATGGTACAACACCGATAAGTACGTGCAGCTCGGAATTGGAGTTCAAATGGACTCATTCACCATGAATGCTGATGACCTCATCAATGGGATTAAAGAAGCTTATGATAATCCGACGTAAGATACTGCTATTTTTAATAACATTTAAATAAACGACTTTATTGGACTGATAGTAGCTATATAATCAATATTGTCTTTGGTTAGTCAGTTTGGTTAGTAAAATAAGAAGAAATACATACATTTACTTTACCTGATATCGCCGATGACTAAGTTAAAGATGCTTTTAATGTCAATGTGAAATAATTTAAAAAAACTGCACTTCATCATCTCCAGCCCATGTAGGTCCTACTGCGGGGCACTGGCCTCCTCTACCATCGAGAGAGTTAATGGCTCAGTCTAAATTCTTAAGAATTTATCGGGGTGTGCAGGTTTCATCACGATGTTTTCCTTCACCGGTAAAACAAGTGATAATTCATTGTGAATAAACAAATAACTTGGGAAAGTCGGAGGTGTGTGCCTATACCTCGAGGCCATCACTACTTTATTTTCCGACATAGATGCATAAAATTGTATTTAATCTATGATGAACTATAATCTTTTCAGATTCAAGGAAAACTTGAAGAAACTTAAGGATGTTATGTATGACTCTAAGCAAACGGCAGTGGAGAAGGCGGCGTGGTGGAGCGAGTACGTGATCCGTCACGGCGGCGCCAAGCACTTGAGGTCTCCGGCCGCCAACATGTCCTACCGCGAGTACTTCATGGTGGACTTCTTCCTGACCCTCGCCGCAACAGCCTTTGTAGCAGTAGCAATAGTGGTAGTAGGATTATGTTCTATTGTAAACTATTGAGAGAAGACACTAAGATAGTTAAGGAAAATTAAGTCGTTTAACGTAGGTGTATATGTTGCTAAAATGTTTGGTGAAAATAAATATTTTAAGCATTTGATTATTTTGTAAAAACTTCTAGAAATATGATTTGGATGGTGGAACCGAAACATTGATCAGAAATAAAAATAGTCAGATAAATAAAGGCAGAAAATTACCAAGTATTAACAAAACAATTTGTTATATATTTCTTTTACTACAACATAAGATAGTAGCAATTGCAAATACTAATTTAGAGCAACGTAATAAGACTCATATTCTTTATTTATTTATGTTACTATAGTAGCATTATACACGACAATATTAATACCATACTGTAACTACGGCCCCTGCTTCTTTGTGCTAGACAATACAAATTCAAAACAATAGCTCTTATATTTAAATCCGGTGCTATGCGACATTACATATTCTGGAAGTCTACACATCGTTTATACGAGAATGCACACTGAAGCTCGCCTCACCACAGCGCAACTGGGCGCGAAAATACCATTTGATGCAGCATTTACACTTTCGATAGAATTTTTCATTTAATAAAACTGTGGTTTCGGGGATTTATTGAGCTTCATTTTATCCGCGATATGGATAGCACGAACCTTTTTAGTTTATTATGGAAAAATGTTTCACTATTTTCTGATACTGTAGCGCCTTATCATGTTTGAAAATTGACGGTTATTTTAGGGCTATCTTTTACATTTATTCTGTTTTCAAATCTAAGTTTTAGATTTCTACACAGATTTACGTAAAAAAATATCTTTACATTATGCAACTGAGTAATAACATTTCCGAAATCAGTTCTGATACTAAAAACCCGATAGGTTAAAGAAAAGATGGATACTGTACATGCGAGGCGATATGAAAGAAGAAGGGTGAATGAAGACATGGGATTATTAAGGAAGTTTGGAAAATAAAAATTGCACCCAACCTAAATAAATTTAGATACAGAAGGGGGCGAAAGAATGAAATAACATTTTGCCTCACCCATGAGGTAAGAGAACTAAGTTTTTTATAAAAGCTAAATTAAATAGATGCTAAAAAAATGTATGAAAGGTAAATTATAAATGTATATTGTGTGTACACATTTTTCCTTTTTATCGTGTATTTAATGTCTTCAAAGTCTTCAAAGAAATAAATCTTCATGACAATAATTTTCTTTGATTTATAACAAAAATAATCTTGTTCAAGAAATCCCGTGAGAACCTCGAAAACTGTTACACTATAAATTCTGCTTATGATTTTATTTATTTTCTTCATATTTTTTGCGCATGTCAATGACCTGCTGCCTATAATCCTCGCCTTGATTACTTCATGGAAACTTTGTCAAAAGAATTTTTTGATAAAATGTTACCATATTAAATCGTGACTGAATTGAGTCACTACTTATCTAAGGTGTGCGGGTTCAATCATCATTAATGTTTTCCTTCACCGTTAAAACAAGTGATAATTCCATGTCAATTACATTACTCCGTAAAGTCAAAAGTCTGTGCCTAGGGTTTGAACCTACAATCGGCGAGATACCAAACCACGTGCCTGAGCCTCGAGGCCTTTAGGCTGGGTTAGTAAGTGTAGTCACTTTTTTGGTGAACCACACTTTTTTGGTGTAACACGAATGCTGTGCTGCGAATATTCGTCACATTCCGATGAGGTATATGCGGCGTGTTCAGCCAGCGCGTGGCTCTGCGGCCGATGCGGTGTAGCTTCTACAAAATGCATAGAAGTGGCTTAGATGGAATTTCATACAAGGCACTACGAGTTAAAACCGAAAATTTACGTCTAGCTAACACTAGTGAATACTTCATAAGACTACTAGGTTTTGTCAGGAATGAGTTTATAAAAAAAGGAGTTTATGACTTTAGTAAAAGTTAATTAAATCGGTTAGTAATTTTGGTTAATAATTCGGTTAATAATTGCACTGTAGTTTTTCCACCCTCTCAATGGTAGAGAAAGCGGTGAACAACGGTGAAACGTATATGGACTGATGTTGATGATGATGATGATGATGTTATGAGTGAATCACCAATCAACAATCACAGCTATATTCCTCCAACAGACTAATCGACTATATTATTAATATTGATTTTAATTTAACCATGCTCTATATATCAGAGACTAATGACAATTGAATCGTTGTCATTCCATACGGTTGGCAATGGCCAATGAACTTAACCATGTGTAATAGTACTGATAATAGAATATACTCCGTAAACAAACAAAATAAAGTCTATTTTCCCCTGGCTGTTAGATTTGCAACACGCGGTATGAGTCATCTAAGTTCAGCCTTGATACGCTAGTGTAAATAGCGTATTATAATCGTGAATAACGGCAATGAAAAATGAATCTTATGTACAGGAAATTAAGTTTGTTTTTCAAAATAAATATCCGAAGTTAATATGTTCCGGAATAATACTACAAGGTTACAATTCACTATTTTTGTTTATATGCACACTAAAAACTTCACGATTATTAAAATAAAAAAATAAGCATAGTAACTGAAAAAAATCTATATTGTCAGCATGCAATAAAGAAGTGTATAAGTATTTAATAACACTCGTAAATATTGGAATATCAGCTATCAATATAAAAGATATTTTATCTTCATACTTGTAAAGTGCTCACATATTACACAATAAGGTGTAATGCGGTTAACTGAATAAATATGACTTAGTTACAAGCAAATTTCGACCTTAAACTTGAATTATTAAGTTCTAATCCATTTATCATTATATTAAATTTGAAGGCGACAAAAATATCCAAGTCGTAAACAGACACGGAACACAATTTTAATAGAACCAAAGTCAGATTATGTCATACTGTGACTATCCTTATCGCTCTCATGATTTCAACGATAGTTAGAAAGAGAGGACGTGATTAGTGTATTTCCTCTAGATGTTAAATTTGTTATCACACTATTCATTTATAAATAGTAGTCAGATTGTAAAAAACAAACCGATGTGCGAACTCAACGACTTGACGCGCGTTTTCCTAAAAAAGTATAAATTTATAAAAGAAAATGCTACATTCAGTGATTTTGCTGATAGTGGCATCTGTGGTCGTGTATGTGGATTCTGCTAGGGTATTATGTGTGTTCCCATTCCCAGCAATAAGCCATCAGAATGTGTTTAGAGCTTACAGCCAGGAGATGGCTAAACGAGGACATGAATTGGTAATTATCACACCAAATCCATATCTACCGAAGGACAGACCACCAGATAATGTCACGGAGATTGACACCAGTTATATATATAAAGGGTACCTGAACTTTAAAAAGAAGAGAGTGTTCCACAGAGGGGTTATAACAGATATGGATGCGCTTACCGAAGAAGAACCTGCAAGACCATTAATTAGGATGATGTCTGAACCATTCAACAATCCTGAAGTGAAAAAACTCATTGAGAACAGACATAAGGAGAAATTCGATTTGGTCGTCGTAGAGGCATTGACGTACATGCAGATAATGTACGGGTATATATTCAATGCTCCCACGATTCTGTTCTCGTCTTTGCATGGCTTTCCAGACCACTTCGAAGCGATGGGAGCGGTGAGCCGACATCCGATGTTATACCCACATTTGTACAAGCATAAGTATCGCAATTTCACATACCTGGAAAAAGTAATGACCGTCTACCACGACTTCAAATTGTGGTACAGAGCTTATGTTTGGGATAAGATAGAAAATGAGGATTTGAGAAGAATTTTCGGTAAGGAATTTGTGCCAGTCGAAGAGCTAAAGAATCATGCTGACATGCTGCTGTTAAACGCTCATCCTATAATGGGAAATAACAGACCAGTTCCACCTAATGTAATTTATTTGGGAGCTGGTTTACATCTGCAGCCCGTGAAAGAATTGCCAAAGGTAACATTATCTTTTAGTAGAATTAGCGGTAATGCAAACGACTTGTTTTACAGTAGACAGTAAATGTCATTTGAACACGCAACAGTTGGAGTAATGCAAAATTTGTTTTCGCGCATTTCCTCAACTCTGCTGCTTTGAAAAAATAATTTGGCAAGAATGTTTAAAGACATTAAAGAAGTATCATTTTTTTTTTGCAAAAATGATTCCCGTTTACTGCACTAGTAGAAATGACGTTTTCGTTTAATAGCAAACATTCATTATATTAACAATGTAAAAGTGTTTTTTTTTCTTTAACGCTTATAACGCTCGACCGATTTTACTTACTTTTCTTAAAAATATGAATAGAACTATCGAAAATGACAATGCTTATTGAGTAACTATTTGAACTAGAAATATCGGCAAACAGGAAAATTTCTTCCTTTTGTTTGAATCCAATCGTGTGAATAATGCACTGAATATTGAACAGGTGTTACCATCAGGCGCCGCGTTCAAACGTAGAGTTATGAGAAACGTCATATGCGATATTTTGTCGATTTTTAAGGCTTCATACTATGAGCTTGTGCCTCAGTGACGAATCAGGCTCCTTCTAAGAAAAACGGGCCCTTTCAAGCAATAATGGCTTCATATGTAATGTACACCTCATAGTTTCTAGAATGCCCACAGTTCTCTTTAATGGTTACTTAATAGATCAATAGAATTATTAAAGTTTCGATAATCTTTACCAATTTGACAGCCTCGTGACACAGTTGGCTGTACACATTAACCAGCTCGCGAAACAAGCGGTCGCGGGTCGGATTCCACCACGAAACAAATATTTATGTGATCTACAAACAATTGTCTCGGGTCTGGGTGTTTGTGAGACCGAAAAGTCTCTCGTAGTTTCTGATACCCACGACACAAGACTTGTCGTATCTTAATGTAGGGTCGGGATTATGTTTGTAACTGTTAGGTGTATTTATTGTAATAAGTAAAGGTATCTAAACCAATATTTCATGTGTTTCAGGATCTGAAAGCCTATTTAGACGGCTCAAAGACAGGAGTCGTGTACGTCAGTCTCGGTACAAATGTTCTGACTTCAAATATGGACCAAGATCTTTTGGATGCCTTTTTGAATGCATTCGCAGCATTGCCATACGACATTTTGTGGAAACTGGACAAAACAGATATTCCTGCTGAAAGGATTTCCAAGAACGTCAAAATCGACAAATGGTTCCCTCAAAGGGATATGCTGAGTAAGTGGAATCATACATTCACAACTATACTACAGGGGGTCAGACAGAAGTTTTTTCACCCGTATTTCACAAATTATTTTATATGGTCCACGTAATGGGATGGAAAAACGACAATAGTTTTTCGGACACATTGCCAAACTGCGTGCTGGCATAATGTTGGCTTTAGATTAAATATTTATATTTGCTATGTCTTTATTATGATCACCATCACTGAAAAAGAAACAAATCAAAACAATGTTTTGTGTACTTTCCAGTGCATCCAAACATCAAAGTATTCGTGACACAAGGAGGTATGCAATCGACAGATGAAGCTATAGATGCTCAAGTGCCACTAGTCGGTATCCCCATGCTTGCTGATCAATGGTACAACACCGATAAGTACGTCCAGCTCGGAATTGGTGTCCAGATGGACTCGTTCACCATGAATGCTGATGACCTCAGCAGCGGGATTAAAGAAGCCTTCGATAATCCTACGTAAGAATTTCTATTTAATATTTCTGAACTTTTGCTGTACATTTCTGTCAGGGCCAAAGTTCTAGTTTTAGTTTCTCACCGCCCATTCTGTTCTGAAAATGTGTTGTACCCGTTTACCTACTATAAAAGTTAGTTGTATGTTTTCTTACATTACCAGGTCTATCACAAAGATGTATCTTCTTATTTTTTAATAATATTGTAAAACTTATTTAAACTACGTTGTTATAATCATTCAATTTGAGTAACAAAAATTTCATAATATTTTTAAAAAATTGATTAAAAATTGTTTCATATACCAGATATTTGTTTTTTTCAGTTTCAAAAAGAACTTGAGGAAGCTCAGACAAGTTATGTACGACTCGAAAGAGACGCCGATCGAAAAAGCAGCGTGGTGGAGCGAATACGTCATTCGTCACGGAGGAGCCAAACACCTGAAATCTCCTGGCGCCAACATGTCTTACTACGAATATTTCATGGTAGACTTCTTCCTGACGATCGCTGCCATAGTCTTTGCAGCTCTAGCTTTAGCTGCAATAGCTTTGTGCTATATCTTAAAGAAAATTAAAGGAGACAAAAAGAAAATGAAGAAGAATTGAAATGAATGAAAATTGAGTAATAAATTATATAAACAGCCCATACTCGTCCTATTGCTGGGCACGACCCTCCTCTATTTGCGAGAGAGCTTTAGTCCACAACGCTGGCCTAATGCGTATGGGCGGCTACACATAATTATTGAGAGATGTTTTATTTTCATTAAACCGAATAGCTCAATTAATAATAAATATCAACAGGAATTTACGTTAAATGTGACACCCACTCTATGCCTCCGATCTCTCCAGTCCAAGGCCGTCATTTGTGTTACTACTTTATTTAAAGTTATTTATACCAAAGTTGTTTTTATTATGGTGTACAATAAGGAATAAATAAATTAATAGCTCATACAGTTTACAGATAGTAATTCTTTATTGATTTTTATTTATTTATTTAACTTCATTGTACATACAACACTTAAGCTAAGGAGTACAAAATATAAGTGAAGTACAATGGGCGGCCTTATCGCGCAAAGCGATCTCTTACAGGCAACCAAACAGGCATGAATTTGCAGGAAGAGAGATGAAAGGTAGTTGAAGTTAAATAAGAGACATATAGTGAATTGAAATAAATAAATATTCATAAATATATGAAAATATACAAACATACATACTGACATATTCCTTCAATTATCGGACAAGTAATAGTCTTTAAGCAGTTTTTTAAAAGATGACAGTGACTTAGCTCTTCTTATTGACACTGGGAGTGAGTTCCACAGTCTGGTAGCTTGGACGGTGAAGGAACTGTCTATAAAAGTAGTAGAGTGTACTGGCGTTTTCAGTTTTAAATTATCTGACGACCTCAAGGATCTAGAATGGGAGTGTTGTAGAAACTGAAAACGGGATTTAAGATAGAAAGAAGTGGCAGGATTGAAAAGTATGTTATAAAGAAGAGAGAGAACGTGGGTATTCCGGCGAAATAAAATAGATAACCACTTGAGATGAGTACGAAATTCGGAAACGTGATCATATTTGCGCAAGCCAAATATGAATCTGATGCAGAAATTTTGATGTCGCTCAAGTTTGTTTAATTGTTCTTCAATGAGATCTAGATAGCTGACATCCGCATAATCAAGGGTAGGGAGAAGTGCTTGTGCAAGCGTAATTTTAGTGGTAATGGGCAGAAAGTTGCGTAATCTCTGCAAGGATCTGGCATAAGCAAAAAGTCTAGGGCTAACCTCACGCAACTGTGGACCCCAAGACATGGATCTGTCGAGGCGCAAACCAAGGTTTTTACGGTATCGCTGTATGAAATTTTGACACCATCACAAGACACCGCGGGCAAATCGGACTAGTTCAGTTTGGCTACCATTCTAGGGCTACCTATTATAATAGCTTTTGTCTTGGATGGGTTAACCATTAAGCCATGGGATCTACTCTATTCACAGATGCGTGCTATATCACCGTTAACCGTAGAAACTGCCTCGCATGATTATTGCAGATTTGAAGATAAAAAAGGTTATCTGCTATTAGAACAAAAAATAGATCATTGAAATTAATTTATTGTTATACATATTTTTACGAAAGAGTTTTAATAGCAATTTGAATGCGCCCAGAGTGATTTTCGAAGACTGATGTTATTTTTAATGTCTAATGTAACACTGTTGAAGGTATTTTTTGTGATTTTAATAAAAATAATGAATATACAACAAAGTGTCAGTGATTTTAAATTTGTTTAATTTGTATCATGTCGCTGGCTGTAGGCGGCTTTCGACCGATCCCGGTGGAAGTCATTGGGGGAGGCCTATGTCCAGCAGTGATGATGATGATGATGCATTTTTATCACCTAGTTTTAACAAAATCATTGTAAAAATTTCTGATTTCCTGACAAACGTGTTATTTGGGTAAACCTCAATTCGTTATAAAATGCTCTAAAAGTAAAGAAATAATTGCGTTTTATTCTATAACTTCTTGTCTTCTTGTCAATATCTACGTGAATACCACACAACGAGATACGTAGGTACTTAATACCAATCCACTTCAAACCTAAATTAACACATAACTATGAATGGTGAAAATAATTTAAGAGTTTTCCTAAGTAAAATTATATATTACTTAAAAGTCAGTTAAATTATTATGATAAAATAATGTAGTTACAACTACTGTAGTTTGTGGAGTTTGTGTCAACCGGTATTTTTTAGCGAGTGTTTATAATCATCGTAACTATTATTACTTGTCAAGATTTCTATAATCTAAAACCAAAATTATTTTTAAAAACTCTTTTTTCATACAGAGTGTATTCAGACCGTGATCGGAAACTGGGGCAGGAAATAGCTAAGGTGATTACATACCCCCTGGTATTAAAGAAATTTCCGACAAAAAATAAAAAAAAATGACATTTTCCATAGAACCATCGGTTTGTATGGAAAACGACAAAATTTTTATTTTTTGTCGGGATTTTTTTCAACGCCAATAGATTTGTGATCGACGTAGCTACATTCCTGTCTAAGTTTCCGATCACGGTCTGAATCATCAATCAGCCTATCACCGTCCACTGCTGAACGTAGGCCTCCCCAAGAAAGCGCCAACCATCCCGGTCTTGAGCAGCCCTCATCCATCCGTTTCCCGCCACTTTTCTCAAGTCGTCGGTCCATCGTGTTACAGGACGTCCCACACTACGTCTGCCTA
This sequence comes from Cephonodes hylas, assembly GCA_030295005.1. NCBI lineage: Eukaryota > Metazoa > Arthropoda > Insecta > Lepidoptera > Sphingidae > Cephonodes > Cephonodes hylas. Next base: position 4,037,577 of record AP025385.1, read on the forward strand.
AGCGCGGTCTCCACTCCAACACTTGTCTGCTCCACCGGCCGTCCGACCGCCGACAGACATGGCCGGCCCACTTCCATTTCAGCGTACTTATCCTGCGGGCAATGTCAGTGACTCCGGTTCTCTGGCGGATGACTTCATTACGAATTCTATCCACCAGAGAAACTCCAAGCATTGCCCGCTCCATAGCACGCTGAGCGACCTTAAATTTGTGGACCAAACCTTTAGTGAGTGTCCACGTTTCGGCTCCGTATGTCATAACGGGTAGGACGTACTGATTAACCCTAGAAGCCTAATCTACGTCTGCGAGACGTACACTCAACCGAATATCGTTTATATCTTTCTAACGGTTGAAGCTAGGGCGTCGTACTCTTTCGCCAACTCAGTGCCCGACGGGAGAAAGCAGACGGAGCACGTGTCGTTAAGGTAAGTGCCGCCATTTTGAAGTAATTGAAGTATAGTACGCCTGCGAGACGTATGTTTAGGCTTTGTGTAATTTTTAACTAGGTTTGTGTGATTATATTTTTTTTGTTTTTTGTGTATTCTATGTATTTTTTCGGCATTGTTTCAGGTATAAATATGTCACGGTCTAAAATATTAGACGACGACAATATTTTAGCTCTTTTAAACGAGGAAGATATTCCTTCCTTGGAAGATTCAGACTCGGAAGTTGAGGATAACCAGATTATTGATGACGTTCAAAGCGAAGATGAAAATAGCTATGTGTCTGAATACGCATCGTCTTTACAAGAATCAAATAAAATAAATAAATATATATCCACAACATGACGAAGAATAATAAAAAACCATTAAAAAGAAGACAGTTCATGAAGGAACTCAGTACAGATTTGGTCTCGCCTTGGATGGAGAAGAGACTTGAAGCTCCGACATTGAAAAGATCTCTGCGAGAAAATATCAGCCAAATTCTAGTAAAACCTGGAGGTTCTAACAATGACAATGAAGAAGAAGAACCCGAGCCAAAAAAAACGTAAATACTGCGCATTTTGCTCATACAAAAAAAGGAGAATGTCAAAACTAGTCTGTTACAAATGTAAAAAATCTTTATGTGGCGAGCACAAAGTTGATATGTGTGTAGACTGTTCATAAAGTTTAGCTAGTCTCTTAAAGTCTGATTATTTTTAATGTTTGCTCTAAGCGTAAGTAATAACCGTAACAAAAAATGTTATTTTTTTTAAAGAAGTACTATTTTTTAGTTGTTTTTGAAATAGTTAATTTGTTTGTTCGAATTTACGCATGTTGCATTTTTGTTATAATAAATGACTGTATTTAAAGTTATAATTCATAATAGAGTTGTTTTATTGTTAGTTTATATTCCAAATTAATATTTCTGCATAATAATATTACTATAATAGGGCTATTTTTGCATACAGATTGTATTATATATGTGTACGTCGCTGAGACGTATGTTAAGGCTTTGTGTATGTCCACAATAGATTAGGCTTCTAGGGTTAAAGACTTTCGTCTTAAGACACTGAGGGATCGACGACTTGAAAATATGACGCAGCTTCCCGAATGCCGCCCAGCCTAGCCCTATTCTTCGGTCTGCCTCCACCTCGAAGTTGTGCCTGCCTGAATTGTACGGTCTGAATACTCGCTGTATATGTCTTGAATGAGGTTTTTGCAGTAAATTTAATCAAAAAAAGCTCAAGTTACGACGGTCCTTACAATCTATTCTTTGTCTTTCATATCTTTATTGCATAATTGTTAGAACTGATAGTAAAGTACACCTTGTGGTCTTGTAGCAAACGTGTTTTCCGTCTGATTAAGAGGTGTTATTGAGTTTTTCAATTTGGAAATTTGTTGAAATGTGGATCCAGAAATGCACCATCGCCCACGTCTGCGGGCCATGTAGACGTAAGGTTATGATTTAGTGAAAATAAATATTAAATATCCCCCTTACCCCTTAAAAGAACTGGACAAGTAATAAAAGACTGGATAAGTAATATTGATTTAATTTTAACCACGCTCTATATATCAAGGGCAAATAAAAGAAGATCCCAGAGCTGCCAAACGTTAAATATTTTCTGACGGACGAAATGACTAGATCAGACAAACCGATCTAAAGTGTAAATTTTCCGTAAACACTTTAAGATGCTTTTAGGTGCCTTGACCACCTTATATCTGGAAATTGGCCGTTCAACCAAGTGAGCAAGTAGTTATACGATCGTAGTACATACTGACACTACCCAAGGTCCTCATTTCGTCTGTCAGAAAATAGGTGACGTCTGCTGGCTATGGGATCTTGTACTAAAATCACAATTGACTCTTTATCATGCCATACGTTTGGCGACGGCCAATGAACTCAGCCATATGCGTTACTAGATTTAAAGGAATGTACTCAGTAATGGAAGGATGTAGTGTCTATTTTCCCTTGCCTATTTGATTTGCAACCCTCGGCATGCATCATCTAAGTTCAGCCTTGTTACGCTTGTGTCAATAGCTAAATTATAGACATGAATAAAGGTAATAGACAATTAATCTTATGCTTAGAACACTATGTTCATTTTTCAAAACTAAATATCGTAAGTCTAATGTATTATTCCGGAGCAACGATGCAAAAGTTAAGTTTACTTTATGCGGCAATAATTTATTTTTAATATCACCACCAACCCATATACGTCCCACTGCTGGGCACGGGTCTCGTCTAACATTGAGAGGGTTTAGGCACGCGGTCGAGAATCTCGGCGGTCGCGGGTTCGAACCCCAGGCACACACCTCTGACTTTTCGAAGTTATGTGTGTATTCACATTGAATTAACACTTGCTTTAACGGTGAACGAAAACATCGTGATGAAACCAGCACACCTAAAAGTTCTTTGGAATTTCTTAGGTATGTAGTCCGCCAACCCGCACTAGGCCAGTGTGGTGGACTATGGTCTAAACCCTCTCAACCCTCTCAATTTTTAATATAATAGAAATAATATTTTCCATAGTGATTAAAAAGTCTTTTACATTTTTATCTTGCAATTAAGGTATATTTACATATATTTACATAAATAATCAATAACACTCTTAACTATTACAATATCAGCCGTCAATATTGCAGATATTTTATCATCATCACTATCGGTTTATTGCCTCATATTACACAATAGCTGTAATGTGGTCAATGCAAAAGTACAAGCAAATTTCGACTTTGACACTTATAGTTTAAGTTGTAATCACTATTATCACTCTACTATAAATTTGAAGACCAAAAAAACCATGCCATGAACAGGCACGAAACACAATTTTAATAGAACCAAAGTCAGATATGTCATACTGTGACTATCCTTATCGCTCTCATGATTTCAACGATAGTAAGAAAGAGAGGACGTGATTAGTGTATTTCCTCTAGATGTTAACTTTGTTATCACACTGTTCATTAATAAATATGTAGTAGTCAGATTGTAAAAAACAAACCGATGTGCGAACTCAACGACTTCAAGCGCGGTTTCCTAAAAAAGTATTAATTTTTAAAAGAAAATGTTACATTCAGTGATTTTGCTGATAGTGGCATCTGTGGTCGTGTATGTAGATTCTGCTAGGATATTATGTGTGTTCCCATTCCCAGCAATAAGCCATCAGAATGTGTTCAGAGCGTACAACCAGGAGATGGCTAGACGGGGACACGAATTGGTCATTATCACACCAAATCCATATCTACCGAAGGGCAGACCATCAGATAATGTTACGGAGATTGACACGAGTTACATATATAAAGGGTACCTAAACTTCTTAGGAAAGAGAGTGTTCCACAGAGGAGTTATAACTGATATGGATGCGCTTACCGAAGAAGAACCTGCAAGACCATTAATTAGGATGATGTCTGAACCATTCAACAATCCTGAAGTGAAAAAACTCATCGAGAATAGACACAAAGAGAAATTCGATTTGGTCGTCGTCGAGGCATTGACGTACATGCAGATAATGTACGGGTATATATTCAATGCTCCCACGATTCTGTTCTCGTCTTTGCATGGCTTTCCAGACCACTTCGAAGCGATGGGAGCGGTGAGCCGACATCCGATGTTATACCCACATTTGTACAAGCATAAGTATCGCAATTTCACATACCTGGAGAAAGTAATGACCGTCTACCACGACTTCAAATTATGGTACAGAGCTTATGTTTGGGATAAGATAGAAAATGAAGATTTGAGAAGAATTTTCGGTAAGGAATTTGTGCCAGTCGAAGAGCTAAAGAATCATGCTGACATGCTGCTGTTAAACGCTCATCCTATAATGGGAAATAACAGACCAGTTCCACCTAATGTAATTTATTTGGGCGCTGGTTTACATCTGCAGCCCGTGAAAGAATTGCCAAAGGTAACATTATCTTTTAGTAAAATAAGCGGTATGCAAACGACTTGTTATACAGTAGACAGTAAATGTCATTTGAACACGCAACAAATGGAGTAATGCAAATTTGTTTTCGCGCATTTCCTCAACTCTGCTGCTTTGAAAAAATAATTTGGCAAGAATGTTTAAAGACATTAAAGAAGTATCATTTTTTTGCAAAAATGATTCCCGTTTACTGCACTAGTAGAAATGACGTTTTCGTTTAATAGCAAACATTCATTATATTAACAATGTAAAAGTGTTTTTTTTTCTTTAACGCTTATAACGCTCGACCGATTTTACTTACTTTTGTTAAAAATATGAGTAGAACTATCGAAAATGCCAATGCTTATTGAGTAACTATTTGAACTAAAAATATCGGCAAACAGGAAAATTTCTTCCTTTTGTTTGAATCCAATCGTGTGAATAATGCATTGAATATTGAACAGGTGTTACCATCAGGCGCCGCGTTCAAACGTAGAGTTATGAGAAACGTCACATGCGATATTTTGTCGATTTTTAAGGCTTCATACTTTGAGCTTGTGCCTCAGTGACGGATCAGGCTTCTTTTAAGAAAAACGGGCCCTTTCAAGCAATAATGGCTTCATATGTAATGTACACCTCATAGTTTCTAGAATGCCCAAAGTTCTCTTTAATAGTTGCTTAATAGATCAATAGAAATATTAAAGTTTCGATAATCTTTACCAATTTGACAGCCTCGTGACACAGTTGGCTGTACACATTAACCAGCTCGCGAAACAAGCGGCCGCGGGTCGGATTCCACCATCGAAACAAATATTTATGTGATCTACAAATAATTGTCTCGGGTCTGGGTGTTTGTGAGACCGAAAAGTCTCTCTTAGTTTCTGATACCTAAGACACAAGACTTGTCGTATCATAATGTAGGGTCGGGATTATGTTTGTAACTGTTAGGTGTATTTATTGTAATGAGTAAAGGTAGCTAAACCAATACTTCATGTGTTTCAGGACCTGAAAGCCTATTTAGACGGCTCAAAGACAGGAGTCGTGTACGTCAGTCTCGGTACAAATGTTCTGACTTCGAATATGGACCAAGATCTTTTGGATGCCTTTTTGAATGCATTCGCAGCATTGCCATACGACATTTTGTGGAAACTGGACAAAACAGATATTCCTGCTGAAAGGATTTCCAAGAACGTCAAAATCGACAAATGGTTCCCTCAGAGGGATATGTTGAGTAAGTTGAATCATACATTCACAACTATACTACAGGGGGTCAGACAGAAGTTTTTTCACTCGTATTTCACTAATTATTTTATACGGTCCACGTAATGGGACGGAAAAACGACAATAGTTTTTCGGACACATTCCCAAACTTCGTGCTGGCAAAATGTTGGCCTTAGATTCAATATTTATATCTGCTATGTTTTTATTATGATCACTATCACTCAAAAAGAAACAAATCAAAACAATGTTTTGTGTACTTTCCAGTGCATCCAAACATCAAAGTATTCGTGACACAAGGAGGTATGCAATCGACAGACGAAGCTATAGATGCTCAAGTGCCACTAGTCGGTATCCCCATGCTTGCTGATCAATGGTACAACACCGATAAGTACGTGCAGCTCGGAATTGGTGTCCAGATGGACTCGTTCACCATGAATGCTGATGACCTCATCAACGGGATTAAAGAAGCCTTCGATAATCCTACGTAAGAATTTCTATTTAATATTTCTGAACTTTTGCTGTATATTTCTGTCAGGGCAAAAGTCCTAGTTTTAGTTTCTCACCGCCCATTCTGTTCTGAAAATGTGTTGTACCCATTTACCTACTATAAAAGTTAGTTGTATGTTTATTTATATTACCAGGTCTATCACAAAGATGTATCTTCTTATTTTTTAATATCATTGTAAAACTTATTTAAACTACGTTGTTATAATCATTCAATTTGAGTAACAAAAAAATCATAATATTTATAAATTAATTATTTAATTTTTAAAGGAAATAAAAATTGTGTCATATATTAGATATTTGTTTTTTTTTTCAGTTTCAAAAAGAACTTGAGGAAGCTCAGACAAGTTATGTACGACTCGAAAGAGACGCCGATCGAAAAAGCAGCGTGGTGGAGCGAATATGTCATTCGTCACGGAGGAGCCAAACACCTGAAATCTCCTGGCGCCAACATGTCTTACTACGAATATTTCATGGTAGACTTCTTCCTGACGATCGCTGCCACAGTCTTTGCAGCTCTAGCTTTAGCTGCAATAGCTTTGTGCTATGTCTTAAAGAAAATTAAAGGAGACAAAAAGAAAATGAAGAAGAATTGAAATGAATGAAAATTGAGTAATTAATTATATAAACAGTCCATACTCGTCCTACTGCTGGGCACGACCCTCCTCTATTTGCGAGAGAGCTTTAGTCCACAACGCTGGCCTAATGCGGATGGGCGGCTACACATAATTATTGAGAGATGTTTTATTTTCATTTAACCGAATAGCTCAAATAATAATAAATATCAACAGCAATTTACGTTAAATGTGACACCCACTCTATGCCTCCGATCTCTCCAGTCCAAGGCCGTCATTTGTGTTACTACTTTATTTAAAGTTATTTATACCAAAGTTGTTTTTATTATGGTGTACAATAAGGAATAAATAAATTAATAGCTCATACAGTTTACAGATAGTAATTCTTTAATGATTTTTATTTATTTATTTAACTTCATTGTACATACAGCACTTAAGCTAAGGAGTACAAAATATAAGTGAAGTACAATGGACGGCCTCATCGCGCAAGGCGATCTCTTACAGGCAACCAAACAGGCATGAATTTGCAGGTAGGGAGATGAAAGGTAGTTGAAGTTAAATAAGAGACATATAGTGAATTGAAATAAATAAATATTCATAAATATATGAAAATATACAAACATACATACTGACATATTCCTTCAATTATCGGACAAGTAATAGTCTTTAAGCAGTTTTTTAAAAGATGACAGTGACTTAGCTCTTCTTATTGACACTGGGAGTGAGTTCCACAGTCTGGTAGCTTGGACGGTGAAGGAACTGTCTATAAAAGTAGTAGAGTGTACTGGCGTTTTCAGTTTTAAATTATCTGACGACCTCAAGGATCTGGAATGAGAGTCGTGTAGAAACTGGAAACGGGATTTAAGATAGAAAGAAGTGGCAGGATTGAAAAGTATGTTATAAAGAAGAGAGAGAACGTGGGTATTCAGGCGAAATCGATTAGATAACCACTTGAGCTGAGTACGAAATTCGGAAACGTGATCATATTTGCGCAAGCCAAATATGAATCTGATGCAGAAATTTTGAAGTCGCTCAAGTTTGTTTAATTGTTCTTCAGTGAGATCTAGATAGCTGACATCCGCATAATCAAGGGTAGGGAGAAGTGATTGTGCAAGCGTAATTTTAGTGGTAATGGGCAGAAAGTTGCGTAATCTCTGCAAGGATCTGGCATAAGCAAAAAGTCTACGGCTAACCTAACGCAGCTGTGGACCCCAAGACATGGATCTGTCGAGGCGCAAACCAAGATTTTTTACGGTATCGCTGTATGAAATTTTGACACCATCACAAGACACCGCGGGCAAATCGGACCAGTTCAGTTTGGCTACCATTCTAGGGCTACCTATTATAATAGCTTTTGTCTTGGATGGGTTAACCATTAAGCCATGGGATCTACTCTATTCACAGATGCGTGCTATATCACCGTTAACCGTAGAAACTGCCTCGCATGATTATTGCAGATTTGAAGATAAAAAAGGTTATCTTCTATAAGAATAAAAAATAGATCATTGAAATTAATTTATTGTTATACATATTTTTACGAAAGAGATTTAATAGCAATTTGAATGCGCCCAGAGTGATTTTCCAAGACTGATGTTATTTTTAATGTCTAATGTAACACTGTTGAAGGTATTTTTTGTGATTTTAATAAAAATAATGAATATAAAACAAAGTGTCAATGATTTTAAATTTGTTTAATTTGTATCATGTCGCTGTCTGTAGGCGGTTTCCGACCGAGCCTGGTGGAAGTCATTGGGGGAGGCCTATGTCCAGCAGTGATGATGATGATGATGCATTTTTATCACCTAGTTTTAACAAAATCATTGTAAAAATTTCTGATTTCCTGATAAACGTGTTATTTGGGTAAACCTCAATTTGTTATAAAATGCTCTAAAAGTAAAGAAATAATTGCGTTTTATTCTATAACTTCTTGTCTTCTTGTCAATATCTATGTGTATACCACACAAGGAGATACGTAGGTACTTAATACCAATCCACTTCAAATCTAAATTAACACATAACTATTAATAACAACCAATGGTGAAACTATTTTAAGAGTTCTCCTAAGTAAAATTATATATTACTTAAAAGTCAGTTAAATTATTATGATAAAATAATGTAGTTACAACTACTGTAGTTTGTGGAGTTTGTGTCAACCGGTATTGTTTAGCGAGTGTTTATAATCATCGTAACTAATACTTGTCAAGATTTCTATCATCTAAAACCAAAATTATTTTTAAAAACTCTTTTCTCATACAGAGTGTATTCAGACCGTGATCGGAAACTGGGGCAGGAAATAGCTAAGGTGATTACATACCCCCTGGCATTAAAGAAATTTCCGACAAAAAATAAAAAAATGACATTTTCCTTAAAACCATCGGTTTTTATAGAAAACGACAAATTTTTTTTTAGGATTTTTTTAAAAAATTATAAACTGTAAAAAATGAGAAGTATATTTTTTGGGGGTGGTCTTTTATACCAACCCTTGAAGTGACACCTACCAAAAAAATATATCTTATTTGTTAATAAATTAGCTATTACATGTAAAAGTTACAAAAGTTTCGGAATGGTGGAACATAGTTTTAAAAAAAATATTTTACGAATAGTTACTTGCATGCATATATAATATCAATTTTTACTAAAAATTATAAAAACACACGTGCACTATCTTTATATGTATTTGTGATCTTAAATACGTTTTTATAATTATTCAGTGTCAACAAATGTGTCATCATCTCATGAGATCCCAGGCCTTTACATCTTAATCAAATGTGTGTAACTTCAAATAATTTATGAATAATCAACGATAAATAATATTCGATTTGATAACATTAGACTGCACGATTTTTTAACATCGTGTTGTAGAGTCGGTAAAATGTTGTCTCATATTTTTTTCCTTAGAGCCATCGGTTTGTATGGAAAACGACAAAATTTTTATTTTTTGTCGGGATTTTTTTCAACGCCAATAGATTTGTGATCGACGTAGCTACATATTACCTGTCTATGTTTCCGATCACGGTCTGGATACTCGCTGTATATGTCTTGTATGAGGTTTTTGCACTAAATTTAATCAAACAAAGCTCAAGTTACGACGGTCCTTACAATCTATTCTTTGTCTTTCATATCTTTATTGCATAATTGTTAGAACTGATAGTATACCTTGTGGTCTTGTAGCAAACGTGATTTCCGTCTGATTAAGAGGTGTTATTGAGTTTTTCTATTTGGAAATTTGTTGAAATGTGGATCCAGAAATGCACCATCGCCCACGTCTGCGCGACGAAATATTAAATATCCCCCTTACCCCTTCAATAAAAAACTGGATAAGTAATATTGATTTAATTTTAACCACGCTCTATATATCAAGGGCAAATAGAAGAAGATCCCAGAGCTGCCAAACGTTAAATATTTTCTGACGGACGAAATGACTAGATCAGACAAACCGATCTAAAGTGTAAATTTTCCGTAAACTCTTTAAGATGCTTTTAGGTGCCTTGACCACCTTATATCTGGAAATTGGCCGTTCAACCAAGTTAGCAAGTAGTCATACGATCGTAGTACATACTGACACTACCCAAGGTCCTCATTTCGTCTGTCAGAAAATAGCTGACGTCTGCTGGCTCTGGGATCTTGTACTAAAATCACAATTGACTCTTTGTCATGCCATACGTTTGGCGACGGCCAATGAACTCAGCCATATGGATTACTAGATTTAAAGGAATGTACTCAGTAATGGATGGGTTTAGTGTCTATTTTCCCTTGCCTGTTCGATTTGCAACCCTCGGCATGCATCATCTAAGTTCAGCCTTGTTACGCTAGTGTCAATAGCTAAATTATAGACATGAATAAAGGTAATAGACAATTAATCTTATGCTTAGAACACATTGTTCATTTTTCAAAACTAAATATCCTAAGTCTAATGTATTATTCCGGAGCAACGATACAAAAGTTAAGTTTACTTTATGCGGCAATAATTTATTTTTGATATCATCATCAACCCATATACTTCCCACTGCTGGGCACGGGTCTCGTCTAACATTGAGAGGGTTTAGGCACGCGGTCGAGAATCTCGGCGGTCGCGGGTTCGAACCCCAGGCAAACACCTCTGAGTTTTCCAAGTTATGTGTGTATTCACATTTAATTAACACTTGCTTTAACGGTGAAGGAAAACATCGTGGTGAAACCTGCACACCTAAAAGTTTTTGGAATTTCTTAGGTGTGTAGTCCGCCAACCCGCACTAGGCCAGTGTGATGGACTATGATCTAACCCTCTCAACCCTCTCAATTTTTAATATAATAGAAATAATATTTTCCATAGTGATTAAAAAGTCTTTTACATTTTTATCTTGCAATTAAGGTATATTTACATATATTTACATAAATAATCAATAACACTCTTAACTATTACAATATCAGCCGTCAATATTGCAGATATTTTATTATCATCACTATCGGTTTATTGCCTCATATTACACAATAGCTGTAATGTGGTCAATGTAAAAGTACAAGCAAATTTCGACTTTGACACTTATAGTTTAAGTTGTAATCACTGTTATCACTCTACTATAAATTTAAAGACCAAAAAAACCATGCCATGAACAGGCACGAAACACAATTTTAATAGAACTAAAGTCAGATTATGGCATACTATGACTATCCTTATCGCTCTCATGATTTCAACGATAGTAAGAAAGAGAGGACGTGATTAGTGTATTTCCTCTAGATGTTAACTTTGTTATCAGTCTGTTCATTAATAAATATGTAGTAGTCAGATTGTAAAAAACAAACCGATGTGCGAACTCAACGACTTCAAGCGCGGTTTCCTAAAAAAGTATTAATTTATAAAAGAAAATGTTACATTCAGTGATTTTGCTGATAGTGGCATCTGTGGTCGTGTATGTAGATTCTGCTAGGATATTATGTGTGTTCCCATTCCCAGCAATAAGTCATCAGAATGTGTTCAGAGCGTACAACCAGGAGATGGCTAGACGGGGACACGAATTGGTCATTATCACACCAAACCCATATCTACCGAAGGACAGACCATCAGATAATGTTACGGAGATTGACACGAGTTACATATATAAAGGGTACCTAAACTTCTTAGGAAAGAGAGTGTTCCACAGAGGAGTTATAACTGATATGGATGCGCTTACCGAAGAAGAACCTGCAAGACCATTAATTAGGATGATGTCTGAACCATTCAACAATCCTGAAGTGAAAAAACTCATCGAGAATAGACACAAAGAGAAATTCGATTTGGTCGTCGTCGAGGCATTGACGTACATGCAGATAATGTACGGGTATATATTCAATGCTCCCACGATTCTGTTCTCGTCTTTGCATGGCTTTCCAGACCACTTCGAAGCGATGGGAGCGGTGAGCCGACATCCGATGTTATACCCACATTTGTACAAGCATAAGTATCGCAATTTCACGTACCTGGAGAAAGTAATGACCGTCTACCACGACTTCAAATTGTGGTACAGAGCTTATGTTTGGGATAAGATAGAAAATGAGGATTTGAGAAGAATTTTCGGTAAGGAATTTGTGCCAGTCGAAGAGCTAAAGAATCATGCTGACATGCTGCTGTTAAACGCTCATCCTATAATGGGAAATAACAGACCAGTTCCACCTAATGTAATTTATTTGGGCGCTGGTTTACATCTGCAGCCCGTGAAAGAATTGCCAAAGGTAACATTATCTTTTAGTAAAATAAGCGGTATGCAAACGACTTGTTATACAGTAGACAGTAAATGTCATTTGAACACGCAACAAATGGAGTAATGCAAATTTGTTTTCGCGCATTTCCTCAACTCTGCTGCTTTGAAAAAATAATTTGGCAAGAATGTTTAAAGACATTAAAGAAGTATCATTTTTTTGCAAAAATGATTCCCGTTTACTGCACTAGTAGAAATGACGTTTTCGTTTAATAGCAAACATTCATTATATTAACAATGTAAAAGTGTTTTTTTTTCTTTAACGCTTATAACGCTCGACCGATTTTACTTACTTTTGTTAAAAATATGAGTAGAACTATCGAAAATGCCAATGCTTATTGAGTAACTATTTGAACTAAAAATATCGGCAAACAGGAAAATTTCTTCCTTTTGTTTGAATCCAATCGTGTGAATAATGCATTGAATATTGAACAGGTGTTACCATCAGGCGCCGCGTTCAAACGTAGAGTTATGAGAAACGTCACATGCGATATTTTGTCGATTTTTAAGGCTTCATACTTTGAGCTTGTGCCTCAGTGACGGATCAGGCTTCTTTTAAGAAAAACGGGCCCTTTCAAGCAATAATGGCTTCATATGTAATGTACACCTCATAGTTTCTAGAATGCCCAAAGTTCTCTTTAATAGTTGCTTAATAGATCAATAGAAATATTAAAGTTTCGATAATCTTTACCAATTTGACAGCCTCGTGACACAGTTGGCTGTACACATTAACCAGCTCGCGAAACAAGCGGCCGCGGGTCGGATTCCACCATCGAAACAAATATTTATGTGATCTACAAATAATTGTCTCGGGTCTGGGTGTTTGTGAGACCGAAAAGTCTCTCTTAGTTTCTGATACCTAAGACACAAGACTTGTCGTATCATAATGTAGGGTCGGGATTATGTTTGTAACTGTTAGGTGTATTTATTGTAATGAGTAAAGGTAGCTAAACCAATACTTCATGTGTTTCAGGACCTGAAAGCCTATTTAGACGGCTCAAAGACAGGAGTCGTGTACGTCAGTCTCGGTACAAATGTTCTGACTTCGAATATGGACCAAGATCTTTTGGATGCCTTTTTGAATGCATTCGCAGCATTGCCATACGACATTTTGTGGAAACTGGACAAAACAGATATTCCTGCTGAAAGGATTTCCAAGAACGTCAAAATCGACAAATGGTTCCCTCAGAGGGATATGTTGAGTAAGTTGAATCATACATTCACAACTATACTACAGGGGGTCAGACAGAAGTTTTTTCACTCGTATTTCACTAATTATTTTATACGGTCCACGTAATGGGACGGAAAAACGACAATAGTTTTTCGGACACATTCCCAAACTTCGTGCTGGCAAAATGTTGGCCTTAGATTCAATATTTATATCTGCTATGTTTTTATTATGATCACTATCACTCAAAAAGAAACAAATCAAAACAATGTTTTGTGTACTTTCCAGTGCATCCAAACATCAAAGTATTCGTGACACAAGGAGGTATGCAATCGACAGACGAAGCTATAGATGCTCAAGTGCCACTAGTCGGTATCCCCATGCTTGCTGATCAATGGTACAACACCGATAAGTACGTGCAGCTCGGAATTGGTGTCCAGATGGACTCGTTCACCATGAATGCTGATGACCTCATCAACGGGATTAAAGAAGCCTTCGATAATCCTACGTAAGAATTTCTATTTAATATTTCTGAACTTTTGCTGTATATTTCTGTCAGGGCAAAAGTCCTAGTTTTAGTTTCTCACCGCCCATTCTGTTCTGAAAATGTGTTGTACCCATTTACCTACTATAAAAGTTAGTTGTATGTTTATTTATATTACCAGGTCTATCACAAAGATGTATCTTCTTATTTTTTAATATCATTGTAAAACTTATTTAAACTACGTTGTTATAATCATTCAATTTGAGTAACAAAAAAATCATAATATTTATAAATTAATTATTTAATTTTTAAAGGAAATAAAAATTGTGTCATATATTAGATATTTGTTTTTTTTTTCAGTTTCAAAAAGAACTTGAGGAAGCTCAGACAAGTTATGTACGACTCGAAAGAGACGCCGATCGAAAAAGCAGCGTGGTGGAGCGAATATGTCATTCGTCACGGAGGAGCCAAACACCTGAAATCTCCTGGCGCCAACATGTCTTACTACGAATATTTCATGGTAGACTTCTTCCTGACGATCGCTGCCACAGTCTTTGCAGCTCTAGCTTTAGCTGCAATAGCTTTGTGCTATGTCTTAAAGAAAATTAAAGGAGACAAAAAGAAAATGAAGAAGAATTGAAATGAATGAAAATTGAGTAATTAATTATATAAACAGTCCATACTCGTCCTACTGCTGGGCACGACCCTCCTCTATTTGCGAGAGAGCTTTAGTCCACAACGCTGGCCTAATGCGGATGGGCGGCTACACATAATTATTGAGAGATGTTTTATTTTCATTTAACCGAATAGCTCAAATAATAATAAATATCAACAGCAATTTACGTTAAATGTGACACCCACTCTATGCCTCCGATCTCTCCAGTCCAAGGCCGTCATTTGTGTTACTACTTTATTTAAAGTTATTTATACCAAAGTTGTTTTTATTATGGTGTACAATAAGGAATAAATAAATTAATAGCTCATACAGTTTACAGATAGTAATTCTTTAATGATTTTTATTTATTTATTTAACTTCATTGTACATACAGCACTTAAGCTAAGGAGTACAAAATATAAGTGAAGTACAATGGACGGCCTCATCGCGCAAGGCGATCTCTTACAGGCAACCAAACAGGCATGAATTTGCAGGTAGGGAGATGAAAGGTAGTTGAAGTTAAATAAGAGACATATTATAGTGAATTGAAATAAAAACATATAAATAAATATTCATAAATATATGAAAATATACAAACATACATACTGACATATTCCTTCAATTATCGGACAAGTAATAGTCTTTAAGCAGTTTTTTAAAAGATGACAGTGACTTAGCTCTTCTTATTGACACTGGGAGTGAGTTCCACAGTCTGGTAGCTTGGACGGTGAAGGAACTGTCCATAAAAGTAGTAGAGTGTACTGGCGTTTTCAGTTTTAAATTATCTGACGACCTCAAGAGAACGTGGGTATTCCGGTGAAATCGAATAGATAACCACTTGAGCTGAGTACGAAATTTAGAAACGTGATCATATTTGCGCAAGCCAAATATGAATCTGATGCAGAAATTTTGAAGTCGCTCAAGTTTGTTTAATTGTTCTTCAGTGAGATCTAGATAGCTGACATCCGCATATTCAAGGGTAGGGAGAAGAAGTGATTGAGTAAGCGTAATTTTAGTGGTAATGGGCAGAAAGTTGCGTAATCTCTGCAAGGATCTGGCAGAAGCAAAAAGCCTACGGCTAACCTCACGCAGCTGTGGACCCCAAGACATGGATTTGTCGAGGCGCAAACCAAGGTTTTTTACGGTATCGCTGTATGAAATTTTGACACCATCACAAGACACCGCGGGCAAATCGGACCAGTTCAGTTTGGCTACCATTCTAGGGCTACCTATTATAATAGCTTTTGTCTTGGATGGGTTAACCATTAAGCCATGGGATCCACTCCATTCACAGATGCGTGCTATATCACCGTTAACCGTAGAAACTGCCTCGCATGATTATTGCAGATTTGAAGATAAAAAAGGTTATTTGCTATAAGAATAAAAAATAGATCATTGAAATTAATTTATTGTTATACATATTTTTACGAAAGAGATTTAATAGCAATTTGAATGCGCCCAGAGTGATTTTCGAAGACTGATGTTATTTTTAATGTCTAATGTAACACTATTGAAGGTATTTTTTGTGATTTTAATAAAAATAATGAATATAAAACAAAGTGTCAGTGATTTTAAATTTGTTTAATTTGTATCATGTCGCTGGCTGTAGGCGGCTTCCGACCGATCCCGGTGGAAGTCATTGGGGGAGGCCTATGTCCAGCAGTTATGATGATGATGATGAATTTTTATCACCTAGTTTTAACAAAATGGTTGTAAAAATTTCTGATTTCCTGATAAACGTGGTATTTGGGTAAACCTCAATTTATTATAAAATGCTCTAAAAGTAAAGAAATAATTGCGTTTTATTCTATAACTTCTTGTCTTCTTGTCAATATCTATGTGTATACCACACAAGGAGATACGTAGGTACTTAATACCAAACCACTTCAAACCTAAATTAACACATAACTATGAATAACAACCAATGGTGAAAATATTTTAAGAGTTCTCCTAAGTAAAATTATACATTACTTAAAAGTCAGTTAAATTATTATGATAAAATAATGTAGTTACAACTTCTGTAGTTTGTGGAGTTTGTGTCAACCGGTATTTTTTAGCGAGTGTTTATAATCATCGTAACTATTACTTATCAAGATTTCTATCGTCTAAAACCAAAATTATTTTTAGAAACTCTTTTTTCATACAGAGTGTATTCAGACCGTGATCGGAAACTGGGGCAGGAAATAGCTAAGGTGATTACATACCCCTGGCATTAAAGAAATTTCCGACAAAAAATAAAAAAATTACATTTTCCTTAAAACCATCGGTTTTTATAGAAAACGACAATTTTTTTTTTAGAATTTTTGAAATATTATAAACTGTAAAAAATGAGAAGTATATTTTTTGGGGGTGGTCTTTTATACCAACCCTTGAAGTGACACCTACCAAAAAAATATATCTTATTTGTTAATAAATTAGCTATTACATGTAAAAGTTACAAAAGTTTCGGAATGGTGAAACATAGTTTTAAAAAAAATATTTTACGAATAGTTACTTGCATGCATATATAATATCAATTTTTACTAAAAAATATAAAAACACACGTGCACTATCTTTATATGTATTTGTGATCTTAAATACGTTTTTATAATTATTCAGTGTCAACAAATGTGTCATCATCTCATGAGATCCCAGGCCTTTACATCTTAATCAAATGTGTGTAACTTCAAATAATTTATGAATAATCAACGATAAATAATATTCGATTTGATAACATTAGACTGCACGATTTTTTAACATCGTGTTGTAGAGTCGGTAAAATGTTATCTCATATTTTTTTCCTTAGAACCATCGGTTTGTATGGAAAACGACAAAATTTTTATTTTTTGTCGGGATTTTTTTCAACGCCAATAGATTTGTGATCGACGTAGCTACATATTACCTGTCTTAGTTTCCGATCACGGTCTGGATACTCGCTGTATATGTCTTGTATGAGGTTTTTGCACTAAATTTAATCAAAGCTCAAGTTACGACGGTCCTTACAATCTATTCTTTGTCTTTCATATCTTTATTGCATAATTGTTAGAACTGATAGTATACCTTGTGGTCTTGTAGCAAACGTGTTTTCCGTCTGATTAAGAGGTGTTATTGAGTTTTTCAATTTGGAAATTTGTTGAAATGTGGATCCAGAAATGCACTATTGCCCACGTCTGCGGGCCATATAGACGTGAGGTTATGATTTAGTGAAAATAAATATTAAATATCCCCCTTACCCCTTCAATAAAAGACTGGATAAATAATATTGAATTAATTTTAACAACGCTCTATATATCAAGGGCAAATAGAAGAATATCACAGAGCTGCCAAACGTTAAATATTTTCTGACGGACGAAATGACTAGATCAGACAAACCGATCTAAAGTGTAAATTTTCCGTAAACTCTTTAAGATGCTTTTAGGTGCCTTGACCACCTTATATCTGGAAATTGGCCGTTCAACCAAGTTAGCAAGTAGTTATACGATCGTAGTACATACTGACACTACCCAAGGTCCTCATTTCGTCTGTCAGAAAATAGGTGACGTCTGCTGGCTATGGGATCTTGTACTAAAATCACAATTGACTCTTTGTCATGCCATACGTTTGGCGACGGCCAATGAACTCAGCCATATGCGTTACTAGATTTAAAGGAATGTACTCAGTAATGGAAGGATGTAGTGTCTATTTTCCCTTGCCTATTTGATTTGCAACCCTCGGCATGCATCATCTAAGTTCAGCCTTGTTACGCTAGTGTCAATACCTAAATTATAGACATGAATAAAGGTAATAGACAATTAATCTTATGCTTAGAACACTATGTTCATTTTTCAAAACTAAATATCCTAAGTCTAATGTATTATTCCGGAGCAACGATACAAAAGTTAAGTTTACTTTATGCGGCAATAATTTATTTTTAACATCATCATCAACCCATATACGTCCAACTGCTGGACACGGGTCTCGTCTACCATTGAGAGGGTTTAGGCACGCGGTCGAGAATCTCGGCGGTCGCGGGTTCGAACCCCAGGCACACACTTCTGACTTTTCGAAGTTATGTGTGTATTCACATTTAATTAACACTTGCTTTAACGGTGAAGGAAAACATCGTGGTGAAACCTGCACACCTAAAAGTTTTTGGAATTTCTTAGGTGTGTAGTCCGCCAACCCGCACTAGGCCAGTGTGATGGACTATGGTCTAACCCTCTCAACCCTCTCAATTTTTAATATAATAGAAATAATATTTTCCATAGTGATTAAAAAGCCTTTTACATTTTTATCTTGCAATTAAGGTATATTTACATATATTTACATAAATAATCAATAACACTCTTAACTATTACAATATCAGCCGTCAATATTGCAGATATTTTATCATCATCACTATCGGTTTATTGCCTCATATTACACAATAGCTGTAATGTGGTCAATGCAAAAGTACAAGCAAATTTCGACTTTGACACTTATAGTTTAAGTTGTAATCACTATTATCACTCTACTATAAATTTGAAGACCAAAAAAACCATGCCATGAACAGGCACGAAACACAATTTTAATAGAACCAAAGTCAGATTATGTCATACTGTGACTATCCTTATCGCTCTCATGATTTCAACGATAGTTAGAAAGAGAGGACGTGATTAGTGTATTTCCTCTAGATGTTAACTTTGTTATCACACTGTTCATTAATAAATATGTAGTAGTCAGATTGTAAAAAACAAACCGATGTGCGAACTCAACGACTTGACGCGCGGTTTCCTAAAAAAGTATTAATTTATAAAAGAAAATGTTACATTCAGTGATTTTGCTGATAGTGGCATCTGTGGTCGTGTATGTAGATTCTGCTAGGATATTATGTGTGTTCCCATTCCCAGCAATAAGCCATCAGAATGTGTTCAGAGCGTACAACCAGGAGATGGCTAGACGGGGACACGAATTGGTCATTATCACACCAAACCCATATCTACCGAAGGACAGACCATCAGATAATGTTACGGAGATTGACACGAGTTACATATATAAAGGGTACCTAAACTTCTTAGGAAAGAGAGTGTTCCACAGAGGGGTTATAACAGATATGGATGCGCTTACCGAAGAAGAACCTGCAAGACCATTAATTAGGATGATGTCTGAACCATTCAACAATCCTGAAGTGAAAAAACTCATTGAGAACAGACATAAGGAGAAATTCGATTTGGTCGTCGTCGAGGCATTGACGTACATGCAGATAATGTACGGGTATACATTCAATGCTCCCACGATTCTGTTCTCGTCTTTGCATGGCTTTCCAGACCACTTCGAAGCGATGGGAGCGGTGAGTCGACATCCGATGTTATACCCACATTTGTACAAGCATAAGTATCGCAATTTCACATACCTGGAGAAAGTAATGACCGTCTACCACGACTTCAAATTGTGGTACAGAGCTTATGTTTGGGATAAGATAGAAAATGAGGATTTGAGAAGAATTTTCGGTAAGGAATTTGTGCCAGTCGAAGAACTAAAGAATCATGCTGACATGCTGCTGTTAAACTCTCATCCTATAATGGGAAATAACAGACCAGTTCCACCTAATGTAATTTATTTGGGAGCTGGTTTACATCTGCAGCCCGTGAAAGAATTGCCAAAGGTAACATTATCTTTTAGTAAAATAAGCGGTATGCAAACGACTTGTTTTACGGTAGACGGTAAATGTCATTTGAACACGCAACAGATGGAGTAACGCAAATTTGTTTTCGCGCATTTCCTCAACGCTGCTGCTTTGAAAAAATAATTTGACAAGAATGTTTAAAGACATTAAAGAAGTATCATTTTTTGCAAAAATGATTCCCTTTTACTGCACTAGTAGAAATGACGTTTTCGTTTAATAGCAAACATTCATTATATTAACAATGTAAAATGTTTTTTTTTCTTTAACGCTTATAACGCTCGACCGATTTTACTTACTTTTGTTAAAAATATGAATAGAACTATCGAAAATGGCAATGCTTATTGAGTAACTATTTGAACTAGAAATATCGGCAAACAGGAAAATTTCTTCCTTTTTTTGTTGAATCCAATCGTGTGAATAATGCACTGAATATTGAACAGGTGTTACCATCAGGCGCCGTGTTCAAACGTAAAGTTATGAGAAACGTCATATGCGATATTTTGTCGATTTTTAAGGCTTCATACTTTGAGCTTGTGCCTCAGTGACGGATCAGGCTTCTTCTAAGAAAAACGGGCCCTTTTAAGCAATAATGGCTTCATATGTAATGTACACCTCATAGTTTCTAGAATGCCCACAGTTCTCTTTAATGGTAACTTAATAGATCAATAGAAATATTAAAGTTTCGATAATCTTTACCAATTTGACAGCCTCGTGACACAGTTGGCTGTACATATTAACCAGCTCGCGAAACAAGCGGCCGCGGGTCGGATTCCACCATCGAAACAAATGTTTATGTGATCTACAAATAATTGTCTCGGGTCTGGGTGTTTGTGAGACCGAAAAGTCTCTCGTAGTTTCTGATACCCACGACACAAGACTTGTCGTATCTTAATGTAGGGTCAGGATTATGTTTGTAACTGTTAGGTGTATTTATTGTAATGAGTAAAGGTAGCTTAACCAATACTTCATATGTTTCAGGACCTGAAAGCCTATTTAGACGGCTCAAAGACAGGAGTCGTGTACGTCAGTCTCGGTACAAATGTTCTGACTTCGAATATGGACCAAGATCTTTTGGATGCCTTTTTGAATGCATTCGCAACATTGCCATACGACATTTTGTGGAAACTGGACAAAACAGATATTCCTGCTGAAAGGATTTCCAAGAACGTCAAAATCAACAAATGGTTCCCTCAGAGGGATATGTTGAGTAAGTTGAATCATACATTCACAACTATACTCCAGGGGGTCAGACAGAAGTTTTTTCATCCGTATTTCACTAATTATTTAATATGGTCCACGTAATGGGACGGGAAAACGACAATAGTTTTTCGGACACATTGCCAAACTCCGTGCTGGCATAATGTTGGCCTTTGATTAAATATTTATATTATTTGCTATGTCTTTATTATGATCACCATCACTCAAAAAGAAACAAATCAAAACAATATTTCGTGTACTTTCCAGTGCATCCAAACATCAAAGTATTCGTGACACAAGGAGGTATGCAATCGACAGACGAAGCTATAGATGCTCAAGTGCCACTAGTGGGTATCCCCATGCTTGCTGATCAATGGTACAACACCGACAAGTACGTGCAGCTCGGAATTGGTGTCCAGATGGACTCGTTCACCATGAATGCTGATGACCTCAGCAGCGGGATTAAAGAAGCCTTCGATAATCCTACGTATGAATTTCTATTTAATATTTCTGAACTTTTGCTGTATATTTCTGTCAGGGCGAAAGTCCTAGTTTTAGTTTCTCACCGCTCATTCTGTTCTGAAAATGTGTTGTACCCGTTTACCTACTATAAAAGTTAGTTGTATGTCTACTTATATTACCAGGTCTATTACAAAGATGTATCTTCTCTTTTTTTATAATATTGTAAAACTTATTTAAACTACGTTGTTATAATCATTCAATTTGAGTAACAAAAATTTCATAATATTTTTAAAAAATTGATTAAAAATTGTTTCATATACCAGATATTTGTTTTTTTTTTTTCAGTTTCAAAAAGAACTTGAGGAAGCTCAGACAAGTTATGTACGACTCGAAAGAGACGCCGATCGAAAAAGCAGCGTGGTGGAGCGAATATGTCATTCGTCACGGAGGAGCCAAACACCTGAAATCTCCTGGCGCCAACATGTCTTACTACGAATATTTCATGGTAGACTTCCTCTTGACCATCGCTGCAATAGTCTTCGCTGCTCTTGCTTTAGTTGCAATAGCTTTGTGCTACATTTTAAAGAAATTTAAAGGAGACAAAAGGAAAGTGAAAAGAAATTGAGAGATTATTTTCATTTAATCTTGAAAAGAATCGAAGGAGACAAAAAGAAAACGAAGAAGAATTGAGAGATTATTTTCATTCAACCAAATAGTTTATTCATTTTTACGTTTTAGTGAATTCTACAGACTTCAAGATAAAATATTGCTTGAAATTATAGCCATTTTCAAAATGATTTCTCCTTTTAGAATATAAAAAACATAGGGGATTGATTGAAACAATTTATTGTATTACGAAAGATTGTGAATTCTTGTGCTCCCAGAGCAATGTTACAAGACTGATGTTATTTTAAATGTCTAATGTTTTAAAGTTGTTTCTTGTTAGTTTGATAAAATAAAATGTCAGTAACTTTAATTTTATTTCATTTTTAGATGTATAATTCAGTTTTCCAATCCGGTTTGAAAATTTTAGATTTCCTGTTATGCAAATTAATGGGGAAACTTTAATTTGAAGCTAAAAAGTTCAAAAAGCTGATGCTAGTTTGATCAATTGATTTAGAATTTATTTTATAGCCTAGGAATTACTTCACTGTGTTGTTGGTGGGGGAATAATATTTAAAATTAATGTTGCTTTCTGTATTAATGGGAATTTTTCTGTTCATCAATTAATTTTTCACGGAAAGGTGATTAAAGCAGTACGGATGAGTTCGATGGTTCAAATGCTACATTTTTATGAATTACTAGCTTTTGCCCGCGACTCCGTCTGCGTAGACTTTAGGGCTGAGTGCAGAAAGATAATACGTGAATCTTTATTTCTTCTCATAAGTGTCCAAAAAAAGTTTTACTTTGAAAAAGCTATTTCCGCATTTATAATATAACATGTTTATTTCACGGGAACATTTAATTGTTACTTCACAGGGTCCTATTTATGTTCATACCTACAATTATATAACTTAGTCGAATGGTTTAGGCGTGAAAACGTAACAGACTTACAGAGTTACTCTTGCAATTATAACATGTACCCATACTCACGGGAACACATTTTCTAGGATAAAAGTATATCATGTTAATTCGGTGGGTCCTACCTATCTCTATACCAAAACTCATTTAGATTGATTCAGTAGATCTTGAATATAGCTATTCCCACGGAAATACTACATTTTCCGGGATAAAATGTATCCTATGTTACTTCGGTGGGCCCTACCTATCTCCATACCAAAAATCATTAAAACCTGTTCAGTAGATCCAGAAATACCCATCCCCAAGGGAATACTACATTTTCCGGGATAAAATGTATCTTATGTTACTTCAGTTGGCCCTACCTATCTCCATACCAAAAATCATTCAAATCGGTTCAGTAAGTCCAAAAATACCCGTTCCCACGGGAATACTACATTTTCCGGGATAAATGCATCCTATGTTACTTCGGTGGGCCCTACCTATCTCCATACCAAAAATCATTCAAATCGGTTCAGTAGATCCAGAAATACCCGTTCCCACGGGAATACTACATTTTCCGGGATTAAATGCATCCTATGTTACTTCGGTGGGCCCTACCTATTCCAATACCAAAAATCATTCAAATCGGTACAGTAGATCCAGAAATACCAGTTCCCACGGGAATACTACATTTTCCGGGATAAAATGTATCCTATGTTACTTCGGTGGGCCCTACCTATCTCCATACCAAAAATCATTCAAATCGGCCAAACGGTTTAGGCGTGAAATCATTACATAGATAGTGTCATTTTCGCGTTAGAATATATGCTCATCCCACAGGAACCCTACATATTCCCGGGATAAAATGTTGTTCATGTTACTTCATAGGATTTCATTAATGATCATACCAAGGGTCATAAAAGTCGGTCGAATGGTTTGAGCGTGAAAGCGTAAGAAAAACATAGGGTTTTATACCCAATCCCACGGGAATACTACATTTTCCGGGATAAAAAGTATCCTATGTTACTTCGGTGAGTCCCATCTATCTCCATACCAAAAATCATCCAAATCGGTTCAGTACTTTTTGAGTTTATTCGTAACAAACATCCAAAAATACAAATCTTTCCTCTTTATATAATAACTAGCTTTTGCCCGCGACTCCGTCTGCGTAGACTTTAGGGTTGAGTGCAGAAAGATAATACGTGAATCTTTATTTCTTCTCATAAGTTCTATTTATGTTCATACCTAAAATTATATAACTTAGTCGAATGGTTTAGGCGTGAAACCGTAATAGACTTACAGAGTTACTCTTACAATTATAACATGTACCCATACCCACGGGAACACATTTTCCAGTATAAAAGTATATCATGTTAATTTGGTGGGTATTTATTTGATTCAGTAGATCTTGAGTATACCGATTCCCACGGAAATACTACACTTTCCGGGATAAAATGTATCCTATGTTACTTCTGTGGGCCCTATCTATCTCCATACCAAAAATCATTCAAATCTGTTCAGTAGATCCAGAAATACCCATTCCCACGGGAATACTACATTTTCCGGGATAAAATGTATCCTATGCTACTTCTGTGGGCCCTACCTATCTCCATACCAAAAATCATTCAAATCTTTCAGTAGATCCAGAAATACCCGTTCCCACGGGAATACTACATTTTCCGGGATAAAATGTATCCTATGTTACTTCAGTTGGCCCTACCTATCTCCATATCAAAAATCATTCGAATCTGTTCAGTAGATCCAGAAATACCCATTCCCACGGGAATAATACATTTTCCGGGATAAAATGTATCCTGTGTTACTTCTGTGGGCCCTACCTATCTCCATACCAAAAATCATTCGAATCTGTTCAGTAGATCCAGAAATACCCATTCCCACGGGAATACTACATTTTCCGGGATAAAATGTATCCTGTGTTACTTCTGTGGGCCCTACCTATCTCCATACCAAAAATCATTCGAATCTGTTCAGTAGATCCAGAAATACCCATTCCCATGGGAATACTACATTTTCCGGGATAAAATGTATCCTATGTTACTTCAGTTGGCCCTACCTATCTCCATACCAAAAATCATTCAAATCGGTTCAGTAGGTCCAGAAATACCCGTTCCCACGGGAATACTACATTTTACGGGATAAAAGTATCCTGTGTTACATCGGTGGGCCCTACCTATCTTCATACCAAAAATCATTCAAATCGGTCAAAAGGTTTAGGCGTGAAAGCATTACATAGGCAGTGTCATTTTCGCGTTAGAATATATGCTCATCCCACAGGAACCCTACATATTCCAGGGATAAAATGTTGTTCATGTTACTTCATAGGATTTCATTTATGATCATACCAAGAATCATAAAAATCGGTCGAATGGTTTGAGCGTGAAAGCGAAAGAAAAATATAGGGTTTAATACCCAATCCCTCGGGAATACTACATTTTCCGGGATAAAAAATATCCTGTGTTACTTCGGTGGGTCCCATCTAACTCCATACCAAAAATCATTCAAATCGGTCAACTGGTTTAGGCGTGAAAGCATTACACAGGCAATGTTACTTTTGTGTTACAGTATATGCTCATCCCACAGGAACCCTACATATTCCCGGGATAAAATGTTGTTCATGTTACTTCATAGGATCTTATTTATGTTAATACCAAAAATCATAAAAATCGGTCAAATGGTTTAGGCGTGAAAGCGTAAAATAAATATAGCGTTTTATACCCAATCCCACGGGAATACTACATTTTCCGGGATAAAAAGTATCCTATGTTACTTCGGTGAGTCCCATCTATCTCCATACCAAAAATCATCCAAATCGGTTCAGTACTTTTTGAGTTTATTCGTAACAAACATACAAAAATACAAAAATCCAAAAATCCAAAAATCCAAAAATACAAACCTTTCCTCTTTATTATAATAGTATAGATAAAGTATAGATAACCAACCAAAACTGGGCACCATTACTTAAGAAAAAATATATATCCGATTACATCCATTAAGATATTATTATAACATCTAAATATATACAGGGGGTATTCAGACCGTTATCGGAAACTATGGCAGGTAATATCTGGTGTGATTACAAACCCCCTGGCATTACAGAAAATCCCGTCAAAAGATAAATATTTTGACGTTTTCCATACAAAACACGAACATTTAACACCGATGGTTGTATGGAAAATGTCAAAATTTTTATTTTTGGCGGGATTTTCTTTAACGTCATAAGGTTTGTGATCACCCTAGCTATTACCTGCCTTAGTTTTCGATCACGGCTTGAATACACCCTGTATAGCTCAAAGGTGACTGACTGACTGACATAGTGATCTATCAACGCACAGCCCAAACCATTGGATGGATTGGGCTGTAATTTAGCATGCAGGTAGATGTTATGACGTAGGCATCCGCTAAGAAAGTATTTTGATCAATTCCACCTCTATGGGCTTAAAATAGGGGATGAAAGTTTATACGAAACTTTGTCAATTTTAAACCAATTGGACTGAGACATTGCATGCATAAAGCTACTATGACGTAGGCATCCCCTAGTAAAAGGATTTTGATATATTCTACTCCTAAGGGAATAAAATAGTTAATAGGCGATGAAAATTTATATAAATCTAAGATTTTCAACTGATTGAACTGAAATAAAAGATTGGATCTATTAAAAAATAGACTACAACTTATTTTCTTTCTGAACTCAACCCTGTAGTCTACGCGGACGAAGTCGCCGGTAGAAGATAGTACATTAAATATTCTAAATACTGTACGTATTCAAACGTATTAAGCAGTGTTTAGGCACGCAGTTGAGAATCTCTGATATAGCGCGTACAAGCCCCAGGCAAATAAATAAATGACCGCTTCGAATAATCAATTTTTTTTTACATTCGATATTACTTTATAACACTACACTAGATTTCATGTGACACGTGAACAGGGAATTTCAACTTCTCACACTTTTATTGTTCTTTTTAGCATGGCCAACCCGCACCAGGCCAGTGTGGTCGACTAGCCTTTTTTCTGCAGGGAAAATCCTATTTACGGACGGTGTGCCGGTCTCACCGGCGCCTTCCGGCCCAACATGGATGTTACCGCCCGTATTTGTGTCGGGCGGCCGCTGAGCCGGGTCCCTACAAATATCTTTGCGCCGTAATACCGACTAAAAACCTTGCGACTGCCACCATCGGCGCAAACGAGACGGCCCGATATACCCTGAAGCAGAGCTATGGATTGTACCGGGACCGCCTCTGCGCGGTGCCACGAGGCACTAAATATGACACTGCCGGCGTCAACATCTCGGGAGGCGCCAAGGTAGGGACGGCGGCTCCGAGTGGTGGACTAAGGCCTATCCCAGATCAGTTCTAGAGGAGGCCCGTGCCCAGTAGTGTAACGTATATGGGCTGATGACGATATCAATGGCAATCCCTTACAAACCTTTTTTTGAGTTTGACAATATAAATGAGGGAATATATCTTAGTTATGCAACATTAACTTAATGGCATGATGTCGGATCAATCTGTAATACATGAGTACTTGTGGAATTAATATCAAAGCCATGTCTCTGATATAAGCATAATGGCAGCGCTGACTGTTACAATTGTTTAATGAGGCACACGCATATCTAGTTTAGAACATTTTGAATGATGTAAGTACTTGTTTCGACAGTACACGTAATAAACATTTTGATTGACGTAATTGAAATATTATTACCAATTGAAATAAATAAATACCCTTTTGTGACAAAAATACAAAAGATTTAAGTATTGATATGTTCACCATAAGATGTTAGATTAGTAACTTAGTAATAATTTAAGACAGAAGATTCCTTATGTTGGGACTGAATAAACCGACTTGGCATTATACGGATTTAAAAATTTTGTACGATCCAAGAATTGAATTGCGACACTTATTTTTTTCCCCATTTTTTTTTATGGAATTACGTTCACAGTTCTGCCAAGGTCTAATAATTTTTTAAACACATGTGGCATCGAGATTCTTAGGAATTCCCCACATTAAGCGATCGTTAAATTTAGCAACTTTGAGCCATTATCTACTCGACAGAAAAAAATAAACAGGAAAAAAACGTTCATTAATCGTTAATACCTTTGATTATACAGGGTGGACGCGCACGAGAGGCTTTTTTTAAACTGCATATATACTAGGTACCATTTTCAAGCCCTGTACTAAAAATAAATCAAATAGGAGCAGTAGTTTAGTCATAATTTTTTTTTAAGTTTTTGTCGACTTTGAACACAATGTATCTTTCCTGACAGCTGATTACGTCGAACGCAAAAATCAGTCACCTTAACTAGGGTCACGAAAGAATTATCGATATTTTGTGATATGCAAGAAATACAATCGCGAAAATCGGAAACCGCTTATATTCAAAATGGCTAAAAAAGCTTTTATTTTTATGTTGTATGGAGGAATGGGAACTTTGATTCATATGCCTAAGTACTCAATAATTTTATTTTATTCATTTTTGTTTTGAAGTTATAGTTATCTTTTTCTGTTATTGTATTAAATTTGTGTACCAATTCCATTTGATTATCCATGTCCTGCCCACTGAAGTTGAACTAACGTTATTTACTGAATGATATTCTATTCTCCAATCGCAAGTAAGTAAGATGCACTAAAAAGGTGCTAAATATAAGTAAAGGTATAAAGTTCTAAGAAATGTACTCTTACCTTGAAGCAGTGATGGCCTCGAGGTTTGGGCACGCGGTCGAGAATCTCGGCGGTCGCGGGTTCGAACCCCAGGCACACACCTCTGACTTTTCGGAGTTATGTGTGTATTCACATTTAATTATCACTTGCTTTAACGGTGAAGGAAAACATCGTGATAAAACCTGCACACCTAAAAGATTTTAGGAATTTCTTAGGTGTGTAGTCCGCCAACCCGCACTACGCCAGCATGGTGGACTATGGCCTAACACCCTCTCAATGGTAGAGGAGACCCGTGCTCAGTAGTGGGCGTATATGGGTTGATGAAGACAAGAAGACAAGACCTTGAAGTAGCAATATTATGTTTCGATACATGTATGGGTACGATATTTTTTTTCAATGCCATTCATAAGTATTGTATCGATACCACCTATCCTTAAATTATTTACTACTAAAACCAAAATCTGCTCAAATGTAGTACGAGTTATTTGTCTCTTTCTATCGTAACAAAACATGCCGCGCGTAAAAGAGACAGACGACTGCACACGCCTCGCGCGACGATGCCAATTTGAAGGTCAGTGAAACTTATCTATAAAGGAATTTGTTTGAAACAAACAAATTCTCATTTTTGGTATTATAAATTTTTGTGTCGTGTCATATTACACTAGTGCACGTAGTCTAATTTAATGCCCCTCGTGCGCATCCACCCTGTATGCACTAAGTTACCTAACGATAAACATGATAAGCTGATAAAGAAGTCTTATAAGTATATTATGACATACAAATACATTTAGTTTCTCACATTTTCGAGCGATTTAGAATTTCAAGAAAAATGTTATTCCTTTTTTTACCGTTATTTTTGTGCACGCTCGTGGACTCCGCTAGAATTTTAGCGGTGTTTCCAATGCCTTCGATAAGCCATCAAGTGGTGTTCCGAGCGTTAACCATGGAGCTAGCAAAGAGGGGTCACGAATTGGTTATAATAACACCAAACCCCGCTTTACCAACAGACAGACCAAAGGACAATATACGCGAAATAAGTACCAGCGAATCTTATGATATTTTAAAAGAATTGTATAGCGAACCTCAAAAAGTGATGATGAAAAGAGGTGTTGTCTCTGATGTTGATGCAGTTGGTTCAGACCATTCGAAACATATAATGCTGAAACTAATAGCAAACATTTTGGAAAATAAAGAAGTGATTGGGTTAATAGAAGATAAAACACAGAAGTTTGACTTGGTTATAGCTGAAGCAATAACGAATTTCCACTACGTATTTGCGAAGATATTCAATGCGCCGTTGATCATATTTTCGTCACTGTACGGATACCCTGAGATTTTCGAAATTGCCGGTGCAGTTTCCAGGCATCCGATATTGTATCCAAATACAATGAGAAATAAATTTAAGAATCTCACTTTTTTCGATACAATCAAAGAGATACAGCGAGAATATCACTTAATGGATGTATTTGTAAAACTCGACGACGATGAAAATGCTTTGCTGAAAAATAAATTTGGCAAAGATGCTCCTACTGTGAAAGAACTGAAGGATCTTGTACAAATGGTGTTCCTAAATTCTTTTGCCGTTTTTGACAATAATCGCCCTGTGCCGCCAAATGTCATCTACCTTGGAGCTTTACATATGCAACCTGTTAAGGACCTTCCGAAGGTAACACATTTATGTGATAACATTAATTTGATTTTTTATTTTTATGCACGTTACCATAACATTTGGAGTAGACAAATCCCACTGACTGGTGACCAGCAGCAGTGTCATAAGTCCGAAACACTACGTCCTGCCTAGTATAACAAGTAATGACAACCCCTCCCCCCTGTTTTTAAGGGAGGCCCATGTCTAGCATCAGTCTTTCGTCTGCTTATTATGACAAAATTCGTTGAACAGTTTCATGACGATTATAAAATGGGATATCACCAAGATAGATCACACCAAGACAAACGTGTATGTTGTCAGAAATATTATGAGCTGATGATGATGATGAAGACTTACTTAATTTAATAACTATATGCTTTTCATTATTTTAGGATTTGAAACAGTATCTAGATAACTCGAAGCGAGGAGTAGTGTATGTTAGTTTAGGTACTAATGTACATCCTTCCATGATGGAAAAAGATTTATTGGATGCATTTTTGGACGCATTCAGGCGTATGCCGTATGATATTTTGTGGAAGTTCGATGGAGACGACCTGCAAAACGTACCTGATAATGTGAAAATTCAAAAGTGGTTCCCGCAGAGAGATTTATTGGGTATGAGTGTTTTTTTTTTATAATTTCAAATGATGAAGTTTCTTTTTTTTATTGAATGACCCATCACAATACGACAACTGCTGGATATATAATAGCTTCTGCCTTTAACGATGTCCGCAGCAAGGCCGTTCTTCCATCTTGTCTATCCTGTGGAAAGATGCCTAAGACTAGACTTTCTCAATAATTTTCAATTCTGCAATGATGTCATCTTTTGGAAATCTTTCATTTAATGTACATTTTAAGTGACTAATCATGCATATACTGAACGACAAAAAAAAAATAATTAAAAAAAAACTTTAAACCAGTGAAATAAGTAAATTTGAAATGATTACGAATTATGTATTATAATAGAATATGTATTTTCGTTTCAGTTCATCCAAAAATTAAAGTATTCGTCACACAAGGAGGTCTCCAATCTACAGATGAAGCGATAGATGCTGGAGTGCCTCTAGTCGGTATACCGATGTTAAGTGACCAGTGGACTAATGTTAACAAATACGTTGAATTAGGAATTGGAGTACAATTAGATGCTTTGACATTGACTGCCGATGATCTCGTTAATGGTGTGAATGCTGTGTTAGCTGACGACAGGTAAATTTCGTTTTTTTAACTAGCTATAAAGTCATTTCATCATCATCATCACCAGCCTTTTACGTCCACAGTTGGACATAGGCCTCTCCTTTTTCCTTTAACTTAAATTATTATACTTGCATTTTCATTAGAGCGGTACCATTATTTTCTCTTTTGCAATTTATATTCAGCTATTTTTCGAAGATTGTTATTGTAAAATAGGTCCTAGCAAAGTCATAAGTTTATTCAACTCAAATATTTTTTCTTTTCCAGATACAAGCAAAATATCAAGCGATTGAAAAGTATTTTGTATGACACACCACAGACACCATTAGAGCGAGCTGTCTGGTGGACTGAGTACGTAATACGACATAAAGGAGCAAAACACCTCAAATCTCCGGCTGCTAATATGTCATACGCTGAATATTTCATGCTTGACTTCATATTGACTTTACTCGCAATATTCGTTTTTATTATTATTGCCTTAGCTGTCATTGTATGCTATATCATAAGTTTGTTCAAAACTAATAAGAGAATTAAAAAGAAAAACAATTGACAACTGACTTTTTTTCGGTATCCTCTAAGTAATAGGTAGATGGAGATGCGAATCTATGCACCCAATTCTTTCCAGTTGAATACTGATACCCAAGGGAAAGAATTGCTATTATTTTACTAGGCAAACGTAGTGCAGGACGTCCTGCAGCACGATGGTCCGCTGAATTGAGAACCCCCTGGCATTAATGAAAATCACGACAGAAATAAAAAAAATACCATAGCGGTATTAAACGTATGTGGTGCAGATTTTATCACGATAATTACCTTCACCGTTAAAGTAAGTGATAAGTCATTGTGAATTCACACATAACTTCGAAAAATCAGAGTTGTGTGCCTGGGGTTCGAATCTGCGACCGCCGAGATTCTTGAGCGCGCCTAATCCTCGAGGCTGACACTGCCTAGTCATTATTTTGTCTTAAAATAAACTCTGTTTTAAATAAAAACTGTAGCAACTAAAATGATATGTATTAAAATGAATACCAAGAAACTGGCAGGCACTATTCAGCTTGTCAAACAATTTTGCTTGCATGCATGCTGCATAAGAGTTTTGGCATATGTTTTACGGCCGGTCGCCTGCCTAACGCCAACCCTCCTTGGGACTTTCATTGTTTTAGGAATGGGGTAGGGATAGCGTGTCTTTGGATACAGGATATTGCAGGAAATTATATTTGGCGTGATGGTATTGACGTTACAGTCCCGGATAAGGAAGTAGTAGGAGACTGCCACAGCTCGGGGCGCGAGGTCGCGTACTCATAGCCCTGTTCCATGACTGGCTAGATCTATGGAAAAGGCTTCCCCTGACCAGCTGTCAATTATAGTGTTTAAAAGGCATAACAAATTTTATAAGTAAACAAAAGTAAAAGTTGGTACCATCTCGGTCAAAGCGATCCATTTATACCGCAGTAAAAAAAATAATAGTGATATTGATAATGAATTTGCATTATCACTTCCTAAATTTAGGACGTAAACACGAATTTCCCAGACGATCATCGCTAAAATTAAATTATGTTTATCCGCGTCTAAGGGGTGTGATTTACAAACTATTTTAGATAAAAATATAATTGTCATGATCGATAAATAGTGACGTTTTGATAATAAGGCTACGGTTACACAACAGGGTTTTCTTGAAAATTTAATGAAACAAAGTTCACATTATGGTGGTATTAATAATAAAGGTCGATGGTGTAGTAGTAGCATTACTTGATTTAAAAAGAAAAAATAAAGAGATATTAAATTCTTTTAGAATTGGTTATTGAAATTTACTCTTATGTAGATAAAAAAAGGTAACATAATTATTATGAATTCATAAAATGTTCCTTAAAGCCTCGCTGTAAAAATAAGTTTTATTTGATTTAGAGGTGTTATATGGCGTTCCAATTTCAAATTCTCAGTACCAGCATTAAGTCGTAGAAAGATGAAATTAAACGAAAAATTTTACGCGAACACAAACATAAAAAAGATTTTTTCCGACTGTATTAAATATACTAAATAGCGACTATCATTGACGGGTTAAAAAAAGGAAATAATAAAACCCAATGGCGACAGAAAAGTATAAAAAAAAAATTTCAGGACACAGGATTAAACAACATCACTCAAAAAGCAAGATAATCGACACATAGACGACGCAAGATGCCTTCGTTGCAATTTGACAACAACGTCCTCCGATACTATAGCAACCAATTATAATCAGTGTTCTGTACACACATACAAGTTTGAAAATCTGATGTCGCAAGATATTAAAGCGTTGAAGTTGTGTGAAACATTACTAAATTTTCTTGTTGAGGTATTTTTTACGTAGATAGGTTCCTAAGAACTGTTTATTTTAATATGGTAACATCAGTCTGTAGTATTAATCCAGTGTTACCTACTACCTACCTTAACTCTAATGTAAACGAAATTATACTCAAACTCAAAGCAATAAAGCCTACAATAGCTCATCATATCAAATCCTATCCAACTTACTTTGTATTGTGCAATATTTGGAATTATCGTTTCTGACACCAAATTCTCCTTGGTGATAGTATATTATTACAAAATGTTTAAAGATTATTTCTAATATACAATATTTCAATTTTTTGTACCTTTGTTTATCAAGATAGCTTCTTAATCCAAATGTGCTTATGAAAAACACTTGCAGTTTTGTATGTCCCTTCGGTTTCAAGATTTGATTATTCTTGAACAATAATAAGTTCTCGTAGTCAATATTAATCAATATTTTCATCTAGTTTCTCTCATCACCCCATATACGACCCACTGCTGGGCACGGGTCTCCTCTACCATTGAGAACGTTTTAGGCCTTAGTCCACCACGCTGGCCTAGTGCGGGTTGGCGGAATTAATTATTAATAAAAGCAAATTTATTATTGGTCGCAAAATACATTTTTTTTCACAATCTGGGAAATTATTAAGTAAAACTATAATTGAACATTGTTAGATGTCGCTAGAGAGCCTATTGTTTTGAGCCAGTTTTTCACTATTATTACCAATATAAATTTAAGCCACAACTGTTGAATTTTGTTCTTATTTTAATTGCTATCATAACTATTTTCCCAACACGTTTGTATGATTAATATTATATCGAGAAGTCTATCGTCTTTAATACACTAATTAAGTCTGAAGATAAAATGCGATTGGTGCGATAAAACTGGTGCGGGTTGGGTATATAGGCGACGCTTAATGTACAGCAAGATTGGTGACTATCAGTGAAATAAATCCACAATTTTCCGGCGAATTGTGTGGCTTCGTGATTCGTCTATGTCGTCTGAACATACAAAATAAGTTTATTAGAGAACATATCAAGCCGTATATTTTTGTCTAATTCTTCACACTGGTTGAAACAAACAATCACAAAGTTATCATTCTGTTACAAATGATTCCATTGATAAAGATTTAATATATATAGCGTTAATTGTTTTCGACTGGTGTTAGTGTGTTTTGAAGTTTTAAGAAAAATGCTTCTTATATTTCCGCTTTTTTTGTGCTCCGTGGTGGAATCTGCAAGAATTTTGGGAGTATTTCCCATGCCTTCAATAAGTCACCAAGTCGTGTTTAGAGCGCTCACTTTAGAATTAGCGAAAAGGGGTCACGAATTGGTTATAATAACTCCAAACCCCGCCCTACCAAAAGACAGACCTAAGGACAATATACGGGAAATTAATACCCAGAATTCCTACAATGTACTAAAAGCATTTTATAACAATACTAATTTTAAAATGGAGTTGAAGAGAGGTGTAGTTTCTGATATGGATTCAGCTGCTGAACTGACATACCCTATGTTTTTGGCGCTAATGTCAGACATGTTGAACAACGAGGAAGTAATAGAACTAATACAGGACAAAACACAGAAGTTTGATCTAGTAATAGCTGAAGGGCTATTAAGTTTTCATTACATATTCGCCAAGATTTACGACGCTCCGTTGATAGCGTTATCATCGTTCTATGGCTTCCCTGAGATTTTTGAAGTGGCTGGAGCTGTGGCCAGACATCCAATACTTTATCCACATCTGACGAGAAACAAATTCAGGGACTTACCATTCTTTGAAAAAGTCAAAGAGGTTTACAATGAGTATTGGCTCATGAAGACATTTGCACAAATCGATGGACCAGAAAATGAATTGTTGAGAAATAAATTTGGTGCAGATGCTCCAACAGTGACTGAATTGAGAGATCTGGTGTCGATAGTTTTCTTAAATTCTTTCCCTTCATTTACTAACAACCGCCCTGTGCCACCAAACGTCATTTATTTAGGAGCATTACATTTGCAACCAGTGAAGGAACTTCCAAAGGTAAAATTAAATCAAATATAACTTTAGTAGTATTTATTAGTATTACACAAAGCTTTTTCTTTTGACTGCTTCGCGAAATCGCGGTACAAGCATTTATCGTGCCATCTAACGATCTCGGGTTTTGACGAACTATTATTGAGTTAATTATTTTAGATTTTTTTTTGTAGCAGCAGTAAGCATGAGAAGGTAAATGTACCTGAAAAACGGCAATAAACTCCATATTATTTGAGACTGACATATTAGTGTACACAAAACTTATTATACGTACTATGTCATACTAAATGCTTATATCGAAATAGTAAAACAAGAAAACACTATAGAAATAACCATACTAAATTTACAATTGTGTAAGTTATACAAATATATCTGTTTCTAAGGAAGCACATAAAATAATTATTTAGTATAAAAAGATCATTGATTACCTGTGTGAGAATACTTTCTTTGATCTTTAAACTAGATTAACAATCTGCAACGTGTAATTTTCTTACTCCAGCATAAAATATGATAATGATGATGATTGTATTAGTAACTCTAATAAAAAATAGAACCCTATCTCACATAGGTACTTAATTTAAAAATTCCTTTTTAAGGATCTGAAGTAATATCTAGACAACTCGAAACGTGGAGTGGTGTATGTCAGTTTGGGTACTAATGTACATCCTTCGATGATGGACAAAGATCTGCTGGATGCGTTCTTGAATGCCTTCAGGCGACTTCCGTATGACATTATGTGGAAATTCGATGGCGACAACCTCCAGAATGTACCAGAAAATTTGAAGATACAAAAGTGGTTCCCGCAACGAGATTTACTAGGTATGGCTTCATCACCAAAAATAGCAGGATCAAATACACTTAGACGCAATCTTGAATCCATGATCATTCCACAGAAACATATTTTCTGAGATGAGAAATAGTTTACTTTACTTTTCGAGATCCCACGTATCAAAACATTCAAATCAGTTAATTACTTTTTAGTTACATTACGATGTAACTCAAACGAAAAAAAAACTTAATCTTACATTTCTCTTATATAAGTTAAGATTTCCTATTATATATTAGTGCTAAGGGTATTTTTGGCTATAATAAGACTTTGTGAACTTTGGTATTGACTTGCATATGAAGTTAGAAGCAATTCTTAAAGTTTAATGATTAATAGTATAATTTGTAATTCTAACATTATTTTGTACTATGAATGTATTATTAAATATAAATGAAAGTATGTTTTAAATATAGAATATTGATGTAAAAGTTTAGGGAGTTGACAACTTCCGTGGCGCAGTTGGTAAGACGCCTGCATGTGAAACTTGACGCCGCGGGTTCTAATGCCCCACCCGTCAATAGTAGAAGAGGCCCGTGCGAACCAGTTTGTTGTGTATGTGCTAATGATGATGATGACGATGAGAAAGGCCACCTGATTGTCAAAAGTCTTATGGAGTTTCTAAAACCCAACCCCTCCTACTTTTAGGTAATACAAACATAAATTTGTATGCATATTATTTATTTAAAATTCTTTTGTTATCAGTACATCCAAACATAAAAGTATTCGTCACACAAGGAGGACTTCAATCTACAGATGAAGCAATAGATGCTGAAGTGCCTCTAGTCGGGATACCGATGCTAGGAGACCAGTGGACTAACGTTAACAAATATGTAGAATTAGGAATTGGTGTACAAATAGACACTTTGACGATGACTGCTGATGATCTTGTTAATGGTGTGAAAACTGTAATTGGTGATAACAGGTTAGTAGCAGCCGATGAAAGTTATCTTTGTATGGAAGGCACACTAAACCAATCAAAGCCAATTGATTTCGACGTTAAATCTTTCTTTATATACGTGGGTAATGTCACCCACGTTACATGGAGTATACACTGTAATTATAAAACAAATTATCATGGATGTAGCATGTTCTCATTTAATACAATAATTGTCTTTTGTTGCCAGGTACAAGGAGAACATAAAGCGGGTGAAAAAAATAAGGTATGACACACCACAGACGCCTATGGAGCGAGCTGTGTGGTGGACCGAATATGTATTGAGGCACAAAGGAGCCGACCACCTCAAATCACCAGCAGCCAACATGTCATACGCCGAATATTTCATGATAGACTTCGTATTAACGTTATTAGCAATAGTTGCTGTATCAGCAGGAATATTAGTCTCAGTTGTATATTATCTTTTTTTTTTGTTATCGAGGGGAAAGCTGATTATGGCTCTACTTCCCGCCAGCCCGGGGGCGGTGGGGGGCGGGAAGCGTATGTCGGGGTCACCGGTCTTCCAGCCCGGCGCGCGGCGACGTCAGGTCCGCGCAGGTGTTAGTGCCGGGCTGGGTCCCTAACAAAACAAAAATCCCTAAACCGGCATACCGACCAAAACCCCCCGGTGGCCATCACCGCGCCGAGTGGGGCGACCACGGTACGTGGGCGAGAAGCGCCCACCGTCAACCGCAGCCGCCTGGTGCGCCTCCGGGACGTTAACGTCCCGGCCTTCACGAATTTGACGGGGGCGCAGTTGCACCCCCACTATCTTGATTTGGGCGCCCTGGTTGCGAGTGGGCGCCCGCGACGTGCACGGGCCACAGTGCCGCCGCCCCGCTCGGGGTCACTTTCAGTGAGGACGCGCCGCCCCCGCAGCGCGCCCAGCAACCCCAAGGGCCCCTTTGAGTCGCCTTTTACGACAGGCAGGGGATACCGTGGTGAGATTCTAACGCCCCCTTGCCACAGGGCAGGGCGCCGGGTCTAATTGTCTCCGTTGACCCGGCGCCTCCTTCTTTGACGTCTTTGACGGGCGGGATCGCTTCTCTCGCGACCCCGATCCGCGCTCTCCTTCTGCGACATGACGTACTCGCAGAAGGAGAGCATAGCACGCCACGACCTCGGACTCCCGACCATCGAAGAGACGACGGCCGGGAGCGAAAGGTCTCCACCGATAATAGTGCGGAGAGCGCTGCGCTGCTCTTCCCAGGCTGGACACTCTTCTAGTGTGTGCTGGGCTGTGTCGTCTAGACAGTTGTCACAGTGGTGACACACGGTTGACTCCTCCTTCTGTGCCACCCGACACAGGAAATGGCCGAAGCACCCATGCCCCGACAACACCTGCGTCAGGCGGAACGTTGCCGCACCGTGGCGCCTGTCTACCCACTGGTCGAAGACAGGACGCACTGCCTCGACGGTCCTAGCACCAGCACTGGGATTCTCCAGCCTGGTTCGCCATTCCTCCACGGCGGCCGTACGGAGGGAGGCTTTCAGTGCCTCAACCTCTCTCGGGGCCAGTCTGTCCCCGCAACTTGACGCCTCCTCCCGCTGATGGAATAAACGCGAGAGGAATTTGGCGTCAAGGTCCCACGGTAGGGACCCGGCCAGAACGCAGGCCGCCTCGTAGGAGATCGTGCGGTAGCCCCTGATCAGTCGCTGCGCCAGCGCACGCTGAGGCTTGCGCAGAAGAGCGACGCAGCGCTTGTTCAGGGACTCGGCCCAAATTGGGCTCCCGTACAACGCCATAGACCGCACGACTCCCATATACATCCTTCGGCAAGGGATGCCCGGACCTTCCAGGTTGGGCAGCAGGCCAGAAAGAGCGCCTGCCACCCGCAGCAACTTCGGCTGCAGCATCTCAAAATGGGCGCGGAAATCCCAACGACTGTCAAGCAGCAGCCCTAAGTATTTGAGCTGCTTGCCGATGGGAATTCGCACGCCCTGAACCTCGATGTGGGCCCCAGCAGGTGGTCCCATCCGAGGCCGGTGAAAGCAAATGGCCTCGGACTTGTGAAGGGCCACCGTGAGGCCCAGCCGCCGAATTCTCCTCGCCACGTTGCCAGTACCAACCGCGGCGAGGTCGGCGGCCTCCTGGAAGGTCCCGCCCGTCGCTGTGACGAGCGTATCGTCGGCGTAACAGAATACGCCGACGCCCCGGGGGTTGGCACCACGGAGCACCCAGTCGTAGCCGATGTTCCACAGAAGGGGCCCAAGAACCGACCCCTGTGGAACACCGCACGACATTGCTCTTCGGTGCCACCCGTCGGCGCCCGGATACACCACGTCCCTGTTAGAGAGGTACGAGTGCACCAGGCGCCTGAGATAGGGTGGCACCACGTGGTACCGCAGTGCTTCCTCAATACAAGCCCAGGGCAAGGTGTTAAAAGCGTTGGCGATATCTAGGGACACCGCCACGACGCATTTGCCCCGGGCTATTGCTTCCTCCGCTTGTGCCTTAACCCGCAGAATCGCCGAG
Source organism: Cephonodes hylas (assembly GCA_030295005.1). Lineage (NCBI taxonomy): Eukaryota > Metazoa > Arthropoda > Insecta > Lepidoptera > Sphingidae > Cephonodes > Cephonodes hylas. Next base: position 4,078,080 of record AP025385.1, read on the forward strand.
ATGGTCGATCGGCCGCGCCGGAACCCGAACTGGCAATCAGCCAGGTCTGGACCGATTCCCTCAAGATGCTCGACGAGGCGCTCATGAACGATGCGCTCAAAAAGTTTGGCAACCTCGTCGAGCAATACGATGGGCCGGTAGGCCGACGGCGACTCAGCGGGTCGACCTTCTTTCCTGAGCAGGACCAACTTCCCTGTTTTCCACCTCGATGGAAACTGGCCCTGCTCTAGGCACGCGGAGAACAGGCCGCGGAGCCTCGCCCCCAGGAACTCGATTACAAGCACCCAAACACGACCTGGGATGCCATCGAGACCCGGAGCGGAGTTCTTGCTCCGCAGCCGAAGCACTGCTGCCTCTAACTCCCCAGGCGACACGCCCGGGGGAGGACCCTCCGGGGTCTCCCTTGCCGAAACGAACGACGACGACGATGCCGCCGGATATGTTCCGGTCGTCAACGACCAAGATCTCGGCGGCATCGGTGGAGGAACAACGACGACATCGGTGGCCGGGAAGAGGGCGTCAACCACGTCCCCCAGGAGCTCCGTTCGGAGACTCTGGGTGAGGGGGGGCGCCAGCGGGCGCAACTTATTTAACGCCAACCGGTACGGACGCCCCCACGGATCGCGGTCCAGAGTCCCTAGGAACTCCTTCCTGGCCGCAGCCTTCGCCTCTTTGATGGCCACCCGCAGCGCTCTCCTAGCCTCTTTATAAAGGCCGCGAAGCTGCCGCTCCTGGTCCAAATAGTCAGCCTGGCGTATCCGCCGGCGCCTAAGTCTGCCGAGTCGGCGGCGCGCCACCTCACAATCGTACTTTAACTGCGCGAGCTCAGCCGACCACCAGTAAACCTGGCGCCGCGGAGGGAGGCGCTGGACTCGGGGCATCGCTGCGTCGCAGATGCTGGTTAGTGCTACCCCGAACCATTCGGCCTCCTCCTCAACCCGCACCGAAGACTCTGGTGCGGGGAGCCAGGCTTGGACCAGAGCGGCAAGCTCCAAGGCCTCTTTATTGAGGCGTTTTTGTGCCCATCGCGGGCCGCCCCCAATCGGGGCGTTCGGTCTGCCGCCGGACTGATTGGCGGCGGGCGCGGAGACATCGAACCGTATGTATCGGTGGTCCGATAATGTCTCCACGCCCACGAGGACTCTCCAGCCTCGGACACGGCGTGCGACGGTACCGGTGGCTAAAGAGATATCCACCACCGAACCGCCGTTGTGCCTCACGCACGTGTCCACCGACCCCCGATTAAGGACGGCCAGGCCGAGGGAGATCGCCCACTCCTCCAGGACCCTGCCACGAGCGTCGGTAACCGACGATCCCCAAGCTCGAGACTTGGCGTTGAAGTCGCCGGCCACGACTACCGGGCAGGGTTGGCATTGCGATAACAGGGCCCCCAGCCGAGTAAGAAAGACCTCAAACTCGGCTAAGGGTCTGTTGGGAGAAAAATAAACTCCGACAATCCAAACACCTCCCAACAGAGCTGCTACGCATCCCCGGTCCTTCGCTACTTTTTCGAAGGGTGGGGAGCCTGCAGCGCCCTGGGTTATCACGGCCACCAAACCGTCAAGGTCCCCTGCCCAATTGTCACGAGGAGGGACGAAATACGGCTCGGCGACCACAGCCACGTTCACCAACCACTGCGCCATGGACTGCAGGAGCAGATCTTGCGCTCCGGCGCAGTGGTTGATGTTCGCCTGGAGGATCTTGAAATCCATTATTGGGCGACCTCCATTAGTTCAATCTCGGCCTGCAATGGGCGCACGAGCTGCGGTTGGGCCGTAGCCTCAACAGCAGTCCGTTTACGGCTCTTTGCTTTACGGCCCGAATTGACCGTGCAAGCCTTGGTGCCAACAGAATGTCCCGCTGGTTTACTAGCTGCAGCGCAAAGAGGACAGTGCGGTCCTGCGGAGCAACCTTGTGCCTTGTGACCTGGCTGACCGCAGCGGTAGCATAAGTCACTTCGGTCAGTCTCGGCGGTGCAGCGCACTCGAGCATGCCCCAACTCAAAACATCGGTAGCACCGCAGCGGTCTTGTTTCGAGTACGCTAACACGTGCAGCAGACCATCCAACCAATATACGACCACTCTTGGCCACTCTTTCCGCTGCTTGTGCTGGCGCTCTAAGCCAGACCACACCCAAACCTGATCGGTCTGGTCTGACTACGCCAACTTTCACGGCCTCCACTGGACATTGAGATGCCGCGGCGAAGGCGTGTGCGACTTTCTCGGGGGTGACTGATTCGTCCAGCCCCGAAAGTCGCAGTTCCGCGGTTTTGATGGGACGAGTGACACGAATGTCCTCAGAACCGCGGAACACCTCCCTTAATTTAGACGCGAGGGAGTCAGCCTTCGCATGACCTTCCGGCCCTGGTACTTCTATGATGGTGGCGCCCGTGACAGCCTTACGCCACTTAATGTCAGTAATGCCGAGGTCCTTCAATTGTATGTGTTGTTGGGCTTCAGCAACAACACGGGCGTATGAGATACCCTTGTCCTGCGCCCCACTTGCCAGTGTGATAGTGACCGCGGCGGACCGAGGCGGTCGGATTCGCGGCACCGGTTTCTTTGTCGTTTGTTGTGGCCGCACTTCCATAGGCTTCCTTCCTTTCTTGCCTCTCCGTGCCACCGTTGACCATGGCAGCTCCATGGATGAAGGCGCTGGTGGTAGAGGCCGAGGTTCGGAAGGAGTCGTTTTTGGGAAAGCGGCCTGTCTCTCCTTTCTTTGGCGACGCAACGACCGAGACGGAGCAGAAGTCGCGGAGGCTCCCGATTGTGTTGCCTTTACCTCGCGTACAGCCGGACGCACAGAACGGTTCATGGGCATCATAAGTGCAGTCTTTTCGGGTAGGGGTGGAAAGTGTTCCACATTTCGTGCGCCTGCCGTTTTTCCTTTCTGCTTCGTATTCTTCTTAGGGGCAGCACTTGTGTTAGCCAACCCCAACGGCCCCTCCTTGACACGGTCAGCAGCAAGTGGAGGACGAAGAGGCGTCTCTGGAAGCAGACGACTTTCCATTGCCTCTTGCCGTGCCGTAAACATGTTGATTAGCCGCGTCTCCATTTGGGCAACCGCAGCCTCCAGCAAGGAGATTCGCTCCTGAAGACGTTCATTCTCCGTCTTTAGCCGGGCGTTGTCCTCCTCAATGCGGGCCATATGGGATGATTCGGATAAATTTGCCAGGTCTTCTAGCATGTTGCTAGCTTCCTGCAGGGCGCGGACAGTCGTGCTCTTAATGTAGCCCGCCTTGCCGGCTGCTGACCTGACCGTAGCAGCGATCTTATGCAGTTCCTGCTGTCGAAGAACTGCAGGTTGCACTTCTTCCCTGCTTCCCAGTAGCTCTGACTCGACTTCCTTCTCTGATGCTTGCTTCGCAAGGCATTGAGGGTCCACCGCTTGAATTTTTGGCGCTGGCTCCTCGTCGTCATCGCTTGACAGCGATGCTCTGGAGTGCGAGCGCGACCGCGACCGATCCGAAGAATCCGCTGACCTCGCCCACAAGCGAGATCTGATTCTAGAGGACGCCCGTCTCCGCCCTGATTGAGCAGAAACAGGCCTCTCTACCTCCACATCTGGTGCGGGCATTTCACCCGAACCTGATTTCTCCGCCTGCAACGCAGGCAACGTCGTCAATGATTTAGTTTTATCGGAATTATTCATTTGATTCCCACGAGTATGGGGGAAAGGAAAGTCCACCCAGGCAGAGCCCCCTGTACCTGGGTAAGCCTAGCGTAACCCGCCAAGAGGGTCGGCCGGTACTCTGGCGGGGGTCGCACTAGAGACTGAACCTCCCATCAGCCATGCATCCCCTCACGGTGCGCCGCCGTTTGGGATTCGGGGTAACTTTTTATAGAGGTTTTCTCCCTCGCGGCCCGGGCGGTTAAGCCAAGACCCTCGCGCCGGCCGAACTGCGAGACATGACCACAGCTTCGACCGGATTACGAGTGCGACGGTGGAAATGGGTTTCGCCCATTTCCTGCTCGGAAGCAAGTGATTGCTGTCCGAGCCCGCCGACGGCCCGGGATATAACCAGGATGGCCTAGAAGAGGCCCCAGCAGCGGTGAGGAATATCCATACAAAAAGGCGAGAATCGCCGATCCCCACCGACAGGAATTGGCCGCCGACCAGCGTAACTAGTCGTTGACTGCGACAAATTACGCTGGTCGTCGTTGCCCAGGGTGCACCACGTGGAGGTTTCCTGTAAGGCACCCCGTTGTATATTATCTGACAAGTTTGTTCAAATCGAAAATGGGAATAAAACTTAAAACTAGTTAAAATCAATGTTTATTTATTTTATTTCATTTTTTTCGGCTACATCATTAGTCTTTCTATTTGGACAGTGTTGACGCTCCACGCGCCGGGCTGGAAGCGCGATGACCCCGACATACGCTTCCCGCCCCCTTTTCTCAGGGCGGGAAGTAGAGCCATAAACAGCTTTTCCCTGAAAAAAAATCACTGTAGTATTAGCTTAGAGGTTCACATCTGTCTTACGGATTACATCTATAGTGCAATCGAATTGATGGCCCAATAATCTAGTCTAATATTCTAAGCAGTGATGGCCTCGAGGTTTAGGCGCGCGGTCGAGAATCTCGGCGGTCGCGGGTTCGAACCCCAGGCACACACCTATGACTTTTCGAAGTTATGTGTGCATTCACATTGAATTATCACTTGCTTTAACGGTGAAGGAAAACATTGTGATGAAACCTGTACACCTAAAAAGTTCCTTAGAATTTCTTAGGTGTGTAGTCCGCCAACCCGCACTAGGCCAGCGTGGTGGACTATGGCCTAAAACCCTCTCAATGGTAGAGGAGACCCGTGCTCAGCAGTGGGCGTATATGGGTTGATGAAGAAGAAGAAGAAGAATATTCTATAGCTCTACCTCAGATCTCGCAAAGTACATAAATTGTAAATAATTTTATGATATTTGTTCGTTAATATATTGTGTGAAAACTTGAATTAACTTGAAATACATTTGTAATAAAAATATAACATGGTCACTAGCTAATGGTTACTAACTAGTTAATCTTTCAATCTCTTCCCACTGTATATTTTAGCAACAGATTTATTTCAATGCTTCAATTCAAAATCATTCCACAATCAATTATTCTCTCAGGTGTTTTCGAATTGACATTATTTTTGATAAATCTTTAATATTTACCTACTTGTATTAAACGTATGTATTGATGTGTGCTGATTCTTGGATGTGTACATGTGACCAAAAAACCTTCGCAAAAAAAGACACAAGAAACAATACTGAATACATAATATATATACTTTGTTATTATTGTTATTTTATATACCAAAGTAACATAACAACTACCGCCATCTATATGCAAGCGCATAAATATAGTATCAATTATTAAAATTCATCAAATTCCGTTTAGCTGCCGTTTGGTTTCTAACCAGAGAGTTTTCGAAGTTACATTTAACAATCGTAATTATAGGAGCTAAAAATGAATGTAATTGAAATCCATAGTTTTCCTATCATCAGTAGCCCATACACCTTCCACAGCTGGGCAAGGGCATTATCTACTATTTAACGGGTTTAGACCTTACTCGTCCACTTTTGCTCAGTGCGAGTTGGTGGATTACACATCCAAGAAATTACTTATAGGATATCAGATGGATGAGTGCAATACTATGTATGTGCAGTATGCTACCTAGTAATAAAACAAGGTAAGTAATTACTAAGACCTTAGATGCCAGTGGCTTACTTGCAAGTGGCATTGATGTTCAAGTATTAACTCTTTCGGGACGGAATTTGTTTTGCTTGTATCCAAATCTTTTAAAACGTGAAAATTGTTTTAATAGGTTACAAAGGCGAATTGTTGGTTGCATATAGCACAAAGAAATATATACGAGTAGAAATACGGGTAGATTCAATTTACATGAACTTTTGGGACAAATAGGTGCCACCAGAATTTTTTGAAATCTTGTGGGACACATAGGTCCCCGCAGTCCCGAAAGGGTTAAAACGATGCAATTTTGTTACAACGCCATCTCTGGAACATTTCACATACTAACTCGTCAAAAGATTCACAATTAAGATTTATGACAATCAGTATTAATTGAAGTTATTAGACGATAGATGTCGCTACCGAAATTGAATTGCTTTATCGCCAATTCACGACATGTACATACTCGCATGTGCAGTTTAACATACTAAAAATGTCGCCGCTAAAATAAAATCGTAGTATTAGCAAACGATAGTTCCGAAAAACTCCTGATTACTAAATTAAGTTTACGTCCTACACGGCAAAGTATAAAATAACTTGTTATAAATTTTTATGTTTAAAAGAAACCGTGTTTCTTTGGTCGATCATTAGTTTCAAAAGAAATGGAAACGTGTCAACTATTAAAATTATAACATTGAATTCTATTCTATTACGCCCTGCAGCACGATGGTCTGACGACTTGAGAAAAGTCTCAGGTCGGGTGGATGATGACTGCTCAAGACCAGGATGGTTGGTGCTTTTTTGGGGAGGCCTACGTTTAGTAGCGACGATAAGCTGAAGGGAAAAAATACAACTAAGTATCCAGATTATAAAAATATGTTATCGTTTACACAAACATAGGGGCAGTGATGGCCTCGAGGTTTGGGACGCGGTCGAGAATCTCGCCGGTCGCGGGTTCGAACCCCAGGCACACACCTCTGACTTTTCGAAGTTATGTGTGTATTCACATTGAATTATCACTTGCTTTAACGGTGAAGGAAAACATCGTGATGAAACCTGCACACCTAAGAGTTCTTAGGAATTTCTTAGGTGTGTAGTCCGCCAACCCGCACTAGGCCAGCGTGGTGGACTATGGCCTAAAACCCTCTCAATGGTAGAGGAGACCCGTGCTCAGTAGTGGGCGTATATGGGTTGATGAAGTTATCGTTTAAGTATTTACATCACAATGACAACTATAGAACCTCACGCCCCTATGTTTGTGTAAATTATCTGATATCAATCCGATTAAAGGTTATGATGCATTTTTTTTCACAACAAAGATACCACTGATACCTGATAACGATACAAATTTGTCAAGTTAGCAAATAAACACGCCCTAAACCCAGACAATAGATTATTATTTCACACACTGGCAAGTACAACTCCTGGAGAAAAATAACAGTGGCACGAAAAGAAATTCAGCAGAAAAAAAAACTTTAGAATCTAGTGTAGTTTATTCTTAATCCGCGAAAAAAAAAACAATGTGAAAAATACAGAGACGGGAGAGATAACAATTTCTACCATGAACGGGACACTCGGATGTATGTGACTATGATGGATTTGTCATAAGAATGCATGATAGTTGTTTTCCAGGTAGCTATTAATATCTTTTACTTAGAAAATTGGTCTCCACTAGTCTCTCTCAGCCTCAGTATCATCATTATAAAACCGTATATTCTGCATGGATTATTACCATTGTTGCCATGAGTGTTGTTGACAGCCTAGTGCTGCAACTTTAGGGAAGTCATATTTTATTTTATTTATTTATTTTATTTATTTTGAAGAAGACTTACAGACTAATAACAGTTATAAATGTACAATATGAATAACAACTATTGCTAATAACAAGTCTCCATATTTAAATATAAAAAACAGATATGCACAAACAAAATAATAGTATGTAATAAAAATACAAAGAAAAAAAAAGAAAGAAAAATGTCAACAAAATTACTGTGTCGAGTCAATATCCTGTTTATAATATTTATAATTAAGTTTTCTTCTCACTGTGCTGACGCTGGTGCAAAACAAATCAATATTTAGTTCGAGTGGAATGTTATTAAAGCTCGTGGCACCACGTAACATAAATGCATTACGCCTATAGTTTGAACTGGCTATCGGTACTCGCAGCAACGTTGGCTGCCTCAGTCCAATTTGATGAGTCCGCAAAGATATCAGATGCAATAGTTCAGGACTATCAATGGTGCCGTTAGCCAATTTAACAAAAAGACACACATCACTTACATAACGTCTGTGCTCCAGTGGTAGGAAGTGATATTTGTTACAACGATGTAGATAATCTACTGAATGTTGCTGTGTTCTATAGTCTAGGTATCTCAAAAATTTCCTCTGTACGGTCTCCAGCCGAGATTTGTAAATTCCGTATTGTGGGTTCCAAACTTGTGATGCGTATTCGAGGTGGCTTCGTACGTACGCGCAATAAAGAATTTTAACAGGTTTGATGGAGCGAAATTGGGCAGATGTTCTTATTATAAATCCTAGCGCCTTCGTGGCCTTATTTACTATGTTATTAATGTGTTCATCGAATAGTAGTTTGCTATCCTGAATTACCCCTAAATCCCTGATATTACTAACTGTACTTATATTGTGGTTGTTAAATGTGTACCCACCTCTAATTGCAGTTTTCTGTCTAGTAAAGCGTATATGAAAACATTTTTTAACATTTAGGTCAAGGTGATTAATATGGCAATAATGAATGAATTTATCAAGATCGGATTGTAACTTTTCAATGTCTGATGAGTTTCGTATTAATTTATGAATTTTCATGTCATCAGCGTATAATAATGGATATGAATGTTCAAAGCACCTATTTATATCAGAGATAAATATATTAAATAGAAGTGGACCCAGAATAGATCCTTGGGGCACACCTGAAGGGATAGTGCTCCACCCAGAGGTATAACCACGAAGTACCACGGCTTGGGATCGATTTTCAACATACGACTTAAACCAACGATATAAGTCACCGTGAATTCCGACTGATTCCAATTTTTTTAGTAATATTTTGTGATTGATGCGGTCGAAACACTTACTATAATCAGTATATATTACATCCACTAGCGCTCCATTCTCCATCCCGTTGGATATAAATTCATTTGATAGAATAAGGTTAGTGGTAGTGGAGCGATTTTTTATAAAACCATGTTGTCCCTCACCAAGATTACATGCAACTGCCGAATAAACCTGCGTATAAACGATTCGTTCAAGAATTTTGGAAAAGAGACATACCTTGGATATAGGGCGGTAATTTTCGATATTGGACTTGTCTCCCTTTTTATGAATCGGCGTTATAAAGGCGGATTTCCATAAATTGGGGACCAAACCTAATGCCAAGGACATCCGAAAGAGTATGCATATGGGCTTAACCAGACTATCTGCGCAGTTAACTATGAATACCGGAGATATCATATCGGGACCACCAGATTTAGACAAATCAAGCGATTTAAGAAGTTTCAATACTTTATCCGGATTAACTGAAATTGAACTAAGACATACTGCGTTTCCACTATTCGATTGAGGTACAAATTGGTTTACGTCATCCTCAGGACCCTGCTGTTGGTATGTGGATTGGAAGTAAGTGGCAAACAAGTCGCTGATTCCTTCACCGGTATTAGCTATGGTATCCTTATATTTCATTATACTGGGATATGTGTTATTAGCTCTTTTACTTTTTACATACGACCAGAATGATTTTGGATTACGTACAATAGACTCTTCAATTTTACGTATAAATGAATTATGACATTCCTGCTCTAATTTTGTTGCCCTGTTACGTAAAATTGAAAAAGAGTGATAATCAGCCGTGTTGCCATAAATTTTATATTTGCGATGATATTTGTACTTCTCTTTAAGTATTTTAATTAATGATGAACTATACCATGGAGGATGTAGTGACTGTCTTATTGGTTTTCGCGGTATATATTTGTCTCTAAGTTCATACAGGTGTTTGTAAAACAAAGAAACCGCTTCTTCCAATGTTCCTAAACATAAAAGATCATCCCATTTTATATTATTCAGTTCTAATGCTATGTTGGAGTAATCTCCTTTATTATAAAGATATTTTATATTTAATTTCTCAGCAATTGCATGAATTTCAACTGATTCAGCAGAGACAACAAGAGGAGGATGATGAGCGTCCACAGGCATAGCTAATGGATCCTTGGATACACTAATGTTTAATGGAGCATTAGAAAATGCCAGGTCTAAAAGTCTGCCATTCGCATTACGTTCACCGTTATATTGAGATAAGTTACATATGTTAATAGTATCCATAAAATTGTTTATGTATTCAGAGCACAAATTAATTAACTTAAAGTCTAAACTGTCACTTTTATAGGTCCATTCAACATCACTTCCAAAATTAAAATCGCCTACTATAATAAATTGATAAAAAATATGAGTGGAAACTAAACGGTGTAAATTATTTGTAAAATTTTGTAACTGAGCACAAAATGAATGACCCGTATTTTCCTTGCACAAATAGAGCGCACAAAGGTTAATATTGCGCGATACAGATGTTTTGGTTTTCTGAATAGTAATGGATACCCACATGTCCTCAGCATTACTCCGCCAGTCAATCCGTTCCGTAACCATTAAATCGCTGCGCACTGCGATCAACACACCGCCCCCCTTACTCTGCTTTGTGCGACAATAATCACGATCACGCCTCCACACCAAGTATCTACCATCAAATATCTCACTATTTTTAATGCCGTCCACTAACCAGGTTTCCGTGAGCACTATTACGTCGTAATTATTAAGATAAACTTTACGCAAGAAATTATTTGTTTTTGTACGTAAACCGCGTACGTTCTGATAATATATTGTAAGAGGAATCATTTTGAGATTAGACTATAAAAATATATAATGAACAATACGAATTTAAATGTAAAATAGAACAATTTAAAGAATAAATATTTTAAAATGTTATGCATGAACGGGTAGACTATAAAAATTTGCTCATCAGCAAACAAACACGGTAAAACACAGCAATTAGATACACAGAAATTTGAGTTATGAATGTATAATAGGCTATGACTGAGAACAAAGAAAGTAATGCAAAAAAAAAGTCGTCGCTGCACGGAAGATATTTGTCATAAGTAATGTAAATCCTACTGCAAGATTGAGCTCAATTTTCATACTGATATGGTCTTTAATTGTATAAAAGATGTACCTACCGACATGATAATCCCTATTTTTTGCTGCGACACACTCAATCGGCAGACACAGTAAGTGTTGGAAAACGTAATTAGCATACTGCTGTACATGGTTCTCAACATTTCTAACACGAAGAATTTTGTTGACACGCGTATTTATTATTGTTATAATTTTGATATTCAGTGAATTTATGTAATTTTTGCAATGTCTTTGACGGTATTTATTATAATAATATGAGAAGTGTCGTTTTTCCGTGTGTGTATCTTCGAGTTTTTTACCCAGACGTATTGGTAACTCTTTTCTGATGCTGTCTTTTTCGTCTTATTGAGAAGTTCCTTGTTTTTAGTTGTTAAATGGTCATTTATAAATATTTTCTGAGCTCGTGGGAAACCGAGATGTGTTGTTGTTAAAGGTGAAGTTTTAGACGAGAGTCTAGCCGCCGCTATAAAATTTTCCTTCACATAGCGATTACAGAAACTGACGATTATTGGCTTAATCCGATCTTTCTCTCTTGTGGGAACTCTTGTTATAAAGTTTATTTGCGGTTTGTTGATGGTACATTGTATATTTACTCCAACTTTAGTAACGATATCAAACAAATTTTCGTTACTGGTCTGGGGAATCCCTTTGATTTCAATATTATTAAGGCGTGCCCATTGTTCTTTTGCATCAGCTTCAAGTTCCAACCTCTCAAGCCGCTCCGATACATTATCGACTTGGTGCTGCACTGTCTCCACTTGCGTAAGACGTTGTTCTATATCCTTGAGTTTGTTGTTAAATTCTTTCAACTCCTTGTTAGTGTCTTCTAGGGATATTTTAAGGGCAGTAAATTCTAAACGCAATGCTTTTATGTCATCCTTAAGACATTCTAAGGGTTCCAATTTGGCAGCAAGAGCTTTAATTTCCGTAAGTATTATAGCATTGTCTGACTCACATTTTGGTGAAGGTGGTGGTTGACTGGAACTGGATGACTTGCATTTGTTGCATCGCCAAGTGAGTTTTCTATCACCCAACTTCCTATATCCAGCTTCGGTTATATTTGCGCAGTGGAAGTGCAGTAGCCGATTGCACAAAGTACACTTCACGCCCTCCGACATGTTGTCACTACAGGCATCACATTTATGTGTATCCATTATAACAATTTGGATAGTGACAAAGTTTGAGAAACGTTTGCAAAATTTGTGCGAATAATAAAGACACGACCGTACAACTCGAATTCTACGGATGAACTTATGATGATCATTGGTATAATGACGCGGAAGATAAATTTTCGTCTAATTTACTTCAAACATTGAATGTCCTAACAATTAACAATGTACCCGTATATACTATCAGTGGTCACGACGTGGTTGTATGAAAAACATCCAGTCAAGTATATCCTATGGTAAAGCATTTGCGTTATCAAATGATAAACTGCCTGTCATCTTTGTACTGATATACTTATATATTTAAATTCAATAATTTCCTAATCAAAATTAGTGTGGTTTGGATTTTTAAAGAAAATGTTACTCCTACTCTTTCCGTTGATTTTGTGTTCAGTGGTGGATTCCGCGAGGATTTTGGGGGTATATCCTATGCCTTCGATAAGTCACCAAGTTGTATTCAGAGCGCTTACTTTGGAACTAGCAAAGAGAGGGCATGAATTGGTTGTAATAACACCAAACCCCGCTCTACCAAAAGACAGGCCGAAAGACAATATACGAGAAATCGACACAAGTAATACCTACAATGTTCTTAAAGACATGTACAAAAATTCAGACTTTCAAGTTCTCTTGAAAAGAGGAGTCATTACTGATGTCGATGAAATGGCAACCACTAATGTAACCGAAAACATGTTCTTTCTAATGGCGGATATATTTAACAATGACGAAGTGATGGAACTAGTGAATGACAAGACACAGAAGTTTGATCTGGTTATAGCCGAAGGGTTACTGAATTTCCACTTTATATTTGCGAAGATCTTCGACACCCCGCTGATTGCTTTTTCCTCATTCTATGGATTCCCGGAAATCCACGAGCTTACTGGTTCAGTAACGAAGCATCCCATACATTATCCAAATATAATGAGGAACAAATTTAGAAATCTCACATTCTTTGAAACAGTTAAAGAGATATACAACGAATATCGCCTTCTGAAGCCATTTGAAAACATTGATAAAATTCAAAATGAATTCTTGAGAAAAAAGTTTGGCAAAACCGCCCCACTAGTTACTGAGCTCAGAGATCGTGTTTCTATGGTATTTTTGAATTGTTTTGCCATATTTGACAACAATCGCCCTGTAGCGCCGAATGCTATTTATTTAGGAGCTTTACATTTACAAGCCGTGAAGGAACTACCGAAGGTAATATTTTATTTTTAATCTATGAAATAATATGTAAAGACAATAGTAGTATTTATTACAAAAATATAATTTTACAGTTAAATAAAATAAAAATAATTATAGCAGTAGACTCTATTCATAATATATAATATTAAGTAAGATATAAACGGTTAACTAAACCAGACTTTTACTTTGGTTATGCTCCTGTTCATATTATAAATGTATCGAATACGTTATAAATTACTTGCATTGTCATCTTTGTAGTTCACCTTTTCAGCGATGGTAATGATCTTTAGCAAGTGTTTACAACCGGCAGTATTTCTTATCAATACGATAGGTTCTTATCATCAACTTTAGTAAAACAATGATTTATAAGCGTCATTCTTTCATCAAAGTGGTAATTCTTAAGAGGTATTGGCTTGAGATTTTTTTTAGGTTTATATACCTTGAACTGCTGAACACGGGCATTCTCCAAAAGTGAGAGTGTTTAGCCATTAGTCAAACACGCACACATCAATATGATTCTATAGAAGCTTCATAGCTTTCTTCTCTTTAGAAACAACACAATTCATTTTGGATACATATTTCAGGACCTCAAAGAATATCTGGACAGCTCAAAGCGGGGAGTTGTTTACGTTAGTTTGGGAACTAATGTGCACCCTTCGATGATGGATAAAGATTTGTTGGATGCATTCCTCGAAGCGTTCAGGCGAATCCCGCACGAAATTTTGTGGAAGTTCGATGGAGACAATCTGCATAACGTACCAAAAAATGTGAAGATACAAAAGTGGTTTCCGCAGAGGGATTTGTTGGGTAAGATTTGATTACGAATTTTTGTATAATTAATATTTCACTTAGTTTAGTGGACTCCAAAGTTGTCATTTTGCGTCCTTTTTTGTCCACGATTCGCTAATTATATTTTATGTCCCACGAAACGGGGGATATGAAAATTGTCGTTTTAGATCGGTTTTCTTGACTCCGTGCTGCTGTAAAGAAATTCTGAATGTGAAAATCCCCATAACACTCAGTCCAACATGGGAATCGAAGCTAAAAAAAATAAGAAACATTTAATAATAGCCCTAATTATAAAAGTGATTGTTGTTGTATTTACAACTATCTAAGATATGTTTGGATTATCTTTTAATAATCACCTTGCATGATACCAAAGTTTTTAATCCTAATATTTATGTCAATATGACTTTTCAAAATTTACTAAACAAATAAACTAAGTTGTGATTCTTATTGGTTGTTACTGAAGAAAGTGTCAATAACTACAGCACTTATTGCAAACCTACCGTCTTTAATAAAATTGCTATATGTTCAGTAATGCATATTTAAGAATGCTTTTAAAAATCTTTTGAAAATTGGTATTAAAATGTTGCATAGATACGTCTATCGTTTATGAAACCTTAACAAAAACATAGCATTTTTGCGAGGTAAACAGAAACCTGTAGTATTTGTACTATTGATTTTTACAAATTTTTCCATACCTACCGATATACTAGAGTATAAGTCCTGATAAAGATCGACTCGATACATAATAAGTTGAATTTATTCCAGTACATCCAAACGTAAAAGTATTCGTCACACAAGGAGGACTCCAATCTACTGACGAAGCGATAGATGCTGGAGTGCCTCTAGTCGGTATACCGATGCTGGCTGACCAATGGTACAACGTCAACAAATACGTGGAGCTAGGAATTGGAGTTCAGCTGGATGCTTTGACGTTGACTGCTGATGATATTGTTAATGGAGTCAACACTGTTGTTAATGACAATAAGTAAGTCGAAAATCCGTAATTTTCACTTTTATGCAAATATTTGTAATAATGTTGGCAAGATTGGTTACTATACTTACTTCTTGTAAAAATACTGCTAGGACTTCTCTTGTTTCTGTGGCAATAGTGGCGCCTATAGATATGATAAAATAGGATATTCTTTCCAAACCGTTATTTGAATATTGCGTCATTCATGTTTAGCAGAATAAAAGTGTATTCATGAAATGAGAACAGAATAAGAATCTTGAAACAGATCTACCTATCTCGGACTAAAGTTAAAAAAAAAATACCACGAAACCATAATTTTGGAATAAAGATGAAATGTTTCCATTTATTACAGAGATAGCGCTAATAGCTTCGTAAATTTACCTATGACTCTAGGTTAGTTCCAAGGTATTTCGCTTTATAAACCATGTAACTTCAATTCCAGGTACAGACAAAACATGAAGCGTACAAAGGAACTTATGTATGACACGCCACAGACGCCTATGGAGCGAGCTGTGTGGTGGACCGAATATGTATTGAGGCACAAAGGAGCGGAGCACCTCAAATCACCAGCCGCCAACATGTCGTACGGCGAATATTTCATGATAGACTTCGTATTAACTATAGTAGCTATTCTTGCTGCATCAGCGATTTTACTGGGAGTAACTGTATATTATTTAGTAAGATTTTATGTTTGTAATAATAAAATTAAAATTAAAGTAAGTTAAGTCAGATCGCGCTTTTTTATTCTACAGTCTATGTGTGTTTATATGAGTTATAGTAACGAGTACTCAAAATATGAGATCAATTGAATGAACACACATAATTTTAATTTAACCCGGCGGGAGTGTGGTGCGGAAAAATTACATAGAGTATGTGGTGGGGTGTAACATACCCCACGGAATAAAACGCCTTCTATCTAAGTATTTCTCCAAAATAGTACAAAATTATTACTTAATATTATGAATGAGAATCCCTGTAATAAAAAATTAAACAAATAAATACATTTTTTTAATACTTTTATTACTTACTTAGTAGTTGTACAATTTGGGAACTTTTTGGTAACAAAAATTTACTTGCGCTATTAAAATATTCATAAAATCAACCATAATAATTAAAACAAAATAAAAACTTCTAAATTAACAAAAAATGATATCTTCTTTCAATTAAAATTAAAAAAACACTTATACAATCTAATGGAATATCTTAGTAAGCGGCCTCGCCGTCAGCACAATTTTTGCAAGAAAATATTGCATGTTCTAGGCACAGTGATTTTCTGCAGCTTGCACAGACATGTTTTGTCTTCCGATCTTTTTTCCGAGGACAATCCGCACATCGAGCATATCGTCCGGAACTGTTTTCCACTGCTGGGCGCAATGGCTCCCCCATCTGTGCTGAAATTCTTTGGCGAATGTTAGATGGAATATTTTTCTGTGGTTGTCGCCTCAAAATTTCTTCATTTGTATGTATCAATAAAATACTCATAATTTCGTCGGTAATAAATAATTTCCAACAATCCACTACAGTTTTAGCCTCTTTGGCAACTCCTTTGACTCCAGGTTTATCAGCTATTATATTCTCCGATCGAGTTCGGACATTGGTACGTGGAGGTTGTTGGTACCATTTTTGGCCATCTTTAGATTTACGGTAACTTACATGATCAGTCCCAGGAGACGGACGAGTTCTTTTTGCAGCAAAGGGAATATTGTCATCCGAATTCCACTCGCTGCTGATCGCTTCAAGGTCATCACATACTGCTTGCGTGTCAGATTCAAGCTCATGCTCACTGCAATGATCAAATTCTTCGGTAGAACTTGATTCATCTGAAGATTCGGCTAAAACTTCATTAATAATGCTTCTTAAACGTCATTCATCTGCCTCCAGTGCCATTTTTATTCAAAAACTATAAAAAATAAAAGTATACATAAAATAAAAATAAAAAATTAAAAATACGAAAACAATACGCGAACTATGTGGTGGGGTGTGGCTTACCCCATGGACGTTTACGCACGTGCACTCCAATCACCAACCGGCGTAACACTAAGATCACACCACTATCCTCTCCCGCAACCTCTTTCCTCCAGCTACACAAAGCCACGAAATCTAGTTGTTACCAGTTAAAAAAATATACCTAGGTAAACTAGTACTGGGGTATGCTACACCCCACCACACTCCCGCCGGGTTAAACTGATGGTATTTTGTTTTACGACTACTTGTTCTCATATCATATAAAATTCACTAATTTAAGGCCAATTTTCAGATCCCAAGTACATAGGTATTGGAAATTGGTTATTGTTAAAATCCAAAAACCTTAGTATGAAAATTCTTTTCCCTCGCAAAATGCACAATTTTAACATAATATGCTACGCATTTTCTTTAAGTATGTATAGTTAAACTAAATATGGATTAGGATATGATGTAGAATTTCGAACCAAAATAAAGCAAACGTAAATAAAATACCAATGTCTTTGACGACGCAGTAATTTAAACAAATTGATTTTTAATATGAGTAGACATCAAGATTGTGATAATTGGTACAACAAAGACATAAGATAATGGGTTTTATTAAAACTCATTGATATCTTTATTTCCTTCAGTCTGACTTAGATTACGAAATAAACATGGTATTATTGCTGTGTCTTATAGTTTTGTGCTCTGTGGTGGACTCTGCAAGAATTTTAGCGGTGTACCCTACTCCATCAATAAGTCATCAAGTTGTGTTCAGAGCTCTAACTGTAGAACTAGCAAAGAGAGGTCATGAGCTAGTTGTGATAACACCAAATCCTGCCTTACCATATGAAAGATCAATAGACAATATACGAGAAATAGACACTAAGGCTTATCGATTTATAGTAGATTTTTTTAACGGCACTGCTAAGGTAAAGTTGAAAAGAGGTGTTATTTCTGATGTTGAAGCAATGATCTCAGGTGACTCAATGAGATATATGTTGATGGTGATGGAAGATATTTTCAACAATGAAGAAGTAATTGGAATTTTAAAAGATAAAACTGAGAAGTTTGACCTGGTCATAGCAGAGGCTTTAACCAGTTCTCACTACATATTTGCGAAGATTTACGAAGCGCCGCTGATTTCGTTTTCTTCTATGTATGGATACTCCGAGTTATTTGACATAACAGGTGCAGTTTCTAGGCATCCTTTACTATATCCACACGCAATGAGGAACAAATTTAAGAATTTGTCATTTTATGAAAAAATCGAAGAAATTTACAATGAATACCAGATAATGAAAGTTTTTACGGAACTAGATGAAATGGAAAATATATTGCTGAAAAAGACATTTGGAAAAGACGCTCCAACAGTTAATGAACTAAAAGATCTTGTTTCTATCCTTTTCTTAAATTCTTTTCCTCTGTTTGACAACAATCGTCCGGTGCCACCAAATGTTGTTTATTTAGGAGCACTGCACTTGCAAGCTATAAAAGAACTCCCGAAGGTAACCTTAAATGTTTATTTTCAAGAAAACATTATCTGCACGTTGATAATTTATGAACATTTATCAGCATTTAGAAAGTATTAATATCATTGAAAGGTTATTGGCCTATAAAAATACAACATAAGCTGTAAAAACAATATTTTTTTATAAATACCGTATTTTTAGAAAAGGTATTTGGAACTCCAAATATGAATATGATAAAAATAACGATCGCACAGTAATCATTTCTGTGACGTAAATTTCTTTGAAATAAGAAAGTAACATAAAACTACAAAGGTTTTTATGAAGCCTTTCCTATAAATAGCAGTAAAAGAGGATAGTAGGATGTAAAAGGGATTTTTCCAATTTGCGGTGAAACAGAAAAATAAGCCGAGTCGGCTCTGCATAATTAGTAATATGTAGTAATGGTTGTGATTACTCATGAAAAGTTTCTTTTGAAGTTTTAATATTCGACAACGAAGTAATTACAATAGCACAATCAATAATAATCAATACTTTATTTTACATTCATTCAAACTAAAAGGATAACGGAAGAGAAATTAAAATCATCATCAATTTTCAACCTTTTCATTACTTTTAGGATTTAAAAGAATATCTAGACAACTCGAAGCGTGGCGTAGTGTATGTTAGTTTAGGAACTAACGTACATCCTTCGATGATGGATGCCGATTTGTTGAATGCGTTTTTGGATGCATTTAGACAATTACCGTACGACATTCTATGGAAATTCGATGGCGATAACCTCCAAAATATATCAGATAATGTGAGGGTACAAAAGTGGTTCCCGCAGCGTGATTTACTGGGTATGGTTCAATTAGCAAAATTGTTCGTTTTGTTTATTCCATAATAGCTTTTTGCGCTGACTGCAATTATTTACTTTTATGTCTGCTGACGATAAACTTCGGTTGAATTGTTTTTGTAATTAATTTGCATTGAAATGTATGTTTTTCTTTAGGTGAACGATTTAATTTATATAAATAAAGCTGGTCTAGAATCCTGTTACCTGACATGTATTTTAAAGAGATTTTAGTCGAACTACAGGTTTTATTCGAAGCGTCTTTATCTGCATTTTACGCTTTCGAACCTTGAATAGTAAGTGTTAATAAAAATGGAAATAGCCATAGAGCCATAGAAAAAAACGTAGATGTTTTTCTTTTTTAGCTAAAAAGTACTCGATTATTTAATGCTTTCTGTTTGCGAAAATTTGTTCCCGTGGCATTAGAAAATAATTTAAAATAGCGCCCTGTCGAAGCTGGGTCCACACATAATATGATGAATTTATTCCAGTACATCCAAAGATAAAAGTATTCGTCACACAAGGAGGACTCCAATCTACTGACGAAGCGATAGATGCTGGAGTGCCTCTAGTCGGTATACCGATGCTGGCTGACCAATGGTACAACGTCAACAAATACGTGGAGCTAGGAATTGGAGTTCAGCTGGATGCTTTGACGTTAACTGCTGATGATATTGTTAATGGAGTGAAAACTGTTATTGGTGGTGACAGGTTAGTGTCGAATTTTAATTATTCATACATTAATTGTTTCGTTATTTACGCAAAAAGTTTGCCTCGTAGCGTCGCGGTACCATGGAATCCACGATCTCGGGTTGGATTCTTGGATCGTGCAAAGTATTTTTGGTTTTATTCATTAGCGACTCTAAATTGTGCTCAAAACGGCATAAGCTCTCTTTTTATCATGTGAAACTTAAGAAATACAACTGACGAAATTTAATACAGATATGAACTTTTACCTAATCCTTTTTAAATACAGGCGTCTATGGAACATTTTTACATTTAGCTTAAGAATTAACAATTATTCAGTTCTCGTTTTTTTTTACCTTTTCAGCATTAGTTCCCGTAATAATGATTATGTTGTTGCTGTTACTAATGATGATGATATTTACAGATACAGAGAAAATATTAAACGAACGAAACAAATTATGTTCGATACACCACAATCGCCACTTGAACGTGCTGTCTGGTGGACCGAGTACGTACTACGACATAATGGAACTAAACACTTAAAATCTCCAGCTGCCAATATATCATATGCAGAATATTTCATGCTGGACTTTGTATTAGTATTAATAATAGCTTTGGTTGGATTTGTAGCAGTATTACTATTTATTGGCTATTATCTTATGTACAAGTCTAATGAAAGATCTAAAATTAAATCAAACTAAAAATTGAATCATTTTTGTCTTTTTTATAAATTTACTATTTTATTGTCTGAAAATCATTACAGAATTTTTCACTTTAAATTGATATATAGCCTGACTTTTGATTTCCAAAGACATAGGCAGGGGTGTATCTAACCCATTCTGGCACACATCTGCGTGGATATGACGTCACCGTGCTCCGGGCTGGAAGGCCGGTGACCCTAACATACGCTTATCGCCCCTTCTCCTAAAGCTGGCGTATCTAATTTCTATAAGTATTCTTGATATTATTTCGAAAGTGTATATCTGATTTAGGCATCCCAAAGATAGCGCTAGAACAGTGCTAGCCTCGAGGTCAAGGCGTGCGGTCAAGAATCTAGGCGATCGCGGGTTCGAACCCTCAGGCACACACCTCTGACTTTTCGAAAGTTATGTGTGTATTCATATTGAATTATCACTTGCTTTAACAAACATCGTAATGAAACCTGCACACCTAAAAGCTCTTAGGTGTGTAGTCCGCCAACCCGCACTAGGCCAGCGTAGAGGACTATGGCCTAAACCCTCTCAATGATAGATGAGACCTGTGCCCGGTAGTGGAACGTATATGGGTTGATGAAAGAAGTTAGCGCTAACCATCCAACAATCTTTGGAAGGTCAACGTTCAGCAGTGGACGGCCATAGGCTGAGAATTATTACGAGTATTATTATATCTGATTTTTGAACTTGAAAAAGGTGTGCATATCTGCATTCACGTTTCCAAATTTCGTGTCTCACGTAACAGACTTCGACTTGACCGCGCCTACACTTCGAGGGGACCACGACTTATGTAATAAGTACCCATAAAGTTAAGGGAAGTCCATTAAACGTAACTCCGGCTGAGGAAAGTATTTCTCCTCTTCCCTAACTGTGCAGGAGGCGGGTTTCGTAAGTTCATTTCAAATTCTCTTTGCTCACGATCTTAAAGTTGGAGTAGCGGTTAAATTCGGTGATATATTAGACTTGTAGGTACATACACATCTGTATCTACATGTCTAAGAGGATAAAGAAATATTTCTTTACCCGCGTTTTGTTCTGCGTAATTAAAGAGGTATTAGGGAATAAAAGTCGTGATTGCCTGAAGATAATCAACTCACCTAAATTTTCTAAGTAGCGTGTGTATTTATTGTAAATTATCACTTATATTAACGACGAAGAATATCGTAAAGAAACCTCTGCACTTTTAAAAGTTCTTAGGAATTTCGTAGGTGTGTAGTCCGTCAACCCGCACTAGGACTCGTTGGAGGACTAAGACCTAAACCCTCTCAATTATAGAGGAGGCCCGTCCGCAGTAGTGCGACGACGAGGAGACTATAATGATTATAAAGTTCCCTTCTTCTTACTAATAATAGGCAATATTGGAAGTCTGTATAACAGTTCGCACGTTGGGTCCAATTTAAGCAATAGTTATCTATCCGTGGTGCGTTACTTGCGTCAAATTTTTTGGTAATTGTAATTGTCTTTCTTTATGTGAGGTTAAACCTCATAGCTCAATGTTTTGTCACCCGCTTTGCTGTGGAGGGAAGTGGACAACTCTTTGTTTTCCAACTCCTCCTTTACATTGCTTTTTTGATAACTTCGTTGCGGGATTATGACAATTTAGGTCCCATTAGATTCGCTGAGCTTCATTGCTCGGCGCCAATACTGTGCGTGCCACTGTTGATCCTGGAGTACGGGAGTTGCAGTGGCGGGTGTGTGGTGGGATAGGGCCTAAAAACCACACCCCAAACCCTTCTTCTTACTAATATGCATATTGGGATGAATGTATTTAAACGTATAAATAAAGTAGTCTCGCGGTACAAGCATCTGCTGTGTGACTCTAGATGTGATTCGATTCCTAGGTCGGGAATAGTAGGTATAACTAAGTTTTTTAATTTGGAAATTCTCAGAAGCAGTATTGAGCCTGAATTTTTCGATAACAGACATTAAATATTAACACAGCTTAGTGACAATAAAGGGCTATTTATCAAAACAAACGAGTACGTCCAAATTCATTTATTATCGTCATGACGAGTCATATTAGTATAATTTTATCGGACAGCTGTTTATGTGTGATTCGCAACATATTTGGCGTGACTATCAGTCTGTCAAAGTGTATGTGATACGCTTTTAAACCATGCGATAAAATAAATTAATGACATTTATATGACTGCGATTTTAATGACAGATAATTTCGCTTCATATACTTACATAGAACGATGATAAATCAAATGGTATGTCTAGACTCTATGATAGATATGCAAGTATTTATACTGATAATATCGAGACAGTTAAGGCAAGGAATATTAATTGGAACAAGTTGCATTTATGATATTTCGTATCATCTTACGCCCGTGTACCCTAAGCGGTAAGCAGAGATGGATTTAAACAATTATTTTTCGTCAGTTTAAAGTTTCTAACAGAAATCATTTAAATATCATATGATGGCTGACACATACTGATATCACCTCATTTGATAGATACTTATATTAAGTATGTATGTGATTTAATTAGATGCAATTATCTCAGGGTATTCATTACATCTAACCTGCTCATTAGTCTTTAGTCATATAACTGTTATTCAATAGGAGTCTAGGATTAATAAATATCCTTACATTAATATTACATAAAAATAAATAAGGGCTGTCGATGATGATGATGAATTATAAATATATACTATACAACACAACATTCACATTCACACTTAGTTTTTACCACACATGCAGTAAAAAGTCTTATTCCATGGGTATCAAAGACTATAACAGGTTTTTCGGTCTCACAAACACTCGTATCCGAAACAAATATTTATAGATCACATAAACATTTGTCTCGGTGCGGATATCGAACCCGTAGATTTTCGTCTCGCAAGTTGACGGCTAAACGCCTGCGCAAAGAGGCTCTAGTAAATACACAAATACACCCAAAAATTACATATTTACTTCTAACCTCACATAAAGAAACAATTATTACGTCGTCGTCATCAACCCATATACGCCCACTGCTGAGCACGGGTCTCCTCTACCATTGAGAGGGTTTAGGCCGTAGTCCACCACGCTGGCCTAGTGCGGGTTGGCGGACTACACACCTAAGAAATTCTTAAGAACTTTTAGGTGTGCAGGTTTCATCACGATGTTTTCCTTCACCGTTTAAGCAAGTGATAATTCAATTTGAATACACACATAACTTCGTAAAGTCAGACGTGTGTGCCTGTGGTTCGAACCCGCGATCGCCGAGATTCTCGACCGCGCGTCTAAACCTCGAGGCCATCACTGCTTGTTATTTAGTTGTGGGTATAATAACAAGACAAATTTTGGTCGCATAAACAGACCCAAAAAAATATTTTCACACAACACAAAACTTTGTCTCGGTAATCACTACTAAAACACCATTTACTCCTAACATTTAATCTTATCACGTCACAACAAATTTAAGTAAAATATGCGGATTCCGTTAATAAACCTAAAATTACAATGGCTTATAAAATATTCATGGACGATAATGTTGGTTCGCGTTAAGCCACACAAATCACAACTGATGAAATCTGTCATTACAGCTAAAAAGCAAATTATACGACAAACAAATGCAATGAGATTGTATTATTTGAATAATTCTGCCATAGTACGTGACTTGGACATGCATGAAGAGGATAATATCTGTTGAGGAAACCAAGGAGTTTGTTTGGATGTAGCATTTGGCGTTCTTTAATCTATAGCCTCCCTTTATTTGAGATTCACGTGAGTTTATGTATGTAACCAAAAAAATACTAGGTCTTGCTACATAGTGCCATAATTTTAACAGCATGTGACTGTTTGTATATTGCGGCCAAAATCAAGCAATAATTATATTGGCATTGAGTTATTGTAAATAAGAATGGGAATTATAGCCTAAACACAGATAGAAAAAAATACGTCGAGGTTTAAAGCAGGCCTTAATAAAAATATTAATATGAAATTTTGATGTAACCTCTGAAAGAATGAACTTTCATAATAATTTTTTCAAACAAGCCTTATTATCATGTACTTGTAACAATCATGTAGATAGTCCAGTGAAGATTAATAACTACGATATCATTTCTGCCACTTCATTACAAAATAAATGAGTAAACAGACATAATTTTTTCCCTTCATGTTTTCATATACATAAAATTAGTAAATAAAACAACATAGGGCAATCATAATAAAGTTAAATAAGAAATAAAAACTCAAAAGATACGGAGAAATTGTATAGTCCTCTTCCTCTTGAAGATTATGAGGCAATAAAAAATTAAGCATAAGCACCTTTAAAATAACATGATTTGAGGAGATGTCGTCATCGCCCGAAACCTGCATCGTTAAGCAAAAGAACACATTTCGTAAAAATTTTTTTGCCAGTCTCAGGGCGAAATAATCGTATTTTCGCATCATTTGCCGCCTTCCTGTGCGTAATTTGCTATCTCCCTGGAATCACCGTTCTACTTGAGCCTGAATTTTTAAAGCGACCCTTTTTATCGGGTCATCGCATGCGTTTTTCGTGTGAAAATTCTAATCGTAAATGTTGGGTGTGATTTTGTGATGTTACATATTAATTAGTTAAAGCAGTGATGGCCTCGAGGTTTAGGCGCGCGGTCGACAATCTCGGCGGTCGCGGGTTCGAACCCCAGGCACACACCTCTGACTTTTCTTTTTTATGTGTGTATTCAAATTGAATTATCACTTGCTTTAACGGTGAAGGAAAACATCGTGATGAAATCTGCACACCTCAAAAGTTCTTAAGAATTTCTTAGGTGTGTAGTCCGCCAACCCGCACTAGGCCAGCGTGGCGGACTATGGCCTAAACCCTCTCAATGGTAGAGGAGACCTGTGCTCAGCAGTGGGCGTATATGGGTTGATGAAGAAGAAGAAAATATTAATAAGTTATAAGCTGGTTTTGAGATTTAGACGCGCTGTCGAGAATCTCGGCGGTCATGGGCTCAAACGCCAAACAAGTTATGTGTGTATTTACAATGAATTATCTCTTGCTTTAACGGTGAAGGAAAACATCGTTATGAAAACTTCACACCTAAAATATATTAGGAATGTCTTAGGTGTGTGGTCCGCCAACCCACTAATTAGTTATTTCAAATAAAGTCTCAATCATAGCTTTACATATTTTTTGGTTAAACACAGAAATTTCAATTACTAAAAGAAAACTCAAACTAAAAAAAAGAAATGTTTCCTTTGGTAGACATCAAAGAATGCTCAAACATCACGCAACGACTCAAAGGAGCATTAATAAAACTGTTCCAATGTTTAATCTAGTTTCTTAATTTAATAATTAAGTATTTTATAACGTATGTATTATGATAAAATCAGTACATTCCATTGAGACACAATACGTAACCGTCGAAGACAATTAAAAGGAAATAGAAAAGGGCAAAGGGCGCTTGTTCTTTCAAAGATGAGGGTAGCACGCGTCCTGTGTATTAAATAAGGGATCACAGGGACACGTTAAATACACCCCGAGGCTATTTCGTCAGGTTGCTAGTTTAGCATTTTTTTGCTTAACAGGAATGAAGCGACCCTGACACTTTTTTGTCTTTTGAAATATATTTCAAGGTTGTTTTTTCCCGGGATCTTTCTCACTTTGATAAAAAAATAATCCACCAATACAGTCAAGAGAATATTTTTATTGTGAATTAATCTTTTTCAGAATTAAAAAAAATGACTGTATATAACTAATATACCAATATGAAAGTTTAAGCAAATAGTTTGAAATTGATAAGTAGCTTAATCGTAAAATTATTTTTATTCATTCTCACCGATGACTCCTAATGTTAAACTTTTGATATCATAAAACTGAAAAGCTCTCTTTGTATGGTTGAAGGCGGTAATCTTAGGAACTACTGGTTTGAATTTAAAAAAAATTATATTTTAATAGTCTTACTGGTTAAGTCGACCTATTCCCGTTCTAGGTGTGTAGTTTACATCGGTTCTGACTGATTCAATATTCGGCAACCAATCCTAAATGTAACCGTTTTCGAGCTAATTGAATTTCATTGTATTTTATATCAAAAACCTGATTTCGGCTATCAGCTTAGATATTTTACTAACCCTGTACAGATACTCCACGATCAATGGGACCGAAGCAGCAATGAAAAATTCGGCAGACTGAATAAAATATTTTTTTTTAAGTTTTGCATATGAAGTTTCGAGCAACCTCCAGTATTTTGATTTCTTATTTATGTTGTGTTTTTGTATGTATTTTAGTATTTAAATGTACCTACCCACGAGAGCAAAGCAAATTCGCTATTTGATACAGTTTTATTCCCTCGCAAGCGTGTAATGTACCATTCTGTGGTCGTGGGAATGAAGTGTGGTGTGTAAGCGTGCATATGAGTGCTAGTGTTACAAATATCGTAAATTTAATAGTAATGTACAGTAAGCCGAGGAATATTCACTATTACTTAACGCTAGTTATTAATGTAAGTAGGAATTAAAATAAAATAGAGAAGGCTTAAATATGAATAATTAAAAATGTCCTTGAGTTTTAGGCGCGCAGTCGAAAATCTCGGCGGTCACCCTAGGCCACTCACACTCACAAACACCAAAAATCTCTCACTTCTGTTGTATTATGTGTGCATTCACAACGAGTTATGACTTACTTTAAAGGTTGTCAGGAAAAAAATCTTAAGACTTTCTTAGTTGTGTACTTAATAAACCCTCTGAATGGTGGATGAGGTCCGTCCCTGTAGTGGTGATACCCGATCCCAGTATGATAATTATAAAAAATCGAATGAATTAATAAAGACACAGCTTCTTAAACAAGTCGTTGTGCCATACCTTTGTGGTACCTATGCCTTTGTTTTCAAAATACAGTCCAATTCCAATCAAATAACAGGTTTAGCATTCAATTATCCGATAGCTAATCAAACGAAGTGAACAAACGAACTGAAACTAAAACAATATTCAATTAATAACAAAATTTTCAACAAACACAGACTATTTATTTTAAGTTAATGTGTAAATTCCATTCACATTAATGGGCTGGCTGGGTGAATTCAATCGTTATTTCAATTTACTGCTTTCCATTGTTGTAAGCAATTGCATATCTATATACTTACTGATCGAAGTAAAAGGCTTTGTTTTGCAAGGAATGAATGCTTGATTTGATTCCTGGGTAAACCATAATAAATAAATAATAATAGGTCAATCAAAATGTCTAGTGTCCTGATATGAAACATAAAATCGTAGCTGATAAAATATCATCACCAGCTGTTAATGGACCCACCGCCGGTTACGGGCCACCTCTACAGCATAGAGGAAAGGCTTTAGTCCACCACGGTGAACCAGTGCAGTTGACTAAATAACTAAGAAAAAATAAGTGTGTAGGTTTTATGATTTTATTCATCGTTTAAATAAGTGATATTTCATTGCGATTACACTTAAAAATTCAAAATGTCAAAGGTGGTGTCTGAGGTTTGAACCAATGATCGAATCCTGCACAGTAGTATCTTATAAGTGTAAAAATAATCTTAGACTTTTCCAAGAACATAAAGATTAGCCTATGCATAGTACATACACGGAGAGAAACAACTTTTTAAATTTCTTCTAAGGGGGCAAAAGGCATAAAAGCATACTGTAATATACAAGTATACATTGTTATCTTGCAGTAATATTGTCCATATAACTCAGTCCTTAAACAATACATCTCCCCGTTTATTATGCTCCTTGAGTCACCGCGTGTCGTATAATGCTGCGATAAGCGCCTCATAACACGAAGAATTGGGTTAATCGAGCATCTTAGCAAAGAGCACAATCTCGTTCTGCCTTGGCTGCAATTTTTACGTTGATTTTTAACAGTGATAGCCTCGAGGCTTAGACGCACGGTCGAGAGTTTAGGCAGTCGTGCGATTAAGCCCTAGGCGCATATGTCTACCAGCCAAGTTATGTTTATTCACTATGATATCAATTATTTTAACGGTGACGGTAAATATGATGACATAACCGATATTCTTTTTTAGGTGTGTTATCCGCCAACCGCACTAGGCCAGCGTTATGGACTAAGGCTTAATCTGCTCAACGGTAAAAAACGTGGCTGCCACGGTGGAACAGTGCGGTTTACTACATACCCCATAAAAATAAAGTCTGCAGGATTCAGCACGATATTATCCTTCATCGTTAAAGCAAGTCACAATTAATTGTAAACACATAACTTCGAAAAGTCACCGCCTGAGGTTTGTCCCACGACCGTCGAAATTCTCGGCCGCGTGCCTAAACGTCGAGGCCATCATTGCTTTCAAACCGTGCCGATCGTCGCCTATAATATTTATATACTCAGCTTATCGCCGTCCACTGTTGAACGTAGGCCTCCCCAAGATAACGCCAACCATCCCGGTCTTGAACAGCCCTCATCCATCCGTTTCCCATGTCATATTTCTATAACATGTGATGGGGCCAAAACACTTTTTTTCTGATAAATGTGTTTCACCACAACATTTACGGTCACTGTAAGAGCGCGACCCGATATTAGTTTCAACATGTTTGTATGTTGTAGGTTGACCAATATCGAGGATTTTTCGGGAATTGTCAAATCATTTTTATTACATACACATAACTACCGTTATTCAAAAGTCTACTACCGTTATTTAAATTTTCAAAGAGAGGAGTCCGAACTGTAAATTTGATTTCAGAATACCCTCATAATACCAACTAATCCAAGAATCAATATCTGGAATATTCAATCGCAAATCGCAAGAAATGACATGAAATCATAACCTGTAAACGATTATTCTAATTTATGTCTACTCGTAAGCGGAGATAGACGGAAAAAGTATGTTAGAACTGGCTTTTAGGATCATCAGGAAATTAAGACTAACTCACACTTTAATGCCAGTAAAAAGGAATAATAAAAACGATAATACGTACCTACTTACATAACCTAGCAAATTTCTGTACCCACATTTCGTCAAACATATGTCTGTCCCGACTCCCGCCTAATAGGAACCGAACCTTGCCGTTTTCCGAACACATTTCCAAACTTCGATCTGTTACTGAGAATATCCTATTGGAAAAAAACAATAAAACTTCCCGATACTCTCATAATATTTGTATGTGCGGTCGAATCTAAACTAATCCACAAAAACCCAAACGAATGTCGACCGTACCAACGATGTACCCTAAAATATTGAATGTCAAAATCAAAATATTACCCACACAGTGTGTTTACAACAAATTGGGTATACCTGATTTATGTGTTTCAAACGTGACCCCAATAACAGTTGGTGAAGTGATTTACGGGGCCTGTGCCCGCATCCTTCTAAATATGTTATCCTGGTACCCTGAGGTCCATCAACTTCAATGTAGTGTATTTTTAGACTTAGGGCGTGGTACTCTGAGGTCCATCAAGTTGAATAAAGAGTATTTTTAGACTTTAGATAGAAGGCACTAAATTTAGTTACATATACCTGCGCATATACGCTTGAAGGGGTAGCCAGAGATGTATTTCTAACGTATATATTTAGACCGTGATCGAAACCTGAGTCAGGTAATAAGTACGGAGATAACCAATCCATTGGCGCTACAAAAAATCCCGACTAAATAAATTTAAAATAATCACATTTTTTTAACAACCGTAGCTAATAATTTTGTGTTTTTAGGCAACTGCCATTTTTAATCGGATTTTTTTCTAACGCCAATGCATTCGTTATCAATAAATCCAAGGATATGTAGTTAACATCACGATGTTTTCTTTACCACTAAAGTACGTGATTTAGAATACACTGTTGTATCTGATGTGTTTATTTAAAAAAGAGCATAAAACCTTAAACTACAGAGACTTTGCACCGCAGCTGGCTGAGCATCAGCTTGTGAAACTGAAGTCTGTGGTTTCTGCCCACGCACAGAGTCAAATGCTTGTGTAATTCTTTTTAGATCTGAGTATATGTGAGGCTCATAAATCTCTTGTTATTTCATTTTATAGATTACTAGCGCCCCGGCTTCGCACGGGTGCAATGCTGATATTTAATGGATGTTATCATACATATAAACCTTCCTCTTCAATCACTCTATCTATTAAAAAAAACCGCATCAAAATCCGTTGCGTAGTTTCAAAGATTTAAGCATACAAAGGGACAAAGGGACAGAGAAAGCGACTTTGTTTTATACTATGTAGTGATTGAGAGAATATTAAAATTTCGCAGTAGAAATTGGTGAGTATTATATTTACAATACCGAGATCTAAAAAAATAATAATCCTCAAACCAATACTTAATCGTCGGATGTGACTTCATCTAAGCCCTATGGTTATTTATTGCAAACAATTATGTTATCTAAGACAGCAAAAAATGACTATGACTCCACCAAATTCGCTTGCTAAGTGCTTTCCTCAATTTGGCCCGACACTGAGTTCCGAAGTGTCACGTAGCTAAGTTCGAAACGTGATATTCACTTGGCGATAAATGGCTAACCGCATTCCCTTAACAGAGTGAATAGAAACACAAAGGGCAGACATTTGGCAGATTGCGGTACAAGTATGTGCCGTGCGATCTAGAGGTTCTGGGTTCGATTCCAGGGTCGGGCAAAGTGTTATTGGGTTTTTCCATTAGGAAATTCTCAGAAGCAGCACGGAGTCTGGAAATGTGCCCGAAAATTGGCAATAGACTCGCCCCCTATTACGTGGGACTGATACATACTGGCGAAATGTGGGTGCAGAAATGCACCTATGCCTACCCCATCAGGGGAATATAGGCGGGAGTTTACGTATGTATGGAAATGATATAAATACTGTTTTGGTATTTCGTATTCCAAAGCTTTTGAGATTTGCTGTGTGTATCTTTATTGATCTTTTTGCGTTGGGAATTGTTAGTTTGGCATTTCTGTTTAATACCGAAGTAATTCTCTTTGTATTTATTCACTAAAGTTTCGTCTGGAAGCCAATGCGTAAAATATTCAGTGCACTTTTTAAAATATTTTTGTCCGGATTAGATGTGACAACCCTTTTTAACGTTAGACACCCAAATTAATGGGAAGATTTAAAATAATAAAATAAATTTGTTTTCAATGTTTTCTTTACAATGAATTATATCTATCGATTCAAGTTGTATGAGTCTAAAATATAGTGGGAATGTCTAAAGGGCGCAAGTCGTCATGAAATTTTCCTTTATCGCTAACGTGTGTGATAAATTATATGAGAATATTATACATATAAACTTGACAGGTTTTATTTACATCTGAATACCCGATAACTATTCATCAGCATCATCATGTCAGCCAATCGTGGTCCACCTCTGGACATAGGCCTCTCCCAATGACTTCCACCGGGATCGGTCGGAAGCCGCCTGCAGCCAGCGACGTCCCGCGACCTTGACAAGGTCATCGGACCACCTCGTCGGGGGCCGTCCCACGCTGCGCTTTCCAGTACGTGGCCTCCACTGGAGAACTTTCTGGCTCCATC
The DNA here is from genome assembly GCA_030295005.1 of Cephonodes hylas. Lineage (NCBI taxonomy): Eukaryota > Metazoa > Arthropoda > Insecta > Lepidoptera > Sphingidae > Cephonodes > Cephonodes hylas. The sequence continues at coordinate 4,110,083 of AP025385.1, forward strand.
GGCCATCAGTTCTCCGCGCCATGTGGCCGGCCCATTGCCACTTCAACGAGCTAATCCGTTGGGCTATGTCGGTTACTTTAGTTCTCCTACGGATCTCCTCGTTTCTGATTCGATCACGTAGGGAAACCCCGAGCATAGCCCTCTTCATAGCTCGTTGAGTGACTCTGAGCCGTCCCATGACGCCTTTAGTGAGAGGCCACGTCTCAGTGCCATATGTCATCACTGGTAACACACAACTATTGAAGACTTTCGTCTTCAGGCACTGAGGTATATTGGACGAGAAGACGTCTCCTAACTTTCCGAACGCTGCCCAACCGAGTTGGATTCGACGATTGACCTCTCTCTCGAAGTTGGACCTGCCTAACCGGACCACTTGTCCCAAATAGACATATTCGTCTACAACTTCGAGAGTCAAGCCCCCAACTGCGATTGGGGTGGGCACAACATGGACATTCGACATGATTTTCGTCTTGTCCATGTTCATTTTAAGACCCACCTGTTGGGAGACTCGATTGAGGTCTTCGAACATAGTGCTAAGGTCCTCCAGCGATTCTGCCATGACTACTAATAACAACTATTAGGTGATAACTATTAGGTGTTGTCAATTTTTTTTCACACTTATTAGGTACTTTATTTATATGTACTATTAGTTTTCACGCTTGGCACCATCCGGTCGTAATTTTGAATTTCACCATCATCATCAATCCATATACGTCCCGCTGCTGGGCACGGGTCTCCTCTACCATTGATAGGGTTTAGGCCATAGTATACCGCGCTTGCCTAGTGCGGGTTGACGGACTACACACCTAAGAAATTCCTATTAACTTTTAGGTGTGCAGGTTTCATAACGATGTTTTCCTTCACCGTTAAAGCAAGTGAGTATTCAATGTGAATACACACATAACTTCGAAAAGTCAGAGGTGTGTGCCTGGGGTTCGAACCCGCGACCGTCGAGATTCTCGACCGCGCGCCCAAACCTCGAGGCCATCACATATATCGTTACTTCACATAATACTAACTGCTTCATAATTACTGTTGTATACTCGTAAGCAATTCTTGCAATACCAGCTTAAAATTAATCCGGAAATTAGCTACCCATTTATTCAACCAGACATATTAATAATTTCATTACCAACCTCAATGTGACTTATCAGCTGACACATCTCAAACTAGGCACCGTAAAAACAGGGCTCGAATACCTCGTAAAAGCAATCAAAGTAATGTGTTTATATCAGAAGATATAGCAGTGAAAAGACGTTCCCATTTCCAATACAATGGTATAATCTCTGGAATGACAATCCCTTTTATTCGTGCGACCTACGAATTACTCTCTATTGTGCCCCGTTCCGATAGTAATTCGTCCTTTTCGCGTCAGAATGGTAATTTCGATTCGTATTTGATATTTTATTTGTTCATCATATTTTCTTTTATTTCCAGCAGTGATTGAATTTAGGATTTAATGTCTTCATTGTTTATCTGAGTGTTGTGTTTTATTCGTGTTTTTGCATATCAATAAGAATTTAAGGGCATACAAAAAATACAATCATCCATATACGCCCACTGCTGAGCACGGGTCTCCTCTACCATTGAGAGGGTTTAGGCCATAGTCCACCACGCTGGCCTAGTGCGGGTTGGCGGACTACACACCTAAGAAATTCTTAAGAACTATTTAGGTGTGCAGGTTTTATCACGATGTTTTCCTTCACCGTTAAAGCAAGTGATAATTCAATTTGAATACACACATAACTTCGAAAAGTCAGAGGTGTGTGCCTGGGGTTCGAACCCGCGACCGTCGAGATTCTCGACCGCGCGCCCACACCTCGAGGCCATCACTGCTTATAAAAATACAATAATAAAAATACAATAACATATAAGATTTTTTAGATGAAAGTTTTATACACGCTAAGATCTATAGAAGAAGTCTTTTGTCGTGGGTTACAGAAAGTTTGACTATCCGGACCCGAAACAAATTTGACAGCCCCATGGCGCAGTAGGCTAGATACGAGTGAGACCGAGAATGTCCTTCGTAGATTCTGATACCCACGATGCAAGACTAATAATAATCTAGTGTGGGGTCGGAGCTATATGTGACTGTTGGGTGTATTTATGGATTACAAAAATATTTGTCTCCACTATCGATCGAGTTAGCGACCTGTCAAAGTACTGAAAGATACAGAGGCCTATGTATAACAAACTTCTTTGTTTTGCAACTTAGTGATCGTTTCGAGGTGAACACAACTATTCCACTACCAGCTTGTCAAATTCAAACGTTATAACTAAAAGAATTTTTTCTGGTTAAAATGTAAATTCTCAGGATACGGAGTGAGTTAATATACACAACAATGGTAGTACTTTTCTATTAAACTTGCAGTAAACAAAATTACCGAGCAAAAGAAATCCGAGGAGCAGGTGCGGGAACTTGACTGAGTCATCTGTTTTATACGAACGGTAGGGTAGACGAATAAAATTGGAAAAGACTTGCTGCCTGTTAGTCGGACCAAAGATTTGATGTTAAGACTTGTTGCCTATCGCCGTCCACTGTTGAACGTAGGCCTTCCCAAGAAAGCGCCAACCATCCCGGTCTTGTGCAGCCCTCATCCATCCGTTTCCAAGTCTTCTGTTTTCTGTTCTGTTCCAAATTTCTCAAGTCGTCGGACTATCGTGCTGCTTGTTGCCTGTTAGTCACTTATAGTTGGATCAAAGATTTGAGTTTTGGGGTCCAGGAATGTATAAATGTTTGGCACATTCGATTTTTGGTGTCGGGAAAATTATTATAGAGATTTTTTTTGACGACATTCTCAGCAGAACGGAGTCTAAAGGTTTGTCCGAAAAACGTCAGTAAAGTTACTTTTTTCAATCTCTTTTCGGAGTAGTGCACAAATGAGATCCAATTATGCTTTACACTTTTTCAATATACAAATTGTAGGTTGATAAATCAAATTAGTATTTTATGAAAAGGGGCTTTGGTAAAACATGATATTCCTAGAACTGTATGTTCGACTCTGGAATACCGATTGATAAAATATTATTAAAAATTGGAACTTAAAAAAACCTACATTTTATATTTATTATGAGTATACAGTAATAGTATAGTGTAGTTATTTTTGGTATATACATAAATATATTTTTAAATACTTAAATTGAAACTTTAATGAAGCAAAGCATAAAAAGTTTCGAACTATTTTATTCCAGAAATCTTAAAAAATATGTTAATAACATTTTTTTAAGACCAATATGCCGTTAACGTAAGCCTAATAATAGAAATCATGTCTTTTATACCATATACTTTTTTGTTTGCCTTTCTTTGTAACCGTGAGTCACAGGACTCAACGTCATTCGACTGAATTTACTAGCTCGTTATTTTCTAGTGGTCTCTCTTACTTAACAGGATTTACAGCCTCTATTCAACTGAGATCTTCTGTCCTTTTTACACCCATTAGATCGCAATCGAGATGAAATGGGACAATAGATTTTGCGTATACTGCATACAATGGCTTGGATTATTTTTGAATTAATATTTTGAAGTTTTGTGAAATGAGTTTTATAAGATTTTTTAATACTTATTTATTGATTCCATTTGTATGACATTTCAATATTCGACGCTTCGTATTATTCGTTTTATTTTCATGTTAGGAAAGTTTATATTCGTTTGCTAGTGATTTGTTTTGTTTTGATACCCGTCGTCCTTCATTAGTTCTTTCATCCGTCTTATAATTAAACTACCTCTTAATGTCGTGTAGTCTAAAGATTTTGGGTTCAATTCCCGAGTCGGGCAAATTGAGATTGGATTTATTCAATAGGAAATTCTCAGTAGTAGCACTTAGTCGGAAAATATGCTTTATAAAAGGCACAAAAAATCTTACTTTATATTATTTGGATCTTTGTACAAATGAGAGGAATACGTTAATCAAGGATACTTGTATTGACGGAATATGTATGTATGAATAGATAATATTCCTACCCTGTCCTCGTCAACTTCTATAATCTCCAGCAAAACTTAGAATGTACACAGAAATATAATTAATTAAGACACGCTAACAGAAACAACAGAATCCAAGAAATTGAGAAAGGACTAAGTAGACTTATCTTTCCAACACACGTCGCCTTGCTAATTTAGCCGCATAACATTCATTGTTACTTAACGTGAGTGGAAATAACACAGGAACACAATTAGTTTTGGCCGAATATCCTACCACAATGGTGTTGAAATTTGTGCGTGTTTATCAAAGAAGAGCACCTGTGTCAATAGTAATATATCTCATTAATCTATATTAATGAAGTGTTTATTTATAAATCGAGGTTGCTTTACTGGTTGCCGTGCATAAAATTGCTGGTGTAACCGAGAGTTGAATTCCTGTTTATGAGCGACATAAAAAATATATTTCTTGACACTGTTTTCTTGTTTTGTATACATATTCAAATTGACATCTGTTTTATATTATATCTTTTTTTTTTCACACTGCGCTCCATAATAAATCCCTTTGAAATGTTTTGACCTCCACTAATTGATATTAAATTGAAAATACGAATATGGATCATCTACTAAGCCCTCAATTTATTCAAATTTAGTATGAAAATTTTTGAAAAATTTGATGTGAGAAAAATTTGTATATGCCTTTTGTTTTAGAACTAACAATGCTGTATTTTTATACTGTGACGACAAAGTAACAGAACCACACCTCTAGTCAATTGTGGCGCGATTTAAATACTGGCCATTTTCCCAGCCATTCCATATTCAAAATCTATCACCAAAATGAAATAAAAATATTTTAAAATCAGAATAACAAATAGTAGCAACAAACATATTGTTTATTCAATTCTCATACAATACACTCTACTGTTGATTCCATGCAGAATTGTATACTAGACTTCTCTCTGTATAACTGTATTCGAATCAATTTTCATTTCAATTTTATTTCGTGGGCAATTTTCAACAATATTGGAACAGCTATTGAGCATTCTTCACTCGAAATAGCTTCAATTGATTGAAGACCCGATTGATCATAGTTTGATTTTGGAATGCATAGGAATAAAGCATAAACGTGCCTTGTATGGAGTACCGTTTGAAGTAGATATTTTAGGGTTCCTTAGTCCACGTCTCGGAATTCTTACAGTTTCGTCATATCTATTCGTTTATCCTCGATTAACTTTCTAAATGCTTATCTATACTAATATTATAAAGCTGAAGAGTTTGTTTGTTTGTTTGTTTGTTTGAACGCTAGGATCTCAGGAACTACTGGTCCGATTTGAAAAATTCTTTCACTGTTAGATAGCACATTTATCGAGGAAGGCTATAGGCTATATAACATCACGCTACGACGAATAGGAGCGGAGCAGCAATAAAGAATGTTTCAAAATCGGGGACATTTTTTCCTTTTTGTGAGCTTCCACTGCGTGCGCTGCGAAAACGGTTAAAGTTTCGCTAAAATAATGTTTGAGAGAAATGTTCCTCTTTAAAAGTTCTAAAAAAAAGTCCGCGACAGCATATGTCTATTCTTTAAGGTTGGCTCACTATAACGTTTTTTATCCTAACCAAATTTATTTTAAAATAAAGTTTTATTTGTGAAGGTGTTTTTATAAATATGATTTTAATCCTTATCCAAATAAATACGTTATTCATTACAAGCATTTAATTTTAAATATAATTGCCCTTTACATCATTTGATTTCACTGAATATCTTAGAAGATATTGCAGTTTTAAAATATTGATCAAGCGCGCAGTAATGATGCACAAGGCGCCGATCGACGCGTTACGGTTTCACGTTTGAACAATTTGACCGAATTGTATGATTTTTGGTATGGACATAAATATGACTCTGAGAAGTAAAATAGACTACAACTTATTTTCTTTCTGAACTCAACCCTTGTTTGTTTATTTATTACTTCATATATTCTATTCTCTCAGTATTGTAGATGCAAATATCTGCCTCATCTCATCTCTGCATTTCCTTAGTTTAGAGTTTTAAAGAATGCCTTAGGCATTAAGTCCTCCTACTTAAACTTGTATAAACTGTACATAAATTAGCAAATTTATTTAAAATAACTAAAACCAACTCAAAATCCACCACACCTCCCCAATCTACTTGACCAAACTGCCTGCATACTTCGCGACCTTCATCAAAGCGTACGTGGATATGCCGACAGTTGCGAGTAAAGATGCCAATACAGTAACTACTAGTTCTAGTTCGAGTATTTCAGCCCAGTACATGTTGGCAGCTGGGGCCCGGAGATGTTCGGCGCCTCGGTTCCGCAGCACGTGATCAGTCCACCACACGAAGCGCTCTAACGGGCTTTGTGGCTGGTCGTACGTTAATGAACGCAAACGGGATATGCTGCGACGATAACTGAAAATGTAATTTAAAAAGTGGTTAGAGAAATCTGTAATTGAGTGTATGGAGAAGATATTAAATCTGTTGATATGAGAAAAATTTACGGTAGTAGATTGGTAAAACGGATACTTAAAAAAACCTACACGCTTAACGTGAAATGTGGCTAGTAGCCCATCAGCCATTTTTTTTGATAATTAATTAATAATCATTAAGAAACATACTTACTTACTTACAGTCTGCTACTGCTAAAACCGAAATTTGCCGAAGAAAATCGTACACACTATACTTTGAATTTAAAAACGAATTGACAAATACAGTTATTGGAACAAGGATTTTCAATTGGGTTGAAAATTAAACTTGAAGTGGGGTCAAATGTGAAAAACGTGTACACAGTGAATCATTGTACGCAGCGGGAATAAAAAATAAAAACTAAATTCTTCTTCTTCAACCCATATACGACCACTGCTGAGCACGGGTCTCCTTTACCATTGAGAGGGTTTAGGCCATAGTCCACCACGCTGGCCTAGTGCGGTTTGGCGGACAGTGCGGGTTGGCAAGAATCGGTAAACAATTAATTTTCGATAAAAACATTCATAAATTATTTTTAACGTGACGGTGTTTCTATCTCACTGATAGAAATTTTTGTTTATGTCATTGAAAATAATAATTTAAACAGCATTAAAGGCAGTAACAGTAGTAATTTTATCAAAAAATTCGTAATGATGAAATAATGAAGGATTTTGTCAAATGTAAAATCCTTTGGTATATATATTTTCTTAGATAATATAGTCTTTGCGATATCCTTTGATATTTAATGTTCAGTGAATATGCGCACCTGTATTGAGTAAGTATGATTGTTCATCATCAGGTGTAACATTCTTAATGGCGATTATCTAATTGGTTAATTGTCAGTAGCAGCATAGATTTCTATCTGCCTGATCACTGGTACCTTACTCCAAGTACGTGGGGCAAACGTCAGATGGAAAAACCTTAGCATTAAACTAACCCATTTCTACTACTTATCTGACACAGACACGAGTGTATGATTGAATATGCTAACGAGATAATAGATGATTTAATTTTGATCTTAATGATATACTGTTTATCGTCATCAGCATTATCATCAGCCTATACACATCCCCTTGCAGAGTACGGGCCTCCACTATCATTGAGAAGGTTTAAGCCTTAGTTCACACCGCTGGCCTTGAACGGGTTGGCGTACTCATACCATATGCTTAACAAACAGTTTCATTATTAGCTTTCTTAGCCTAGACTGCTAACCTGTCATTCTCAATGACCTCTTGAATGGTCTTCTTCAGAACGTCTTCAGTAATGCTTTCGAACAGCAATCGAATTCCTATTCCATTGTGCCCATAATGCTCTGTTTGGAACCATTGGTCTAAAGACATCGGCATTCCAATCATTGGTACTTCTGCGTCTATCGCTTCGTATGTTGAATGGAGACCTCCATGTGTTATAAATAATTTTATGTTAGGATGTTCTGAAAAGAAATTAACAAAGTTATGCGAACGATAAACCCCACGAACATAAACTACCGGACATTACTAAAAAATATAAAATTAAAAACAGAATCTCTAAAAAGATCTGAAAAAGAAATTGTGTCACCACACAGCATTTTTTTCTTCTTCTAGGTATCTTTCCAACAGTTCTAAGTTGTAGTAGTTGTTGTAGTAAATCCTAGTTGTTTTTGTAATAATATTTGTTGTAGCGAATGTAATAAATCAATTTTAATGATCTTGTAAACTTACTCAATAACTCCGGCTGTGGCAACCATTTTACCAATTTCACATTTTTTGGGGTTGGCTGTGTTTGATTACTGCTCCACTTCCATACAACATTGTAGGGCAGTTCGGAGAAGACTTTATTGAATATCTGTATCCTCTGCGCTGGAAGCAGTGCTTCTATGACATTTGTCCCAAAACTAATGTATATGAATCCATTTTTAGAACTTTCTAAGTAGCTTTTGAGGTCCTAGAAAATATAATTCAAGAATAGATTATCAATTAAGTATTGTTAAATTTAATTAGTAAAATTTCAATTTAATATATACCTAAAGGTTATTTAGTCACAATAAATAGTAGTAATAATGAGAATAACTCTTAAAAATCGAAGGTATATGAAATTCTATTCAAGCCTTCCTAATACAATATTAACATCATTTCATGAAAACTAACTTAATAGTTTCTTTAAAACGGCACGACAAATTGATAACACAGTATCTGATGTTTTGGCGAGAGTTTATATACACTTTAATTGGTGAGAAACTACTACGGTAATCCTTCACTAATCCATGTCGATTATATCGGGCTCGTGCCAACAGAATGCATTCAACTACCCGAAACACCTCAAGTGCCGCACCAAAATTTGACCTTCGGCGATAGTGTTGTTATATGTTTATTTACCGTAAGGCAGGCTACTATATTGTGGGTCCAATTTCTTACTATTTGACGATTAATAATTTTTGTGTAACGCTACAAAAAAATCTGCCTGTTGGTCTCGCTTCACAAGAATTATATTACTGTGCAACCACGAGATCCTAGGTTCGATTTCCGTATCAGGTTTTTTGGGTTTTGGCATTAAGAAATTTTCAGTAGCAGCAAGGAGTTGTAAATCTGCCCGAAAAACAGCAATAGGCCCAACCCTATTACTTGGGACTGGTACATTCCCGATTAAGTTTTGGTGCAAAAATAAACTTTTGGCTACCTCCTGGAAGAATACACACGTGAGGTTATGCATTAAAAGATAAAACTTACCTCTGGCAAATCTTTTTTAGTATTTTGAATGTGCGGTCCAAGAAAAACCACGCCAGGAGGGACGGGTCTGTTCCATTCCCAAGGAGGATAAGCATTCAGCATCATCACTTGAGCATTATTAGAAGCATCCCACATAGTAGGGGCGTTCGGCACCAATTTTTTCAACAATTTGTTCTCAACATCTTCATGTTCGTACACACGTCTGTGGGCCCAATAGTCATTATACAATTCCCTCATCTGCTCCCAAAATGTCATATTGACTACTCTCTGCCTTATAGCACTGGGATATAAAGGATGGACAGGAGACCCCATAATTTCTCCACCGGTGATGGACATGCCAAAAGAGCTTAAGAGCATCAATGGGGCATTGAAAACACGTCCGAACACCATAGCGATTCTGTAATAAGCTTCAGAGATGACTAAGTCGAATTTTTGGTCTTCGCTGAGGAATTTTTGCATCGGTTCGCTGGTGTACTGAGCTTCAAATACTTCAGTTAAGGCATCCAACATAGTTCGGAATTGCATGTGCATATCGTTATTCCCTCTTAAATTCCTGCAGAAGACTGCTCTGTAGATTGTGTATGAGACATTATGGAGGTCGATTTCTCTTAAGTTTTCTGGTGGTTGACTGGTGGTGTAAGCTGGATCCGTTGTTATGACAACTAATTCATGTCCTCTTTTTACTAGTTCTTCTGTGAATGGACGAAAGAACAATTGATGGCTTAATGATGGTGCTGGAAAAACGGCTAAGATCCTCGCTGCATCACTAATTGTTAAACAATTTATTGTTAATATAAATAATTTTAATATTCTTAAATTTAACATTTTAGTACTTTGGAAGACACGTATGGTGACCGTATCTACAGAGGCTTGATTAAAAATAAATGATAAAATTTGGTAATCCTGTTTATTAGCACAGCAGGCTATATTTACTTTTTGTATATGTGGTTACTTTTGATAATGGAAATTGCCGCAGCTGTTTCAATTTAGTTACGACCAAATAATATTTTTCAACAATTTGTTAAACCATTAGCATAATATGATTAATTTGGGCGAAAAATGTTTTGTAAGTAGTTTCAAAGTTCCAGTCAACTAAAGCTGGAGCCATTATTTTTAATTCAATTCCATAATTTTTTTTTAATTTTTATTTTTACGCTCTTTTTCCAGAAACGTAAATAAATAAACAAGGATCAACACAAACAAATTGATATGACTGACTATAGTAGACTATAGTACTATTAGATGCCCTTTTAAATAATCTACCTATTCAACCTCTGATTTAATTTACTTTAATTGAAACGGGCAGTCGAAAAGTAACTAATGAAAGGTTTTCACTGTACAGGTGACATACAGGTGATAAATGAATGATCACTACCATTTCGAAGACAAAGAAAAATTATTTACATTAGTTGTAAATATTTGCCCTACAAGCGGTACGGTAAAACCCTTTTAAGAACAAAGTATTGTAAACGAAAAGAAGATAAGGTCACTGACGCAGAAGCAAACAATAAACGTCTGCCTTAAATTATGTTACTTTATTTCCCACTAGCTGTTGCCCGCGACTTCGTCCGCGTAGACTACAGGGTTGAGTTCAGAAAGAAAATAAGTTATAGTCTATTTTACTCCTTAGAGTCCTATTTATGCCCATACCAAAAATCATACAAATCGGTCAGATCACGTGAAAGCGTAACGCGCCGGCGCCTTGTACATAATTATTGTGCACTTGATGATTATTTTGAAACTGCGATATCTTCTAAGATACTCATTGAAATCAAATGATGTATGTAGTGTACGTACCTCCACAAGGATTAAGTATTGGCTCGTTACGTCACCAGTAGTCAGGGTAAACACGTCCGCTCTCGCCAACGGCTCGCACTAGACTGTTTCCCCACTACCCGTGTCACCGAGACAAGTATACAGACACTACATCCCTCCCTTAATGTATTTATTGTAAATAATCATTTACTTTTAAACACAAATCACTTTAAGGGTTTGGTACTTTGTCTAGCAAATCTTTTCACAAGTGCTCAATATTTGCTTTATTTCCTTTTTCCTTTTTATTTATTTATTTTTTTTTTCATACTTGTCATTACGACACAGATTGCAGCAACACAAGCTCCGATCAATTTACTTACTCAAAATCTGTCTTCGCATAGTCTGTCTACCTTTATTCCTTTTGCTGTCTCGTGGATACAAATGCGTTACCAATCTAGTCCATTTTTCCTCGTTTCTCTCAACATATGATCGTGTTCAGCTTCATGTCCAAATCGTCTTTTTTTTTTTTTCATTTGCATAATACATTGTTATATAACAACGACCCACAGCTTATTATTATCAATCTCTCTCTCTAGTCGGTTTCTCATATCTGAGGATCGTAGTCAGCATTAGGGTGACATCTGGAGCGGATGATCGGTTTCCACCGGTTTCTGTCAAGCTCTTCCTTTATGGCAGAGTAGAATTTGGAGGACGACGACTCTCTTACTTGGACGGACCATCTCGTTAGTTATCATCATTAATATTATGTGAAATTTTATGATAAGCTTTTTATTAGTCTGACAAGATCACGTACACTTTTTGCACAGATGGCCTGTACTGCCTAACACTATAAGGCACAGCTTTCTTTTAATTTGAAGCCTGCATCATAATTCGAAATGTTTTTCTTTTAATCAAAAATTAATCAATTGACAGAAAGTAATTTTTATTTGGTTGATAAGCAACTCTTAAAAAAAAGACCTTAAAGCCATACCTGTGGTAGCAGCATACTGAACATTACCGTTCCTCCAAGTAACTCGATGTTTCTGGAACCTCAGCACCATGTGGTTTCATTATCAGGATCAGCTTTCACTTGATCCTCAGGAAGAGCCGACAAACTAACCTTCAACAAAAAACACTATTACTTTCATGAAGGCTCATACTGCCTACAACACAATTATGTACAGCTTTACTTTAAGCCTGCATCATAATTACGTATGTTTTCATTTATATGAAGGCTCATACTGCCTACAACACAATTATGTACAGCTTTACTTTAAGCCTGCATCATAATTACGTATGTTTTCATTTATATGAAGGCTCATACTGCCTACAACACAATTATGTACAGCTTTACTTTAAGCCTGCATCATAATTACGTATGTTTTCATTTATATGAAGGCTCATACTGCCTACAACACAATTATGTACAGCTTTACTTTAAGCCTGCATCATAATTACGTATGTTTTCATTTATATGAAGGCTCATACTGCCGACAACACAATTATGTACAGCTTTACTTTAAGCCTGCATCATAATTACGTATGTTTTCATTTATATGAAGGCTCATACTGCCTACAACACAATTATGTACAGCTTTACTTTAAGCCTGCATCATAATTACGTATGTTTTCATTTATATGAAGGCTCATACTGCCGACAACACAATTATGTACAGCTTTACTTTAAGCCTGCATCATAATTACGTATGTTTTCATTTATATGAAGGCTCATACTGCCTACAACACAATTATGTACAGCTTTACTTTAAGCCTGCATCATAATTACGTATGTTTTCATTTATATGAAGGCTCATACTGCCTACAACACAATTATGTACAGCTTTACTTTAAGCCTGCATCATAATTACGTATGTTTTCATTTATATGAAGGCTCATACTGCCTACAACACAATTATGTACAGCTTTACTTTAAGCCTGCATCATAATTACGTATGTTTTCATTTATATGAAGGCTCATACTGCCTACAACACAATTATGTACAGCTTTACTTTAAGCCTGCATCATAATTACGTATGTTTTCATTTATATGAAGGCTCATACTGCCTACAACACAATTATGTACAGCTTTACTTTAAGCCTGCATCATAATTACGTATGTTTTCATTTATATGAAGGCTCATACTGCCTGCAACACAATTATGTACAGCTTTACTTTAAGCCTTGTACAGTTTCTATTTAATTCACAGTCTTTGTATTAAATGTCTGGATATCTCACATTAGTTTCCAATAACGCCTTATGTTCTTTAGCTGTTCATAATATAATATGCCTTCTTTCTTCGAATAAGGTTTGATTCTGTGGTAAAAGTTTAGTCTAGTTTCGGTTTACTCGTACGGTGGCGTATTTCTCATATCTGTCTTGGCGTCAATCCTTCTCTGTTTTTCTTGATGCAAGTTAAACTTAAATTAGACAGGTTTTTTCATAATTTATTCCCTTCTCATTCTGTTTGTATTGAATTTATCACTCCGTTCGGAAAGCAGCCATTAGTAGAGAAACGGACAAGAAGCTCCAGTGATACTCTTTTCCAATCAAGATACGGTACATAGTATATAGATCATTCTCCCTAAAATTTTCAGGTGTATGATATCTCTTATCCAGTCTATAATAATATATTTCAACTTGCAGTCACTCATACCAGCCTGTTTCAGTTCACTTAGGAAAATTGTCAAATGTCGAGGCACCATCGATTACTATATTGACGTAGTTGTTATCAAACGGATTAGGTGATTCTCTATACACACAATCGCGCCTATCAAGAACTATGTTTTTCTTCCGTGTGACTGTAAATACATCAAATTTATACATGTGATTGTAGACGCAACACCCAACGTTAAATCCGGGCTCATGCTTCCAACTTCTTGGAGAACGTGACCTTCAGAGGCCAATGGTTATCGTCTCAATATAAACAATTTGTTCCAAACAATTGAGACGTAGTAATGGGCTCACTATCCAATCCAACGCAAGATTCCCGTTCTCGACCTGATAACGCTTTTTACGTTCTCACAGACTTATGTTGCCATATGCAGCCAACCTCGACTACTGTAACGAGTACAGTTCTCAGTACAACTGGACTAGCATATGCAAACACTTAGGTTCTATCAAAGGTATCACAATACCTAATGGTCTTTTATTTATTTAATTTAACACAACCACATCACATGTATTAATACAATGTGTAGCTTTATTATTTTTACTTAGGTACTACATCTGATATATATGACAGACATTTAAGGTGTGCATAACGTTCCCCACAACATTATAAGAAAAGATAAACAATTAACAATGTGCAATATTAATTATAAACAACTTAACAACTAATAAACAATTTATAATGTAATATCTAATATCAAAATTGAAACAATAAAATTAAGAAATTAAAGTGACATCAAGACATAAAACATTTAACATAGAGAAGAAAACAAAACTTCTTATTTTAGTTACGGGCTATGCCCGTTTCAAATAGTCAAGAGCTAATTCGGGTATCGTTCCAATACGAATCTATATTCGCGGTCTTGGCCAACTTAATTTTTAACAACTCGCGTGAAAGTGGAGTGTATGTTCCCAAATCTGGAACCCCTGCTCATGTTTCTAACTTAACTCAGAAAACTTAAACTTCGTCACTAGAAACAGACTCTCAATTACTGATGTATTAAACATTTTCTTCTAAAGGTTTAACTCTTGTTAACATTTCGCATTCTTCTCTCCCAAGTTTTTTTTTTCAAAAGCTTATAAAATATCAAACACGAGATGTCAGTTTTTTTTAATAGTTTTTTACCACGAGTGAAAACTATGCTGAGTTGAGAAATTGGTTAAACAGACTCCCTCTTTTGGAATATAGCTTTGAACATCCTTGATTTTAAGAAACGTTTCCGCAACTGCATCTATGTACTCCAAGATGAAACTTAAAGTTTAGTTAAAGTTTCTTTTCTAAGACTTCTAGAATCACCTTTTACCACATGATTTGTCGACTTTTAGAACTGCACCCATTATCGATTCCGAAAACTCGAATCATATCTTCGAAAACAATAAATGAATTTTGACATCAATAGGCAATATTTTTTCTTGATTTTCCAAGTAGCGTCATTACTACATTTTACCACTCGTATTTATAAACATATCTGTTTCCACATCCTCAACATTTAATAAGGTCAACCCCATCTATTCTTCGGATTTAAGATTCTGTTTAAAATTCTAAACAAATGGTACAATATATTTGTTATTCTTTTTAACAAATCCACATTTCAAACATTTTTAGTGCACATTATTTGGTGGTCACGAGACATATAGAATGTTTGTTTTGCTATTGAATTTATCTGTTAGGGCTGCTATTGAATTCATTAATGAGTCTTTGCTGGATTCAAAGGATCAGAATTATCAAATTAACGGGGAACGGTTTTTTTTTTTTTTAATTTGCTTCAAAATATTATTGTCAATTATGAAGTCGTCACCAAGGATTACACCCTTTTTCTATAATTAGACTGATGTATCATCAACCCATACACGTCCCACAGCCGGGCACAAGACTCCTCCACCATCGAGAGGGCTCAGGCCACAGTCCACCACACCGGCCCAGCGCGGATCACACACCTGAGAAACTTCCGCGAACCCCTAGGTGCGCTAACCTCACCACGATGCCTCTCTCCACCGTTAAAGCCAGTTACACATTAATGTGAACGCACACATAACTTCGAAAAGTCAGAGGCGCATGCCCGGGGATCGAACCCGCGACCGTAGAAATCCCAAATGTCGATCGAAAACGAAACTTCATTTAGGTGGAAGGAACTAGATAAATCTAGTTTAACATCAAATTCGTAGGTTTACTTATTTATTGTTTTTTTTTTTTTTTTTTTTTTTTTTTAAGTTAGACCGCCGATAATACGCGAAAGCATTGCGGCATGGTCACAATTGTTGCCGTATGATATATACCTAAATCTATGCCACGGTTCCACTTCTCCCATCCCAAACAATTTAAAGCTGGTTCACCCTTACAGTTCATACACTCACAATTTATAGGTACATATAAATTGAAAGTACATGCTTTTGTAAGCAAAGTTAAAATATTCATAGCACCTATTTTTTTTCAGTGACTAGTGTTCCAATTTCCATCGAACGATCTCTAGATTTCTTTTTAAAACAAAAAATCATTTAGGTACCCCACTGGCGAACCAAACTACCTCTTTACATTCAGTATTAAATGTATTGGTGTGAACCTAAGCGATGATAATTTTAAATGTACTACATATCTTTATAATACATCTTTATATATGTACTTGTAGTTATTATTTCAATTTTCACTCACAAAGCTAGTTTCATACTAGTTGAACGTAAAACATTCATAAAACAACCAAGTCTTTAATAAAATTGAAGGAAAATTTTTAAATGTTTCTTGCATAATAATATGCTTTTAATCATTACATTATTTTTTCGGGAGAAGAAGCCATTCTGATATTTAATAACATAATGTAAGCGTTATAACCGGATATTTTAAATCTGTGGGTAAGCAGACGCACAGGCGGCGTCGCCGACCGGTGAAAACAATTGAAACCACATTTTAAATAGATAAGTAAGCAACCGGTTTGAACATTTCTATTAGAACACATCTGTCTTGTTCGACAGAAAAAGCATTTTTAATGTTTTACTTTTAATTTATCACAACGAATTCTTAACGTGACTGGACTTAAGATTGCGGGACCTGCATTATGTTCACTCAAATAAAATTCGGTTATGCAAAGTCTCCTACAATCTGTTTTTATTTTTTTATTTATTACACTTCATTGTACACCATTGAAAAAACAAAAGAAACAATATGAATAGTAACAAACTTTATAACATAGTATCACAAGTGGCGGCTATCTATTACTTAATTTAGTTAAGAATAATTTAGCTTAGGGATAGAGTGTTGTATTTGATCGCACAATTTACGTACTAGTTTTACATATGTATGTAAAATGACCAAAGCATTTATAAACAACTCCATGTATTTACAATTTTTTTTTTTTTTACTTTGTTCTTCATGGAGCACAATAAATATTTATTCACTGACCATTTACCTCGTCGCCATTTGTAGTGTACGTACCTCCACAAGGATTAAGTATTGGCTCGTTACGTCACCAGCAGTCAGGGTAAACACGTCCGCTCTCGCCAACGGCTCGCACTAGACTGTTTCCCCACTACCCGTGTCACCGAGACAAGTATACAAACACTACAATGTAAAGGGCAAATTTCTTTTAAATTAAATACTTATACTAAATAACGCATTTATTTGGATAAGGATTAATATAATCTTTATAAAAATACCTTCACAAACAATGCTTTATTTTATAACCAATTTAGTTAGCATAAAAGAGGTTATAGTGAAGCAACCCTAAAAGTAAGACATATGCTACCGCTGACTTTTTTGTAGACATTATCAAGCTCTACAATTTTTCTCTAGGACTTAACTATATATCTCCCATGAGAAAGGCAGCGTTTGCAAAAAACGGTTTCGATCGCCCGTTTTTTCTCCGACTTACTTCACAGATCCTGCTACAACGAAAAAGTCTTATCATTTTTCGGACTAATATATAGCCTATGACACTCACAAAGAACGTAGCTTTCTATTGGTAAAAGAATTTTCAAAATAGGTTCAGTAGATCCCGAGTTTACTTTCTACAACGTCACAAACATACAAACATACAAACATTCAAACATACAAACATACAAACTCACAAACTTTACCTCTTTATAATATTAGTATAGATTTCTTTTGTGATTTAATTACATTGACAAAATACTTATTAAATTTTATAAAGTAATTCCCCTCATCTACGAATATGCCAGTTCACGATAGTCGATAACTCATAAGAAAAAGAAGTATAAAAACATTATTTCGAATTGCCTTGTTATGTTTTTTGTATGTTTAAATGTGTGTGCAAGAAGATGACTATAATCGCTAGTTGATAAGGTTTCACTTTATCTCAGACAATTTGAATCATATATTCAACTTCTTTAAGTTTTAAGTATTAACCGCAGGAACTATTGGTTTAGATTAAAATAAAAATGGCTTAATGTTCCATAATTGAGGAAGACAATATGCATATAGTCTATTTATCACCAGGCCACGAACAATTAGAGCGCTCCATGAAATATGGGAAAAAAAGGACAAAAATGTACTTTTAAGTTTTGCATACGGGCAACGAGCAGTAAAATGTAATTTTGACTATGAATCTCACTTTGACTGCAATATGAAATACGTTTTATATGAAAGCTATTCTATTGGGCGTTACTCTAGAATCCAATATAGTTCAAATATCAATTCAGTCTTTTGTTCAAAGTAATAGAACCAACTGCATGACCTGTGAAAAAGAAATACCAAAAATATGAATTTTCCATTCTTTTTTCCATGTTTTCATGAGGAATAGCTAAAATTTTAAGTCACAAAATCGTTTTTACCTATAATTTAACCAAACATTTAAACAAAACCGATGTCCATTGTTAGCTCAAGCTTCACATCTGCAAAAAATGATAATTATTACAATATAAATGGACTATACTTATAAGCAGTGAGGGCCTCGAGGTTTGGGCGCGCGGTCGAGAATCTCGACGGTCGCGGGTTCGAACCCCAGGCACACACCTCTGACTTTTCGAAGTTATGTGTGTATTCACATTGAATTATCACTTGCTTTAACGGTGAAGGAAAACATCGTGATGAAACCTGCACACCTAAGAGTTCTTAGGAATTTCTTAGGTGTGTAGTCCGCCAACCCGCACTAGGCCAGCGTGGTGGACTATGGCCTAAACCCTCTCAATGGTAGAGGAGACCCGTGCTCAGCAGTGGGCGAATATGGGTTGATGAAGAGAAGAAGAAATGGACTAAGTTAACTCTTACTTTTAATCCCTTATCGCAGAAGATTTATTCTAGATACAGGCATTTATGCTACGACTAAAAATCATTACCTACTTACACAACTCAACCTAATATCATCAGGACTGATATACATAAGGTATGGTAATTAAGACCAAAAATGACCCTCATTTCTAAATTTTGAGCTCAGGGAAGATAAGCTACTGTTCCTCCGTGACGTAAAAGATGTTCAGTCCACCAAACGAGCTGTAGAGGGCGCTGCGACCGCTGTAGATCACCGCACGATACATTGCCTCGCCGGTGCGGCAGCTAAAATTTACAGTAATGGTATCTGCGTAATGTATGCTGTATGCAAAAGTGAGTCTTTGTTACGCTTCCACGAGTAAACTGCTGGAGCGATTTTTATGAATTGTAGTGCTAAGATAACTGGAACAGGGGAGACGGTTATAGTCTACTTTTGAACGGGAAATTTTATGTCGCTGTTGGTTTTTAAGTTCACGTCAAAACAAGGTAGCTCCGAATGTTTTACGGTTTTTTAATAAGTCTATTTTAATAGAAGGCACGATTATTTTGTCATCTTTGTAAGATATTTTCATTTTTGTGCAAGCGGAATCGCGAACTAGCTATTACAAAAAGAATTATATTAACCAGTCCTTGTCTACTAAAGAATTCAAAGCTTTTTCATTCGGTCCCTTCATTGTGTACCTTCTTAGGTTATACTTAAATAGAAACATCTTTTTTCTGTTCAAAATTCCTACGAACCAGCAGTAGTTTTATAATAAATAGTCTGTTTTTTAAAATAAATATAACTAAACGGTTTTAATAAATTATTTACTGCACTGCAGTACACCACAAAATTTAATAATAATATAACAAAATCCTTTAAACTAATAAATATTGTGGAATATTAAAAAACAATGTCTACATCTGAGCAAATACATTTGCACGGGTCAATGTAACCTACGTTTCCAAGAATCAGTATAATATAAAGAATTATATTGATCGAAAATTCATTACCACCGTCTCCTTGTTTTCCCTTCGTTAATTAGCCTTAGGTAGTAATTCGGTGGAGGCCTATGTCCAGCAGTAGACGTCGTTAGGCAGATAATGATGATGATGGTGAGTAAGCACACACGCACAAAATATTGTATATAAGTTGTTAATTTCTACAAAAAAGCCTTCTTCTTTCAAAGACAAATCATCTTTATTCAAAATGACTTTAACATTCATTCATTCATTTTAACACTATTTTTAATACTTTTCTATAAAAACTAGTGCCGCTTCGAAACTTGTTACCGCTGTGGAGAAGAAACGGCAAGAACTCCCTCAGCAACATGAAATATCATTTTATTTTTTAATAAATTAGAATATCATTGATTACAATTTATTTGCCTTCTTTCAATCATTCTGATGAACTTCAGTAAATGTTCATTTCAACTAATCCTCAAGAACTTTCAAGTTCGTAATGATCCTAAATATTGATGTCCGAATACACCCTGTATATGTAACAGTATCAGCAGACGCAGGAACACAAGTAAAGCCAGTTACAACAGCTATTGAATAATTAATGCTATGACCGAACACATCGAACATCCAGTCACGTATGTCGATATAGCTGATGTATTAGATATTTGAATTATTAGCAGGACCAAAGCATGGATCGTGGAATCAGTTATTACAAATATGTAGCAACATTTCAGAACGAGAAATATGTTTTACTAAATTGTGATGTTATAATAAATTTTGCATGCATTATCATCGGCCCATATACTGCTGGGCACGGGCCTTCTGTACCATTAAGGGGGTGTATGCCTTAGTCCAACACGCTGGGCTAGGGCGGGTTGGTGGACTACACACCTAAGAAATTCCTAAAAACTTTTTAGGTGTGTAGGTTTTACCACAATGTTTTCCTTCACGGTTAAATCAAGTTTTAATTCATTGTGAACTAGCGACCCGCCCCGGCTTCGCACGGGTGCAATGCTGATATTTAATGGATGTTATCATACATATAAATCTTCCTCTTCAATCACTCTATCTATTAAAAAAACCGCGTCAAAATCCGTTGCGTAGTTTCAATGATTTAAGCATACAAAGGGTCATAGGGACAGAGAAAGCGACTTTGTTTCATACTATGTAGTGATATAAACATAACTTCGAAAAGTTTTTATACGAATGTAGGCTTGGTAATTGGTATATTCTTATTTATCTTTAAAATTGTTTTTGCTAAATAAAGATTTAAAACTTAAATATTTGTTTAACGAACTGGGGTTATGGGCTTCTAAAGAAGAACCAATAAAGCTTACTTTAAAGCTTAAATATTTGCAACGCAAATTGGGCTTTTGGGCTTTTGAGCTTCTATAGAAGTACAGCTATTCCTTAGGATTTGTTACATAGTTAAAAATATTTTACAAGTGTAATGTAACTGTTAAATAAAACAAAATGAAATCTAGAAAATATAGCCATTTCTTACCTCACGTACCATAGTTACGTTTTCAATTCATATAAAACATTACCGTGTACCAGTTCAATTTCTAGACCAAGAAGTTATGGCTCGCGGCTGCTAAGAATTTCCGAATGCGAAAATCTAATAACACTGTCTCTGACCCGGGAATTAAATCATATAACTCCTAAGAAGTAGTGGTGGCTTCGTGGTTTAGTTGCGAGGTTGAGAGTCTCGGCGGTCGCGGGTAAAAACTTTAAACACACACCTCTGTCTTCAAAGTAATTTGTGCATTTATAATAAATCGACCTATGCGCAGAATATAGTTATATGTGCTTTTGCACAACTTCTCTTTCTCAGCGATTTTAACTCAATTGGGCACAAAATTATCAGTAAATTTTTATGTTTTTCAAACAACTACAAAATTATGCAATATATAAACAATTTTAACTCTATTTTAGACATACAAAGTACTCTGGTGTTATAGTCATAAGTAACCTTATTCTATGCATAGGTCGAAATTATCAAGTACTTAAACGGCGAAGGGTAATATCGTGAAGAAAACTCTATTCATTGTGTGTATTCTGCCAATGCTTTTGGGCCATCGTGATTTACTAAGGCCTAAATCTTTTAGTCGTAGAGAAAGCTGTGGGACGTATGGGGTCTGAATTATCACATACATGTTGGATATATTTTTTTAAACTAGTGAGATTATAAAAGCGAAAGTAAAACTAAGTTTACAAAATTGAACCTAGGGTCTATAATTATAACTTGAAATTATTAACAAAAAAAAGCTTCAAATACCTTTGAAAGGGAAATTCACGTCAATTACCTTCTCGCCCGCACCAGTCAATACCCATAGAAGTTACGAAATGAAACGTGAACGTAGACAAACTAACCGAACTGTTACCGTTCCTTTCATAGACTGTAAAACAAATTCTATTGCTATTTCTCAATGCAAGCGCCGACACATTCGGTTCAATACGTACACTCTAGAATGTTCTGGAAGTTTGATTAAAACAACGTTTGCGATACGGGTAACAATGTATAATTGAGAAATAACCAAATATATAAAAAACTATGAAAGACTGAAACTAACTTAAGTATTGAGTAATGAGTAGGTAGGCAAAAATCGCGGGAAGCCGCTGGATGCAGGCCGCTTCCAATAGAACACTTCGGAAGTCTCTGAGGGAGGCCTATGGCCAGCAGTGGACGTCCTTTGGCTGATGATGCCATGTGATGTAATGTTAATTCTAGATACAAACATATGTATGTAAAAATAAAGAAAACTCCTTAGAAAACGCATTCAAACATTAACAGGTCTTACTCGACTTCACAATGCACTAACTTTACCCAGTACATGAGTTCTTGCAGTCTCTTTACGACAAATCCAACCGAAAACTGAATTTAAGCAAATAACTTTGGGGAGCTCAGTTTAACACGACGCAACTTTCTTCCTACGTAATGAGTTGTAACTAACGATTTTGTTCCGGGATAATTACTCGCTAATGGCCCGCGTAAGGATTGAAAAGTTTCGTCCAATTGTAATGTGCAAACTAAGGATATTAAAAGAAAGTGCTCTAAGAAGGATTTACTTATTGAGTTGTACATTACCTGAATTTGAAACCTTACCTAGGAACCTTCTCTATTATAATTTTATTGTAGAGCTAGATCCCAAAGCCGCCAGACTTCACCTATTTTCAGACGGATGAAATGTGGACCATTGGGTAGTGTTAGTATGTATTACCATCGTATGCATACTCGCCGACTTGGTCGACCGGCCAATTTTCTCATATCCGACAAGAGACGTCTAGCGGCTCTGGGATCTAAGAGTATTACCTACAGCTAAAATCAAACAAGCTGTGATGGCCTCAAGGTTTAGCCACGAAGAGAACCTTGACGGTCGCGAGTTTAAATCCCAGACACTCACCATTGATTTTTTAAGGTATTGCGTACTTTTACATTGAAGGAAAATATCGCGATGAACCTGCATATCTAAAAGTAATTAGAAATTTCTCACGTATCGTATATCGTATTTCTTTCACGTGTCAAAATGT
Organism: Cephonodes hylas; assembly: GCA_030295005.1. Classification (NCBI taxonomy): domain Eukaryota; kingdom Metazoa; phylum Arthropoda; class Insecta; order Lepidoptera; family Sphingidae; genus Cephonodes; species Cephonodes hylas. The sequence continues at coordinate 4,133,301 of AP025385.1, forward strand.
TTACTATAACCTATTTCTCACATTCTAATAAGTTCGTATATCAAACGCTTGTACTCTGAGCTTCAAGTGAACCGTGAAAGCACACGGCATTGATAGAAAAAAATTGGTAAACAAATATTTTTTTGATCTAATATAGAAAGTTTAACGTACCAGATATTGAAGTACAAGATTGGATGTAGTAAATTCTCAGGATTTCTCCTTTTAGTCTCGTTCATTGACACCGGGGCAAATGCCGTACTCTAAATCAACAATCAACTTCAAACGCTTAAGCAGAAATCCTCTGAGAATAGACTCCTGATGTTTGCTAAGTAAGCAATTTTTTTATCAAGAGGTTTTTATTCACAGGAAAGTGACCTAGATAGTAATATAAGTATCAAAGTACGAGAAACGGTTACTAATGTTTCTCTAGTTGATAAAACTATGCCGGCATTTTTGTGGCTGTTGACCCCAAATCAGAACGTAGAACTCAAGATTTCAGTAAGATTTATATTGGCCACATTGTGATGATGTACTATATACTTGATAAATGGATAATAATTATAATTCAACAGAAAAATATTTTTTCAAATCGAAAAAGAAGGTTGAAACAATCGATCATTTTACTTATAGCTGACATCCAAAGCCAAATTTTTATTCTATTCGTAAAGCTGCCTGCCTACTGCAGGTATAAAAATTCAAGATTTTTGTGCTAAATTAGTTCATTGCACCAGCCTTCAAGAATAAAAGTGAATAGAATAGAAATAAACGCACAGTTCATTGCAGCAGCCTTAATAAATAAAAGCGAACAGTGGTTAGATTAGAAACAAAACACAACACAGCTTCTAATACTTTGGGGTAAACAAACCACGACTGCTGTTGCGGAGCGTAACTTGGAAATTCTAGGCTTTTACACTTCTAAATGAATGCTTCAAACAGCTCAAAACACTCGCCTGTGTAATATCTTAATTACTGTAAAATGTACTCTCTTTCATTATGAGGGCGAGGCTTTAGGAACGAAGAAGTAGCGTTTTTTTTACTTTCGGCGGCATAATTCTGGTAAAACATTCGATTAAAGTTATCATACTTATTTAGATATAAAGTCACGCTTGTATTATTTATAGGTGCATTTTTGCTCCCATATTTTGCTAAAATTTTTAAATAAAATTTACCCGTAAGTTTTTACTTACATACAATGTAACGAGAATTATTAAACATTTTTTACATTCTCTAAACATAAATGAAGAAATCCCTTCTTTATTACATGTGATCATATAGCTTTTGAATTCTCATGTAGTAATTTAATTTTAAATGCGACCTCGGCGCCCATTTTTGATGAGTTAGCGAGATGAACGCCCACAATAGTGGCAAAATCACTAGTCTAGACGCCCATATCGGTTAAAATACTTCTGATCGGACGCCCAACAACCCCAATGATTTTAGTGACTTTTGCAAAGACAACAACGTAAGCTACTTTAAACATGGAAATTGACAATTTATCTCGCTTGCTAATGCCTTATCACATGCGCAATATTTAATTAATAGTATTAATTATAAACTCCAAATAAATACGACAATTTCCTTTCTAATTTTATCTAATTATCCGCCCTTCTTAGTACATTGACCTCCCGCTTATGATTTTTAAGCTTGCCTTGCGCATTTTACAGGTAAAGACAAGCTTATACTAGCATTTCTAGCAAACCCATGCACCAACTTTTGAATGAATTTAAAGAGCTTGGTATGTTTTATTCATCCGTTTTTATAAAACATTTCTATTGAAATATAAAAAAGTTATTTAAATATTACCAGAGGCATTTAAAGGACTTAATGACATATCATGAATGAAATTAAGCGAGCGTTTGAATAGTTGAGTTTAAAAGGAACATTTCTTATGAATTTAATGGAAAGTGGCAGTTTGTTTTGACATTTTTACACCTTATTTGCTATCATGAGATTTTGACTGAACATTAAAGGCATTGGAGGAAGAATAAGAATACTTTTCGTAAGGAAAAGAATTAAGAAATTTACATTTATCAAAAACATTTGGAAAATTACCATAAAAATAATTTAATTTAAATTATTCGAGGCGATGATTTTTCGACCAACAAATTTCTAAAATAGAATTGCTTTTCCAAATAAATCTAATCGTCTTGCTAGTCTGGGAAATTGAACCTGGATCTTCTAGATCTCAAGCCAAACCAATTATGAGTTTAATTCAAAAAATGGTCAGTCTCGAGACTGTGTTTCTGTTATATGGCTCAAAAAAAATCAAGGCTTAAACAGAAAGAAATAGCATCTATTTCAGAAAATATGAACCTACATACATATTAAAATTTCTAGATAAGTATTCACACCAAAGGAAAAATAGGCGAAAAAATAAGTAAATTAATTCTACATTTAGGTCAATACAGGATCAAATTCTTTTGAGGCGTCTTATATTTTATATACCCAATAGTAAATTTTATGAATCCCAACAGATTTTTACACTTATCTTCAGTTTTCTGTTACGTTACTAATAGAAATATTTGTCAGTGATATTTCTGTTTATAATTATGATAGTTTTTGTAAGTGATGGATTTTTTTCGGTTTTATTCATATGTTAAAAGAAATAAGATTTCATTTTGTCTACTCTTTTTTTACTTACCGGTACGTCTTTTGAGTTTTCCATTATAAAATTCTCACTATCGATCCGGAGTTTAGAAATCTGCCCAAAAACGGGAATATCTTCGCCCCTTTATTACGTGGGACTGATACATATTGGTAACCTGGGTGCAGAACTGCGCCTCTGTCTACCTTTTGAGGAATTCAGGTGTGATTACGTCTATGTCAAGTCTTTTTTTGCTTCTTTTATACTGGTACTTTAAAGGGACAACTTACAGTACAGCTAAATAAATAAGTTAATGAATCTTCTTCTTCTTCATCAACCCATATACGCCCACTGCTGAGCACGGGTCTCCTCTACCATTGAGAGGGTTTAGGCCATAGTCTGCCACGCTGGCCTAGTGCGGGTTGGCGGACTACACACCTAAGAAATTCCTAAGAACTCTTAGGTGTACAGGTTTTATCACGATGTTAATGAATCACGAAAGATAAATGTTCTAGTATTCTTCAACGTGTTAAATTTAAAGGATGTTATAAGGATAATAGAAAGAGTATTTTTAATTCTATGGTTTATAATGCAAAAATTATCCTTGATTTTTTGATAACCATTTATCTTGTTCATTTATTTAGGGCGAACCTAAAATTTCTCGAAAAATATTCGCACTTCAGCTAAGCGTAGATTTGTCATCCATTCTGTTTTTGTTACGACACAAATCTTTAAATTATGAGTTTGTGAAATTTCGTTGTAGTAACAGAATAATATTTAGGCTTATTTTATCAAGGCAATAGATTCTATTCGTTTATTTTATATCCAAAAGACGCATAATTTAGTAAGTCAATAGTCACATATATAGTTCTGTCCGTAGACTAAAATATATGTAGGACATAGTGATGGCCTCGAGGTTTGGGTGCGCGGTCGAGAATCCGACGGTCGCGGGTTCGAACCCCAGGCACACACCTCTGACTTTTCGAAGTTATGTGTGTATTCACATTGAATTATCACTTGCTTTAACGGTGAAGGAAAACATCGTGATAAAACCTGCACACCTAAGAGTTCTTAGGAATTTCTTAGGTGTGTAGTCCGCCAACCCGCACTAGGCCAGCGTGGTGGACTATGGCCTAAACCCTCTCAATGGTAGAGGAGACCCGTGCTCAGCAGTGGGCGTATATGGGTTGATGAAGAAGAAGAAGAAGAAGGACATAGGTATTGTGTGGATATCAGAAATTACGATAGACTTTTCGTTTCAGGTATTGAACCCGTGGCCTCGTTTTGTAAGCTAGTATCTAGCCAATTGACGCTACGGATCATTCATTGAAACTATAATTCACTGTGAATAGATACGATACTTGGGTTTTAATTTGGTACTAGCCTGGGGCTTGAATCAGCGACCGCCATCAATACTTTGGAATGAGCATGGAATTCAAAAATGGTGGATGATGTCAGGTCACACAGTTAGTTTGTCATATATTCCACATACATCTCATTTCTCTGATCTCTGAACACAACGTCGACAAAATCCGACCCAGTATGACATGAATAAATAATTTTATAGTTATTATTGAAGATCTGTGCCATACATCACGGCTTTATCAATTCTCTGGCAACCCCAGGCCGGGTGAAAGTAATTGATGTGTACAACCATTTGTCAAAATGTTTATCGATTGCTCACTGGCAGATTGCCAGACAAGGCCTAGAGCGTAGACGGCTGAATTTAATGAAGTTGCCTTGTTATCTGAGAACATTTTTGGCGATTGAATTAATCTTATAGTAGAGGTTCGGTGGGCCTAAATTTATAGTGGGTGTAAAAATACTGTGATCGAAAAGAAAAGGCACACTATTAACCTTAAAAAAAATCCTGACGGAGAATTTAAAAAAATGACTCTTTTCTCATCACCACACTCATACTTAGTCGGTAGGAACACGTCTAAAATTGTTTTTTTGTCAGATGTTTTTTTTTTGTCAATTTGTTCGTAATCACCGTAACTATTGCTTGTCTTAGTTTTCAATCAATTTTTTATTTTAAATGTGAAAGGGAAGATCTATGTTATGCTTTCACACAAAAATGATACACAAATTTAGAACCCAGGTCATTAAACACGCGGCTTTCCGTATTGCGAGCTAGACTTACCATACAAAATGGTTTTGAAGTCTAAACTTTAATATACAAAGTAATAGCCGTGAATGAAATAATTCAATTAAAGCTTATTCAACAAAGTATTGAGTTGCCACACAAATTTGCTAAACCAGTACTTCCTTAGACGCCCAAAAGCCCAGTCTTTGTTACAAAATTACTAATATCTTTATAGACGAGGTACAGGTAGACGAGAATTTAATTTTTATTTAATAAAAGCAATTTGACAATTGACTAGACATTACACAATTAACTTGTAACGCTTTTGAGCTCGACTTTTGTATCGCTACTGAGCAGAACCTGTCTATCGCACAGTTTGCACTATATTTATTTTTAATATGAAATTGAATGTTGGATTACTAAAATAAATTCAGTAAGAACAAAATTCATTTTAATTATAAAACTTAATTATTATTTTGGGCACTGAATTGTTACAAATTTGTTTTAAAATAAATCAATTCATGGACTGCCTCGTAGTCCTTTGACACAAGTACTCGTATCATGCCGTGCGGTCTAGAGGTACCGGATTCGATTCCCAAAGTTTATCAGGTTTGTTTTTAAATGTGGGTGCAAAAATTTAATAGATTAGGTATTAAAACTAATACAGCAAGAGCGGGATCTTAGGATAATTATAAAACATACCATTTTGGACAACGTTACCAATTATTTATAAGCCACACCAGCCTACTGCATAAGCTCGTTCTTCCCAGCTTCAATTATACGAATTTGGCAAAATCTAGCACATTATATAAAGCTTAAAATCAATAGGCGTCAAAATCCGATCATTCAATTACCAATTACTTGCAAACGGTGCACACATCTCATATAATGCGCTCTGCGTATGGACTTTTGAATAGAAAATTATACAGTTTGCTACACTATAAGCAGTGCCGTAGCTAGCCTTTCATGCACCCGGTGCGAGCCTTCGAAATGAAATGAAATGAAATGAAATGAAATGAAATGAAATGAAATGAAATGAAATGAAATGAAATGAAATGAAATGAAATGAAATGAAATGAAATGAAATGAAATGAAATGAAATGAAATGAAATGAAATGAAATGAAATGAAATGAAATGAAATGAAATGAAATGAAATGAAATGAAATGAAATGAAATGAAATGAAATGAAATGAAATGAAATGAAATGAAATGAAATGAAATGAAATGAAATGAAATGAAATGAAATGAAATGAAATGAAATGAAATGAAATGAAATGAAATGAAATGAAATGAAATGAAATGAAATGAAATGAAATGAAATGAAATGAAATGAAATGAAATGAAATGAAATGAAATGAAATGAAATGAAATGAAATGAAATGAAATGAAATGAAATGAAATGAAATGAAATGAAATGAAATGAAATGAAATGAAATGAAATGAAATGAAATGAAATGAAATGAAATGAAATGAAATGAAATGAAATGAAATGAAATGAAATGAAATGAAATGAAATGAAATGAAATGAAATGAAATGAAATAATATTTATTGAATCCATAAAATGTCAAATACATCACTTAGATTCAGTCATTTCAAAATTTACCACCCTGTTCGGAAGGCAGTCATCACTAGAGAAGAACGGGCAAGAAACTCTAGTGTTGCTCTTTTCCAATCAAGAGATAGTTTACAATACAGATACAAAGACTCAATTTCCCGAATTAGAGCAGCTCATTAATACAATATCAGAATTTTGTATATAAGAACAACATAGTCATCTTAAATGGAGACTCTGACATCTAACCAGGTTAAAATTTCATTAATGGAAATAAGCAAATCAGGCAGACCAGTCCCCACAAACAGCACCCGTTCACGAGTATGACGCATGTGCCAGCCATCGGCCTCCTCAACCATTTCATAGGGAAGTGACCGACCCGGCACACGACGCCGCCGTAAGCACAGACATTTCTGCGAGCATGACATACCTGATTGCTTACAAGTTACTAAAATAATAATCAAGTATGTACAGCCATGTCCATTAAAGTAGACCCAGTCAAGCCCGGGATTACAATAACATTTTACTTATACCCAGGCTTCGTTATCTTCCATATATTCTGATATTGTATAGTAGGCTTTGTTACATAGATGTCTCTTAGTAATTTCTTTAAATTTATGATACTTTAAAGCCTTAATATGACTAGGGACTTTATTGTAGAAGTGTACACAGTAACCCTTAAAAGATTTGCTGATCTTGTGGAGCCTGGTTTTATAAGTTACTAACTTATTTTTATTACGAGTATTTCTATCGTGTATGTCAGAAAACTTTTTAAATTTATGAATATTTTTATGGACATACATAAGATTTGCGTGTATGTATTGCGATGCTACTGTCAAAATACCAATTTCCTTAAACTTTTCTCTTAGAGAATATCTAGAGCTAAGAGAATATATACATCTGATGACTCGTTTTTGTAGTAAAAATATGGTATTTATGTCAGCGGCACCACCCCAGAGTAGAATTCCATAACTCATCAAACTATGAAAGTAAGCAAAATACACTAACTTAGCTGTATCAATGTCTGTCAACTGACGTATTTTGCTCACTGCAAAGACTGCTGCACTCAGCTTTTGAGCTAATACTGTTATGTGGGGACCCCATTGAAGTTTGGGGTCTAATGTGATTCCCAAAAACTTAGTATTATCCACAAGGCTCAGCTTATCTCCATTCATTAAAATGTCGGCATTGGCATATTTTACATTAGGTGTTATAAACCTAATACATTTAGTTTTTTTTACTATTTAATAATAGGTTATTAATATTAAACCAATGCACGATTTTAGTGAGAGTGCAGTTTACATCGTCAAGAGTGGATTGATTGCGTTTAACTTTAAATACTAAAGAAGTGTCGTCAGCAAACAGCACTACATCACAATCGTCCCTTATATAATAAGGCAAGTCATTAATATAAATCAAAAAAAGAAAGGGTCCAAGAATCGAGCCTTGTGGAACTCCCATAGTAACAACAGACCCAGGAGATCTTTTTCCATTTACATCAACAACCTGGATTCTATTACTTAAATACGACTTAAACAACTCAAGTGCCATACCGTTAACTCCATAATGGCTTAGTTTCCCGATAAGAATGTCAAAACAAAACTGCGCCCCTGAAAAATGCTCTAACCAGGCTTAGCTACCATGCATGAGATAAAGCTAGATACTAGTCTGGTCATTTCTGCGCCCCTACAGAGTCTGCGCCCTGTGCCTGGGCACTGCTGGCACCGTCCTAGTTGCGGCACTGACTATAGGTACTCGTATACATTTTACATTCAAATATACAGATATGTATTAGACACATTTGTATAGGTAAACATATGTTTTCAGACCGTGATCGGAAACTAATGCAGATTAATGCTAAGGTGATTACAAACTCCCTGGCGTTAAAAAAATCTCTGGACAAAAAATAATAATTTTGACGACTTCCTAACAACCATGGGTAAAAAATGTATGTGATGACGGTCTGAATATATATATACTCAGCCTATCACCATCCACTGTTGAATGTAGGGCTCCCCAAGAAAGCGTCAACCATCTCGGTCTTGTGCAGCCCTCATCCATCCACTACCCGCCACCTTTCTCAAGTCGTCGGACCATCGTGCTGCAGGACGTTCTACAATACACCCCGTATATAGGTCACAAACATGTGTCTCAGACAGAGTTCGTTGATGCGGCATCTTGTCTCACAGTTCACAGCCTAGGGTCCAATCAACTGTAGACCGGAGACTGTCATATCCTAATATTTTCTGCATCATTTATTAAGCTCTAATTCTATCATTACCGTTTCTAGAAGTATAAAACTCATATTCGTAACTCAATTGCAGCGTTGTGTTTTTAATAAGCTTATTTATTTCTATGAATTAATGTATATTATTGTATTAATATTATCTAACAGAAGTCGTTATAGTCAAAACATTTTTAGGTAAATAATGCATAGCTCATTGTTTTTACAGCACGAAAACTACGAAATAATTAAACCAAAAGTAATTCACATAGCTCCGACACCATATTGGAAAACTATTAAATTTATTGAACAATTAATTTAATTAACAATAAAAAATATTACAAAAATACTTTCTTAATTGACGTAATTGTATCATATCAAAATATCTGTACAAAAGACAAGCACCTGACCATTTCCAAAACATTTACTCCGAGCTCCTAAACAAATGTTATATCTAATTTGCTGAAATACAAAGCGTATCTGTTAATTAAGATATTAAAACAATGACGGCCGAACAGTATAATAGAGTATAATATTCCACTCGTTCCAAAATTATTCAGGTCACTGACCTAACGAGGCTTCAGAGACAATAACCGGCGCCCTATAATGCTATCCTCAGTATGCTACGATCGCCAAAATTCTAATAGGGTTGGCTTGGCTAATAATTTAATATTGCCTCTACCAAAATGTTTGCAAATATTTTATAATTAAGATTTTATCGACGTATGTTATTTGCTTCGAAAAATAACTTAGTTTCGTCAAATAACATTAAATTTTTTAAGGACTTGTACAGTTTAAGTATCAAGAGTTTTTTACAATTTAATTTTCTTTCAAATTTAAAATTAGAAACAGTAACAGAAAACTGTAAGTTCGACTAAGTTGAAATGGCCATCCATCATTGAAATGCCCCAAACTCAGCATTATGATTAGTATTATGATGGCTATGATTTATTTACTGCATTCCCGAACGTATAGACACGAGTTTTATTTCAGAATTCTGACCAACAATGAAGCTATTGCTTTGTTTTCGAATAGTACTTGGGACTTCTAGAATCTACGCCAGCATATTTACGTAAATTTTTATTAAACTACGAAAATAAATTTCCTTTCAAGGTTATACCTATTTAGATTCCTATCTATCTTTTATCAACCATAAAAGTAACATTTTATCTCACATTCCTTACCGTTCATTAACTTTATTGTCAGTATTTATTCAGCTCAAATAAATAATACACTTTATCGCTTGAAATTTCGACTTCTTCCACACAGAATAGAAGCTGAATTTAATATTTAATATCGTCGCATTACGTCTTTACAGGATATACAACTGGAAAATTAGTATTTAGAATTTGTTGGGCAAACTTAACACCAATGAAAGTTTAAGGATTTTTTACGAAATCGCCTTCAAAGATAAAGTACGCGATACGTACTTCATCGTCATAAGGAAAATCAGCACCTTACACTCAAGGACAAAGGAAAAATACCAAACGTGCGTAACTCAGAAACCGGCCAACACACTGCCACTTAATCAAACAATACCTTCGTAAGGTTGGCATAACTTTGGCTTCCATTACTCGATAAATCCCTGTAGATGTTGCGTACGTCGACCTCTTTGGTATACCTAAGGTTTCCTTTCAATGTTGTTACCCAGTAATGGACAGGGTACTTGCAATATTAACGTGTGGTAGAAGGGATAAATTATTGAAGCATATCCAGAAATCCTTGGAGCATTATTAAATTACGAAGTTTCTTGGTAAAACTCATTACTACAAGAAACGCTATAAAATATAGTGATTTAAGTGACGTTAGAGTAAACGAAATTTAGTTTACCTAAGTAGTGGTTAAATCAACATAGATAAGGCTTTTTACTTCACTACATAGTATAAAACTAAGCCGCTTTCTCTGTCCCTACGTCCCTTTGTATGCTTTAAATCTTTGAAACTACGCAACGGATTTTGATGCGGTTTTTTTAGTAGATAGAGTGATTCAAGAGGAAGGTTTATATGTTTAATAACATCCATTAAATATCAGCATTGCACCCGTGCGAAGCCGGGGCGCGTCGCTAGTTACTTAATAAATAAATACATACATATTCACAGTTCTGAGCCCACACTAACATACAAATCTTGTGCTAAGACCAACGAAAGCTACTAGAAACTTGTCAGCCTCAAAAAACTCAGATGCGAATCAAATATTTGTGGATAGCAGAGATATTTTTTCAATGCAGGGATCGATCGGTCTCTTCCTTCACAAGGTATCTGCTTTCGATATTATCACTGCAATAACTAACAGTCTGTTGCTTAGTTTGTTAGCGGCTAGGCTTTAAAACAATAGGCTGTGTGGTCAATCGCCGATCATTATAATAATTCATTCTAAATTATATTTCATATCAGTTTCAAAACCTTTTTGCTGTTTTGTCCTATTTTTTTCTTGACTTGCATAATGTCTGATTTGCTATTCAGTGAACGAAACTTTATAGCTTCAGCCTAGTTCTTATCAATGAAGGTGTTATTAACCGAAAATAAGGTTAACTTCATCCCTGCGCTTCTTGTTAAGTACATAAGGTTATGAATCGTAAACTGTTAAGCTTAGACTATACTGACGGAAATAGCGAATGTTAATTATATTACACATAATGTTTTTAGTTCGATCGCCAATCCAGACTAGGTCACCTTGGTGGACTAACCATCCAACCAGGCCTAAACCATCTCAGCTGTAGAGGAGGCTCGAGTTTATATATACAGTGGCTTGCCATATTATTATGGACAGTCACATTTTTTTCATTTTTTTTCTTTGAGCACATTTAACTGTAATCTTAGGTGGTGTAAGACTTGTTAGAAGTCTTTTACACATTCACGATACCTCTTTAAGTTAAATTTTAAGTGGATTTCAAGTGTTGGAGCATTCATTTATTTTAAAAATATTTTTAAAAGCGGGAGAGTCGCAGAATCGTTGACACGCGTAAAAATAGGAGACGTTAATAATATTATTTTAAAACGCTATTTAGTGAGTTTGTGTTATAAATATTAATTAAAAGTAATTATTATTTTATTGTTATTGATGGAAAGTATTTTGGCGTCAATTTTTATCACAATATTATTATTATTACTTTTTAATGGTACTCAGTACGAATCAACGGGTTGATTTGTTTCCAAAAAAAAAAATCTGTGGTTAAAACCCTCCTCCTGCATCCGAATCATTCTCAAAGGAAGATAGCAGAACTTGCCGGAGTTTCTTAGTCCGCTATTAGTAAAATAAAAATAAATTTGGAATAAAATAAGCCACTTTTGCCCAAAAGAAAAAGCAAATGTTGAAGAAAATTGATTACCACGCAATGGTCTGATTGGAAAATTCGGGATAATTGTTTGCAAAACTGAAAGAAAAGTGGTGATCTTTTAACGTTAATGGTTCGGGAATCTGAAATACCAGTTTTTAAGAGAACTGTACCGCGGAGGTTCGCAGAGGAAGGTCTGACAAGTTATCGACGATTTGAGAAACCGCGTTTGACTGAAGCAATGAAAAAAAAACGGCTTGCCTGGGCCTGTAAGCACCATTCGAAGATTGGAATATGGTCAGATTTAATACTAGCTTCTATTTTGATGTTCTCAAATATTTTTCTCACAAAATTATTCATACAATTACTTTTTTTGGATGTGTTTCTCAGATGAACGTTATAATGACTCGTCTCTCAAATCGTCGATAATTTGTCAGACCTTCCTCTGCGAACCTCCGCGGTACAGTTCTCTTAAAAACTGGTATTTCAGATTCCCGAACCATTAACGTTAAAAGATCACCACTTTTCTTTCAGTTTTGCAAACAATTATCCCGAATTTTCCAATCAGACCATAGCGTGGTAATCAATTTTCTTCAACATTTGCTTTTTCTTTTGGGCAAAAGTGGCTTATTTTATTCCAAATTTATTTTTATTTTACTAATAGCGGACTAAGAAACTCCGGCAAGTTCTGCTATCTTCCTTTGAGAATGACTCGGATGCAGGAGGAGGGTTTTAACCACAGATTTTTTTTTTTGGAAAGAAATCAACCCGTTGATTCGTACTGAGTACCATTAAAAAGTAATAATAATAATATTGTGATAAAAATTGACGCCAAAATACTTTTCCATCAATAACAATAAAATAATAATTACTTTTAATTAATATTTATAACACAAACTCACTAAATAGCGTTTTAAAATAATATTATTAACGTCTCCTATTTTTACGCGTGTCAACGATTCTGCGACTCTCCCGCTTTTAAAAATATTTTTAAAATAAATGAATGCTCCAACACTTGAAATCCACTTAAAATTTAACTTAAAGTGGTATCGTGATTGTGTAAAATACTTCTAACAAGTCTTACACCACTTAAGATTACAGTTAAATGTGCTCAAAGAAAAAAAATGAAAAAAAATGTGACTGTCCATAATAATATGGCAAGCCACTGTATATTATTAATGTTACATTACTTATCAACAGCGACTTTGCTTTCTTTTTCTGTAACTGATGTTAGCAGTTCCCGGCATCGATTCTCAAGTCGGGAAGTATACATACGTACATACTAATACAGACATTTCCATAGAAGCCTAAAAGAGTGTTTTTTAAATTTTGTGGTGTTAGGATATTCTCATTTTTATATCAAATTGCTTTTATTAAATAAAGATTTAAAGCTCATCTTTAAGCTTATCTATCTATAATACTATCCGTAATTTTGTAAGAAAATCTGAATTTTAGGTTTTCATGGATGTACCGCCACCGATACATATCTATCTATATGTAGAGTACACCCTGTATATATATACGAGTATGTACATATATATCTACGATGACGAATAATTCCTTATATAAACTATTGAAAAGATTCAAATATCCGCTACCTCATATTTTCCATAGCTTCTATATTATTAAAGTGAGTCGTAAACTGTGAAATTGAGCCATTAGACAAAGTACGGACGGCCATGCTGTATTTTATCTGATACCCGCTTTCTATAACCATAATTATGAGGGACGCCGGTGTCATTGTCACAAATTAGAACCTTTCAAAATTGTATTAAATGTTAAATAAAGGGTAACGAGGTACTAAAGTACGTTCCGTTCGCCATTTCTACTGACCTGTATTTTGGACTTAGTTTCAGGGAACTGCCTATTGGTTTTGCCGCTCAAGTATGTACTGAAAGATGTAGAGGTCCAAGGTTCGATTGTCGGATCGTGCAATGTTATTGGCTTTGTCAGTAGCATATTTTAGTGTCAGTTTATAAAGCATTTTCAAATACAGCAATTTATTAGAACTGCATAATTCTTACAAAACGAACGTGAAGTAATAAAAACTAGACGTCTTTTTATCTAGTCTTATGAGTTAATTGCCTTATTTCGAGATACAAGTGTGTAACTGTGTACTCAAGAGGTTCACGGCTTGACTTATGCGTCGAAAATAGGTGTTAGTAGTTTTGTATATTACAAAATTCTCAGTAGCGATACGAAATCTTCAAATATCCTTAAAAATGCTAATAGTCTTGCCTCTTTTAGGTGAGACTTATAACAGTCTACTAACATTATACAGATATGCACCGTTCAGAGTATGCATATATCTACTTTCTTGACCCAAACTCCGTGGTTTATCTATTCCTAAAACGCATAAGCTACTAGAACACTTGTCTTACCCACACTACGCTATAATTTCCGAAGCGCAGCAGCATTTAAGTCGATATTGCACAGCAAAAACATAAATTAAACGGTTCCTGAGCTAAGCGCAGCGTTTATCGCGCAGTCCGGGATTAAATACATTACAGGATTTAGCTTTATGTGGGCATTATTACCCGAGCGATAATAAACGATAATGCAAGAATTATTCCCATTTTAAAATTCATTTTATTGATATTTAATATCGTTGAAATAAATTCAAGAGTCACATACATTTTTTAACCTAGGATACATTATAGGATACAAGACCTGTTTGATGGCTATCAGAAAGTAGACTTCGGTCTAACAAACACCCAGACCCGAATTAAATATTTAACCTCAACGTCAATTAAATATTAAACATTTGTCTCGGTGCGGGGTCCCAGCTTGCTGAACTTGCGAACTGCTGTCTAGCCAACTGCGTAACGAGGCTTTCAATAGTTGTTTTAAAGAATTTAAGAAATATTGCATAAGTTTATAAAACTAACCGACTTTTTGTCTCCTTTTTTCTCACAACACTAGTTACCAAACAGAGTAGGATATATAAAAAATCAGCAATCAGTACTAGCCTAGCTGATACATCAATCGTCGTAAAAAAGGTATATTTACAATTTACAATAGTTCACGTAAAAATAAAACTCTACCAACAATATCAAATTAGAACGTTGAATTTTATTGCTTACAAATTGCCACGAGCAATTTCAAGAAAATTGTGACAGAATTTGATTATCTTCAAATTACGGCACAAAATTGTGTCTGGGTATAAATGAGTTTTAATTTAGCAAGTTATTTGAGATATTTTACACCGTTATGTTATATTTCTTGCTATTTTTAGTTCAACACTAAATTTAATTACTCCATTTTTAGATCGAAGGCCCTTGTAGTCTCTAAAACTGGCGACACAAGACTTGTTTCTTAGTGTAGGGTCAGAACTATACGAGTGCCTGTTGGTTGTATTTACGGTTTCATTGACACGGATTGACACATTACATTATCTGAATTCGAAGCAATACTAAGAAAAAATCTAATCCTACAAACATCAGCTTAAACGGAGAAATTCGCACATTTATTTATGTTCTAGCTGTGTTGGTATAGACCACGAAACTGAGGCTCTGAGATTCAGTACTATTGATTCTTATATCAATTAACATAGATCGTTCTTTCCCGATGATTTAACATTGACTTCGTACCACTAAGCTTAACTAGTATTTCTAAGTCTAAACGAAAAGGATGAACTACCACACAGAAAGTTCTAGATAGCGTATGAAGTATCAAACCTCAAAACCGACAATTTCCAGTTCAGTGCTCCGAAACAGGCTCAGGAAAGTTTAACAGTAACTGTCTCCATAATAAATCCTAAACGACATTTGCTAACAATATTGTAAACAACAAACCCCGTCATCCCATAAAAGCACGGCCATATTCCGCTGAGCGAACAAGACAACTACTCGAAAACTTGGCAAACGTATTCCCTTTATAATTCTTAACTTTTTAACACGGCATCATCTGTACTTCTGTCCCTTTCACTCATATGGATTCTGCTATTGGTGTCCCTTTCTGATCAAACGACCCAACTCTACGAAACTAGCAAGAAAGCCCCTACCCACCGGTGCACTTTACGCCCGGCGTAATGAATTAAGTTTTGTTTATTCGTCACTATGAAAGTTTACGACTGATGAGGCGTGTTAGTAAATTAGTTTGCTTTAGATTAAAATTGCTTTGGGATTTGGGTGAGTTGCCTACACCTGTTTGGACTGGCGTTGATGAATTTAACTTTGATTTTGGTAAATACTATTACAGTTTATATTAATTGCGATCTAGGGGATGGAGTGGTTAGCTTAGGATAATTTTGGTACCAAAATAACTTCGCTGTGTTTATAAAATAAATGATAGTAAAAGTATGCGAATTGTATCATTTTTTATTTCTAAACTAGAATCGAAAATTTGGATCATCATAATAACTCTTTCTGGCCTTTATCATTTCGACTGGAAAATAAAATATTGGGGTGGATGTTTTCTTGTTCGACTCCTGATTCTGGCATCTTTTTATCATTTTTATTGTGTTTTTAGTTAATTTTCCTTTTAAAAATATTTTAATAGAAGCAATGTCACCGAAAAAGAGGATTTTAGAATCTTAGCAGTCCTGTACAAACGTATCTATACTAAAATTCCGAAAAGTTTACTTTGCATAACGCGCTAATCTTAAGAATATTTTTTTGTGTTCCAAAATAATTGTGTTGAAAATTCTTTAGAACAAAGTAATAGGCATACGTCTTCAAGTAATGATCTATAAGTCTGCAGCTTCTGTATAAAATGTAGGAAATTAGGTAAAAGTCCAAAGTCTCACATACGCAGTTGTTACGAATGAGGAAATTCTGTCAAAATCCTAAAAATGAGTTATTTTTTACAACTTGTTTTTCCAAAACGATTTGGTCTTTAGTTCTACCGTATCAATTTAATACCCTTTATCCGATAGGAGCATACGTGTGTAGTAAAGTAAATAAAAAAAAATCATACTTTTTGCGTGTAATCGTGTATTTGAGTCTTGACATACAATTATTAAAACGTCATGTCATGTAATAATGTAATTGTTGCATGGTAGGTAACCGTGTCGACAGTCAATTGTTTTTTGTATCCAAAGCGGAATAATTGTGTGTTATTAAAGTCTTTAACAACACAAAGTTCTAGCGCGATTTCAAGGACTGTCTCATGGTCTCAAGCAATCATGCAACCTTGAAGGTTCGATTCCTGATTCGGACAGTTTTATTGGGTTCTTATGTTATGCTTGTTTATATACATATACACATATTTGCAAAAAATAATGTTTATGCTTGAAAGCTGGAACTGTATAACACAAATGAGCAACGATAATAATCAATAATGCATTTTTTGGAGGGAGTAAAAACCGTACTAGGTTTAATCCAAACTATGACATAACCCGGATACAATTACTTTAAGAATTAAGCTTGGATCAATGCGCAAGTTTTTACAAAATTACAAAACATATTTTCGTTAATTGCTTTTTCATATTCAATCGAGTTGTTAGGAATTTATTAGGTGTGTAGTGTTGCACTAGGCCAAACTGCTGGACTAAGGCCTAAATCTTCTCAAAAGTAGAGGAAGCCATACCCAGCGGTGAAACATAAATATATGGGCTGGCCTAAAGTTGAATAAAGAAAAGGCTGGCTGATGATGATGATGACGATGATTATGATGATGATGATAATAATGGTGATGATGATGTTAATAATGATGATGATTATGATGCCTCTGCATCATTATAACGTAGCAAAAATGAGTATGAAATAAAACTAAAATCTATTGACCCAGTTGCCCTTGACAGTAGATCTATAAGGTGGCACCTCTATGCAATCTGTTCTCCTTGATAGTGCCTATAATAGGAAGCCATTTATTTCAAAATAGTTCGATTGGCTTCAATAAAAGTCAATAGGAAGTGTCAAAGATATAAATTGCAAGGAATTTGTTTGGATCGAAGTATCGCGGGACAACCATGCGTCGTGCGATCTAGAGGTCTCGAGTTTGATTCCGAGTTGGGCAAAGTGATATCGTGTCCCGGTGGGAAATTATTAGTAGCAACACTGATATAGACTGTTATTGACAAATAATGAAAAGCGTAAGGAAAAAGGATGTTTAAAAAGTAAGGTACACACTTCTTACTTTCAGTTTAAGTTATTTGATTTTTCACAATGTATTACCACTTATTTGACGGTGAAGAAAAACATCGTGATGAAACCTGCACACGTAAAAGTTCTTAGGTGTGTAGTCCGCCAACCCACATTAGGCCAGCGTGGTGGACTAAGGCTTAAACCCTCTCAATGGTAGAGTAGACACACGCCAAGCAGTAGGACTTATATAGGCTAAGGATGTAATTATCATTAGCATCTCATTTGAACATATTTTTGGGATCCTCCTCGCGTCGTTCTCCTCATTGCTGAGGGTCGTGATTTTTTTATAGATATACAAAAAAATGTGATTTTCAGTAAAGGACAGTCCATTGCGCACTAATGAATCTGTGCAAGTGGGCCATATCTTACAAGTGCTGAAATGATTAATATAGTATTGTTTCCTCGACCCCTCTCAGCAGCGCTGTCGATGACAGGATCATTTACTAGGTCCCTGTCACAGTACAAATTTATTTGAAACTAAATGTCTTTACAGACGTTATCCTGCCCAGAAAATACGCCGACAGCAGCGCCACCTACCGGGTCTTATAGTGTTTGGAAATCATCATGTGCTTTCATTCACCCCCTCTAAATTTACATTGGAACTACATTGGAATGACAGTGGCGCCATTTCCAAAAATCTGCCGTCCTTACTCAGAAATCTTCTTTGACTCATCCACAATAACTTTGCTCTCACATGATCTATTGCATAGTTTACAATTCTATAAAAGACATACAGACAATCATTCATTTTTGTATAATAGACACAGTTACTAATTTCTTGTTTAATGGTCTTTTTGTGGTAAAGGTATATCTTCTTCTTCATCAACCCATTTTCGCCCACTGCTGAGCACGGATCTCCTCTACCATTGAAAGGGTAAAGGTATACAGGGTGTATTTAGACCGTGATCGAAAACTGAGGCAGGTAATAGCGAGGGTGATCACAAACCCAGTGGCGCTATTAAAAATCCCGACTAAAAATAAAAATGTTGACGTTTTCCATACAACCATCGGTGTTAAAAGTATGTGGTTTGTTTGGAAAACCTCAAAAAAATTATTTTTTGTCGGGATTTTCTTTAATGCCAGGGATTTTGTAATCACTATCGCTATTACCTGCCTCCACGGTCTGAATACACCCTGTATATGTATTATAATTCCAATAATTTTCAATGTTTAATAATAATCAAACTCCTAAGCTCTAACGATTTTCTTTGCGGCAGTGATTTACGATGGGATATTTTAAGATTTCATAATACCTTGACAGCTCACTGAAATAATTACGACAAATTATGCAACGCTTATGAAACACTTCAATGCCTTTTACTTCGAGTACTCATTGATTTAAGTATCTACTTACATTAAAAATCCTTATACGCATACATAAAGGATATAATATGTTACCTACAATTTTATACAAATTGATTATTTCTTAATGCCAATTGCGGTACTTTCATAAAAGCCCACAAGCCCAGCATGTCTTAATGATTCAAAATAATTAAAGCTTTAGATCTTTCTTAATAAAAAAAAAAACAATTTCATATATAAATGATAATATCTTGATCCCACAATACTCAATTATTAACTAGACATTACTCAATTAATAAGAGCTTTGAGCTTCTATGGAAGTACCGCCATTGCTTGATATGTAAAAAAGAGCGTTAAGTCGCGAATTCACGCATTTGTTGATCCCACCACACACCCGCCACTGTAACTGGTATGCTCCAGAATCAGTAGAACGCACAGTATTGACGCCGAGCACTGAACCTCAGCGAATCTAAGGGGACCTAATTTCCTATATCCCGCCACGAAGTTACTCAGAAAAACAGTGTAGGTAGGAATTTTAACGTACAGATTTTAAGATTAATCCGCGGATGTCTAGAAATAATGTAGTAAATTATAATTATCTGCAACGAAGACACCGACCGCGTTATATCGAAGTTTCCGGTTATTAATGACGTCCAAGAGTATTGTCTCTCTTTTACGAACAAAGGCAATTTGAGTGAGATTAAGTGGCCTCTATTGTGAAGAATCTAAGGAGGTTTGGTGATTCGTTCTTTATTGAATAAGAATAATTCTTAACATTTTTTCGATTAATTCTATTTTTTTTTCATTGTTTCCTTTTTTTCTGGCTCATAAATAGACGATTTTTTCAATAAAAGGGTAAAACACAATGATTATTATTTTCCTTACCCATATGGATTACATAAATTTGCATATTATTCTATCGCCTATAGGGCCTATTGCTTACATCGATAGGGGTATATTTTACATCCATATATAGTAACATATTCTTCAAATACCCTGAAAGATGGTAAAGCAATAATCCCGGAAGCAGTACTAAACTTCGCATCAATCTTCAGGTCTTTCTAATAGACTTAAAAGACTTATCATCATCAACGATTATCATAGGACACACGAGAAATCTTCAAATTTGTATGTAAAAATGTGTGTTACACGTTGGAGACCGGAAGATTACCACCTAAGTACGTCAAGGTCAACGAGATAATAAAACGTAGCAA
This sequence comes from Cephonodes hylas, assembly GCA_030295005.1. NCBI lineage: Eukaryota > Metazoa > Arthropoda > Insecta > Lepidoptera > Sphingidae > Cephonodes > Cephonodes hylas. Next base: position 4,153,604 of record AP025385.1, read on the forward strand.
ATTACATAGGTTACGTAATGTTGTGTAAGATTTGATAAGATACATAAAAATGTGTTAAAATCGGACTAGACATGATAAAAAGTTATACTCGTTGCAATAAAAAGTAAGCAGTGATTTAGGCGTGGTTTAGGCTCGCGGTCGAGAATCTCGCTGGTTGCGGCTTCGAACCCCAGTCACACACCTCTGACTTTTCGAAGTTATGTGTGTATTTACAATGAATAATCACTTACTTTAACGGTGAGGGTATGAAACTTGCACACCTAAAATGTTCTAAGGATTTTCTTAAGTGTGTAGTCCGCCAACCCGCACTAGGCCAGCGTGGTGGACTAAGGCTTAAACCCTCTTAATGGTAGAGGAGTCCCGTGCCTAGCAGTGGGACGTATATGGGCTGATGATGATGATAAACAGTGATGCATTAAATGGTTCATAGTCTCATGGTCCATGCCTTGTGCGTTTTAGAAGTCCCGGGTTTGATTGTAAGGTCGAGAAAGGTATTATTGGGTTTTTACCTTCAGAAATTTTTTAATAACAAAGTAAAGTCAGGGTTTGTGTTCGAAAAACGACAACAGCTCGCTCCATACTTCTTCTTGGGAAGAAAACACAATTGGCTAAATGTACATATAGATACACTTCTAGCTATCTCTTCAAGAAACAGTTGTGAAGTTATATTTGTAGTAATGCACTATGCTATCTAAAAGTAAACACTTATAGAACGTTCTGTTATCACAAGGAAATGCAAATGTATAATTTATCTCAATCAAATATTGCGAACTCATGGTTACTCATTAAGAGATATACATTACATTACCATTCTCCTGCCCTGCTCCCAATTCTTATTCAGGATCGGCGCAGAATGTTTTGTCCCTCCACACAGGAAGGAAGGACAGAACATGCTGCATAAGAGTTTTGGCAGATGTTTTACGGCCAGCCGCCTGCCTGAGGCCAACCCTCCTTGGGACTTTCAATGTTTTAGGAATGGGGTAGGGATAGCGTGTCTTTGGGAACAGGATATTGCAGGAAAGGATATTTGGCCTGATGGCAAGGATGCAACAGCCCCGGATTAGGAAGTAGTAGGAGACTGCAAAAGCTCGGGGGGCCGAGGTCGCGTACTCGTAGCCCTGTTCCATGACTGGCTAGATCAATGGAAAAGGCATCCCCTGACCATTTAAAGAGATATACATAACATTCAGCATATATATCTTTGGTATACATATCCTGTATATTCAGATCGTTATCGAAAACTAAGGTAGGTAATAGCCAAGGTGATTACAAACCCCCTGGCATTAAAGAAAATCTCGACAAAAGATAAAAATTTTGTCGTTTACCATACAACCATCGGTAATAAATGAATGCGGTTTGTATGGAAAACGTCAAAATTTTTATTTTTTGTCGGGATTTTCTTTAATGCCAGGGGGTTTGTAATGATCTTATATGTCACTTGCCTTCGTTTTCGGTCACGGTCTGAATACACCCTGTATAATATATATATATCTATAGAACGTAATTACATCAAGGATCAGTCGAACTTGCATCCGCAAGGTCAAATTCCAGACACATGCTTTGTAAAGCAATGTGCGTATTTGAGAAGACGTACTTAAAACGATGCGGGCATTGATAGTTAAAAATTATGTAGATATATTTCATGAATAATTTAGTCAAATATACTACCTCGTGGTCTCGTGGTACAAGCACTTGCCGTGCGACTCAGAGGTCTGGGTTACGATTCCCGGGTCGGACAAAGTGTTATTAGGTTTTCCATCAGGAATTTTTCAGCAGAAGCATGAATTTTGAAAATGTGCCTGAAGATCGGCAATAAGCTTGCCCCCTATTACATGTGACTGATACATACCTGGCAAAATATGGGTGTGGTATTCTGACAGCGTGGTGGACTTAGGCCTAGCCCCTTTCAATAGCAAAGAAGTTCCATACCTAATCTGATATTTGTTCACGGGCTAACACAATTTTTATTCATACATCATCAACTCAAAACCTGCCACTGCCCCACGTCAATAATTGTCAGAAACGGCCTGCAACCAACGGTTTAGCACCACGTTAATCAAGCAGTTTTTGGTATTGGACATTTGAACTCTTTTATAGAACTATTACCTACCTGATTTCCAACTAATGAACATCTAATTACTGTAATTCTGGTATAATATGATGATTGATTTTATTTTTAGCATCATGCGGAATATGCGTTGATGATATTACGTCACAGACAGTTGTTAGGGTTCTGTAGTTTGCGCCTCGGATCTTTCAGTTTTGTAATCTTCTAAATGGCTAGTGCTATAAACATAAAACTTATCACATGTATTTATTTATTTACCACGTTGACAATGTGATTAAAAAAATTGGTGAGTAATATTTTTTTTTTGTGGTATTTTTCTCCCGCCTACCCTTTAGTGTTGTATAACATTAGAAATTGTAAAGTACACTTACTTTAAAAACTTCGTTCATTAAGGTTTATAATTTATGATGGGTGACTACAGAACGCTATTCTTTTGGCGGCCTGATACAAATTTGTTTGAATACGTTGAATTTATAAGCCAGGAGGTCACATAATAGAAGCATTTGTAGCGAGTTACGGAAATACATAGATCATAAAAAACGTGGATTCATTTATACCGGTTGACAAAGTATTCTGATGATCTCAATTCGTTTTATAGTTGTGACTAACAAGACACGATTATGATAAAAATAAATTTACTCTCATGAGTGTTTATCTTTTAAGAGGTGGGTTTACGTATTTCAGCTCCCACTTTTCGACAGAAGTATTTTTGAACCCACGTAGGATGCTCATGTTTTTGAACGCCCATGAATTTGCTATTGAAAACCCCCCATAAACCTTTGCTCGACCCAGGAATCGAACCTATAGTTCAAACAGGAAATACTTATGCCATGGGACCACGAGGCAGTCATTAAATAAATATGTGAATGCTACAATAAATGAGGCAAATGGTACACAGAAATAAATAAGCGCACATGACCACTACCGGATAAAGATCGTAGTTTTTATATTCAAGATCACTCCGACCATAATACATAACAACGAATTTTTTGTCGTCATAAAAATACTTAAGCATAAGCATTAAGCCAGTTTGGCCATAATGTGGCAGTGCTACGTGTGGTTGAAACGTGTGTTTGGAATTCAATTAACATGTTCCTTCGCTTCTTAGTTGTAGTTTCGATCGCGTCAATCAATGATGCTGCGAGAATCCTTGGCGTTTTTCCTACTCCTTCCATCAGCCACCAAGTGGCATTTAGACCTTTGATCCATGAGTTGGCTAGACGAGGACATGACGTCACAGTGATAACTGCAAACCCTGCCTTTCCTAAAGGTGAAGCGCCGGCCAACCTAACAGAAATAGACGTCCAAGACATATCATACAGTACTTGGAACAAGCATCTCCATGCAACCACGACTGGAAAGAGCGATGACATGTTTGTGCAACTAGAAAACATTATGAATCTATTCACATTAATTTACGAACAGCAACTGCTTACTGAAGAAGTACAAGATCTGATCAAAAACAAAAACGATACGTTTGATTTGATGTTTATAGAGACTTGTATCCGACCTGCTTGGGGTTTGAGGCATGTTATAAAGGCTCCAACTATATCTATTAGTTCGTTTGGAGGAGTATTTGGAGTGTATGATCGTGTAGGTGCTCCTAGCCATCCACTATTGTACCCGTCGACGCTTCGTCAGAAACTGTGGAACTTGACGTTATGGGAAACGATAGTTGAGTTGTACAAACACTTTCGCGTGGAGTATGTATTCCACAGCTGGATGGAGAAGGAAGATAGAGTGAACAGAAGGTTTTTTGGCGACGACACACCGTCCGTAGCAGAATTGTCTAAGAATATGGACATGTTGTTCGTAAATGTGAATCCTTTGTGGGAAGGAAACCGACCAGTTCCTCCAAATGTAGTTTTCATGGGTGGAATACATCAGAAGCCTGAGAAAGAATTGCCCAAGGTAAGATTTTTAATATTTTATTCCGATCTTTTCCTCCTTGCCTATTCTATATAGATATATTTTTGAGAAGGTAAAATTTTCCCTGTTAAAATTATTATAATACTTATTCTATATGTTCGCCGATATAAATTAGAGAGCAAAATAGAAAATAGTAATGGATCCGAATGCACATAGGTTCTTTGTTATTTTTGCTTGCCTAAATGAATATTCTTAAGTACGTAAAGAGATAATAAGTATTTTTTATAAATTCAATCCTTAAAAATATCCCCTTTTAACTATTTTTTCTGTCAATTACTTATCATTAATTCATTAACATTAAAAGCTATGCGAAGTCATTGATCAGGAATTAAATATATTGCAACGTTTATAAACAAATAGAATATTTATTTTTCAATCCCAACTAGCTTTAGATATTTTACTTATAGTGGAGTAAATGAATAAAAGCTTACGTCACTTATTCTAATACCAGCTATCTGTCATTTATATCATGACAATCGTTTCCAAATTTTCTTAGCAACCTCTCAATGCTTTTTAAAAGACTTTTAATCTAAGAGTACCTCACACACTATGGGGAAGACGTGAGAAAAAAATATCCTTACTAAACGAATGTGGGAGGTACCCTAAAGTCACGATTTTTGGGTACCTCGCACTTCTAGCACTTAGGAAGCGGTAAATATAGATATTCATGCTATATTTCATATTTTAGACAAATCGTTAGGAAGCTAAGTTGACGACAGACAGACGTAACAAAAACGTTACATGGTTCTGAGACGAAAAGTAGAGAACTATAAAACCTGTTCCTTTATTACATTTATTATATTATAAACATTTAAATCTGTTGCTATACAACTGTACGGTATTGTACGTTCTTATCATTAACATCTTCGAGACGAAACCCGTAGGCCTTGCTAAGGTGGTCCCATGAGGTTTTTATTCATAGAGTTTTTAATAAACCAGTATTTGTGATAGTGAGCCAGTATATACATTTAATAGAATCGAATGGTTAATGTGACGTCATGTATTTGGATTTTGGGTTTACCATTACTTGTATAAATGCTAAGAAACAAAAAACACAACAAAACGAGCGATGAATTGCGATGAGGTTGCTTTACGTCAGTTTTCTATGACACAAACCTACAACACCAATCTAGCAATTGACTTAGATGATTAATTAATGCGTTTGCTCAACATTTTTGTTTTTTAGTAATTTAACTAATTTAAAAACAAGTTTCACTTCCAATCTGTCATTAATAGAAATACCTATATACACATATATATATAGAAATATTTATAACATTTACATCATTATTGACTAATTCCAAATGTTTAGAATGCAAGAGCGATGCCATACTTATCGAACAATACTGGAGTTTGCCCAAAGGCTCGCTTACCGATTTAATTCTTACATGTATTATTAAATCTGATCCTAGTAAGTCTTTTAAGATAAGAATGCAAAGACCGATGTTCATAAACCGTCCTAGCTATGCTGTCGACTTTTAAAAAAGGTTTAAGCTTAGGTTATTACCGCATTCTCATAAATTTCCGGATTCGTACTATTATATTACTGAAAACATTCTAACAGAATAAAACAATAGTACTAATCTCGGCCTTTATTTATTTATTGATTTACTATTCTCGACTGGGTCATGGAACCCGGCACCTTTAGATACTTCTCTCTAGAACTCCCAATCGGTAAAGTAACGGATACACGCAACATCTGAGCATCACAACAAAACAGTCTTCGCGATAATTAAAACCACACACGTGCCAATTTTCAAGACGTTCACGTGGCTTGGAGCTCAAGAAAGTATAAGTACATATATACAAACATACATTATCATCTACTGCTATAATAGCTATAAATAAATCTGATATGAAAATACAAGCATTATCTTTACACGCGTGCAATAGATTGCATTTTTGTTTAATTTTCATATATAGTTGCAAGTAATTTTCACTGTTATGACGTCATTTTATACTTTCTAGTTGTTTTGACATTAAACGTGTTTTCAAAAAATGCAGTAATCGCATCAAGTGCAATACGATAGCCAATTAAGAATCGTTTATCAACAATTAGGTTATCGTTTATTAAACAAGACAATTACGCCGGCTTAGACATTAGAAGTTAGAACAACGTGTGAATCAAACGTGAGCTGTCACCTAATTAAAATGTTAATTCAACTGTTGATTGTTGCGGTGATAGCATCAGCTGATGCAGCAAGAATACTAGGATTCATCCCGACTCCATCTATCAGCCACCAAGTAGTATTCAGGCCGCTGTTCCATGAGCTAGCGGGGCGTGGACATGAAGTAACACTGGTGACAACAGATCCTGTTTTTCCCAAAGGAAAAGCTCCAGCCAATCTGACCGAAATCGATGTTCACGACACATACCTAACCTGGAACAAACACCTTCACGGAACAACTACTGGGAGGAGCGATGACGTATTCGCCCAAATGGACGCGTTTCTGAAAATCCACAGATTAATGTTCGAAGAAGAAATTCGGAATAAAGAAGTAGAAGATATAATAAAGAATAAGAATGACACCTTCGATTTGTTGATTGTGGAGAATTGCGTTCATGTTTCATGGGTTTTGATGCACATCATAAAAGCACCAGCGATAATGATGAGTTCTTTTGGTGGAATTTGGGATGTTTACGATGCGATGGGAGCGCCTTATCAAGTCTTCGTGTATCCAGAACCAATACGGCAGAAACTTTTCAACTTGACGATTTGGGAGAAGTTGGTAGAACTGTACAGACATTATTACTTCAAGTACAGACAGACTTATTGGTTCGCAGAAGAAGACAAACTGAATAAAAGACTTTTTGGCCCGGACACACCTACTGGATACGAACTGTTTCAAAATATTGAAATGTTGTTTTTGAATGTGCATCCAATTTGGGAAGAAAATCGTCCAGTGCCCCCAAATGTTGTGTTTATTGGAGGGATTCATCAGAAACCAGAAAAGGCACTGCCGAAGGTAAGTGAATTTAAAAAATTCGACATCAGTGTTGCATATAAATTCGTTACATACGTATGATTTGCTTACAACTATGGTAATAATTGGAAAATAGATAATGTCTGATGTTCATTAGGCATTTTTAATGGATTTTGCTGAGTAATATGTAACGATAATTGTTATTATTGAATTCAGTAATACTACTTTATGCAATATTTCTCTATTTATTTCCCATTACATTGGGATTTTACTCTTAATATTCCGTTTAAAATACTATTTTAAACTAACGCTGCTTATAGATCGTGACTTTGATGATTCGATGTTTATTTGTTTAGCGGCAAATATCATTAATTTTACGTTTTGGGTATTTCAATATTTCCATATTTAGATATTGGGATAAAACCGCCTATTGTCGTAATTTTCTATAAATAATGCTACTAATATAATTTTTTGTATCCATGTGGGTATCAATAAAGAGATGTTTAATGTATTTCCAATCTAAGCAATGACCAGAGCTTATAAAATTTCCTGTTGATAAATAATAGTTACTCTGTACGAATGTAGACGATCGACGATTTAAGCAGCAATATTAAAAAAATGTATATTGACATATTATACATAGTTCTGACCTCAACTAGAATACATGTCCTATGTCGTGGGACTCGTGAGTATGAGAGACTTTTCGACCTCAGAACCACCCAGATCTGATACAAATATTTACTTATCTCACAAACATTCGTCTCAGTCCGGGGATCGAACTCACGACCCCTCGTTGCGTAAGCTGGTGTCCAGCTACGTCAATGGACGTAAATAGATAAAGTGTTGCACAGAGCGTCACTGTGTTTATAAATAAAGTATCACATAGTTTGCAGACCTAATGTGCAATTGGCACAGTTTTATCATTTGATATTTCCGTGCATTGACATTTAAAGGTCATCAGAGTCGTATGTGAAAATCGAACTGACAAATACCTATTAGATTTAGGAGAAGATGGTAGCAAATTCAAGTCTTAAGTGGAATTTCTTGAATAAATTAATTCATACATTTAAACCCCAGGCACACACCTTCGACTTTTCAAAGTTATGTGTGTATTCACAATGAATTATCACTTGCTTTAACGGTGAAGGAAAACATCGTTAAGAAACCAGCACACCTAAAAGTTCTTAGGTGTGTAGTTCATTGGGCGCGTTCATTTTGAGTCCTTGGTTCGATTCTTGAGTTGGGCAAAGTGGTTCTCTCTTTAACTCAAAAAAGATTATCTCCGTGATATTTGTTTTTTTTCCAAGTTATGTGTGCATTCATAATCATCACGTACTGTGACAGTGAAGGAAAACATTGTGCAGAAACTTGTATTGAGCTCTAAACCCTTTTTAGTTGAAAGGGAGCCCCGTGCCGAGCATTGTGACGTGATGGACTCAAGATGATATATACAAGAACGGTGTTACACAAAATATTTCGAACGTGACTTAACATTTTATTAATTTTAAATTATTTTCATGTGTAGTCACAATTACCTTTAATTATAATAAACCATTTTCTAAAATTAGAAATAGGATCTCATAAATCAGTTATTATATAAGGTCATTTTCATAATAGTAACAATCATATTGTGATAGGTGATAATCTTTTGTCGAGACAATTATTTTAGAACGTATTATTATGCAGAAAAAACGAAACGAAAAACCGCTTCAAAGCAGGAAACAGACATTTTCAAAACGTTAAGTAAATTACTAGGTATAAACAACAAATTATGCTACATACAGATGCAATTATCTTAACAATAGCTAGTTTAAACGATTCACTTATTCTCAAATGGAATGTTTTTTTTTATAAAAACAATTTTTCGAATATCGATACGTGCCAATATAGGTAGGCCCGTAGCTTGGAAAGATTTTATTCATTGTCATCGTTAGCCCTAATATGTCTCACTGCTGTATCTAGAGGGTTTTAGGCCTAGTGAAAGTTGGCGGACTGCACACATAAGAAATTCCTAATAACTTTTAGATATGCAGGTTTATCACGATGTGTTCCTTCAACGTAAAATAACTTATAATATATTGTAAACACACATAATTTTTAAAAGTCCGAGGTATACCTAGGGGCTTGAACCTGCAACCGCTGAGATCCTCAACCATGTCAAAATGCCTAGAGGCGATGAGAAGATTATTTTCGTTGATGCGAATTCTTGCTCCCCTTGGTTGGAACGAAGTCAGCCACCCTAGTATTTTTTACCAATTCCCTTATATTTATAGCTTTGTATAAATACACTTGTACCTAAATCCTCCAAAGGGTAGACAGAGATTGCTATGATTACCACGTAATATTGAGCCGTTTTTTTGCACATTTCCAAATATTAGTATCAACCATTTATTTTCTAATGCTATCAACAAATATGAGTCGAGATACACATATTCAAGTCAGAATAGCCGTAGTCACCAGGGCTGCCAGATTGTATAATTGGATACAAATCTTGTATAATCGGATGGGGTATTGTATCCATGACCACTTTGTATAATACGATACAAAGGCATATGTTCACATTTTATCAATAATTTGTGCATTTAACATCCTAAAAATGGTATCCTGCATATGGTGCTATGGTTATTTATAATGCGATCTAATTTTGTATAATTGCTAATACTAAGCCGTATAGCTGCGATTTATTTGCTGGCAGCCCTGGTAGTCACGCGTTGTTAAAGTGTAATTCAATATTTGCTATATTAATTATGGGATAATGAAAAGGGTATGACGTATGTAGGTTTATTTAACTTAAACAATGAGTGACTACGGCTTTTCAATCTTGAATATGTGTATCTATGTACTGATAATCGTGTAGTATAGTATCATATTGTATGATACTATGGTCGAACTGAAATGAAGGCATTTTATTTCACTGTGCGTGTCAAACATCACGCTTCTACAGTGACGTTGTTTAATCCTGTGTCCGGAAATCTAGTTTCATACTTTTTCAACCTCGTTTTTCGTCGTAGTCAGTTTTTAGTTTATCATCATCATCAACCCATATACGTCCCACTGCTGGACACGGGTCTCCTCTACCATTGAGAGGGTTTAGGCCATAGTCCACCACGCTGGCCTAGTGCGGGTTGGCGGACTACACACCTAAGAAATTCCTAAGAACTTTTAGGTGTGCAGGTTTCATCACGATGTTTTCCTTCACCCTCATTGGAAGTGATAATTCAATGTGAATACACGCATAACTTCGAAAAGTCAGAGGCGTATGCCTGGGGGTTCGAACCCGCGACCGCCGAGAGTCTCGACCGCTCGCCTAAGTCTCGAGGCCATCACTGCTTACTAGGTTTTAGTTTAACTTTCTTTATTTATTTTTTGAGGCAATATTTCTAATATTTTCTTTTTATAGACACATTTAATATTACCTGCGTCGTTGCTAATCTATTTTTGATGGATAATATTAATGCTAAGATTTGGTCGTGTTACTTTGCTTAATAATTCACTTACCAAAAAGCAGTTCTACATTCTGTTTTAAGCTTTCTACAAGCTCTAAAGTAGGCCTCTTAACTATAATTCTAAAACAGCAGATTATGAAAACAATAATGCATTGTCATTCAATCAAATTATTTACACGGACGATAACGTTTCCTAAAGGCACTTACGCCGTTTGCGATTTACAATCTCAACATTATCTATATTTAAGTAAGAAAATTTAAATAGTCTGGCCACAACATGTGTGTACTACGATCGAGCCATACGTGTGCCAGGTTTTCAACGAGCATGTTGCTTCCGTTGTTACTCATAATTGTGTTGGCATCAATTGGTGATGGAGCAAGAATCCTGGGTTTCTTCCCGACGCCTTCAATCAGCCATCAGGTGGCTTTCAGACCCCTGACCCAGGAGCTAGCCAAACGAGGTCATGAAGTGATCGTGGTGACCACAGATCCTGTCTTCCCGAAAGGGCAAACCCCACCGAACCTAACAGAAATCGATATCCACGATATGTCGTACGAAATGTGGAGAACGCACTGTCTACCAAGCACTAGTAGCAAGAACGATGATACGTTTACCCAAATGGACACAATACTGAATATTATGACCATTCTTTTTGAGCATCAAATGAATAATGAAGAAGTGAAGAATTTAGTTCTAAATAATACGTTTGATCTACTGCTGTTGGAGACTTGCAATCGTCCTGGTTGGTCATTGTCGCACATTCTTAAGGCTCCTGCGATATTCGTCAGTTCCTTTGGTGGTGTGTTTGGGGTTTATGAAGCTGTTGGAGCGCCGACTCATCCACTCTTGTACCCAGCAGCAACCCGACAGAAATCGTACAACCTGAATTTGTGGGAGAAAATAACTGAACTCTACAACCATTATTACGCCGAATGGCTGTTTGACAGTTTCATTGAACGTGAAAACAAAATAGTTAGAAAGGTTTTCGGGCCCGGTGTACCGTCTATCCGAGATTTGACTAAGAATATTGATATGCTGTTTCTAAACGTACATCCTATTTGGGAAGAGAATCGTCCAGTGCCGCCCAGTTTGGTTTTTATGGGTGGAATTCATCAGAAACCAGAGAAGGAACTGCCTAAGGTAAGAATTTTATACTGTTTTCAGTTTGAATTTTTGGGTGAGGTTTTAAGTCTTCGTATTTTTATATTAAACAAATTAAACATAATTCTGATCCCACACTAGGATGCAAGTCGTATGTCGTGCGTCCAATAAACTAAGAGATGCTTTTCGATCACAAAAACATTAGTCTCGATGCGGTGATCGAACCAGCGGCTTCTCGTTTTGCTTACTTGTATCTTAACAACTGCGCCATTGATCTTCAAAACATGCGAATCTTTATTAGAGTTGAGTAAACTTTAATAACGTAAGATTCTATGTATATCAGACTTATCAATACGAAGGTCAAATCTGTTTGTCTATTATTCTTTTCTGCATGAATCGGTCAAGTGATATTGATAATTTTTAATAGAGATAATGGGACCTTGTAGAAGGGTATGTTATTATAAATTTGCGAGCGGGCTAAGCTTAAGGCCAAATACTTTTTTATAAGTCTCTTATCTATAGGTTATCAAAGTCTTATTGTCTCTAGTTTCAATGATTTAACATAATTTTTATTTTTCATTAATATACCGAATATTATATATTTGTTTATTCTTTTTTACTATACTTGCATTTTGGTTTAATGAGGAAATTAATTACGATCGAGACTCATAAAATATACATACTGATTACGTATGGGTCGTAAAACACAGATTTGCATAGTACAAATGAGTCTTTTCTTCTAATTTAGTATCTGACATTTAAATTAAATCGTTTTAAAAAGCAAGGGTCTCGCTTTTTCTTTTTTTTTCATATTACAAGTTTATAACAACTAATTTAGATTGCACTCCAACAAAAAAGCCATCGTTTGTTTTGAGGACCGCAAATTACGTTATTTAAACAGAATTTAACTTAAAAAACCCTCGAAAGTGCCGGCAATGTCGTCCTTATAAACTCAGCTGTAGTTAAGACCTTAAGCAGTGATGGCCTCGAGGTTTGGGCGCGCGGTCGAGAATCTCGGCGGTCGCGGGTTCGAACCACAGGCACACACCTCTGACTTTTCGAAGTTATGTGTGTGTTCACATTGAATTATCACTTGCTTTAACGGTGAAGGAAAACATCGTGATGAAACCTGCACACCTAAAAGTTCTTAGGAATTTCTTAGGTGTGGAGTCCGCCAACCCGCACCAGGCCAGCGTGGTAGACTATGGCCTAAACCCTCTCAATGGTAGAGGAGACCCGTGCTCAGCAGTGGGCGTATATGGGTTGATGAAGATGAAGAAGTTGTGATTGGCTCTTGATTTAGGCGTTAGGGTGTACATACCTCAGTGGTAGAAGGTTCAAAACACAGGCACAAACATTTGGCTTTTTGGAATGTATATATTATATACCTACGTGGTAGAGACCAGCAAGTTATTAATAAATCATAATAATCCTGAATTGAAATTTGTAAGACAACCCATATGCAATATAATTGTTGGCTGATTAAATTTAATATAAAATACGTTTCATGAAATAAACATCTCGGTGAAGGTCGTTGTATAGCGTGATCTTAGACTACTACAATATTTACAAAACAAACAAAAATACCTCATTACTATATTCCCCGAAGGGGTAGGCAGAGATGCATTTCTGCACTCACATTTCGCCAGGTATGTATCAGTCCCACGTAATAGGGGGCGAGCCTATTGCCGTTTTTCCTAATGGAAAAACCCAATACCACTTTGCCCGACCCCGGAATCGAACCCAGGAACTCCAGATTGCACGGCATATACTTGCACCGCGAGACCACGAGGCAGTACAACAGAATAGGTACTACAATATTTATTTATTCTAATGACCGATACCTAAAACACATTATTTATATCGCTATATAGGGCTGGTAATACGTACGTTTTTTTATATATAACATTACTACAGTATACTGTTCAATCCTTCGTCACCGCACTACCTTCAGGAACGCTTTAGTTTCCTACACACTGCAAATTCTCATTCTCTCAGGTCATCAGAGAATCTAATATTGAAGTACCCAGCACACAGCACCAGTTTTTATGACCGCTCCTTTGCTGTCCAGGGAGTGCGGCTATGGAACGCTCTTCCGCTAAATATAAAGCAATCGCCTTCGCTAGTTACTTTTAAACGATGGGTTAAAGCTCACTACCTTTCCTTAGACAAATAAATCTTTATATATTTTTCTTTCTATACTTGTATATTTGTAAGTTTGTGTATTTATATGTATGTATAAATATATATGTATATATAATGTTTATCTATATGTATTATCCAGAGCACTTATGTGTCTTTTGTATAATAATCTTTATTTTCTGTATGTTATTTGTAAGCACCGCCCATCTGTTACTTGTATTTCTCTCCCTACCTGGTTGCCTGGTAGAGATCGCTATTAGCGGTAAGGCCGCCAATTTTTATGTGCCTAATTTGCCATTTGTTTTTGCGATATTGTTATTTTGTGTTTATAGTGCTGGCCTATATAGATAGCAGTGATGGCCTCGAGGTTTGGGCGCGCGGTCGAGAATCTCGGCGGTCGCGGGTTCGAACCCCAGGCACACACCTCTGACTTTTCGAAGTTATGTGTGTATTCACATTGAATTATCACTTGCTTTAACAGTGAAGGAAAACGTCGTGATAAAACCTGCACACCTAAGAGTTTTTAGGAATTTCTTAGGTGTGTAGTCCGCCAACCCGCACTAGGCCAGCGTGGCGGACTATGGCCTAAACCCTTTTAATGGTAGAGGAGACCCGTGCTCAGCAGTGGGCGTATATGGGTTGATCAAGAACAAGAAGAAGTTTATAGTGCTGTAAAATAAAGAGTTATATTATTATTATTACTGACGAAAGAGCTATAGCACTATGTTGGCTCTGTGTCAATTCATATGCAATTATTTTATTAATAAGCAAATGAGACAGTAATTGATTTGCTAAACTATTTCATGTGAGGTCGGATATGATAATATAAAGTGTAGTAAGATCGCTTCATTGATTAATTGATTTGTTAAAGTCGGAGGTTGAAATATGCATTATATGTGTTATTCGTATATACTTATTTTTTGAGTTCACGTAATAGAAGGCCGAATATTGCCGTTTTCTAATCATTAGAATCCATGCTGTTCTACCAAAAATAAAATCAAGGCTGGTTAATATCAACTAAAGATATTCACAAATAAAACGCCAATTTTAACGTTTCCTTTTTTTTGTTGTAGCGGGAAAGTGGCAACATAAGGCACTGTGCTCTGTAAATATTAATAAAACTATAATGTCGAGAAATATTTCTAGTGATTTGCATTAAATTGTTAATATTCATCTCCATACAATGCTAAAAGGGGCTTCGATCTATGAGAAAAAATGCCCAAGAAATGTGTGCCGTAAGTGGAAAAAAGTTCGGTGCCTAAAAATAGAATGAGATTATATTATTCACGATCACCTTATTAGGGTTCCGTACCCAAAAGTTAAAACGGGTCCCTATCTCTAAGACTTCGCTGTCCGTCTGTCACCACGCGTTACCTCATGAGAGATGAAAGTCCAAAGACTGGGGATGTACTTTTGTTGCCGCTATTACAACAAGTACTAAACTACAGAATAAATAAATATTTAAGGAAGCTCCTGTACATCAGACATGACTTTTTTGCTGTTTTATAAATAATGGTACGGAACACTTCTTGCGTGAGTCCGACTCGCACTTGGCACTTTTTTTTGACACATGACATGCATGCATGTTTGCTCAATGCATTAGGAAACTGGATTTTTGTAACATAATGTCAAGGCAAAATAATCTTTATTCAAGTAGGCTTTAAGTACTTTTCGCCAGTAAAAGTCTATGATAACATCCAACTTGCTCAATATTACGCAGATTGCAATGCCAAGGCGAATTGACGTCAGCCATGACATTCCAAAATGAATACTTCAAACATCTGTTATCATTATCAGTTATTCACTATTCAAGTGTATGAGAGCAATTTTCTTATCAGATTGTCATTTGTTTAAAGTGTCTATATCACAAGAGACACTTGTGATACTACTTATTTTTGATTACCACTATTTAATCATCATCATCTTTAACAGTCTTCATTTGCCTTACTTTGAGTACATTTAGCTCTTTTACTTTTCATACATTGATTTGAAATAAGCAGTGATGGCCTCGAGGTTTGGGCACGCGGTCGAGAATCCCGCCGGTCGCGGGTTCGAACCCCAGGCACACAATTCTGACTTTTCGAAGTTATGTGTGTATTCACATTGAATTATCACTTGCTTTAACGGTGAAGGAAAACATCGTGATGAAACCTGCACACCTAAGAGTTCTTAGAAATTTCTTAGGTGTGTAGTTCGCCAACCCGCACTAGGCCAGCGTGGTGGACTACGGCCTATGGTAGAGGAGACCCGTGCTCAGCAGTGGGCGTATATGGGTTGATGAAGAAGAAGACATTGATTTCAATATCTATCTATAAATAGAGGTCATCAGCCCATATACGCCCCAGTGCTGGATACGGGCCTCGTCTACCATTGAGAGGGTTTAGCCACCATGGGGTTTCACCATATTGGCCTTGTGCGGGTTTTCGAAAAAGTAGAGTTAATAAAGTATTTTTTTTTATCTCGTATAAAAAAAGTTGTGGTAATTGCCCGAGGCTCGATTTCCTGATATTAAATTCAGCTCGATTATTGACTACCGCAAGTAAAGTATAAGGAGAACGTGTGTTATATTTTATAAAGAATAAAATATAATTCAAGTTTTTATCACAATTGCTTTATCGTTGGACCGCATTTCATTTACTTTCTATTGTGGTCTTGTGTGTAAGACCACAATATTGTGGTCTTTCGACTTTGAGACCAAAAATAAAAAATATATTGTAGTATTTGTATGTATTTACGAACTAAGAAACTGTTGCTTATTCCCTGTAATTATTGGAGTAATGTTAAGTAATGGTAATTAAAAAGAAAAAGGCAAAAAAAAGAAACATTAGTAAAATCAAGTTGTTACTAGCAGGGCAATATTACAAAGCTGCAAATGATTGCTAACTGACGCATTGCTATAAACAGTTATCAGGCAAAGTTATGCCGCCCATACACGGTACGATTTATCTGTACGATCCGTCGCGTCAAACCGATCGAAACGACGAATCGATGGTGTATGTCAAGATCGTAAACGATTTACTTTGATAAATGTATTAAATTTTTTGATGCGATCAATCGTCTCGATTTTCATCAGATCGATCGTACAGACGAATCGTACTGTGTATGGGGCCCTTAACAAGAATCATATAATATCATAGTCTGTATGTCATGTTAAATGACAGTAATATACTACTGGAAAAAATTAAAGGATCAAAAAATAAATCTAAATTTTTTGCCGATTTTCAACAGGTCGTAACTTTGAGAAAAATGGTCGTACACTAAATTTTAAAAAAGGAAATTGTAGCTCCAAGTATCTAGTTTTTGAATAAATACATTAAAATTTTGTAGCATCAGCAGATTTTGAATGGTCTTAGAAAACCAGCAACAAAAAAATTTCAAATTTTTTTGTGTTTCTTTTTTTGTATATACGGGCGTGGAAAAAAATGTTCTTGCGTAACCACTTTAATGATCGGATACTTTGTTTATTTAGCTTTAATTTATTTCTTTTAACACCTCGATACGTTTAGTTTTCGCGGAGATATCAGTCTTCAAACGGAAAAGGATCCTTTTGTCCTTAATTATCGATATCTCCGCAACCAATAATTGCACACCAAGTTAAAGGTGCGTTTTAAGAACTTAAATAAATATCCTTTAACCACTAGTTATTGTTTCATCGAAAAAACAAGAATTCTTTCTGTCACATGAATTTGAAAATGCATCAAAAAATGGACTTTGAGTGGCTTTTTTGAAAATCAAGCGCTGGATCGAAAATATTGTGAAAACCAATAATGTTAAGTGTACGTTTTACAGTTCAATATATCCACAAAAACCCTACAAAGTACCAAATTAATCCATCTAGCCGTTTTTTTTGTTTCACTCGATCAAATTTTTGAAAAAGTTAAAAGATCAAGTTTTTGCTCTGCAAAGCTCATAATTTATGAAATTAAAAATGTTTATTTTTTAAAGCTTTTTCCACGTCTCTGTTGAACGAATTTGTTATTCTGGGGCTACTTAAGGAAATTTAAGAAACCTACGCCTAATCAATTCAATATTTCGTCAACGCGAAATTGGTTGCTCAATAATTCCCTAATCGCACACAATAGCAACAACGTCCAATATTGGCGTTAGTGACTTGAATTTCCTCAAGTTGCCCCAGAACAACAAATTCGTTCAACAGAAACGTGGAACAAGCTTTAAAAAAATACATTTTTAATTTCTCAAATTATGAGCTTTGCAGAGCAAAAACGTGGTCTATTAATTTTTTCAAAAATTTGATCGAGTGAAACAAAAAAACGGCTAGATGGATTAATTTGGTACTTTGTAGGGTTTTTGTGGATATATTGAACTATAAAATGCACACTTAACATTATTGGTTTTGACAATATTTTCGATCCAGCGCTTGATTTTCAAAAAAGCCACCCAAAGTCCATTTTTTGATGCATTTTCAAATTCATGTGACAGAAAGAATTCTTGTTTTTTCGATGAAACAATAACTAGTGGTTAAAGGATATTTATTTAAGTTCTTAAAACGCACCTTTAACTTGGTGTGCAATTATTGGTTGCGGAGATATCGATAATTAAGGACAAAAGGATCCTTTTCCGTTTGAAGACTGATATCTCCGCGAAAACTAAACGTATCGAGGTGTTAAAAGAAATAAATTAAAGCTAAATAAACAAAGTATCCGATCATTAAAGTGGTTACGCAAGAAAATTTTTTTCCACGCCCGTATATACAAAAAAAGAAACACAAAAAAAATTGAAATTTTTTTGTTGCTGGTTTTCCTAAGACCACTCAAAATCTGCTGATGCTACAAAATTTTAATGTATTTATTCAAAAACTAGATACTTGGAGCTACAATTTCCTTTTTTAAAATTTAGTGTACGACCATTTTTCTCAAAGTTACGACCTGTTGAAAATCGGCAAAAAATTTGGATTTATTTTTTGATCCTTTAATTTTTTCCAGTAGTGTAGAATAAATAGAATTGGTATTTAATTAATCGATTTGGAAACAGATATAGGCTTTTAAATAACAGTAAATCTGAGTTTTTATCAATGAAATTAAGTGATTATTATATTAATTACTAAAGCTACACTTATACTCCATGATAGTTTAACTTCTGAAAATGTATAGACATATTTTTATACGAAAAATTTGCTATGAATATAATCATCGAGGCGTTTAAAATTAAGTGTTAACGATTCATAATAAGTGGAATTTATCTATATTTTCTCTTAACTTGTTTTGTCTTGCTATGTTTTGTGATTTATGATGCGAAAAAAAAAACATATAAAACGGAATAAACATCTCATAGAGATCTAAATTTGTTAAAAAATCTTCTCACAGACGTCGTTATGATGAGTCCTACATTTTTTTAATATGTATCAGTCATTCGGAAAATTTATTTCAGTTAGACTGAGTAAAGATTCTTCAGGTTTCGAAATAAATTTAAGAATTAGGATCAGGAGTTTAAATCGTAAAAACCGTTTGGCATTTTGCAGGGATCAAATGACTTCAAATGGTTTAAGAAGCAGATGACCTCTTTCACAAATTACCTACTTCCAAAATTAAATTTCTATGAGTTCGTTAAGCAGGGTAAATTTGTTGTTAAAAATAGTTCGACTTTAACTAATTAGCCAATGTATATATAATTAATTCGGATCTGTTTTAAAAAAACGAATACATACACTCAAGGTTCTTCCTGAGCTTAGCTCAACTATCTGTGTCTAGTGAGCGTAAAACTCGTATTTATTATTTATGAAATAAATAAAAAATAAATAACTTGAACGTCTGTGTTGAAAAATATAACATGTGCCATGTATTTTATTACTTTTTCTATTTTTATCCAGATCCACTCTATTGTTCTGGCATGATAAAGTAACAAAGATATATACTAACTTCCGCATTTACATCAAAGCATAATCGTAACGAAATTCGTTGATTGGTTGAGCGGGTATTATGATTAATGATTCAAATTATATGCAAGATTCCCATAAACAAAAAATTGGCAGAAATTCAACTAAAAATCTGAAGCCAATTCCGTCATCATTATCACTAACCAGTAATCCATCATTGAATAAAGAAACACATACCTCAAAAAATGTACAATACTGCTATACAAGCCATGCTTAGTGCAGAAACAGTAGGATAATCTCATATGTATGTGATCAATAAATTAATAAATAAATGATGAGCAGTTTATTAGATCCAAAATTTTTTTCCCTTTTTAAACTAAGGCTTATAGACATTTATTTAATACTTATACAACCTATTTTTAAAACAAAAAGTCCGGACTTCAGTGCAAAATGTGTTACAAATGATACTATGTAACTGAACACCAAAGATTTTTATGGTCATTGCTTTAAACCACATTCATAAATTACAATGAAACGAAGACATCATAAAAGTAGGTACCTGTCAGGTCACGTGCGTCGCAAAATAAATAGTAAATTCAGCTGTTATGAATATTCTAGTGGAAAAATTAAACGAATTCATTGTTTTGTTTTCAACAAGTGCATTGTGGGATTTAAAATGTATACTGTTTTATTTTTCAATGTCATAGTGTCAGTTGTGGAAGCAGCTAAAGTTTAAGCCTCTTTCCCAACGTCTTGAGCAAGTCATCAATTGGCATTTAGAACCCTGGAATAGGTGAGACGCGATCTTAATGTTGCCTTTATAACCCCACACCCAGATTTCTCCAAAGGAGAAACCCAAAGAACTTGACAGAAATAGATGTTCATGATAAATCTTATAAAACTTGGAATAATCATTTTATGTTCTTCGAATTTCAAACAATAAGTTTTTAACAAGAAGTCAATGATATAATTGAAAACAAATAAGAATCCTTCGATTTGTTGGTAGAGCATGTGCGCGGCCCAATTCGGTTTTGTCACAATAAGTAAGTTCCTTGGGGGGAGTGATGAACTGCACGAAGTTTTATGGGCTGTTATTACCACATACATGCGATGGGATCTTCTTCATCAACCCATATTCGCCCACTGCTGAGCACGGGTCTCCTCTACCATTGAGAGGGTTTAGGCCATAGTCTAGTTCAGTTGTGGAAGCAGCTAAAGTTTAAGCCTCTTTCCCAACGTCTTGAGCAAGTCATCAATTGGCATTTAGAACCCTGGAATAGGTGAGACGCGATCTTAATGTTGCCTTTATAACCCCACACCCAGATTTCTCCAAAGGAGAAACCCAAAGAACTTGACAGAAATAGATGTTCATGATAAATCTTATAAAACTTGGAATAATCATTTTATGTTCTTCGAATTTCAAACAATAAGTTTTTAACAAGAAGTCAATGATATAATTGAAAACAAATAAGAATCCTTCGATTTGTTGGTAGAGCATGTGCGCGGCCCAATTCGGTTTTGTCACAATAAGTAAGTTCCTTGGGGGGAGTGATGAACTGCACGAAGTTTTATGGGCTGTTATTACCACATACATGCGATGGGATCTTCTTCATCAACCCATATTCGCCCACTGCTGAGCACGGGTCTCCTCTACCATTGAGAGGGTTTAGGCCATAGTCCACCACGCTGGCCTAGTGCGGGTTGGCGGACTACACACCTAAGAAATTTCTAAGAACTCTTAGGTGTGCAGGTTTCATCACGATGTTTTCCTTCACCGTTAAAGCAAGTGATAATTCGATGTGAATACACACATAACTTCGAAAAGTCAGAGGTGTGTGCCTGGGGTTCGAACCCGCGACCGCCGAGATTCTCGACCGCGCGCCCAAACCTCGAGGCCATCACGGCTTCGATTCGATTCGGCTTGCGATGGGATACATGCCAAATATCCCTTCATTTATAAAAATTAAGGCAATTTCAAAACATTTGTTCCACTAACAGCTTAGTAAAAATATTTTAAACAAATTTATCAACGTTTAATAGTTTTAAAATTAGAACATGGTTTACGTTCATCAATTGTTTGTTCAATCAAATTTTTTTATTCATCTAACAAAGGTTTCCCTGACGACGGGTTTGGAGCCATATCATCATTGATTGAATCACAAGTCATCAACTGATCAGCATGCATGGCAATGATGATAAGAACCTTGATATCAATAAACTCGACAATGATACTGCAGAACCAATTTGCACATCATTGTCATTAATTGAGAGTGATATGTGTTTATGATAATGCAGTTAGATCGACCGCGTTGTTATCACAATGTTATGTTTCAAAACTAGATACATTACTGTAATTAGATTTAGAACGTGCTTATGATTGATAATTATGACTACCTTGTAGTCTTGTAGAGAGATGAGTGTACCTCTAGATTGAGATCCTGGGTTCAATTCCTTTCCGAAGTGTTATTGGATTTCTCCATTAGGAAATTCTCAGTATACTACTAGTAAATCTTGAAGTCAAGTCATAGTCTTTCGTTACAAGTATGTCCTGGGTTCAATTCTTTTCCAGAGTGTTATTGGATTTCTCAATTGGGAAATTCTCAATCGTAATGCCACCACGACGTTTCAAATTATGAAATTGGGTCTAAAAACTACTCCTTTGGGAATACATTTATGAGGTTATGTATCTAATTATGAGTTTCTTGATCGATTTGCTTATTATAGCCTTGATCTACATTTATATCAGCTCTTATCTATTCTCATGCTTATTCTTATAATAAAAGGACCTTTATCCACCACGCTTACTACATACGGATTTGCCGAATATTTATCTTGGACAGCTATTAGATGTTCAGATTCAGTTATGTTCAACGTTCATACAAAATTTCAAAAATAATAGGTGCTTATCTGGGATTACGAATGGCAACCGCAGACATTACGTCTCCACAGACCACGTGCCTTATCTTCAGTCCATCAATACCAAGTCATAAATTTTTTATCACCGTGATATCTGTTCTATACATAAAATACGTTATCAGATTTTTTTATGATTTCTATATTAAAAGTCGATCTACCAATTGACTAATCTATATTGTTACAACGTTTGAATGCCAGTTGTCATATTTTTAACAATATTATCAGTATAATATCTCTAAAAAATATTTAAACGTATCTTGTCTCTAAAACACAAAAAGAATCAAAAAATACTCCAGTTCAAAGAGCATTTTTACCTGTTAATTTTTTTAGTCACTCTCAAAACCAAATATAATTTGCTGTGCTGTTTCATTTCCTGTGTTCATGAAACTATTTTTAAATTTAAAAATAATTACGTTTTTATCTTAAAATTCGTTGCGTTGTTTTAGATAAAACAAGGATTTAAAAAAAAATTTAATACATGACCTCTTTGATTTATAATACGAGTTGATAAGGCTTTTCTTGTTACACAATTGCATCCAAGAAGATCTATATAGGTAAGCCATAAAGATTGAAGGCACATTCCTTTAATACAGAATCATAGACCGGTCACATACCCAAGAGTTGTACAGATGTAAAAGGAAATATGATCACGTACCCTCAGAAGCATGTTACTCATTGTAGAAACTGCAGAACGGATTTAATAGAGAAATTTTAATGAGCCTGTTAATGTTGTGAGTGTGATTTTTTATAGAGATGTTGGTTCTCAATCGCGCTAGAACACATGTTATATGTTTCTCAATAAATATAGGCACATAAACATCTAGACAGTCAGTATTATGCGGAAAATCAGATTTGAATAACGTAATGAATGGAACTGGACTCACCGAGTTTACATACACACATATGCGGGTACATTAGATATCTATACATATAGGCATTGACCTGTACTCATACTAAACCAAATACCTGCATTCACCGTATAGGCAGTGGTGCATGACAGCGCTCACATTTCGCCATTTTTTTCCTATTTAGGGGGCGAACTTATTGCCAATTTTTAGGTATATTTCCAGACTCCGTAGTGCTACTGAAAATTTCGAAATTTATGATCACAATAACGTTTTGCCTGACCCGGAAATCAAACCCAAGGCCTATAGATCGGACGGCACATGCTGGTGCCGCGAAACCGCAGGGCTGTTAGTCAGTGATTTTTGATGACTACTCGTAATTGTCACTTTACAAATAATTTTATCTAAACTATGGACGTGCCGGTGTAAAAGTAAATTAATGAATGATCTTGAATCTATTAATTATTTCGTAGATTAAATCGATCTTACAAACACGAGAGAGTTCTTTTAACTCTTATCTACCTTTAAAACCCAGTTTACATGATAACTGCATCCAATGTTTACAAATGATTTGAATTATTTTATAAACACTCATGCTAATTAATTAGCATATGCCAAAGTTTAAGCAAAGCGTAACGAAGCTTTGTAATAATGACTTGGAAATCAGTAGCAATTGTTCACGTTATATAAAACAAGATGCAAAACGTATTTTGCTGCAGTTCCTTGTATGAAACAAACGTGTGCTAGATCTCAGGCAATATGTACGTGTTACTATCATTACTAATATTATCGGGCAGTGATGCAGCAAGAATCTTAGCGGTCATTCCAACGCCGTCTATCAGCCATCAAGTAGCCTTTAGACCTCTGACTCAAGAGCTAGTAAAACGAGGACATGAAGTAATTGTTTTGACAACTGATCCTGCCTTTCCCATAGGAAAAGCGCCAGCAAACCTAACCGAAATTGATGTACATGATAAATCCTACGATACTTGGAACAAACATCTCCATGCAACTACAACTGGGAAGAAAGAAGACATATTCTCGCAACTGGACACAATTATGAACATTTTCAGAGATATATTCGAACAGCAAATTCATAACAAGGAATTCGAAGACATTATCAAAAATAAAAAGGATACGTTTGATTTGCTGCTGATAGAGAATTGTGTTCCTGTGGCTTGGGTGATGTCGCATATCGTGAAAGCGCCAACTATAATGATGAGTTCCTTTGGTGGACTGTACGGCGTGTATGATGCATTAGGTGCGCCTACTAACATGATACTATACCCTGAATCACTGCGGCAAAGATTATACAATTTGACGATTTGGGAGAAGATAAAAGAGCTGTACAACCATTATTATTTCAAGTACTTGGAAAGTACGTGGTTCGAAAAGGATCATATATGGAACAAAAAACAATTCGGGCCTGACACACCTTCGAAACAAGAGTTGCTTAAGAACATTGATATGTTGTTTTTGAACGTGCATCCTATTTGGGAAGGGAATCGTCCTGTGCCTCCAAATGTTGTGTTTATGGGTGGAATACATCAGAAACCTCAAAAACCATTACCTAAGGTAAGCTAGAATAATAAAAATACCAATTTTTATGCGCAATCTAAAAGTAATCATTTTCTCGCGATTTGTTTACTGCACTTGATTTTAATTTCGAACCATGATAAGAGTTTATGTATTATAGTTGGATATTTTAAGAGTAATATTTACAACATTTTCACAGAAAACATCAAATGTCGAAAAAATGTGTCGTAGTTTTAGAGAGAGAGTAAATTAAATGAAAAAAATTAATTAAATACGAGTACATCCAACAGTCATACATTCGTAGGTCTGACTCCGCTCTAAGATACGATTCTTGTTTCGTGGATACCAGAAACTTTGTAATACATTGCAGTCATACAATTATATAGAATTAAAACAAAAATTTGGGGATCTTCTCGATTGACGGCCTAATGAGTAGACAAACATGCCATTAGGCTGTAAAGTACCAATAGTAAATGTTATTTTTATTAAAACCTTTTTTTGAAATAGCACCAAGACCTGAAATATGGTAATATTAATGCATGTAAGTATGCAAGCAAGTATGAGTCTTGTAGAGCATAGATAGCTACATAGAAGAGTTCATATTTTAGCACACCATAGAAATAAAAGCAAAGAAAAATATATTAGGCCCAACCATTTTTAGTTTACTGTCTGAAAGTGAAATGAGTAAAATTTTTCTACAATCTTAAACATCGATGTCTAATATAAACTTTGAATAAATGCATGTGTTGATTAAGGGGTCTACTAGTTTTTCTTATTATATTAAAATCATCGTAAGGTGACCATGTTTCCTAGCAAATTTGAGTCTTACGTACATATTATGTTCATACGCACTTACGTCAAAATTTCCGAAGGGGTAACTGATGTGCAAATGAAAAGTTGTCGTAAATTATGATTTAATTTTAGTATAATAGGGGGCAAGCTTATTGCTGTTACTGTAAATTTCTTGTTAAAGTATGCTGAATGTCCGAATTTTTTTTTGGCTATACTTATTTAGCGTTTGTTTTCCTTGTATTTAGCTGATAAATAAAAATGTGTCAAGCGCGTGCAAATTAATAATTTTGCATCCGCCTTACTTAAAAAACTATATTTATGGAACTTTTACTCGTAAATGTTTTAAATCCAATTTACCTTTTTTTACTTCAATTAATACATATTGAGTTAACGCAAATTTTAATAATTGTGAAAGAAAGTTTCAAGATTATATCAAAAACTTCCACGATTTATTTTCATCCCTAAAGCCTTAAATGATAACATTAATAAATCATATGTACATCGAAAGCAGACAGTCTAATATTTATGTGCAGATTATTATCAGAACAACCAAAATTAAATCACGCACCGAAAATGTGCTCCGCAGATCGCGTCTGATGCGATAGCAAATAGTAATTCTCGACATTATCAATATTTAAACGGCCCTACACATGCTCTCGCAGAATATTCGTGTGCCATCGTGGAAGCGAACGTTCGAATTGTAGCAAAAATGCTCCTACAAGTGCTTCTTGCTACCGTGATAGCGTCAACCAGTGATGGAGCAAGAATTCTCGGCTTCTTCCCAACTCCTTCTATCAGCCATCAAGTAGCCTTCAGGGCTTTAACTCAAGAGTTAGCAAAGCGAGGACATGACGTCACCGTGGTCACCACAGATCCTGCATTCCCGAAAGGAAAATCTCCAGCAAACCTGACCGAGATAGATGTCCACGATATTTCCTATAAAACTTGGAATAAGCATCTTCATACAACCACGACTGGTAGGAGTGATGACACTTATGCCCAAACAGACGCCATTATGGGCTTATTTGGACTGATATTTGAACAGCAACTACTGAATGAAGAAGTTAAAGAAATAATCGAGATCAAGAACGATACTTATGATCTTTTACTGTTGGAGTCTTGTGTGCGTCCTGCTTGGGTGATGTCTCATATAATTAAAGCACCGACGATATTCGTCAGCTCTTTTGGAGGAATACTAGGAGTGTATGAGGCAATAGGAGCTCCGGTACAACCCTTGCTCTTTCCATCATCAGTCCGCCAAAGATTATACAATTTGTCGTTCAAGGAAAAGATTGTTGAACTGTACAACCACTACTACTTCGAGTATTTGTTCTATAGCTGGATTGAGAAGGAGGATAAACTGAACAAGAGGCTCTTCGGACCCGATACACCTTCGATAGCAGAATTATCTGGAAATATCGAAATGTTGTTTTTAAACGTGCATCCTATTTGGGAAAGTAACCGTCCTGTGCCACCTAATGTAGTCTTTATGGGTGGAATACATCAAAAGCCAGTAAAAGAGTTGCCTAAGGTAAGAAGCGAAAAAGAGCGCGCTATACGAATAAATTTCCATAATATTTTTTTATGTGTATAATTTTATCATTTTATTAAATTTGTTCTGATTTTTGATGGATTACAAAATTATTATAAATAATCCATCATAATAATTAAAAAAAGGATTGTCAATATTCGATCCAAAAAAGTTTTAAGAATCAGTTAATAATTTCGTGGAACAGTTAATAATTATAATGAAAGATAAATCCGCAGACAAAATTAAAGTATATTAAACTTGGGAAATATAATAAATGTGATAAAAGTAAACCCATTTTCCGGTTCCATAGATATCAAAATAAAACTATTTTTCAGAAAATTATTCGTTTTAAAATGATACTGCCATTTGGTAGGATTCATTTCCAGCGTCTCGTTAAATTCGGACATACTTGTGTTATATAAATTAACGGACGTCAGAAACATAGCAGAACAATTTATTTCGAAACATTATTTACCATTTATTTAACTTTTATGGTTAATCAACGATCACGTGATTTCAACGAACGTGTTCGGAGATTTTATTACAATTTGTGTAAATGCCATTGGCGCACCCAATTTTCGTTTACCTCAATTGACCATCATCATCATCAGCCCATAAGCGTTCAACTGAAGGACACATATAGGTACATTGAATCACAAAAAAAATTTAGGGATGCTGTTTTTCTTACGACATTTTTTCACCCTTAAAGCGATAATCCATTGTGAATACAGATTGAAGTTATTCAAAAAATCATAAATGAGTGTCTGAGATTTGAATCCACGACCGCCAAAATTCTCGACCAAAGGTCTAAACCTCGAGGTCGTCACTTCGTATTAATTTGACACCTACTATGTACCTTAATTAATGACATTTATATAGGTATGGCCTACTCTTAAAGTCACGCGCTTTTGAACTCAATGAGTTTAGAGATAAAGTATATGCCGTCATTGATATCAATACTATAGTTCATTGCCTGTGTCGTTCCAGTAACACACAAAAAGATAATTGTGCAGCTTCTCTTCTACAACGATTCATTTGTTTGATGCATGAGCGTCTCTTGTTGAGCGTATTAATATCATGCTCGGTCAATATCAAAGCTATTTTATTGCTGAGCGAGGTCAAATTAATTTCAAGATATAGTTGGAAGATACAGGAAGACAGTTAATAGATGAAAGAGAGTAGTTGTTGGAATATTTTTAAATATACCCCACAGTAAGATACAATTCTTGCGTCGTGAATATCAATTATACGGGAGACTTTTTGGTCTCGCAAACGCTTACATCCGAAACACAAAAAAAAACTAGACAAGAATATAAAACCACAATTTTTGGTTTGAGTGTAACAGTAAAATGGGAGGTTATAAAACTTAAATACATACATATGTATTGAAGCTAATATTGGCATGATATAGACCTTTAAGCCTTAGCCAAAATTTTAGCACCTGTAGGATGTATCTAAAAAGATATTCCTAAAGTCTTATAAAACTTATTTTAACAAATGTCCTTGGGAGAAAATCTACATCTATTGTCGTGCTAACAGATTGTTTTTTTCTTCCGCGTGGAAACATAATTAGCTAAAAGATTATTTAAATTTGCGGACTGTTAAATACCTAATTACATAATATTTGTCATTAGTGACGAATTGCTTCAAAACTGGTCCTATCAGCGTCTCGCCTTAAGTTGATAAGGCAGCAAAATTGAATTGGGTTCAGTAGTAAATATATTTGAGAGCTATCGTTTCTTTCTTCTGTTGAAAAAATAAATGAAAACTGTGTGTAGTCCTTACCACCTAGTCTTGAAAAAGACATAAACTTTATGAAACATGAAATTTAGTCTCGTCTTAAAAGTTAATCAATGAAGCATATCCAATACACAGTGTCTGATTTGTTACTTTGAGAGTTCGATAATCGCAAAAAAAATATTCAGTTATTATAATGTCTGTGAATGAAAAAATAAAGACAGGGTGATACACTACCAAATTTCACTCCAAAAACATGGCGGAACTCTAAAAATTATCTCCATCGTATTAATTACACAACACAATGTTTATCAGACTGTCTGTCGTGACAATTCGCAGACAGTAGCGTAACATTATCATATCCTCCACGATAACATCGCCAAATCTATGCATGAACACTAATATTTTGTAAATTTGTTCAAGGATTTGAAGACTTATCTCGACTCGTCGAAGAACGGCGTGATTTACATCAGTTTTGGCACAAATGTGGTGCCTTCTATGCTTCCGCCTGAGAGGATTCAGATCTTGGTCAACGTATTCTCCAAGCTGCCTTACGATGTCCTTTGGAAATACGATAAAGATGAACTTCCCGGCAAGTCGAAGAACATAAGGATTGAAAAATGGCTGCCTCAGTCAGATCTTTTGAGTAAGTAAACGGCGTATATTTTAGAATAGTAAATTAATAATCATAGTAACAAAACAACAAAAGGGAACTATAAAGAATGTGCTGTTAAACCGACAATTTCTAAACTAAGTATAGAACGAGAGAAGATTGGTCGAAAATGTTTAAAAAAAGTCCCAAAATATACATAGTTATTTTTTGTCTATTTGACCATAACATTTTCGTCACAAACTCCCAGAACCGATACAAATCTCTTGGGTATGACCCAAACATTTATCTACAAATTAAAAGTTAAACTAAGGCTAGGGACATGTTTCCTTCCTAATAAATTGTAGTTTCAATTTTACACTTTATAAATTCCGTCCTTTGGATTTTTCTTTTGCAAACGATTTGATTAAACTTAAGCACGTAGGTTAGTTCGTATTCCATACACGGTGTCTCAAAATCATGATAAACAAAGTCTTTAACACAACCAATTTATTGCTTGTTTTTGTATTGGTGCGTGAGGTGACCCACTGATAGTAAATTCAATACAAGCGTCTTGATATATTGCAATATCTGTCACCAGTTGGCATAATTCTGTCAGTTTGATATTCACGGTAAGTCGGACGAATGTGAATGTCCTGCCATCAGTGGATACGATTAAGGTCGTATATACTTACGTCTATATCCCCTAAGGCAGTGGCAGTTGCTCTCATAGCAATCCAAAAAACCAGCTTCCTTTACAAAAATTCGAATAATAATGTTTTAGCATTGAATGTTTATTTAATAAAACCAATTTGACATATAAATGGGAACATACTGACCCACAAAAAATATTTGTATAAACTAGACATTACCCAATCAGCATGTAAAGTTTTTGGGCTTTTTTGAAAGTACCACTACTGACGTAAGGTGTTGGCAGAGGTGTTTGGGCTCACAACTAGGCACACCCGAAATAAATATTTCTGGATCACTCAAACATTTTTCTCTTGTTTCGCAAGTGTCTAATCATCTGCATTACATGAATCTCAAATTACAAAGTGGTATTCCATTTTTTGTTTTGTTTGTCCCATATAAATAAATAAATACACCCAACAATCATATATATAGTTCTGACCACACCCTAGGATACAAATCCTGTGTCATCTCGCAATCGTAATATTACACTAACAAAATATTTTAATTAAATTTTTAATTATTCCAGGACATCCAAAGATCAAAGTGTTCATCACCCAAGGAGGCCTGCAGTCTACAGATGAAGCTATCACAGCTGGAGTACCACTCATAGGGGTGCCCATGCTTGGAGATCAGTGGTACAACGTCGACCACTACGTCCTTCACAAAATTGGGGTCAGACTCGACATGGAAACGATTACAGAAGACAAGTTCATGAATGCCATCAAAACTGTTATAGAGGATGAGAAGTAATTTTCTTTTAATCTTTGACGCAAAGGGTGTTACAAATTTGACGTGTATGTCTGTCTGTCTTCCTTAATTATCTAAGGCATTTTTTATTTCATTACATAATAATACCATTTTGAATTCAAATATAACTAACAGTCACATATATACGTACTACTGAAACCACATTTAGATAAAGAGTATTTTCTCATAGATAAACTTAAAAGTCTCGTTTACTATAGGACCTCACAAATACCTCATAACCCTGTCAGACGAACATTTGTCTCGGTGCGGGGATCGACCCCGCGGCCGTTCTTTTCACAAATTTTACCCTATCCAACTATACCACACGGTTATCAAATTTATTCTTACATCATCATTCTCTTGCCCTGCTCCCAATTTTTATTTGGGGTCGGCGCAGCATGTTTTCTCCTTCCACACATCCCTATCAGCCGTCATGTCTTCAGTCACGCCTTTCTCTTTCATATCTCTTTTCACGCACTCCATCCATGTTTTCTTTGGCCTTCCTCGGCTTGTCCATCCTTCAACTTTCATGCTCATTACTTTCTTACCAACATATGTTTCGTCCCTCCTCATAATATGCCCATACCACGACAGACGGTGTCCTTTCAGCTTATCAATCACAGGAGCTACTTTCAAACTTCCTCTAACGTATTCATTCTTCACTCTATCAGTCAGAGTTACCCCACACATCCATCGCAACATTCGCATTTCTGCTGCATGCAGTCGTCTTTCGTCCGTCTTCTTCGTTGCCCAACACTCCGATCCATACATAACGACAGGTCTTATCATGGACTTGTATATTCGGCCCTTCAATTTGAGGGGCATCCTTGGGTCGCATATTGTGGATGAGACCTGTCGCCATTTCATCCATCCTGAGTTGATTCTCTGCCCTATATCGTGATGTATACCCCCGTCACTTTGCATAAGTGACCCAAGGTAGCGGAATTCGGAACAGACTGGTATCGGCATTCCATCAAGTGTGACGGACACAGAACTTGAAAGACCGCCAAAGTCGCAAAACATATACTGAGTTTTGGTTCTGCTGACTTTAAGGCCAACATTTCCAAGTCTATGCCGCCACGCCTCCAATCTGTTCTGCACCTCGTGGCCACTTTCTGACACCAGAACAATGTCATCCGCAAATAGCATGCACCAGGGTGCCTCTTCCTGTATATCTGCAGTAATAGCATCCATAACCAACAGGAAGAGGTAGGGACTAAGAGCCGACCCTTGGTGCACCCCAACAGCGACATTGAATCTGGTTGTAATGCCAGCTGCCGTCCTGACTTGGGTATTACATTTACGATACATGGCCTGAATCAACTGCAGGTACTTCTCAGGCACGCATTTCTTCTTAAGGGCCCACCATACAACTTCACGCGGAACCCGATCGAAAGCCTTTTCGAGGTCAACGAATACCATGTGCAAGTTTTTATGCGCTCTCCTGTATTTTTCGCACAGTTGGCGAATTGCAAAAATGGCATCCGTCGTCCTACGACCAGGCATAAAACCGAACTGGTTTCGCGAAACCTCACATTCCTCTCGCAGGCGTCGCTCAATTATTCTCTCCCAAATTTTCAGAGTGTGTGACATTAACTTTATTCCCCGATAATTGTTACAGTCTTGAACATCCCCCTTGTTTTTAAAAATGGGCACCAAATAACTGTTGCACCATTCGTCGGGTACCGTGTTGTCCAGCAACAGCTTATTGAGGAACAAAGCCAGCCACTTCCACCCAACCACTTGCAAAGCCTTCCATTAAATTCCATCAAATTTATTCTTACATCTACTTAAATAAGTCTGTTGTAGATTAGCTTTTATAACTAGGGTATACCTTAAATACAAATTTCTTAGAGAATATTTCAATAACACCAAACCAAACTAACCTGAAATTACTCGGTGGTGTGGGCTAACTTAAGCCGAGGGATTAATGAGCTATTTATTGGTAGCTCGTTATCGTTAAATATAGAGTAAATATAGTATAGGTATTTGTGTGTGTATCTATATGAATACATATACAGAAAATTTTAAGTAATAAGAATCAATATAAATAATAATTATTTTAACTTGCATTTAGTTTATCCCTATGTAGTATTCTATGGGTGGCTTGTTATAAGTAAAAATTGTCGCTATATAGTTTATTTAACTTAAAGTAAATTGAAACCTAAAAAAAAATAAAGAATGTCTGATTTCTCTCAATCATTACCATTCAAATTTATGTAATACATTACTCGACTAGAGATAAAGAATCAGCAAGCTATCATATTCTAATCTAGGTTTTTAATTAAGCCGCATGTTGAGCATGTTTTTTTTTAAATTACTAAGTTAAATTATAGTTTTTCTAAGCGCCTCATGCACGCCGAAAACGTGAGAGGCACAATTCAAAAATACCTGATGGTAAGTAGATCTCTAAAGACCTAATAACTGCATTTGATAGAGACGGCCTGAGTATATATACCTCAGTCGTCGTGTAAACCATACCGCGATCTAAATTTGATGTGGCGCCATCTCTTGACAGACTCCTTCAACTTTCTAGCAACAATTTTCCTAACAAAATGTAGAGACTATGTACCTAAACTTTTTTAAATTTTGGTAATTAAAGATACTTTAGATTGCACTATTAATTGAGATGTGACGTTAAAAAAGAAAGAAAGCAGATTAAAGTTGATAATAAATAAAGTAACATTAAAAAGTAAAGTTGTCTTTGGTTATGTAGAGACAATTAAAAAAGATTTGAATTGATAACTCAATTAAATTAATCAATCAATATGACAAGCAAAATTAAACGTGGTGTAAGTTTACATTAGATAAAGCTCATTAACACGAATCGTCTTCGAATTATGAACGAAGTTTATAAAACAATGTAATCGTGTTATCAGCAAAATTAATGACTGAAAATATTATCCAACATTAATTAATTGATTAATGATTGATTTTACTTTATTAATAATTTAATTTGTATATATTTTTTAACTCATTCTTGAATTTACTCAATTCATTCGTTTTGTTGTATAATAAAACGGAAATTGGAAATAGTTACCATTATCCTCTCTACATTTCTAAAATACTATGAACTTAATTGAAATTATATAAACAATTCTTACAGTCATTCGAGAACCGTAATAATTTTTTGCGTTAAAATAAATTTTCCTCAAAACGTTTTCATCTAAAATATAAACATATTTTAATACTTCTCCATATACGTATTTTAAAGACAAAAATATTTTTGCTTCTAATCAAAAACTGCTTTATCGATTTGTTTGTTTTTTGATACGAACATAGACAAGATCTAAGGATAGAACGTAGGCTGGATTTTTTTCTTGAATTTTGGTAAATCATTGTTATTTTCCCTTGAAAAGCTAGAGAAAGGAAGCGAGAAGTACATATTATATGTGTGTTGGAGTCATCGGCTCTCCATCTCGGTGCGCGGTGACTTCAAACTTCTAGTAACATAATATTAATTATTGTTGCAGCTACCGCAAAAACATCGTCCATCTTCGAGAGCTGATGAACGACCAGCCCCAAAAGCCATTGGAACGCGCTGTCTGGTGGGCTGAGCACGTCATACGCCACAAAGGAGCCAAGCATTTGAAATCAGCCGCAGCTAACCTAACCTGGGCTCAGTATTACGAAGTAGAACTAGTTGCTATTATACTAGCTGGGCTAATTTCCATAGTACTAGCAGCTAGTGCTATAGTATACTTGCTATGGAAATACGTTTCTAGGAATTTCGTCACGTCGGTAAAATTCAAGAAAATGTGATTTAGTCGAATTATTTTTTTAGTTGAATTTTGGATTAAGATTATTTTAGACAATTGTGATACGATGAAATTTAATAATAAGTGATATGTAGGTACATTTTTTTAGCGGCTGTTAAATGGTTGCCTGTGCTGATATAACGTATTCTGCATAAATCATAGGAATAAAATAATAAAGGGATATATAGTAAGGGAATTACATTTAATGGGATATCTATTTCTATACTGAAATGAAATGAAAACTATTGAATCTTTGAATTATGTAAAATGACATAGATTTAATCCTTTCACAACTTAATTTGTATTTTTTATATCCCGGTATTATCCTAATGTATAAGCAGAGGTGACAGAAAAATTAAATTACAATACCGATATTTCTTATGATTGTGATAAAAAAATCTCACGTTTAGAAAGAATTTATTTGTAATTTTAAGATGTACTTACCAGCAATTACAATAGTGTTATTGCAATTTTGTTAAAATAAAAGACGTATTTACAAAGCTACTGTTAAAAATAAAAACATTTTTGTAAACTATGCTCTGTTTTTTTTTTCATAATTTTATATCTAACATCCTGTATTTATATGAGCCCATAATTATTATATTTATGTCCCTTTGCATATGACAGACAGAGTTACTTTCGCATTTATTCGCTGTGTGCGCGATGACAGCGCCCCTAGTGGCCACAACTATTCAGGACTGAGATCTGTCAAATCATGTCAACTACATCTAGTTGATAACGATTTTCGACTAGTTTTTCAACAAAATTAAAAGAATATCGTAAAAAGTGAGTGTGTATATTATACCTAGTGATTTCCTTCCTAGTCAAAAATATGAACATTATAATACGTACGGGATTTGCATCGATTAAACATGAACTAAATTTCCAACCTCAAACTGTGAAGGGGAAGAAATTGGTATTAGCACAGCATGTGAGAGAAGTGGAAGAGCTTAGAACGAACGGAGAAAGCTTCTTAATAAGAGCTCTGATCATAAGACAAACGTCTGTGACACAAACTCCCTACAAAACATCATTAAATGTGAGTACATACCTACCTACATATCAAGTTATAGAAATAGTATATCTGAGTTAGCTTCATGTCAGCTTACTTATATTAATTATTTTATTGTTTATTTTAATTCCAGATAGATGATGAACGTGTCGTTACAAATGTTAAGTGCGACTGTGTTTATAACCAAAGTGGCAAGTGCAAACATGTTGCTGCTTTGAAACATTATATTTGTTGTAATGTCCATTTTGATGTTGGAAACGAATAAAACTTGCACGAACTGTTTTTCCCATTGTTTTTACAATTTACGACACATCATGTACTGTGACCCATATCGCAATTTTTTACGTTTTTACTTAAAAATACAAAGGAATTCATGAAAATAAAGCAATTTGACACATGACAGCCCAGAATTAATTCACATTTCTGCCACATCGTGCGCTACGATCGATTTGCCGTTCCCCACCACCCACTTCGCACATAGCGAATAATATTAGTATGGATTGTCATCGACTCTATCGGCCCATGAATTTTTTTGTCTTCCAATTTTCAACATGTCAACTCCCTTTTTGTTTCGCCCTTGAATATAAAAACAAAATAAGCACTTACATTTAACATTTTGTAATTTTATAAGACTTAAGAAATCTTCTATTCATTTTTCCATATTCTGATCTTTATTGCTTTTAGTTTTCGACAGGCGCTAGAAATTTCATTGCAAAAAGCAGAAAAAAACCCTACATACCTTTTAAATAATTGACCATAACCAGCTAAAACTATGGTCTCTTAACCTTAATTATAGCTACGAACTTATTATTGATATACTTATACAAGCTGTATAGAATGTATACAAATATTATTATGGTGGTTAACAAAGTTGTTAATACTGTTACTACTAAATCTAGCTCGTAGTACTGCCACCAGGACATGTTGGCAGCCGGCGACTTGAGGTGGTCGGCGCCTCCATGCCGCATCACGTGCTCCGCCCACCAGACGGCGCGCTCCAACGGCTTCTGGGGCTGGTCGTTCATCACGGCACGGAGTCGCTCGATGTTCTCACGATAGCTGAAATTTCCATAAAATTTTATTCATTGCGGAATCCGAAAGATCCTAAAGAGACTTTGTTGCAAACAATACGTGACAAGTATTGGCATCCCACAAATATTTTATGACCGTATGGTGGTTTGAAGATATTGCAATGTCTGAGATGAAACAAAGTCCTTCGGTTTACAAAAGCGAGTTGTACCTACTTATTTAAAATTTACTAGCAGATGCAAAAAAAATCCCGGAATGATTTATTTTGGTTAATTAGATCATCTCACCATCGGCCAATATCCTACTGCTGGAACGAGCCTCCTCTACAAGTAAAAGTTTTAGGGCCTAAGTCCACCATGCTGGCCTATTGCGATTTGGCAGACAATTAGGTTATAATAATTAGTTTACGACTTTTTTTATTTTTGATAAATAGGTATTCAATTAAAACATAAGAAATATATAACTTTGACGTTTGATCTAGAAGCGCCGGGTTTGATTTCCGGGTCAGGCAAAGTCTAGAGATAAGGTCTAGAGTGGGCCTGAAACACGAAAATAGTCCACCCTCCAATAGCGAAATGTAGGTGCAGACATGCATCTTTGCCACTTCGGAGATTACAGGCGTGAGTGCCTAATATGAGCGTGTAGCTAAAAATCACCATCATCACCAGCCTAAAAACGTCCATTGATGGACATATTATGCCTCCTCTAAACACTTCCAAAGTTTTCGTCGTCGTCGTTAAAAAAAATTACCATTATTCTCACCTCCCATTCCCAATAACAGTATCGATTGCATTCTTAAAACTCTCCTCGGTAATAGTTTGAAAATCCAATTTAGCGCCAATTCCATGTTGGACGTATTTGTCCACATTCAGCCATTGATCGCCAAATATTGGAATACCAACTAGTGGTACTCCCGCAGCAATAGCTTCATCTGTCGACTGCAGCCCTCCTTGTGTTATAAACAGTTTGATTTTTGGATGTCCTGTAATATAAAAAAAGTCTACAGATGTCTCTAGGCTTAATCACGAGGTCGTGAATTTCAACGGTCGCGGATACGAAACGCTTCCGAATTTTTAAAGTCATGTGTTTATTCAAATTGAATCATCACTTGTGTAGTCCGTCGTCAAATACTAGGCCAGAGTGGTGAACTATGGCCTAAGCCCCCTCAATGGTTGAGAAAGCCCGTGCCTAGCAGTGCCTACGTATTCAGGCTGAAGATGATAGAGATCTTAGGTATATTTATATAATTTTTTCTTCATTATTTTACTGCTGAATAACTACCTTACCTAAATTACCTATGCCATGACGGCCGAATGCGGTAAGACAGACTATACATATATTCCTCTCAATGTTTTCTTTCACTGTTAAAAGGCCTGATAATTCATAATAATAAATATTTATCATATTTTAGTCTCAGCCGGGACGCGCGCCTAATCCTCGAGGCCATCACGGGTAATAACAAACACAAAATTCTTTTTTAATCCCAGGCTGCAATATTGTTGGTAAGTGTCATTAAACAGTTATAATGCAACACAAATTCAGAGTACAAAGAAACAAAATTATCTTATTTAACAAAGCTGACAATCTGAGATAACTATGCAGTACTTCTTAAAATTAAATAAGCAAATGATAATGAGTGAAGTAAACTAAAATCGTGTTACTTAGACTTCGAATTGGAAGAACTTAATAATATACATAAGTAAATAATAAATGAATCTTAAAGTCGTCTGTCACGAAGGTGCCCGTAGTTGTGACCGTACTCTAAAATATTTGTCTTGTGTCGCGGGCATCAGAAGCCACGAGTGACTTTTCGGTCTTACACACTCCCAGTACGCGCAGTATTTTTTATCCTTCCACACAGCCCTATCAGCCGTCGTGTCTTCATTCACCCCTGTCTCTTTCATATCTTCAGTGCACTTCATCTATCTTTTTTTGGGAAATTGAAAAGTATCACGTCGTTTTTGATACCCATGATACAAGGCTTAAATATAAGGTAAAAGCAATAATGGTGTATCAAAACATAAATTAAGAAGTTCCATCAATAAATACTTACTCAGTAAATCAGACTGAGGCAACCACTTCTCTATTCTAACATTAGTTGGTTTATTCGGCAGGTCTGGTTTGTCGTACTTCCATAAGACGTCATAAGGTAGCTTAGAGAAAACATGTGCCAGGATCTGAATCCTCTCAGGAGGTAAGAGAGAAGGCACAACGTTTGAGCCCAAGCTGAAGTAAATAACGCCGTGCTTCGACGAATCTAAATAAGATTGAAGATGCTAAAACAAATATACATTGATACAGATTAGTTGTTTTCAAAGTACTATTACTAACGCAGTATTTTTAATGAAGTAAAGATCATTATTGGTAAACAAATTCATCTAAAATCAAATTTATTTCTCGAGCACATTCACTACTTTACGCCGCGGAACCATGAGACAATATTTTAATTCTTAAATTTGAATTTATTTAGAGCTGCATTACTGTTCCATAAAGTAGATTAAAATTTTAATTTACCTCGGGCAGTTTTTTCTCAGGGTTCTGATGAATGCCTCCCATGTAAACCACATTCGGAGGCACTGGACGGTTGTCTTCCCAAACAGGATGCACATTTAGAAAATACATCTGCACTTTTTCACGCAATTCAGTCAATGTTGGTGTATCATCACCAAAATGTTTCCTTAACATAGCATTCTCCACTTCCTCGTGCTTATTATAAACGTACAAAAAGTACATATAATTGTAAAAAGCGTTAAATTTATGCCGCATTGTCATTTTACTAGGATCCTCTTCACGAACAAAAGGATACATAATCGGATTACTCGGGGAACCGACTGTTTCATAAACATTTCCCATCGCGCCGAAAGAACTGACTTGAATCACTGGAGCATTGAATAAATGACCGAAGACCAATGCTGGTCGAACACACAATTCAGCAAGAATTAGATCAAATGTTTCATTTTTGCTTGTGATCAAACTTTTAACTTCAGGTGCGGCGAGTTCCACTTCCAACACACTTGAGAACATGTCTAAGGCGTTGTTCAAATGTAAAAACACATCGTCTTTTTTTCCAGTGGCGAATGCTGATACCTTGCTCCTCCAGAATTCATACCCTATGTCGTGTACATCGATTTCTCTCAAATTCTTCGGAGCCTTATCTTTAGGGAACATGGGATCTGTTGTGATGACAGTGACTTCATGACCTCGCCTAACTAGCTCTAGCGTCAAAGGTCTAAATGGAAGTTGGTGACTGATGGAAGCTGAAGGATACACCGCCACAATCCTGGCAGAATTTGTCAAATATAAATTACAACCAATAATAAAAAAATAAAACAGAAGCATATTTCACGACGTAACTAACTGAAGTGACGCTGACTGGAGCTATGTCAACTTTTGTCGTATAATTGTAAGATAACATGATAACGAAACTCATCTTAGCTAATCATACTACTGTTTGCAAAATTGTTATCTTTTTGAACGTAAAAAAATGGCGAAGTGCAAGTAGAACTCTATTTTTAGTAGAGTGCCGTAAGACATAAAAATGGTCAAACCTCGGAACCCAGGGCCAGTCAATGAATCTGTATATCAAGTATGAGACTGCATTATTAAAACCTCAAATAAAAAAGTTAAAAAAAAAAAAATGACCGATCTCGATTTACAACAATTTTTAACAACAATTCACTGAAAAATGAGAGACGGAAGAGAGAAAATTTTTTTATAGTGAAAAATTTAGTTTTATTTGTAATAAATTATATGTGCAGAGTAACTTCAATGTTAATTTATTAGATTATCGTAAAAAATAAGTTACAAAAAAAAAATTATCATTAACTATTCACATTGTTACATCGTGTACATTTCACAGCTTTCACTATTGCATTCTAAGCAAGCTGCAGTGCAGTTTAATCCACTTTTCCTGCACCCACAAGATGCTCCACATCCTGTTTTGCATGAGCAAAAAATAATTTTTAATAAAGATTCTGGAGCTGGTCGTTGCGTCATTGTTTGCGGTGTCAATATTCCGCATTCCAAGCCATGTTTGAACTTGCAAAAATACTCTTTTAAGTTTTAGTACAAACGCCCAATTAATTCAATATTTCGTCAATGCGAATATTGTTGCTCGAAAATTCCTTAATCACACGCAATAGCAACAAAGGGCAATATTGGCGTTGGTGACTTGAATTTCCTCAAGTTGCCCCAAAACAACAAATCTATACAACAAAATGTGAAAAAAGCTCTGAAAAAAGAATGTTTCTCATTTCTTAAATTATGAGCTTTGCAGAGCAAAAACGTGATCCCTTATTTTTTCAAAAATTCGATCGAGTGAAACAAAAAAATGGCTGGATGGATTAATTTGGCACTTTGTAGGATTTTTGTGGACATATTGAACTGTAAAACGCACACTTAACATTATTGGTTTTCACAATATTTTCGATCCAGCGCTCGATTTTCCAAAACACCATCTAAAGCTCATTTTTTGATGCATTTTCAAATTCATGTAACAAGAAGAATTCTTGTTTTTTCGAAAAAGTAATAGCTGGTGGTTAAAGGATATTTATTCAAATTCTTGAAACGCACCTTAAACTTAGTGTACAATTATTTGTTGCTGAGATATCGATAATTAAAGACAAAAGGATCCTTTTCCATTTGTAGACTGATATCTCGGCGAGAACTAAACATATCGAGGTGTTAAAAGATAGAAATTAAAGCTAAATAAACAAAGTATCCGATCTTTATAAGGGTTAAGCAAGAACATTTTTCTCCACGCCCGTATGTAAAAAAAGAAGCATTAAAAATTTTGAAATCGTTTTGTTGCTGCTTTTCCTAAGATCACTCAAAAACCACTGATGCTACAATTTTTTAATGTGTTAATCCAAAAACTAGAGACTTGGAGCTACAATTTTCTTTTTTTAAATTTCCTGTACGACCATTTTTCTCGAAGTTACGGCCCAAAAATTTGGATTTATTTTTTGATCCTTTAATTTTTTCCAGTAGTGTATTTATTTATATTCATCGGTATACCTGCAGTCCCTAAAGATCCAAGATCAAGTTTTCAAGTTTGTAATAGTTGTTATTTTTAAAATATGACTTTTCACTAATATAAATCAATTAAAACTCCAAAAAATTAATAAATGTTTATAATAATAAAAAAAAAATTGAGAGCGCGAAAAATTTTTTTTTTAACATTTTTCTATATACTATTAAAAACATATTTTCAAGGTTTATATTAAGATTCATTGACTGGCCCTGGATTCCGAGGTATAAACCTTACGGCGCTCCACTATTTACTTTTATTCTTTATTCTATTTTTATAAAAACGACAAAAAAATCTTGTCTATTGTATGAAATTTAATATAATATACTTATGCTATATTTTACTATAGCATTAAATACGTCACCTGTCTATCCATTGCAGTTTATGAGATACAGCCTGATATAGATTGGCAGATGCACAGACGAACAGATGTACAACAAAGTCTTAGTTATAGGATAGAAAAATAAATGAGTAGTTGGACTTTTGTTGATTATTTTCACACGGTGTTGGATGTAATGAATAATTAAAACGTTAGCTTTGTGTGAAAATTTTAAGTCAAATTAGTAGGCTAGTAGCGTAATTCAGCTCAAACGACCTAAAACGGCCAAAAGCCAAAATGAAAGAGCTCGTTTAGAAGAGTATCATTTACTTATTTTCTTTTTTTTCTTGATGAATTCACAACTTTTACATTTTACACTTTTTACATTGGTGTTGCTCACACACATGGTGCTTGGTTGAAAACTTCTTATGCATCCCCCTTATATGTAGTTCGTAGCTGGCATATTCTGATTGTCCATGACGAACAATTTTCTAGTGTAAAAATCCTTTAAGAGAAGCTTGTGAAAATGGACAATAACTCCTTTGAAATGGCAATGAGTTATCGAGCAAAACGGCGCATATTTGACCTAAACTAGATCATTCTGACTATGGTAATTAAAGCTTTAAAATTCATGCAAAAATAATGGATTGCCTTTTATTACACCTACAATGTAAAACTTTTGCACTCTAATAATACGTATGATTTGCAATAATGTAGTGGCAAATTATGAAGATATGTTTATTAAAAATAATTAAAAATAAAACCAAACAATGTCACTGAACTTACAATTTTATCTTTGTTTAATAAACTATCACTGACTGCCTCCTTCTTTCCACAACACATGATCCCCGATGATTCCACATGATAAAATATTATTAAGATTTTTTCCATGAACAAATTCTAGAGTAACAGAGTAGAATCTTAGACCGGCATTTTTCTAGAACGATACTAATGAAGCCCTTAAACAATATTTTTTATGCTTAATGTAATATATAGATTTTGTTAACATTGTATGTAGGTATTATTACTTTTTATGGAATATTACAGTAATAATCTGTTCGAGAAAATAAGTTTAACAAAAAATACGTGGACATTGACCTATCTCAAAATCACAAGGGCCTTTTAATCGCTAAGTTAAAACGACAAGCAATGCTTAATCAATTTTCCAAATCATTGAACTACAACAAATTTAGAAGATCATAATCTTACAGTAATTAACGTTGGGTATAGCTTAATATCTTGACACGTTATTGTGACATCAAGTGATTAAGCTCGAAATCTTGGGTACCCTTTAAATTTCCTTTGACCTTTCAAATGGCTGAAGATTGCGATCATTGTCAAGAAGTCAATGTCGTTTAGACAGCACCGACCTTTGCATACATATGCTTTTGTACAATTATGTAAAATT
The DNA here is from genome assembly GCA_030295005.1 of Cephonodes hylas. Taxonomy (NCBI): domain Eukaryota; kingdom Metazoa; phylum Arthropoda; class Insecta; order Lepidoptera; family Sphingidae; genus Cephonodes; species Cephonodes hylas. The sequence continues at coordinate 4,196,990 of AP025385.1, forward strand.
TCTTAGGAATTCTTTCAGTACGTGGTCCGCAGCCCACGGTATGCGGGTTCGAACCCCAGGCACACACCTCTGACTTTTCAAGTTATGTGTGTATACAAAAAATTTAACTTGCTTTTACGGTAAAAGAAAACATCATGATGAAACCTGCACACCTAAAAGTTCCTAGGGATTTCTTAGGTATGTAATCCACCAACTCGCACTAAGCCAGCATGGTGGACTATGGCCTAAACTCTCTCAATAGTTGAGAAGGCCCATGTCTAGCACTAGAATGTATTTGAGCTGATGATGATAATGACGATGATTCATATTTTACTGAACGTTAAATACGAGCTAGTGCTTCTTAGAAACTGGCTTTTAATATCCATATTAATGAGCCTGATTGATATCCCTATTGGGAAATGAATGAAATTTTAATTACGGAAAGTTATCAATGAATGTTTTGATGATAACTATGAATGTTGTATTATAATTATAATATTCATATATTTCAACATATTTATCAGGATGGCCTTGTGAAGGTAGCTTAGTAATTGAAATGCCGGTAAGTGATTGCTCAAAAATTATGAGATTATGCCGTGATATTGCTTTTAGGATTTAATTCATTAAATGATAATTAATGCGTTTGTCTTCTTCTTCTTCTTCATCAACCCATATACGCCCACTGCTAAGCACGGGTCTCCTCTACCATTGAGAGGGTTTAGGCCATAGTCCACGCTGGCCTAGTGCGGGTTGGCGGACTACACACCTAAGAAATTCCTAAGAACTTTTAGGTGTGCAGGTTTTATCACGATGTTTTCCTTCACCGTTAAAGCAAGTGATAATTCAAATCGAATACACACATAACTTTCGAGAAGTCAGAGGTGTGTGCCTGGGGTTTGAACCCGCGACCGCCGAGATTCTCGACCGCGCGCCTAAACCTCGAGGCCATCACTGCTAAGTAATTTGATGTGATGCGTTTGTCGCTAAGAGTAATTTTAAAAAAATTAAGCAAGATAATGGAGACATACACTCTATCAAGATGCCAGTATATGAATGAATATGAAACATGAATGTTTCTATCTCTGTCCATTAATAATTCTACCTATGCATAAAATAAGGTTACTTATGTCTATAACACCAAAGTACTTTTTATGTCTACAATAGAGTTAAACTTGTTTATATTTTGCACTTGTGAAGTAATAATAATAATAAATTGTGTTGTTGTTTGTAAAACAAAAAAAAGTTACTGATATTTTTGTGTCCAATTAAATTTAAATCGATGAGAAAGAGAAGCTGTGCAAAAGCACATATAACTTTATTCTGCGCATAGGTCGAATTGTGTACTGGATATTATGGATGGATATTATCGTATCTAAATCCATTAAATTACTATGTCCATTGAGTCAACTTATCTTCATTTCGTCTGAACCGTGACCAAGGCCCGTGATTAGAGGTATCGATCCCGGGATCCCGAAGCCCGGGATCCCGGGATCCCGGTCATATTTCAGTCCCGAAATTTTCGGGATTAAATTTAATAAATCCCGGGATTTTCGGGATTGACATATTTATAATAAAAATCAATAAAAATGTGCTTTCTATGATCATTAAACAAGAAATTACTCTTTCTGAGGCTAGTTTTACACGAGGCAATAATTTGGAGAAGACCTATAAAAATTTATAGACGATTCCTCCAACTTCCATCGAGTCTGAACGCGCTTTTTCTGCTTCTACATATGCCACAAATTAAGAAGTATGCTTTCGGATGAGACGTTGGATGCGTTGTTATTTCTAAGATTTTATTTTCGTGGGTTAAATAAGTAATATATAGTTCCTATATTTATATTTTATTTAAAATACATTGATCTCTGTTGCATGGTCTTTTTTATAGTACAATGGCGTTTCTTTGTTTAGATAAAAGGGCTTAGTTTGTTTATTTTATCAGAAGAAATTATAATTTTGTTTTATTTTTTAATATTTAAGTAAAGATTTAAAATAAAAGATTTATTTTAAAATGCTTTACTTTCTTTTTGTTACCACTTTTTATTACTAATACAATCCCGGGACTACCCCGGGATCCCGGGATTAACTGTTGATAATCCCGAAATCCCGGGATTACAAAAATCGACCGGGATCGAATCCCCTACCCGTGATACATGACGTGACACATTTATAACACATAAAATCTTTGTAATAAATATAATATAATTAACGTCAATGTTACTTGATAAAGTAATAATCGAAAGATAAACGTCGATATGTTTCAAGCAATCTGGCATGACTTGCGATAATACGAAACAGATGCATCGTTATTAAGCAAACTTTTTCGTAATCGGGTTGACATGGTACGATGCTCTTAGTTTTAGATGGAAAAAAAATCAAAATATTTTGAGGCAGCTGTGATTTAATTTAACATATCACTTTTTTATAACTGCATGGTCTTATAGACAAGGCATATGAAGATACTCTTTACTTTGCTTGTAAATGATCTCTGACTAACTAGTAAAGTTAATATGAAAGAAAATTGCAATTCTTCTGAACACGACAATAAAACATTATATGAATTTATGTTAATAAAATTTATTTTAAATCTTATTGTACATTTTTTCTATTCACGACTTGTAACAGTGAACGATTAAAAAAAAGACAAAATTAATTATAAATAATTTAATAATATCAGTCTGTTTTCATTATGATTTTTTTACCTTAGTAGTTTTCACGAAATTACTTTTTATAATTTTTATAAGAATGCATGTAGCATACACAATTATCAGCACTGCTGATAACAGTCCAGCTAAAACAATTGCAACTAGATCTATCTCGTAGTACTGTCTCCAGGACATGTTGGCAGCCGGCGCCTTGAGGTGGTCGGCGCCTCCATGCCGCATCACGTGCTCCGCCCACCAGACGGCGCGCTCCAACGGCTTCTGGGGCTGGTCGGTCATCACCTCTCGAAGTTTCTTGATGTTGTCACGGTAGCTATGGAAAAAAAGATCTTTCAGAGCTATTCGAAACAATAATTTTCATGTTACTCGAGTTTAAATAATTCTTTCGTTCCTGATCATAATAATGTAACTTGTGATGACCTCAAGTTATTGGTATACGATTAAGGTTTCTGGCGGTCGCGGGCTTAAACCCCAGACACACCCATGACTTTTCAACCTTACTTTACCTGCACACCTTAAAGTACTTAGGAATTTATTAGGTGTAGAGGTTTCGCCCAACACAAAGACTTATATGATATTATGATCATCATCATCATCATCATCAACAGCCTTTCACGTCCACTGTTGGACATAGGCCTCTCTCATGGCACGCTACTGGGCTCGATCTGCGGCCCTCTTCATCCAACCGCTGCCAGCCACCTTGCGAATATCGTCACCCCACCTAGCCTTAGGACGATATATTATGATATTATGATGATGATCATAAAATATTAAAATCATTGAGTATACGATTGCAGAAAAGAAGAGAATTTATGATTTTTTTTGTTATTCTAACCTCTTATCTTCTATCAGGGTGTCGATGGCATTTTTAAATATCTCCTCTGTCACTGTTTCAAAATCCAGTTTCATACCAATTTTGTGCTGGACGTAACGCTCAGCATTGAAGGCCTGATCTCCCAACATAGGAAAGGCTATCATTGGAACTCCAGCAGTCATCGCTTCATCAGTCGATTGTAATCCTCCTTGCATTATGAATAATTTGATTTTTGGATGTCCTGAAAACGTGTAGACAGGTTAGGATTGCTCAATTATTTAAACATAGATGTACAAGTGATTTCAGTAAGCATTTTGAGGAATAAATAAATTAATAACAACCTTCTAAATACATAATTAATGAAGTGACATTAATACTAACGAGTTTTAATACCATCGGTTCAGTGCTTGTAACACAGAATACAAAAATAGAAGCAATAAAAAAATATTGATGGAAATTGTTAAAGAATCTATATTGGTGATGTTTAAGTCAATCGATTATTTATTTTTTTAATACATTTCCTTTTTGGTGGCTATGAAAATTAATACAACAAATACATAAATTACATTAATTCATCATCAGGCTATATGCATCATACTGTTAGGCGCGAGGTCTCTTCTACAGCTGAAAGGCCACCACGACCCTGGCCTAGTACGAGTATTTAACTAAAACAAAAATATATTGCTTACTAAGCAAGTCAGCTTGTGGCAACCACTTTTGTAACCTCACATTAGACGGTTTTCCAGGCAAGTCTTCTTTGTCGTACTTCCAAAGGATATCGTATGGTAGTTTGGAGAACACATTTATCAATATCTGCATTCTGTGCGGAGGCAAGGTAGAAGGTATCACGTTTGTGCCCAAACTGAAGTATATCACACCGTGTTTCGATGAATCAAGGTATGATTTGAGATCCTGGAAAAAAGTAAATTAATGAGTACCATAAATAAAAATATATGATTCTTTTGCCATGATCGCAGCAAGACGTTTTATCTATGGGATGTACTATTATGAAAAAATACTTCCATAAATAAAATTACTATCACCACAACAAGATATTTTGTCTGAATTTTTAACATCATCCATAATGTTTTATTGATATATAGATTCAAAACGATACAATTTATTACATACCTACAATTAATTCTAATTTACCTTGGGCAATTCCTTCTCCGGACTTTGATGTATACCACCTGTATAAATAACATTTGGTGGTACCGGCCGATTGTTATCCCAAATGGGATGTACATTCAAAAACACCATTTGCACATTATTAACTAGCTCCGACAACAGGGGTGTCTCCTGTCCAAATATATTCTTAAGGAGCGCATTTTCCTGTTTCTCATACGCGTAGTAAATATCACTGTAATAGTAATGGTTGTACACTTCAGTTATCTTCTCCTTTATTGTCAAATCATTTAGTTTCTGCCGATTGGACAAAGGGTACAGTAATGGATGAACAGGAGCTCCAAACAATTCATACGTTCCAACCACACCCCCAAAAGAGCTTACGAAGATCACTGGGGCTTTGAAAAAATGAGAGAATACCAATGCTGGTCGAAAAAAGAGCTCCACTAGCAGCAGATCAAACGTCTCATTTCTTTTGTTGATCAAATCTTGTATTTCTGGAGATCGTAACTGCACTTCAATAATATTTAGCAGCATAACCATTCCGGTTTTCATTTGCTGGTCCAAGTCATCTCTGCTGCCCGTTGAGAAAGTCGTCAAGGTTTTCATCCATATATCATAAGAAATGTCGTGAACGTCGATCTCTCGTAAATTCTTCGGACCTTGCCCTTTGGGGAATGCGGGATCTGTTGTGATGACTGTGACGTCATGACCGCGCCTCGCTAACTCTTGTGTCAGCGGCCTGAAGGCAACCTGATGACTGATGGACGGCATCGGAAACACGCCCAATATTCTCGCAGCATCGTTTGTTTTTATTAATTCAAAAATATACAACGCTATGAAGTAACGTAACCGCATTTTGTAATTTTTCAGCCGTACGCCGGAAGATATTAAATGTAACTGGCATGATTCTTACAAATTATATACACTATATCCAATATTATTGTTTATCTGTAGATAATTTTTAGTTAATTGCTAGCGCCAAATTTCCAGCACACAATCTTTAAATTATGAGTGGTATGTCTGTCAATACGTGTTCATGGTTAATTAATTCAATAGGATTTATTTCGGAACTCTTTAAAAAGATAAATTTTAGCGGTAATGAATATAATGTTTGACGTTTGAATTCACGAATCTCACGTTCACGAATTTTGCATAGAGATAATAAATAGAGAGATTTGGAAGAAAAAGAAGGAGGCTTTTGCCCAGCATTGGGATTTATAGTATAGGTTAATAAAAAGAAAACAAAAGTCCATGCTCGTAGTGACAGTAGAAGAAGACTAGAATAAAAGGAGCTCAGAATGCTTGGCTTGTGACAGAATCAAAAGCGGATAATAACAAAAGCGACATGTTAAGTACTAATAAAAAAATATCGCAGTTTAGTGAATCTTCATTTATTGTTTACATAATTACGTACGACGCTAGATACAATTATCTTTCGTCAAGAAGTCGCATAAAATTAAGAATTTAAAATCGCAAATTATGGTGTAGATAAAGTGTTGTTATATTGCGAAAGGAATTCGTTTTTTTTAGTAGCCTTTGTATTATGTTGTTGTACTGTATGAAACACTTCCTAATTCATTTGGATGCAAATGAGAAGGTAAAAATATTCTTCGTTGCTCTCATATTAATTCTCGCTTTTCCAAACGCTGAATCTATTTTTGATATTCAATTTATCTGATAATCGTGGGTAGAATTACAATGAATTGCTAATTTGTTGTGTACTTTCATATAAATCTTTGTACTTAGATGATATCATACTTGATGACTAAAATAAATTTTGTTTCAGATATACCGTTTCATAGCCTAAAATGACAATCTTGATACACAAAAATAAATTAAATGTTTAGGTAAAATTATTTTTATATTAAAAACATAAAAATACATTTCTGAATATAAATTAATACACTGCGATTACGAGTCCTAAGAACCAGCACAAGTTGGCAAGGAAGCATTTTATGATTCCTTTTCTATGCGTGAACAGATAATGAATCATCGTCACCATCATCTTCATCATTATCATCATCAGCCCAAAGAGGTTCACTGCTATATATAAGCCACCCCCAAAGACTTCCAAAGTGTTCTGTCGAGAGCGGCTTGCAGCTTCCCGCTATTTTCGCAAAGTCTTTTGTCCACCATTTCGGTGGACCTCCAACGCAAATATTAATGATCTTATAGATTTCAGGCCCACAGATAATTGTTACAAATTCAATGTGTCAATAATCTATATATATAAAAGAAAGTCGTGTTAGTTACACCACTTATAACTCAAGAACGGCAGAACAGATTTGGCTGAAAATTGGTAGGGAGGTAGCTTAGAGCCAGGAGACGGACATAGGATACTTTTTATCCCGTTCGATAGCGTTCCCGTGGGACTTTTCATTGTTTTCTTTATCCATACAAAACTTTCGTTTTAATAATTAAGTCAATTTAAACTTTAATACAATACAATAAAGTTTAAATCGTAGTGGAGGAGTTCTATGTTATAAAAATGAATTGCTCGATGTGTTCCTAAGCGCAAATCTCGAGAACAGCTGAACCGATTTCGCTAATTCTTTTTTTATAATATTCCTTGAAGTACGAGGATTGTTCTTACGGAGAGATACATTTTAATAATTGCCTGAAAAGGTCTAAAAATAATACTTTTCTATATTCCCATACAAAAGGTTCGTAATGATACTTAAGTCATTTTGAACTTTAACACCATACAAAATTTCCTGTCATTTAATGGTCATCCCGTCGATGCAGTTAGAGGCCCCCTCAAATAAAAGAACTTATTAAAATAAGCATTTTGAATCGACAATATGTATCTATAACATTCGAATTATTGCGTATTTTAGATGTTAAAAATGCAGAATTCTCATGACAATGGATTGACATTTTTTGGCTGTCAAATATTAAGGCGTTCAGAAATTTATTTTGTGTAACAAATCTCCTTGGTAGTGCCTAATATTTTATTTTTTATTATGCTTGAATATCTAAAATATTCTAAATCTCCATCAAGAAATATTAATAAATGGTCAGGGGATGCCTTTTCCATTGATCTAGCCAGTCATGGAACAGGGCTATGAGTTCGCGACCTCGGCCCCCCGAGCTGTTGGAGTCTCCCACTATTTCCTTATCCGGGACTGTGGCATCCTTACCATCAGGCCAAAAATCGTTACCTGCAATATCCTGTACCCAAACACACGCTATCTCTACCCCTTTACCAAAAGAACGAAAGCCCCAAGGAGAGTTGGTGTCAGACAGGCGGGCGGCCGTAAAACATTTGCCAAAACATTTATACAGTATGTATAATAAGAAAGGTGACAGGGCCTAGGCCGTCCCCCGTAGCCGACGCGCAGGGGCAGCACCCGGTTCCTATGAGAAATGGGCAAGGTTTGTTACACCAGCCCGGGCGCGGGCAACGTAAGACACTAGCCCGGGAAATGAGATTGAGGTATGCAAGTTGGAATGTAGGTACGACAAATGGTAGGTCAAGGGAAAAAAAAAATGGTCAACGACGAAGACTTACGAAAGACAACTGCATGCAGCAAAGTGGTATAACACGGAGTGACAGAGTCAGAAATGAATACTTTAGGGTAAGTCTGAAAGTAGCTCCTGTGATAGAAAAGATGAAAGGAAACCGTCTGTCATGGTATGGGCACATTAAGAGAAGGAATTAATCATATGTAGGAAAAAAAAGTGATGAACATGAAAGTGGATGGATGGGCGAGCCGAGGAAGGCCAAAAAAGAGATGGATGGAGTGCGTGGCTGAAGATATGAAAAAGAAAGGGGTGAATGAAAACATGACGGCTGACAGAGATGTGTGGAAAAAGAAGAGATACTGCGCCGACCCCAAGTAATTAATTGGGACCAGGGCAAGGGGATGATGATATACCTAAGTAATTAAAAATTAAATTCTGTTAATAAGTAACAAGACATTCATTGACTGGTAGGGCGATACGAAGTTTGCCGGGACAGCTAGTTTTTAATAAATATCTACCTTTTTTGTAAAACAGTCGTCAAACCGCGGACAATAACGAATGACGCCCACGGTGTATTAGTAACTTCAGAATGGCCAGTTACATTATTTTGTTTAAAATTAAACAAAACTTTTTTCAAAAAAACCTTTTTTGTCTTTGACAGTTTAAAAAACTAAAATTTATCGTCAAAATTGTGTAAATATTTTGTAATATGTTACGTGTCGCCACTCACGGGACACCCCAAAAGTTCCCACGAATCCGCACAATCAGCGGATTCCATACAGTTGCATCACGCCGATGACCCACCAGCGCCGTCGGACCACCATCACCGGGCTTTCCTTCCACAATCGCCGTAGAGGGAAGTCGCAACAACCAAATTTATAAGTGCAAATCCTAACTAATTGTAATTTATATTAATATATATATATATATTAAATAAATCTGTGTTTTAAAAACCTCCTACCGAAGGCAACTAACGTAACTGGCGCAGTCGGTAGGATAGTCGAGTCAGTGCGTATACCTAAAATCGGATCCGCGCTGATAGTCGTTTCGTCGACGCGTCGACTATCTAAAATCGAACGAGGAGCCAACGGAGGAGCGGACCATCGAGGATCCAAGACGCAGATTAAGGACCCAGGGTGAGACTTCCAGACATCGACGTCCACCACGAGACCATGTATTTTGATAAATACACACTGTGAGTTGCACAATTTTATATTTTTGGTTGTCATTCCTAGATATAATTCCTTAGTCTATAAATACCTAGATTTTATGTTCCACCCACGATCGAGTAGGGAAACTATAGTTAATAAGAGAAACGCTCTTCGCATCGAGCAAAGAGACGCGTTTCGCAATCTAAGTAATATAGTAGAACATTGCAACGAAATGGAAAATCAATCAAATCAAGGCGATCAGATTATCGACCAGATTTATAAGGCATTACGCTTTGTGCCAGAATTCAATAGCGATAGCAATATACTTATTAGATTTATACAAATATGTGACGAATTAGTTTTAAAATATGTTAACCTTTCACCTGGCAATGAACTCCAAAATTACTCACTGCTCAACGGCATACTTAACAAAATTGTAGGACCAGCCGCGCGAACTTTAGCTACTAATGGAAACCCTAGTAATTGGCAAAGCATTAAGAGCACCTTAGTTAACACCTTTTCGGATCACAGGGATGAATCATCATTATATACTGACCTTTCCATGTTAAAGCAAGATAATGATACCCCAAGTGTTTTCTTTGAACGTGTCCAAAACTTACTTAGCATAATTTCAACGTATATCCAGCTGCACGAGACTTTAGATACCACAATAGAAGCCAAAAGGCAACTTTATAAAAAATTAGCATTACAAACTTACTTGAAAGGACTACGGGAGCCTCTAGGTTCACGCATTCGATGCATGCGACCTAACACCATAGAGCTTGCCCTAGAGTACGCTCAAGAAGAACTTAATATTTTGTACATGCAAAATAAGCAGGTGAGTACATACAGTAACAACACGACTAGAAAACTGAACATACCTTTCAACTCATACTCACAACCCCTAAACTCACCACCCTTACATTTTAACCCTAGACAAACACAACATTTTCAACCCCAATTTCAAGGCCATACTATACAACAGCAATTTAGGCAACCTATGCAAGGACCATCTAGAACACAACAGATGTTCAGATCCCTGCCACGTTCTAACATGACGACAGGATTTAGAATCCCACCCAAATCCCAACCCCATACTAATACTAATAACTATCCTCAGCCAATGAGTGGCATTAGTCACCCTGTAGCACGCACGTTGCCTCCTTTGAGACACGATTGGCGAGTGCATGGCAATCCCCCACCAAACAATTATTTTAAGACTAGAGAAATTAATACCAATAGCTTAAACGATTTTATTGACCCCAACGTAGACGAATTCTACGATCACAATAGTTATCAATATGAATATAACGAATTATACCCACCACTTGAATCTGAACTTTACGACGACAATTCTTATAACATAGGCTATGAGTCGAGATGTCTACAAAATCAAGTCTTGACTCCACAGGAAAATTCTTCAAATTTTCATTCGGACCAGCAGTCAAATGCCCCCGGATAGAACTAAACACACACAGTCAAAGACACTTACCATACATACAGATTCAAAACCCACCCCTAAAATTACTTATCGACACAGGAGCTAATGAGTCTTTTATTAGTCCTGAAGCCATTCAGAAGTATTTTTCACACATACCACTTAATATTGATCCATTCGAAGTTACAAATGTGCACGCAACTACAAGAAATAACTATTCTATCACAATTCCATGTTTTCCAGAATTTAGATCCCCCGAATATATTAAATTATATGTATATAAATTCCACACTTACTTTGACGGACTTATTGGCCAAGACTTGTTGAAAAAATGGGAAGCGAAAATTGACCTTAAAAACTTTGTATTAAAGACTAAATTTACTCATAACCCGATATTGAAGTACACTTCTCAGAATTCTATATGCTTTAAAGAAACTATACCCGCCCGTACATCGAAATTTTTAAAAGTTCCTTTAAATATATCTAATGGTGATATTTTGGTTAAGGAACAAGTGATCAACAATTGTTTTATTCCCGAATGCGTAACTTCAGTAGTAAATTACCGTGGTATAATCGAAGTAGGAAACCCCACTTGCAATGACATCATATTAACTTTAGACGAGCAGACAATTTTAACAGACAGACAAGAACTTGACGCATTGATTTCTAAGAACCATACACATATTAATTGCGAACAACTTACACCTGTTTCAAATTCTTCGAATCAGCGCACGCGACAAATGTTATCAAAGTTGCGCACAGACCATTTAAATGCAGAGGAGACAGCTAATTTATTACAATTGTGTAAAGAATATTCAGACGTATTTTATATAGAAGATGAACCCCTAACTTTCACTAATAAAATAAAGCACCGAATTAATACAACAGATGAAAACCCAGTATTTAGCAAAAGTTACAAATATCCCCAAGTACATAGGCAGGAAGTTCAAAATCAGATCTCAAAAATGTTACAACAGGGAATAATTCAACCTTCAACATCTGCTTGGAGCGCACCTATATGGATCGTGCCAAAAAAAGCTGATGCCTCAGGAAAAATTAAATGGAGACTAGTAGTCGATTTTAGAAAACTTAACGAAAAAACCATAGATGATAAATATCCCATTCCAAATATTAACGACATTTTGGATAAGCTGGGTAAATGTCAGTACTTTACCACCTTAGACCTAGCTAGTGGTTTTTATCAAGTAGAAATGGACCCCTCAGACGTACATAAAACAGCATTTAATGTTGACCATGGCCACTACGAATTTTTACGTATGCCTATGGGTTTAAAGAACTCCCCGTCCACCTTCCAAAGGGTAATGGACAACGTTCTCAGAGGCCTACAAAATGTCATTTGTGTAGTTTATTTAGACAATATCTTGGTTTTCTCTACGTCATTACAGGAACATATAGTGAATCTTAAGAAAATTTTTCAAAGATTACGCGAATCGAACTTTAAAATACAGATGGATAAATCCGAATTTTTAAAACATGAGACTCCTTATTTAGGCCATATAATAACACCTGAAGGAGTTAAACCAAATCCAGATAAAATAGAAGCAATTTTAAAATATCCCATACCAAGGACGACAAAACAAATTAAAAGTTTTTTAGGATTACTAGGATATTATAGAAGATTTATACCAGATTTTGCCCGATTAACAAAACCTCTAACTAAATGTTTAAAAAAAGGTGCAAAGATAAATTTAACTCCCGAATACGTAAAATGTTTTGAAAATTGTAAATTACTACTAACTAATGATCCCATACTACAATATCCCGACTTTACAAAAGACTTCATACTAACCACAGACGCTTCTAACGTCGCAATTGGTGCTATTCTGTCTCAAGGACCCATCGGTTCCGACCGACCTATTGCATATGCATCCAGAACTTTTAATGATAGCGAGATAAATTACTCCACTATAGAGAAAGAACTCCTTGCAATAGTTTGGGCTACCAAATATTTTAGACATTACCTATTTGGACGCAAATTTAAAGTAGTGACAGATCACAAACCTTTACTCTGGCTTATGAACTTAAAAGACCCTACTTCAAGACTCACTAGATGGAAATCAAAACTTTCTGAATTTGACTTTACAGTTGTTTATAAAAAAGGCAAAAGCAATTGTAACGCAGACGCACTCTCCCGCATAGAAATTCATAATGAGGAAATAGAATCGATTGTAGTTAACATATCTGATTCCCAGAGTTCTATTTCCACAGTGACAGCACCTGACGACAGACCTCTGATAAGCGCATCATCTACTGATACCGCACCTAGTTTAAGACCACTTATGAGTACATCGCCTACTAACACACCATACACAACTTCTACTGTACATACAAGCTTAGAAAATCCCATCCTTGAAATACCCATCGTAGACGATCCCTTAAATAAGTACAAGAGACAAATTGTCATTAACATAGTACCTCATAGAGCTAACATCAAACCAAAAATTACGAAACCTTTTGAAACTTACAGTAAAACAGTAACTGAAGTATCCCAAGGAAACTTGGAAAACGATGTAGTCAACGTCATTAAAAGATACGTCGACCCGAAAATTCGAACAGCCATTTTAGTACAACCCTTAGAAAAAATGTATAGTGTTGTTCCGATAATCCAGAAAACCTTTAAAAGTTCCTCCATGAATTTAATTCTAGTAAAACGCCATCTTGAAGATATCAATCAATTCTTAAACCAACAAGACATTATAAGAAAGTATCACGAGGGAAAGACAAATCATAGAGGAATCAATGAAACTTTCCTATCGCTATCTCAACAGTATTTTTGGCCTAAAATGAAAGACACTATTTCGCAATACATAAAAGAATGTGTCATTTGCGGTTGCGGAAAATACGAACGTAACCCCTTAAATCAACAATTTAGAATAGTACCTTTACCCTCTAAGCCATTTGAATTAATACATGCCGATACACTAACCATAGAACACGATAAGTATTTAACGATCATAGATTCATTTTCCGAATACGCGCAAGCCTATAAAATATCTGATTGCACTGCCCCCAACATTATACGAACTCTCTTAACTTTTTGCACACATCATGGATTTCCTTTAACATTAACCACTGACCAAGGTACAGAATTCACAAATCAAGTCGTAACGGAATTCCTAAGAATGCATAAAATTGAACATCACACTACAGCAGCAAATGCTCCAAATGAAAATGGAATGATCGAACGTTTTCATGGCATACTGTTAGAACATCTTAGACTGCTCAAGCTGCAGCATAGAAACGAACACACCTCAAATTTAATACCATACGCATTAATAGCTTACAATAGCTCCATACATAGTGTAACTAAGTGTAGACCATTTAATCTCATAACTGGACATTTTGACCCAAGGGACCCAACTGACTTAAATTTGACTGAACGATTATTACAACAGTACCTACATGACCACCGTAGTAAGATGGAAATAGTATACAAATTAATCAGTGAGTCATCTCAATCGAATCGCGAAGCAATCATGACACAGCGTAACAGTAAGCGAGACCCTGTAATCGAATATGAACAGGATCAAGAAATTTTTATTAAGAATCCGTTAGCTCAAAGAAATAAGTTAGCAGCTAGATACACTCATGATAAAGTTGTTACGAATTTACCTATACATATATATACCTCGAAGAAACGAGGACGCATTGCAAAAAATAGAATAAAAAGACCTCCTAAAACTAATAATTCCAATCCCTTACAGGATCTTAATGACCCTGATGTCCCTGGCCCAAGCACAAGAAATTCGACTTAACAGTCTTCGTGACGGACCTGGCATATTACCTTTCGAGTTAGGACCCACCAAAATCATTTCCCATTTCCACACATTCCTGCAAGAGATAGATCTTAACATCATACGCCACCATATTACTTCATTATATTCAGAACTCAGTAACTCTTCCAACAAACTATCAAACAGTAATTTTACACTTTTCAAATATCAGATTACACATTTATTTAATAAGCTTGATAAATTATCCCGTCAGCTTGATTCGTTAGAACCAGTTCGCATTAAAAGAGGTCTAATAAACCCTCTTGGAACATTCATAAAAAGCATTAGCGGGAATCTTGATCATGATGACGCATTAAGATTCGAACATTCTCTTCAAATCTTACAGAACAATGATTTAGAATTATCGACATCTTATAATAGACACATAAGCTTATTTAAAGAAATCACTGAGAAACAATCTCAAATACTTAGAAATTTAACTCTGAATCAACAGAAAATAATTAAGGCATTAAATTATATTACTAATTATACTAGTATAGGTAACGATCGAGTTACATTTTATGCGAAACTGTCGCAACTATTTTTTATGATAAGTGAGAATGTCAAATATTTGTCTGACGAAATTATTAGATTAGAAAATATATTAGCTTTTAGTATTACTGGTACTATGCATCATTCAATTCTTGAAGTAAATGAAATAAAGATTATGTTAAGCACATTGAAACATATTTATGGTGCGAATAAAATTTTAAATTTAGATATTAGATATTATTATAATATGATTAGGATAGGCACTTACTTTATAAAATCAAAGATCGTGGTAGTCCTAAAATTCCCAATTACCACTTCCTCTACATATAATTTATATAGACTCTGTCCTGTCCCTAATAAAAATCGTAATGTTATCCTGTCCCCTTTCCCCTATATGGCAACCAATGATATTGAATATGTGTACATAGAGGCAGAATGCCCGAAGATAGATACTTGGTTTCTATGTGAAGAAAAAGTTAACCATCAGATAAAGACTCAGAAGGACTGTATTCATCGTCTTATTACCTCGCAAGAGATAGATGAAACGTGTCAACCCACGCCTATCTCTTTGTACAAGGAAGCTCTAGTCGAGCTAGATAACCAACACTACATTATATCCTTCCCAAAGCCTACCAAAGTGCAAATTATATGTGGACAAGAGAAGTACCAAATCCTAGAAGGCAGTTTTAGCAACTTTACCTCAAAACTGCAAGATTAGAACACCTGAGTTTACTTTGGCTAACATCTATAATCAGCTCCGTGGGAAACCAATAGAAATATTGTCACTTCCAGATATTTCAATTTCCAAGAAAACTGGAGTCATATATAATCTTACAACAATTGACTTGGATAAATTACACAATATACAAAATCAAATTTCCATGGAATTTCCAGTGAAGCCATCTGTTATTGACTCATCAAACATTCTTCCCATCACAGTTCCAGTATACACTTTCGTAATCCTGAGCATCGTATTCGCCGTCGTCATCTATATATATAAAAGAAAGTCGTGTTAGTTACACCACTTATAACTCAAGAACGGCAGAACAGATTTGGCTGAAAATTGGTAGGGAGGTAGCTTAGAGCCAGGAGACGGACATAGGATACTTTTTATCCCGTTCGATAGCGTTCCCGTGGGACTTTTCATTGTTTTCTTTATCCATACAAAACTTTCGTTTTAATAATTAAGTCAATTTAAACTTTAATACAATACAATAAAGTTTAAATCGTAGTGGAGGAGTTCTATGTTATAAAAATGAATTGCTCGATGTGTTCCTAAGCGCAAATCTCGAGAACAGCTGAACCGATTTCGCTAATTCTTTTTTTATAATATTCCTTGAAGTACGAGGATTGTTCTTACGGAGAGATACATTTTAATAATTGCCTGAAAAGGTCTAAAAATAATACTTTTCTATATTACCATACAAAAGGTTCGTAATGATACTTAAGTCATTTTGAACTTTAACACCATACAAAATTTCCTGTCATTTAATGGTCATCCCGTCGATGCAGTTAGAGGCCCCCTCAAATAAAAGAACTTATTAAAATAAGCATTTTGAATCGACAATATGTATCTATAACATTCGAATTATTGCGTATTTTAGATGTTAAAAATGCAGAATTCTCATGACAATGGATTGACATTTTTTGGCTGTCAAATATTAAGGCGTTCAGAAATTTATTTTGTGTAACAAATCTCCTTGGTAGTGCCTAATATTTTATTTTTTATTATGCTTGAATATCTAAAATATTCTAAATCTCCATCAAGAAATATTAATAAATGGTCAGGGGATGCCTTTTCCATTGATCTAGCCAGTCATGGAACAGGGCTATGAGTTCGCGACCTCGGCCCCCCGAGCTGTTGGAGTCTCCCACTATTTCCTTATCCGGGACTGTGGCATCCTTACCATCAGGCCAAAAATCGTTACCTGCAATATCCTGTACCCAAACACACGCTATCTCTACCCCTTTACCAAAAGAACGAAAGCCCCAAGGAGAGTTGGTGTCAGACAGGCGGGCGGCCGTAAAACATTTGCCAAAACATTTATACAGTATGTATAATAAGAAAGGTGACAGGGCCTAGGCCGTCCCCCGTAGCCGACGCGCAGGGGCAGCACCCGGTTCCTATGAGAAATGGGCAAGGTTTGTTACACCAGCCCGGGCGCGGGCAACGTAAGACACTAGCCCGGGAAATGAGATTGAGGTATGCAAGTTGGAATGTAGGTACGACAAATGGTAGGTCAAGGGAAAAAAAAAATGGTCAACGACGAAGACTTACGAAAGACAACTGCATGCAGCAAAGTGGTATAACACGGAGTGACAGAGTCAGAAATGAATACTTTAGGGTAAGTCTGAAAGTAGCTCCTGTGATAGAAAAGATGAAAGGAAACCGTCTGTCATGGTATGGGCACATTAAGAGAAGGAATTAATCATATGTAGGAAAAAAAAGTGATGAACATGAAAGTGGATGGATGGGCGAGCCGAGGAAGGCCAAAAAAGAGATGGATGGAGTGCGTGGCTGAAGATATGAAAAAGAAAGGGGTGAATGAAAACATGACGGCTGACAGGGATGTGTGGAAAAAGAAGAGATACTGCGCCGACCCCAAGTAATTAATTGGGACCAGGGCAAGGGGATGATGATATACCTAAGTAATTAAAAATTAAATTCTGTTAATAAGTAACAAGACATTCATTGACTGGTAGGGCGATACGAAGTTTGCCGGGACAGCTAGTTATCTTATACATACGAAGAAGACTGAAGAAATCTGCGACTGTGGCAGAAACCGTCGAGAATGTCTCTACAACTACCATAGAAATGTCGCCTCAGAATAGAAGAGCCGCAACATTTGCATTAAACATTGGCAAATAGTTGTCGGTCTAGGAGGGGAGGTGTTACGTGTCGCCACTCACGGGACACCCCAAAAGTTCCCACGAATCCGCACAATCAGCGGATTCCATACAGTTGCATCACGCCGATGACCCACCAGCGCCGTCGGACCACCATCACCGGGCTTTCCTTCCACAATCGCCGTAGAGGGAAGTCGCAACAACCAAATTTATAAGTGCAAATCCTAACTAATTGTAATTTATATTAATATATATATATATATTAAATAAATCTGTGTTTTAAAAACCTCCTACCGAAGGCAACTAACGTAACTAATAATTTAATTTATTACATCACTATTGATTGATCACCAATGAAATCAACATAAGATATATTTTATGCAAATCAGTATTACATGACAAAACATTGAGCGTACTGATTATAATGATGATTATTATTAAGTGTTAGTCTTGCCTTAGATAAAAAGTGTTAGTGAATTATGCATGGACAGGGTTCCCTACAATCAAAATTATTCGTGGACAGCGGAAACTAACTTACACACAAGTAAGGATTGGAGCAGTGACGGCCTCGAGGTTTGGGCGCGCGGTGGAGAATCTCGACGGTCGCGGGTTCGAACCCCAGGCACACACCTCTGACTTTTCGAAGTTATGTGTGTATTCACATTGAATTATCACTTGCTTTAACGGTGAAGGAAAACATCGTGATGAAACCTGCACACCTAAGAGTTCTTAGGAATTTCTTAGGTGTGTAGTCCGCCAACCCGCACTAGGCCAGCGTGGCGGACTATGGCCTAAACCCTCTCAATGGTAGAGGAGACCAGTGCTCAGCAGTGGGCGTATATGGGTTGATGAAGGAAGGATTTACTTATCAATGTAAGAGATTTTTTTAATTATACGTAACATAATGATGTATGTTCATAGCCTTTTATTACGTTGGTAGCGTGATTACTATTGATTTAAAGTACTATTGATTTTTGTATAAAAATTAAGTAAATTATATTTATTTTGTCTCGATATTTTGGGCGCTATCGAGGAATATAGGAGTGTACCCGCATAATATCTAAAATATTTAGCGTGCTCCCTTAAGATTACAGACTTTTAATTAATTTTACTGAAGCAAATTGATTGACTGCCTCGTGGTCTCGCGGTACAAGTATGTGCCGTGCGATCTAGAGGTCCTGGGTTCGATTCCCGGGTCGGGCAAAGTGTTATTGGGCTTTTCCATTAGGAAATTCTTAGTAGCAGCACGGAGTCTGGAAATGTGCCCGAAAAACGGCAATAGGCTCGCCTCCTATAACTGGGGACTGATACATACCTGGCGAAATGTGGGTGCAGAAATGCATCTCTGCCTACCCCTTCAGGGTATATAGGCGTGAAGTATGCAAATTGATATAGCACATGTTTATTTGTTTGGGCATCAATAGTAAATTGATTTTATTTCTGATCCCATGATCTTTGTTCTGCATAAATATTTCATAATAATTAAATCAAATACAAGAACACGAAATCAGTACCTAATGCAATGATAAGGTTGATTGAATTTGCACCATATTGCACAATAATAAGGTTCTTATTATACATAATATATATTGTTTTCATTCATTAAGTTTAAAGCATTTTCCTTTATTTTTACCTCGTTTCCGGCTTTGCAAGTTGGTCTAGAAGTCTATACTTTATGTCACCTACTTTTTCTGCCTACTTTTACATAATGTTGCGTAAAGAGTTTATTATTATAAGTATCTAATACTTATCTTTTAAGAAAATCATTATGACTTGCATGAATGTTGCTGTAGCAAGGTTTCTTTAGATAAATTAAGCCAACCAACGAGTAAATAGAAACGAAATAGAACAGAAAAAATATTGTCAAAAAGCAATATTTATGAAAAACAAAAGTAATTCGTCTTCGCCGCGTTTTGCGTTTTTTTGTCAATGTTTCGTAATAAATCATTATCATCAGCCCATATACATCCCACTGCTGGGCACAGAACTCCTCTAAAACTAAAAAGAATTTAGGCCTTAATCAACCACATTGTCCACTAATGGACTAAACTCAACGCCTTTCGAAAGCTAGAGTACCTTGTTCCTACAGTCGAAATCATATAAGCCAATATAATAATTATTATAATACATCAATTCGCTTACAATTGTTGAGGTCGGTAAAACAGACAAGATATTATGGTGGTAGTACTATATTACATCTGATTCATTACAATACACACTCTGACAAACATCACAAAATCATCAATACATTAATAATATCAATCGTAAGCTTTATTTTCATAAATTAAGATTTTTTTAACTTGGGAGGATTAATAAATATTATAATACACTTAAAGACAGTGTATATGGCACAGATAATTAAGAATAATATTAATACCAATGTAGTTAATGCTATTACAATAAGATCTATCTCATAGTACTGTCTCCAGGACATGTTGGCAGCCGGCGACTTGAGGTGGTCGGCGCCTCCATGCCGCATCACGTGCTCCGCCCACCAGACTGCGCGCTCCAACGGCTTCTGGGGCTGGTCGTTCATCACGGCACGGAGTCGCTCGATGTTCTTGCGGTAGCTAGAAACAAATTAAGAGCGTTGAGAAAAAAAAAATACAAAAAAATAGATCATGTTGAATGACTTCAAGTCGACTAAATCGAAGCAACTTAAACTTCACTGCACTAAGCTCTGTTACATTACGATTTGCTATGGAAGGAAGTGTATAACTCTTTGTTTTCTAACTCCTTCCTATATTGTATTTCAGATACAAATATTTTCGTTGTGGGATTATGATGAAATAGGTCCCTTTAGATTTGTTGAGCCTCATTGCTCGGCATCAATACTGTGCGTGCCGCTGTTGATGTTGTAGTGGGATAGGACCAAATAAGCTCTGTTTCGAATCATGCTTTTACCTCTCATCTCCTATAATAACATCGATCGCGTTCTTAAATATTTCTTCTGTCACCGTTTCTAAGTCAAGTTGGATTCCAATTTTGAGTTGAACATAACGCTCAGCATTGAACCACTGATCTCCCAACATGGGAAACGCGATCATTGGAACTCCAGCTGTGATGGCTTCATCAGTGGATTGAAGACCTCCTTGGGTTATAAATATTTTAATCTTCGGATGCCCTGCAAAGATTTTGAGAGGATAAATTATATTCTGATTAAAACGTCTAAGATCTTTAGAATCGATTCAACGTTGTGTAGAGCAAGAGATATAAAGATTGTATTGCTGGAGTACGGATAAAAATGACTGAAGGTGAATATCCTTGTATGAGATAATTTAAAATAATTAGTTAGTTCGAACATTCGATAAATTGCAATATTTTAAAGATTTTTCCAGTTTTGAATTAAACAAGTCGACTGCGTAATAACACAATGGCGATGCGATTGATTCATAAATAAATAACTTATTGGTGCCCTAAATTCATAAAAGATCCATGACCAATAGTATACTTATTTTTAAATTGAATACTTACTCAGCAGATCAGATTGTGGCAACCATTTTTGTAGTCTCACATTTGAAGGTTTTCCAGGCAAGTCTTCTTTGTCGTACTTCCACAGGATGTCGTAAGGCAGTTTGGAGAATACATTTATCAATATTTGCATTCTGTGGGGCGGCAAGGCTGAAGGTATCACGTTTGTGCCAAAGCTGAAGTATATTACACCATGCTTGGACGAATCCAGATATGATTTGATATCCTAAAATAAGCATATGAATTTATAGAAAGTAGAATAGGTTCAGCTGGACGATAGTAACTACGACGCTACTTAAGCTAAAATGAGATTTTTTTTTAATAGCAGCTGGAAGATGTATTGAGAATAGGAATCTATACAAGATACCCAGTAGCGCCTGCGCTGTTAAGATAGCAAAGTATGTGAATGTCAGGTAACCTTGAGCCTACTTGTAGTACGTTTAATAAAACAAATAAAAATGTTATAGCTTTCAATTACTGCATAGATTTAAAAGATCGCAAAATTTATTGAGTTTAGGAAAAGACAGCTCTACGAAGTTTACAAAATAGCAAAGTAAGGCTAAAAGTATGGTATGAGACTTATTCTGGTTAAAAGAAAAAGTTTTATGGAGGAAAATTGCCATGGCTGATTTATGAATATTGCAGATAGATTACCTTACCTTTGGTAGTTCATTTTTTGGCTTTTGATGAATTCCACCCATGAAAATAACATTTGGCGGTACAGGTCTGTTAGCTTCCCAAATTGGATGCACATGTATAGAAGTGGATGAGTAGGCGCTCCTACCGCTTCGTAAGTCCCAAATATTGCGCCGAAAGAACTTACAGCAATAACTGGAGCCTTGAATAAGTAGGAGTATATCAGTGCGGGTCGAAAGCACAACTCAACGAGGATCAAATCAAACGTTTCATTTTTGTTGTTGATCAAATTTTGCACTTCTGGAGCCATTAACTGGACTTCCATAACTAACCTGAATATCAGATTCGCCACAATCGCTTGATTCTTCACGTCATTTTTGCTCCCTGATGAAAAACTAGCCATGCTTTTTCTCCATACATCATATGAAATATCGTGAACGTCGATCTCTCTTAAATTCTTCGGAGCTTCGCCCTTAGGAAATGCAGGATCAGCTGTGATGACTGTGACGTCATGACCTCGTCTCACCAACTCTTGTGTTAGCGGTCTGAAGGCAACTTGATGGCTGATTGAGGGCATCGGAAACACGCCCAAAATCTTAGCACCATCGTTTATTTTTAAAACAAGAACCAGTAAGATAATTATGCGAAAAAATGTCATAATTTAAAATGTGTGCTCTCTGGAACATATTAAAAGTAACTGGCTTAATATGTAGGCCAAGTTTGATTTTTATGTACTCCGTAGATATAGACATAATAATCTTTGTTTATCTAAAGATATTGAACTGGTTGTGACTGATTACAAATTGAAACACACTAATGAACAATTGAAATGTTTGTTTCTCTTGTCTAACAGATGAAACGGTGAGATTTCTTGCAGCAAAATAGACTTCAAACATTGTAGTGGGTTTGAAAAGAAATATCTGCGGTATTTGTTATTTTTTTAATAATATCAATCGGTATCAAATTCGTCATAACATATTTTAAGATTTCTTAACTTTTGCTGGTTTCACAAAAGAGCTTTTAAGATATGATAACATAATCCATATTGTAGAAAGAATTAATAACACTGCTGACAATAATCCTACTAATACTATTGCTATTAGCTGTATTTCGTAGTATTCCATCCAGGACATGTTGGCAGCCGGCGACTTGAGGTGGTCGGCGCCTCCATGCCGCATCACGTGCTCCGCCCACCAGACGGCGCGCTCCAACGGCTTCTGCGGCTGGTCGTTCATCATAGCACGGAGTCGCTCGATGTTTTGACGGTAGCTAGAATTAAACAATTAAATAAGTTACTAAAATACTTCAATATTGATTAAATCTAATAGAAGAGAACGGGTCTTGAATTCAATTATAAGACACGTCTGCTTTTAAAAAGTAACCCTGTTTAGCCAGTGGTGATTTTTCAAAGTTCTCGTGTGAGAGTGAGCGAGCTTTTTGAAATTTTTGTTCCAATTTCTTTGCTTCTACTGGGCATTAACAGTTGAGTTTTAAATAAGAATCCTATAAGGTACAAATTTATACTACAACTACAGTACTATTTCAGACTACTGCTAGTTCCTTGTAAATATATTTCATGTTAATTAAATGGCAATTTCATTCAGTAGTATTTTTTGCGTGATAAGGTAGAAAAACCACATGCGTGACTTCTCGTAAGTGCGGCAGTCTGATGATGATGATGAAGACTTCATGAGCGTTAACTGAAAATCCATGAAAAACGGCTCCGCAGTGAACTTAAATAAACTGAAGTCATAGATTGTATAAATGAATTTTGAATGAATGAATTATTCAATATTTTCTCACCTTCTATCTTCTATAATAGTCTCGATCGCGTTCTTAAATATCTCTTCTGTCACCGTTTCTAAGTCAAGTCGGATTCCAATTTTGTGTTGAACATAACGCTCAGCATTGAACCACTGATCTCCCAACATGGGAAAAGCGATCATTGCAACTCCAGCTGTGATGGCTTCATCGGTTGATTGAAGTCCAGCTTGTGTTATAAATAGTTTCACGTTTGGATGTCCTGGAAACGTTTTGTAAGTTAATAATTCTTAATTAGTTTTGTAAGTGAATAAAATAAGTTTGCAATTCGTTATACTTACAATTTAAAAAATACATTTTTGTGTTAATTTTTGCAGTTATCCTTCTCTAATGTATCATAGCTACATTTTAAATACTCAGCGTGAAATGATACTACACTAATTACATAATAACCTCACGCCTATATTTCCCGAAGGGGTGAGCAGAGATGCATTTCTGCACGCACATTTCGCCAGGTATGTATCAGTCTCACGTAATAGGGAGCGAGCTTATTGTCATTTTTCGGGCACATTTCCAGACTTCGTGATGCTTCAAAGAATTTCCTAATGGAAAAACCCAATAACACTTTACCCGTCCCGGGAATCGAACCCAAGACCTCAAGCCTGCACGGCACATACTTGTATCGCGCGACCACGAGGCAGTACTACACTTAATCTAATCAGATATTAACAATTTCAAATTGTCAATTTGCTTGTTTTATATAAAAAATATTTAAAACATTAAAAAATAGGCTTATCTATTTTAATGCAATCATACTTGGCAAGATAATCGTTTTACTTCAAAAAAAATTTAATCCTCACTAAGTAAATCAGATTGCGGCACCCATTTTTGTAGTTTTACGTTCGGGGGTTTTCCAGTCATTTCTTCTTTGTCGTACTTCCACAAGATATCGTAGGGCAATTTGGAAAATACATTAAGTAAAATTTGCATTCTGTGGGGCGGTAATGCTGAAGGCACCACGTTTGTGCCAAAGCTTATGTATATTACACCATACTTCGACGAGTCCAGATATGATTTGAGATCCTGTGTAAAAGTAATTAAGGTTTAAATTTCTGTAGAAAACATTAAGTAACTTGAATGTGATAGTTCATGAAAACACACACATAACTTAAAAAAAATTGGAGATGTGTGTCTGAAATTTGAACGCGCAACTGCCCAGATTCTTGACCATGGGCCGTAACCTCGAGGCCATCAGTACTTATCTTAGTGTGGGGTCATAACTATGTATCTATGTCACTCTTGGGTGTATTTATTGTTATTAATAAATTACCTTAGGTAGCTCTTTCTCCGGCTTTTGATGAACTCCACCCATATAAATAACATTCGGCGGGACGGGGCGGTTATCTTCCCAAAGAGGATGAACGTTTAGAAACATCATTTGCACTTTGTTTCCAAGCTCCGATAAAGGTGGGATTTCCTCTCCAAATATGTCCCTCATTAAATTATTTTCCTCCTTTTCATGTGAAAAGTAAACATTACTATAATAGAAGTGGTTGTACAATTCACTTATCTTCTCTCGCAAGGTTAGATTGTTCAGCTTCTGCCGAAGAGGCGAAGGGTATAGGAGTGGATGAGTAGGTGCCCCTACTAATTCGTACGTTCCAAACATCCCTCCCAAAGAGCTGACTGCTATCACCGGTGCTTTGAAGAAGTGAGAGAAGACCAAAGCCGGCCGAGCGCAGAGCTCTAACAGAAGCAAATCAAATGTTTCGTTTTTATTGTTGATCAAATCTTGCACGTCTAGTGAAAGGAGCTGCACTTCAAAAACTTTCTTTAATAAAACCATTGAGCTATGCACTTGGTTGTACAACTCATCTTTGCTTCCCGTTGAATGGTTAGCCATGCTTTTTCTCCACAAGTCATATGAAATATCGTGAAGGTCGATCTCTCTTAAATTCTTCGGAGATTTTCCTTTGGGGAAGGCAGGATCTGGTGTGATGACTGTGACGTCATGACCTCGCCTCGCCAATTCCTGAGTAAGCGGTCTGAAGGCAACTTGATGACTGATTGAAGGCACTGGAAACACGCCTAGAATTCTTGCAGCGTTTGTATTTGATACAACAAGTGTAAATAAAATGATGAAAGAATACTTCATTATGTGGAATATGCGCACTTCAGAAGATATAATATATTAAATGACTGGCTTATTTCTTTAATATTTTTAAAACTAAAGATTGTTTATGTAATTTGTAATTATCATAGTTTATCTTAAGATAATGTGTATTTACGGACAGCAAGTGCTACTTTTAATCAAACATTAGCAAGTATTGTTTCATATCTAGGAATCTTACGGCGAAGGTAAATAAATATCGATTATTTTTTCATTCTTCAATCACACAATAAATTGTAGACATGATTGATACAATACAAATAAATAAATACACCCAACAGTCACACACATAGTCCTGACCCCACACTAACATACGAAGTCCTGTGTCGTGAGTATCAGAAACTACGAGAGACTTTTCGGTCTCACAAACTCCCAGACCCGGACCAAATATTTGTGGATCACACAAACATTTGTCTCGGTGCGGGGATCGACCCTGCGGCCACTTGTTTTGCAAGCTGGTGTCTAGCCAACTGCGCCACGGGGCTGTCAAATAATGTCAATATAATAGAAATGATTTGAAGAAGAGTTTTTTGAAGGTTCGTTTTTTTTTTATAGTTTTCAATAGTGAAAATAAAGGAATACCGTAGTCAAATAAAATTGAGGCGCGAATAATTTTGCTTGCTAGAGATTGTTTTGGATTTTATTTGTTAACTGAGTTTGCTTGATGAATAAGTTGTGTACAGATAATAATTATTTTATGTTCTACGATCCAACTGCTATTTTGCTTGCATAATGCTAACTACGATGGGAGGATTTTTCCAGCCCATCGAGTGTCGATATGTCGAGAGTCTGTTTTGATCACTTGCACTAATCTTAAGGTGCCAGTGCCTAATTTGCAGCCTACCCCTTAGTGCATACGGACATGAGAGCATTTATTAGATACGCAGTCTTTTAATATCTAGGTATTCACGAGGCTCAAATCGCAGGAACACCTCTGATATTACGTAAAGTAGCGATTGTATTAACAAAATATTATCGCGCGCTTTACGGGAAGTAAAATATCATAATTTTCACAATTGATTATCGACAAAATAACGATGTTTGATGTCAGGAAATTGAGTTTTCAAAGATTGATTAAATGTAATATCACATTTATACTAATATTGTGCAGATGAAGAGTTTGTTTGTTTGAACGCTGTAATCTCAGGAACTACTGGTCAGATTTGATTTTTTACTGTGGGTGTGTTTTTTTTTGTGTTAGATAGCACATTTATCGAGGAAGGCTATAGGCTATATATCATCACGCTACGACCAATAGGAGCGGAGCAGCAATAAAGAACGTTTCGGAATCGGGTTCTTTTTCTCCTTTTCAAAGCTTCCACTGCGTGCGCTGCAGAAACGGTTAAAATTTCGCTAAATAATGTACGACAGATTTATTCCCATTTAAAAGTTCTAAGAAAAAGTCCGCAATGGCAGATGTCTATCTTTTAGGATTGGTTCACTCTAACCTCTTTTATACTAACAATATTTATTCTAAAACAAAGCAGTGTTTGTAAAAGTTTTTCATAAAGATTATATTAATCTTTATTAAAATAATTGCGTTATTATAAGTACCTAATTGATAAAAAATTTGCCATTTACGTCATTTTATTTGAATAACGTATCTTAGAAGATATCTCAGTTTGCGCCAGCAGTTTGACCCAGCGCGCAATAATGATACTCAAGCCGACTGGCGGGCTACGATTTACGTTTAAACAATTAGACCGATTTGTATAGTTTTTGGTATGGACATAAAGAGGACTCTCAGAAGTAAAATAGACTACAAGTTATTTGTTTTCTGAACTCAACCCTGTAGTCTACGCGGACGGAGTCGCGGGCAAAAGCTAGTTATAAATAAGAATCTTCTTACAACGACACATTTTGCTCTAGCAGTCAAGACTGCGGTTTGAATTTAAAAATAAGAAAGATTTTTTCCAATACATGCCAGAGAAACGCCAAAAGTCTCACGATGAATAACGTGCGATGAAAACATGTTAGTCGAAATTTAGTTGCAGAAATGCAGCTTTGTCTCCCCTGCAGTGTCTATGCGATTTAGCAATTATTATTCATCACCCTTATCAACCCTGTATACATTAAACTGCTGGGCGGGGGTTTTCTCAACAAGTCAGACGGTGTAAGCCTTAATCTCTAAATGATCTTAATTAACGCTGGCCTAGTACGAGTCGCTTTTTATTTATTCAAATACAAATACTCTTCACGATTAATTTATGGTGAGTTATCTGTCGCTATAATAGGAAACACTTATGTTCCGCCACCTACTACTATAAAATTTTATCTTTAGATAGAGAACTTCTAGTATTATAAATAACGTTGTCATTTAATATGGAGCAGTTTTAATAACACCGTGAACTGAGCGTACATATTAGTTAGAATGATCAAATATTTTCTAAAAGTTTTAACTTTTTTTACAATAGTTATAATAAACACTAATCATGCTGCAAGAATCTTGATAGTGATACCAGTGCCGTCGATCAGTCACCAACTACCCTTCAGACCATTAACCGAAGAACTAGCAAGAAGAGGACATGAAGTCACGATCATTACAACCGATCCTGCCTTCCCCAAAGGCAAAGCTCCTAAGAACTTGAGAGAAATTGACGTTCACGATATCTCATACAACATATGGCGGCAAAAGCTGGCTACATTTTCTACAGGGAGCAAAGATGATTTGCCCAATCAACTGAACATCGCATTCAATCTCTTCAGAACAGTAGTAGAAGCACAACTACAGACTCCAGAAATACAAAATCTGATTAACAACAAAAATGAGAAGTTTGATTTGCTTCTATTAGAACTTTGCGCTCGACCAGCGTTGATCTATTCTTACCTGTTCAAAGCACCGGTGATTGCTGTGAGCTCTTTAGGTGCGATGCTAACCACAAACGAGTTAGTTGGGGCACCTTCTCATCCACTTCTGTACCCGCTGCCCTTCCGTCAAAAACTAAACAATTTGACTGTATGGGAGAAGTTAATCGAATTGTACAACGACTACTTCAACAGACAGCTTTATGATTCACTAGAAGACGAAGAAAACGCTGCATTCAGAAAAATGTTTGGAGAGAAAGTGCCTCCAATGTCGGAGCTAGTTAACAGTATACAAATGGTGTTTCTTAATGTCCATCCGATTTGGGATAATAATCGTCCGATACCGCCAAATGTTATTTACATGGGCGGAGTTCACCTTAAGCCTCCAAAAGAATTGCCCAAGGTAATTTTAGTTTTTCTAAACAAGACAAATTTAAAATATGAGGCCAGGTTTATTCAGAGTTTAAGAAAGACATTAAAACTACTTAATTAAAATTTTGTATCCGAAAGTTAATCAAACACTACTCTATTTTATTTTACAGATTTCTTATATGAATGCTTATATGATTTTATTACAGGATCTTAAATCATATCTGGATTCATCGAAAAACGGTGTCATATACTTCAGTTTTGGTACTAACGTGATACCTTCAGCTTTACCTCCGCACAGAATGCAGATTTTAGTAAATGTGTTCTCCAAGCTGCCTTACGACATCCTGTGGAAGTACGACAAAGAAGACTTGCCTGGGAAACCTTCCAATGTACGATTGCAGAAATGGCTTCCTCAAGCGGATGTCCTTAGTAAGTGTTAAAAACAGAAAAATAAAACTCTGGTCTTAAAAAGTACATTCTTAGACTTTTAAATAAAATTAATTTATACCATACTAAAATATTGATATTTTATCTATTATATTACAAAAGAAATCAACTCATGGAAATAGACAAAAATATGTTTTTACTTCGTCAACAATTTCCAGATTTCTTGGATGAGTATTTTGATACATTGTATGTCGGATTGTACATCTATTATGTCCCTGTTAGTACACCTAAATATCATCGACAGTCATAGGAAATATGATAAATCAAAGAATTGTAAATGAAATATGAATATTTAATATGTTTTCAGGACACCCGAAAATAAAACTATTCATAACCCAAGGAGGACTTCAATCAACTGATGAAGCTTTAGCAGCTGGAGTCCCATTGGTCGTGTTTCCGATGTTGGGCGATCAATGGTTCAATGCCGAGCGTTACGTCCAACACAAAATTGGAATCCGTCTTGATTTGGAAACAGTTACAGAAGAGAAATTCAAAAACGCTATAGATGCTGTTATTGGGGATAAAAGGTCGTTAAAATTTTCATCTAGGCAGTTACAAAAACAAAAATGATATATATTTTTTTATTTCATATAACTGCCATTGACAAAGAGTCTATATATTTAAAATTTACTGCTAGCTTACTAATTACCGACTGACAAATGTGTCTAAGAGCGTTACATATTTGCAAAGATTTGTTAAGAAGCACTTAAAACTAGGTTTGACAAATTTACCTTTTATTTAATTATGCAATCAAATTTAATGAGGATGACCTATTAAAAAACTTGTTTTCAATATTAACCATTTACTTTCAGCTACCGTCAAAACATCGAGCGACTCCGTGCTGTGATGAGCGACCAGCCGCAGAAGCCGTTGGAGCGCGCCGTCTGGTGGGCGGAGCACGTGATGCGGCATGGAGGCGCCGACCACCTCAAGTCGCCGGCTGCCAACATGTCCTGGTGGCAGTACTACGAGCTACAGCTAGTAGCAATATTATTTGCTAGTGCACTGTCAGTAGTGTTATTAGTAGTATTTGTTGTGTATAATCTGTGTAAATACGTGAGGACTAGCTATATGATCTCCAAAAAAATAAAGAAATCATAAATTATATTTATATTTACTGAATTTTATTGGTGTTATGTTTTTTTTTGAGACTGGAACAATTGCTGAATTAAATCTGATGGGAATGTCATTCGAAAAATTGATGTAAATAGTACCGATTATGCCTGACTTATAGAAGTTATGTGTTCACATTGATACGACTCTCTTTTATTTACATAGATTATGATCATCATCATTAGCCGATGCTCCTCCCAATGCTGGGTTCGAGCTTCCTCTATGGCTGAGAGGGTTTAAGCCTTAATCCACCACGTTGGCCTCGTGCGGGTTGGTGAGCTAACATCTATGAATTTCAGGCTTTCTCATGATGTTTTCATTCATGTCATAATTCACTGTAAATACAGACACAACTTCAAAAACTCAAAGGTGTGTATTTGAGTTACCCGCGACTGCAAAGATTTTAGACCACACTCCTAAAACGAGTTCTGGAGTGGAGACCATGCCTCGGCAAATGTATGACGTAGTAGACGTATAGGACGGCTAGCTGGGGTGACGATATTCGCAAGGTAGCTGGCAGCGGTTGGATGAGGACGGCCGAAGATCGAGCCCAGTGGCGTGCCATAGGAGAGGTTTATGTCCACCAGTGGACGTGAAAGGCTGGTGATGAACTCCTAAAACTTGAGGCCCTCATTACTTTTTCAATCGTAATAATCGCGTCTATTTGTAATAACACTTAAAAAACTGGTATAGGAAATGATAAAACAAGGTTACGTTCTTATCTATGAGTACAATTAAATCAATGACCCTTAAATCTTTTGTTTACGTTTAAAATTGCTAAATCATCTTCATACATGTAGGTCCGGCGCAATATTTTTCTTCATTTAAAAACAGATAAAGGTAGTGATAGCCTCAAGGTTTAGATGCGTGGTCCATAATCTCGTCGGTCGCAGCTTCCATTCCTAGACTTACGCCGTTGACTTTTGGATGTTATCGGATCGGACGACCAACAACGCATACCCATCAAAGCAAATTTCTCCAAAAATACGTCTACGTCACACTAAACTTAGTACCTACCTAATTAAATATTCCAATCACGTATGTTTACCTTACTGTATTAGCGGGACATTATGAAATTCATTTTACTTGACTTGTTACATCCATCATCAATTCATCCTCCAAAATTCAATTATAGCTTATTTCAATGTCTGGTGCATGTTGATATTTTTTACCATCGCAACAAATTAAGAACAATATAGATATATATCTATTGATATATATTGAGTACGCAGGTTTTCAATAGTTTAAAAGAGCCGTATATAATAGATATCTAAAAGATAGGCATCTAGATAGGAAGTATCTAGGACAGACAAACTTTATTACTGCCACATTACAGATCAAAATACGAACAATTAATCGTTCACTTTGCTGTAGTATCCTTAAAATTATATTTGAATAATAAACAGGTTACGGTGTATACTACAGATCCTCATCACTTTACCAGGTTATCATATTTAATCTACGAAGTTGTCGTTTTTTGAACAATTACTCGTAATTAAATTGCCGCTTAACCATTATCTCCAGATAAAAGAGGGTTTGACAATATATATACAAGTTTATCACTGTAGAACACAGTCTGTTATATTCCGCCAGCCGTGCGCTTAAATTGCGTAATATGAGGCAATATTTTCATATCATCGTTTTATTTACTCTTAGTTTACTAAGTGCATACGATGCTGCGAGGATTTTGGGCATCTTTCCAATGCCTTCTATCAGCCATCAGGTAGCATTCAGGCCGCTGACACAAGAGCTAGCGAGACGAGGTCATGACGTCACAGTCATCACGACAGATCCCGCATTTCCGAAAGGACAAACTCCGAAGAATTTGAAGGAGATCGACGTTCACGAGGTTGCTTATGACATATGGAGAAAACACTTAGCGAGTTTCTCCACTGGAAGTAAAGACGAATTGTCCAACCAATTGGTGGTCGCAATAAGACTATTCAAAGCAGTTATTGAAGCGGAATTAAAATCTCCAGAAGTACAAGAGTTGATAAATAAAAAAAATGAGAAATTCGACTTGCTGCTTATAGAACTGTGTTATCGCCAAGCGTTGATTTTTTCGCATATTTTCAAAGCTCCAGTTATAACTGTGAGTTCCATGGGCGGTATATTTGGGACATATGAATTGGTGGGAGCACCCAGCCACCCGCTTCTTTATCCATTGCCACTTCGACAGAAAATGAATGATTTGACCATTTGGGAGAAGATGAGTGAATTGTACAACCATTACTATAATAGTGAGCAATACTACGCGCTTGAAGCTGAAGAAAATATAATGTTCAGAAAGATGTTTGGAGAGGATACACCGACAGTGTCTGAGTTAGCCAATAATGTGGAAATGGTGTTTGTTAATGTTCATCCTATATGGGACGATAACCGACCGGTACCACCAAATGTCATTTATATGGGTGGCGTTCATTTGAAACCTGAGAAAGAATTGCCTAAGGTAAGATCATCTGAGTCAGTGACAACACGAAATATGATCTCTCTATATTCATTTTGAAAGAAGGCCTATTTCTTTTGTAACATAAATAGATTTCTTTAGACAAAGTTCGTTATACATAACGTAATGTAAACTGCATAATATGTTGGTATATTATTTTTTGCCTTAGCTAAAGTAAATACCTTTTTTATGGTGCTGAAATTTTAAAACTATACTTTTTCAATTCTACTCAACCATAACAATTATTTCTTCTTTTAAGATGTATAAAAGGATCAGAAAATATTTTCTATTATTTCTCAATATTTGCTTTTACTATACACAAATATCTATATTAACTAACCAATGATTTGAATAAACGACATCGTATTTATTGCTTTATCATTTTTTAAGGATCTCAAATCATATCTGGATTCTTCGAAGCATGGCGTGATATACTTTAGTTTTGGCACGAATGTGATACCTTCAGCTTTACCACCGCACAGAATGCAGATTTTAATAAATGTATTCTCCAAGCTGCCTTACGACATTCTGTGGAAGTACGACAAAGAAGAATTGCCTGGGAAACCATCTAATGTAAGACTACAAAAGTGGGTGCCGCAATCAGACTTGCTCAGTAAGTATTTTATGCCTCATTAAGTAATACGGTTGGATTATAATGTGATATGATAATGATGCAGATATGTGAGCTCGTGTCTAGCACGTGCTTTAGTTTTTATATGCGCATTCTTTCTGCTATCACACTGAGATTGTAAACGTCACGGTGTAAAAGTGGATTGCCTTGTGATTTAGCTGCAAAAATATTTGCTGTGCCATTTCGTGTTCCGAGTCAGGCACTGTTATTGTGTTTCTTATTTGAAAATTTATCATCAGAAGCAAGGAGTCTGAAAATGTGCCCAAGACGTGGCACTTATAAATATAATTATCAAAACTTGAAAACATATCCGTGATTAGGATATTATATATTTATAAGGACCATTCTTGATGGAAGTTATTGGGGGAGGCCTATGTCCAGCATTGGACCAAAATTGGCTGATGATGATAATAAATCATCATTATTAATGATGATAAGGATAGCCTTAAAGTGCAATTGACTGAATTTTTTGCTATTAAGATAATTCTATAAGCGCATGATCAAGAAAGAAACTTGCTATCAGGAAGACAGCAAGATGAAATCCAACAGAATGGAAATATTTATAGTCCATTTTTTTTTTTGATAAAGTAAACCTAATTTAAATTTACAAAAAGTCGAAATTATTTTACCGCCAATCTATTTAAATAGATGGTAAACCTGCCTTAGCAATGTAGAGATAATTTAAGGTTCATTTTTCTTTTAAGCAAACAAACGTATGTGAATGTAATTAAACCTTTGAAATCTATTACAGGACACCCAAAAGTCAAACTGTTTATTATGCAAGGAGGGCTCCAATCAACCGACGAAGCCATCACAGCTGGCGTTCCTATGATAGTTTTTCCCATGCTGGGAGACCAGTGGTTCAATGCCGAACGTCAAGTCCAACACAAAATTGGAATGAGGCTTGACTTTGATACGGTGACTGAAGAGATGTTTGAGAAGGCAATTAACACAGTCATAGATGATAAAAGGTGAAAAATCATCCCTACATTATAAATTAGCATTTATTCAGTCTGTACTATGCTATCATGCCTTGAATACTGGACTAAAAAATCGGGTATGATTGATTTTTTAGTATGAAATATTGGAAGGCCAGAGACTTGGACATAGCCCACTTTTCTCTTGTTAAAAGTACAGAGAATTATAGGATAGGACTTTGTGAAAAGACGTAGACTACTTTTTATACCATTTTATCACTGCTAATATTGAAGAAAGGCAAGGTTTATAAACTATGTGACGTTACGAGATCATGAAAAATTAGGTTCCCATATATTTGGTGAGCTTCAATGATCGGCGTCAACGTTCTGCGTGACGCTATGAAACATGGAGCACAGGAGTTAGAGTTGTGACAAAAAACCTGTTCTTCAGTACATTTCCATCTACTCCAGCCTAAGTTATTACAATTTATAAAATATTTTTTTCTCATAAATTGCAGCTACCGTCAAAACATCGAGCGACTCCGTGCCGTGATGAACGACCAGCCGCAGAAGCCGTTGGAGCGCGCCGTCTGGTGGGCGGAGCACGTGATGCGGCATGGCGGCGCCGACCACCTCAAGTCGCCGGCTGCCAACATGTCCTGGAGGCAGTACTACGAGATAGATCTAATAGCAGTCATATTAGCTAGCGTATTGTCAATAGTCTTACTAGTTATAAGTTTAATTTATTTTCTGTATAGGTATATTAAAAGTAACTTTGTAACTACCGTTAAAATAAAGAGAACGTAAAGTATTTTTAATGTTAAAATTTAAATATTCTGGTAATTTCGCTTGCAGAGTGAGGTAAATATGCACGTCGAAATTACGGATGCAAAAGTAAATAATTAAAAATATGAATTCAACGGATTTTATTTTCATTACACGAGTTTTAAAAGGAATCGCTAACTATCATGATAAACGAGTTAATTTGAATGACATTGGAGATATTTTTGTATAGTTTACTAGCTTTTGCCCGCGACTCCGTCTGCGTAGACTTTAGGGCTGAGTGCAGGAAGATTACGTGAATCTTTATTTCTTCTCATAAGTGTCCAAAAAAAGTTTTACTTTGAAAAAGCTATTTCCGCATTTCTTCTTCTTCTTCTTCATCAACCCATATACGCCCACTGCTGAGCACATTGAGGGAGTTTAGGCCATAGTCCACCACGCTGGCCTAGTGCGGGTTGGCGGACTACACACCTAAGAAATTCCAAAGAACTTTTAGGTGTGCTGGTATCATTACGATGTTTTCCTTCACCGTTAAAGCAAGTGATAATTCAATTTGAATACACACATAACTGCGAAAAGTCAGAGGTGTGTGCCTGGGGTTCGAACCTGCGACCGCCGAGATTCTCGACCGCGCGCCTAAACCTCGAGGCCATCACTGCTTATAACATTCTACATTTATAACATGTTTATTCCACGG
The DNA here is from genome assembly GCA_030295005.1 of Cephonodes hylas. Lineage (NCBI taxonomy): Eukaryota > Metazoa > Arthropoda > Insecta > Lepidoptera > Sphingidae > Cephonodes > Cephonodes hylas. The sequence continues at coordinate 4,233,010 of AP025385.1, forward strand.
GAACATTTAATTATTACTTCACAGGGTCCTATTTATGTTCATACCTAAAATTATATAACTTAGTCCAATGGTTTAGGCGTGAAACCGTAACAGATTTACAGAGTTACTCTAGCAATTATAACATGTACCCATACCCACAGAAACACATTTTCCAGGATAAAAGTATATCATGTTAATTTGGGGGGACCTACCTATCTCTATACCAAAATTCATTCAAATTGATTCAGTAGATCTTGAATATAGCGATTCCCACGGAAATACTACATTTTCCGGCATAAAAGTATCCTATGTTACTTTGGTGGGTGCTACCTATCTCCATACCAAATACCATTCAAATCGGTTCAGTAGATCAAGAAATACCGATTCCCACGGGAATACTACATTTTCCGGGATAAAATGTATCCTGTGTCACATCTGTGCGCCCTACCCATCTCCATACCAAAAATCATTCAAATCTGTTCAGTAGATCTAGAAATACCCATTCCCACGGGAATACTACATTTTCCGGGATAAAATGTATCCTATGTTACTTCAGTTGGCCCTACCTATCTCCATACCAAAAATCATTCAAATCGGTTCAGTAGGTCCAGAAATACCCGTTCCCACGGGAATACTACATTTTCCGGGATAATAAGGATCCTGTGTTACTTCGGTGGGCCCTACCTATCTCCATACCAAAAATCATTCAAATCGGTCAAAAGGTTTAGGCGTGAAAGCATTACATAGGCAGTGTCATTTTCGCGTTAGAATATATGCTCATCCCACAGGAACCCTACATATTCCCGGGATAAAATGTTGTTCATGTTACTTCATAGGATTTCATTTATGATCATACCAAGAATCATAAAAATTGGTCGAATAGTTTCAGCGTGAAAGCGAACGAAAAATATAGGGTTTAATACCCAATCCCTCGGGAATACTACGCTTTCCGGGATAAAAAGTATCCTGTGTTACTTCGGTGGGTCCCATCTAACTCCATACCAAAAATCATTTAAATCGGTCAACTGGTTTAGGCGTGAAAGCATAACACAGGCAATGTTACTTTTGTGTTACAGTATATGCTCATCCCACAGGAACCCTACATATTCCCGGGATAAAATGTTGTTCATGTTACTTCATAGGATCTTACTTATGTTCAAACCAAAAATCATAAAAATCGGTCAAATGGTTTAGGCGTGACAGCGTAAAATAAATATAGCGTTTTATTCCCAATCCCACGGGAATACAACATTTTCCGGGATAAAAAGTATCCTATGTTACTTCGGTGAGTCCCATCTATCTCCATACCAAAAATCATCCAAATCGGTTCAGTACTTTTTGAGTTTATTCGTAACAAACATACAAAAATACAAAAATCCAAAAATCCAAAAATCCAAAAATACAAACCTTTCCTCTTTATTATAATAGTATAGATTAAAATCGTATATTTTTAATTTCCCTTTAGTTTATTTGTAACAAATATCACATTCTGTATTGCATTTAAATTATTTAAAAAATATGCCTCGGGTACTTTAATAGAAGCCCATATGCCTTCAAAAATTCCAAATATCAATCTTTAAGCCTTAAATCTTTATTTAACAATAGCAATTTGAAGAATGGATGGGAATATCCTGACGCCATGAACGTTATTGGGCTGCTATTACGGTACCGCAATAGATACCACGTAATTTGATTCTGGAGACATGGCTGTGCCTTAAAAGGGCCCTTTCGAAGGGCTTCGTTCTTAATTCGAACCCAAGCACTTCTTTTTTGCTTTGTTTATAACCGATTAATAAACAAAAAAACATGTAGAGATTGGTATAACGCAAACCCCAATTTTAACCCAGATTTGCTTATGATCTTCAAAACTTTAACGAAGTAACTTCTTAAAGTCAAGTTTGATTTCTTTAAAAAAGATTTGATATTATACTTTAGACTGCACATAATTGTTCTGGGCTTAGAAGCCCATACCACCAAAACTAGTTAAGCGGTAAATACGTGAAAACGCAACAAATATAATGAACGCCTGTGAAATGAGTTGCCGAAAAGTATTCGAAAGGCTTCATCGCTTTTCCACTTTTAAAAGGCTTCTCAGAGTTCACTACCCATAACTTGACATTTAAAAGATTACTCCATACAAAATACGATTACAAGACATATAAATTTAGTTTATTATTCGTTGCCTTAAACACTGTCTCTTCTTTGACGAGTTTGTATGTATTTATTCATCATCATCATCAGTATACGTCTGACTGCTTCGCACGGGCCTTCTTTACTGTTAAGAGGGTTTAGGACTTGGTCCACTTAGGGTTAACTTATGTCGTATTCCTCATCAGCCCTCAGTTCGTCCACTGCTGGACATAGGTTTTCTTATGGCACGCCACTAGGCTCGATCTTCTGCTCTTCTTATCCAACCGCTGCCAGCCACCTTGCGGATATCTTCACCCTACCTAGCCAGAGGGCGTCCTACACTATGTTGGATGTTATACTACTATTATGTCGTATAACCTGGTGGAATGTAATGTATATTAATTTCAAACCGTACTAAAGTTATCATCACATGCCAGAGCTATTTGTTGCCATGTTTGGATAAAAATGTGTTAATTCATCCTATACGCTATACACAAATGGTTATCAGTTAAACATAATGACCGATTAATATAATTGTCTGTCTCGTTGTCTCGTGATATACCCGTCTAGATTGCAAACACGAGGCGGACTGGGTCAAGTATGATGTAGTAATTTCCTTTAAAGAAAATCTTAGCAGAAATCCGAAAATTTACCCGAAATAATTTGCTCCTAAGAATTGAAGAGTTCCGTTACTTTGCCATAAATTAAAACATATCCAAACTCTCATCGAATTACTCTTATAGTACATCCTTTCCAATAATAATGAATTCAAAATCGACTGGTATGATATTGGGTTACATGTCCGTTTGTTGCGGCTCACCTAGTTAAAAGTTTTGAGGTAACAATGTATGAAACTCATCAATTATGAGGTACCTATATTAAGATTATAATCTTGTCTGGTGTTTTTTTTAAAGTGACTACAGCAGACTATTAATACCGATCGAATTTACTATTAAATAAAAATAGTTTAACACTCATAATATTTTATTACCTTCAAAATTAAACAATATGAACAAAAATATCAATAACTTAACTAACTAATATCAATTGAAATTCATTAAACTGAGATTATGATTTTTTTATCTTTATGGTGGTCACGAAATTACTACTCACGTACCTCCATAGATAAAACAGAGCATAGACAATTAATGAAACTAATGATAGGAAACTAGCTAATACTAATGCGACTAGATCTATCTCGTAGTACTGTCTCCAGGTCATGTTGGCAGCCGGCGACTTGAGGTGGTCGGCACCTCCATGCCGCATCACGTGCTCCGCCCACCAGACGGCGCGCTCCAACGGCTTCTGCGGCTGGTCGGTCATCACGGCACGGAGTCGCTCGATGTTCTGACGGTAGCTGAAAGCAAATAGAAAAGTTATTAATTATTAAACATCAGCTATTTAAATATCGAATAAGATTGTTAAGTACTGTGAAAAATATTAATGTGTTTTTTATTTACCGACCAGATAAAAAAGTTATGAAACATCTATTTCAACATTTCTTATTTTACTGGCACGTCTATTTAGGGAACACGAAGAACGTAATAGCAGTGCTGTGATACACAGAGTCGACTGAAAAAAAATTACTTCTTAATAACTTTACTGGGCCTACCCCAATATGAGACACAACAAGCAACGTTTAATTTTCTACCAGAAGTTAGGAAAAATCACATCACATGCAAAGAATATTTAAATTAATAAAATTGAAATCAGTAATTGATTGGTATCTTCATAGTATTTTTTTTAATTCCATATATTATAACTTTTTTTATTAAAGATTACGATTGTATAGCTATACACGGACTTGACTTCATTTACGGACCTAGTTGTATCATATGATTACGCGCTTGAGAAATGTTTATTTCTCAAATAAACAATGACTTGCTTTATTAGAATTATCTGTTTCACACTAATAATTCTAATTCATATTTACTGTGCTTGACTGATAAACAACACTAGAGTTTCTTGTCCGTTTTTTGTAGCAAAGACTACCTTCTGAACCGGCTAGTAAACTAAGTTTTGGAATTACCGAATCTAAGTGATGTGATTGTTATTTTAGCAATAATTAATATTTAATTTCATAATTTAATATCCGAGCGTAAAATAAATCAAAATTTTCCTACCTTTTATCTGTTATGACAGTGTCTATCGCGTTCTTAAATGTCTCTTCAGTAACTGTTTCTAAATCAAGTCTGATTCCAATTCTATGATGGACGTAACGCTCAGCATTGAACCACTGATCTGCTGACATCGGAAAAACAATAACAGGAACACCAGATGCTATGGTCTCATCTGTTGATTGTAGTCCGCCTTGCGTGATGAATAATTTAATTTTTGAATGTCCTGTAAATGTTTCAACAATTGTAAATTCATTTTAAAAAATACCATGAATAAATAATGAATATTTATTAATATTCTTGCATAGTAATGCTGATAAAAACACATACAGACGGTTTGATTTTTCTCTCAATTTTCCTCGTTTTTTTATCGTTGTTTGCATTATTCGTATCTTTGTTTTATATACAAAATTAACGTATTAGTTAACGTAATTAATAAAAAATATGCCAGTCATGTTTTGAAATCTCAATACTCTTAAAAAACAATAACGTTACTAGTAAATACTTACTAAGCAAATCGGATTGAGGCAGCCATTTTTGCAATCTTACATTTGATGGCTTTCCAGGCATGTCTTTGTCGTACTTCCACAGGACGTCGTAAGGCAGTTTGGAGAATACACTTTTTAAAATGTTCATTCTATGCGGCGGTAAAGTCGAAGGTACTACGTTTGAGCCAAAACTTATGTATATTACTCCGTGCTTCGACGAATCGAGGTACGTTTTCAGATCCTGGAATAACGATTGATTGAATACTTTCGTAAATAAACTTTGCTTGACCCGAAAATTTAAATCCTGCGTCCAGGTCACAAAATTGCCTATTACCTGACTAATCATAATAATCTATCTAAAACGCGTGATTACTAATTTATTACAATATTATTACATTTTCATGGGGTTTTGTGTTAATTACAAAAAAGGAATCTTAATACCTATATAATAATTAAGTAGTTAGTACCTTTGGCAATTCTTTTGCAGGTTTAACATGAATTCCACCCATAAATATGACATTTGGCGGCACAGGTGGGTTGTCTTGCCAAATGGGATGGGCATTCAAAAACACCATGTCTACTTTTTTGTTCAGCTCAGACAAGGGTGGTACATCATCTCCAAACAACTTCCTGAGTGCTGCATTCTCTGTATCTTCATACGTACTGGTCAAATATTCGTAGTAATAATGTTTGTACAATTCAACAATCTTCTCCCATTTGGTCAAATTGTATAGTTTCTGGCGAAGAGGTTGCGGATACAAAAGGGGTTGAGCAGGGGATCCAACAGATTCGTATGTTCCGAATACGGCTCCCAAGGAACTGATATGGATAACTGGCGCTTTGTAGAAATGGGAAAAGACCAATGTCGGTCGAACGCACAATTCCAATAACAACAAATCAAACGTTTCATTTTTGTTATTAATCAGGTTTTGTACATCTGGACTCCGTAATTGAGCTTCTGCGATTGCTCCGAGGAGTCTCATTGCTATAGTCACTTGTTTATACATATCGTTTTTACTGCCAGTTGTATAGTTACCCACTCTCTGCTTCCATATCTCGTAGGAAATATCGTGGACGTCGATCTCTCTTAAATTCTTTGGAGCTTCACCTTTTGCGAAGGCGGGATTTGGCGTGATGACAGTGACTTCATGTCCTCGCCGCGCTAATTCGTGTACAAGCGGCCTGAAAGCCAACTGATGGCTGATCGAAGGCACAGGAAAGTAGCCCAATATTCTTGCAGCTTCATTTGTACTTAGAAGGGCACCAATTATGATGCCAATGATGAGATGATTCCGCATAGTTTCTTCTACTTCTTTGCTCGAATGCTGAAAGAATTATAAACAGGAAAAAAATTTACGTTCAAGTTATATATACGGACTAATCTTTGTTTATCTGGCGATAACAGTTGTTTGGTTTTGCGGTAGTTATTTTAATTTTATAACAGCTTCATACTATCAACATGACTAATTATCTTGGATCGATCGAAATGTTCTGGTTTACATTCTTGGGTAGGTATATGAGTAGTCTGATTTTCTTTTTATGAATGGAGATAAATATAACTTTTAGTACTAGCGAGATAGTACCTAAATAAACTTAAGGGTAAGTTTTCGCATACTTCTGTGGATAAAAGCGGTCATGTAATGTTTTTTTGTGTTTTTTAAGTAGAATACATTAATATAAATAGTGAAAGACCTATATATTCACTTTCAAGATAATAAATCTATACTAATTGCTTCACCAAGTAGATCTGAAATATTTATGAGAAGATTAATTCCAGTCAATACTGCTCTCTCAATAAAAGTTTAGTATTCTGAATAGATATTTACTCTTCCAAAGAGTGAAACCAAAACATACTTATTTTGATTATCTCATAGTAAAAATGCGTCTTTGTTGACTATAAGAACAGTCATAATGATCTTCAAAGATCCGTTATCACGATTGCCCAGTTTTTAATCATTCAGTGTAAACGCTTTATCTTCAACAGTTAAAATTATTATATCTAAATACTATAAAAAGCATGCTAGAAATTTGCATTCTTGAAGCAAGCGTCATTGCAATGTAATATCACAACAAATAGTTTGTCTAAAAGACTTCCGCAGACCGATTACAAAAATGTAACAATGCTTTTATGGCATTCCAACGTATACTTAGCACACCAATTAATTGAATAAATATAAAAAACGTTGTAATTATAATCTTTTCTAATACAAGAGAATCAAATATTCAAAATTGGAATAACAAATTGAACGTGGAAAATATTTTTTTTTGAGGATGTTGAACAAACAATTATAGTAATTACCACCTAAAATCCTCCTTTTATAAACGCACTGTCATGTAGCGTCGACTAAATAAACGTTTAGCACTATTTCTAACCAGGCCGAAAAAATATGACTATTTACGACAAGCTGATCGCGGTACACGACGCTAATGCTTCACTCATAACAACGGGTTGAACAATAGCCCGAGAGCCAGTGACAGATTTATATGACCAAGTTCCTCTCAAGTGACAATTAGTAAAACGCATCAGAAAATCGAACTATAAAGCCTCGTTAATGTCAGCTGAGGCTCGGTGGGGGGGATGAGCAGTTGTAACCTCCCACGCTTGAAGAAAAAAAAAAAATCACTCATTTCCTCTCGGCTAAAAGTTTATCAAGTTATAGCTAACCCAATACCTCAACAAAAAAAAAAGTCAGCTGGCTATAACATAGTGCAATGTACGTCAGCTGATGGCTAGATCATGGGAAAAAAATCTTCACTTTCAATGATATCCTCTCAGCTAAAAATTTACCAGATGATAGCTTATATGTAACTATTGATAAATATATACGTCAGCTGGCTGTATCTCGGTGGAAAAATCGTCAGCTGATACTTTGAAGGTCGTTACGTAGAAGTTAGTCAGAAGCATTTACTGACTATTTAAAGGCATCAGCTGACCAGGTTTCCCTCGACTTATTGCTAGCTGATTTTTTTTATTTATCACAGTATTATATTTAAAATCAGCTCACAAATTTTCGTGTGGGAGGAAATGACGTCTTTTTAATTATTCGGCATAGCACTCCAATATGAGTGTTGAGGTGAAACAAATATTCCATATCAATATTTTTTAGACTTATAAGTATATAATCATATAATTTTAGATATATTCCAATATTTCAATAATCAATTTGCTTAGTATCAATTAACTAGTTACTTGATACTTACACTTTACTCCATGTTTGAACCAAATTGAATGTGTTGTGTTATTTACAATTTTAACTCAGTAATTATGATATAAACAAACAAAATGAGTGATGTACTGTTCGGTGGTTTAAAGTGTGTGCGTGTATCTGTGTCGTGTCCTGTGAGAAAAAGGTAAATTCACTAAATTATAATAACACTAGCTTTTGCTCGCGACTCCGTCCGCGTAGACTACAGGGCTGAGATCAGAAGGAATATAAGTTGTAGTCTATTTTACTTCTCAGAGTCCTATTTATCTCCATACCAAAATTCATACAATTCGGTCAAATTGTTCAAACGTAAAACCGTAACACGTCGATCGGCGCCTTGTGCATCATTGCTGCGCGCTTGATCAATATTTTAAAATTGCAATATCTTCTAAGATACCCAGTGAAATCAAATTATGTAAAGGGCAATTTTATTTAAAATTAAATACTTGTAATGAATGACGTTTTTATTTGGATAAGGATTAATATCATATTTATAAAAACACCTTCACAAATAAAACTTTATTTTAAAATAAATTTGGTTAAGATAAAAAACGTTATAGTGAGCCAAACTTAAAAAATAGACATATGCTGTCGCGGACTTTTTTTTAGAACTTTTAAAGATGAACATTTCTCTCAAACATTATTTTAGCGAAACTTTAGCCGTTTTCGCAGCGCACGCCACGGAAGCTCACAAAAAGGAAAAAATGTCCCCGATTTCGAAACATTCTTTATTGCTGCTCCGCTTCTATTCGTCGTAGCGTGATGTTATATAGCCTATAGCCTTCCTCGATAAATGTGCTATCTAACAGTGAAAGAATTTTTCAAATCGGACCAGAAGTTCCTGAGATCCTAGCGTTCAAACAAACAAACAAACAAACAAACAAACAAACTCTTCAGCTTTATAATATTAGTATAGATGAAACAGCTCGTCACCGGCTCATAACCTACAACATATTGTAATAACCAGATAAAGTATATTTCATTACATCGGTGTACTAAATTAATTAGATTGTTGGATATTCACATAGGAAAAGTTAAACTGCTATTATTGTATTGCATATTATTTTCTAATGATAAAAATATTTATAATTTTAGCAGACGATTTGAATTATTTGTTTAGTGCTTGCAAAAAGCACCCCAATTTACAAATATCACTTGAATGCGTTAATTTCTTTTCATGATTTTGGTTAACATTGCATTGAAACACCCATTTGTCGTCAATTATGTAACGAAATTTCAAAATATAACACTCGCGTTGATCGTACTCCAGTTTTGTTTTAAGATTGACAGCTGATATTATTCTCATTTTACTCAACATTTCTTCCTAATTCAATTCAAACACCATGAATCAAACTTTATTAATTATCGTAGTTAGGTATTTATTTTTAAGTGAATTCATTTTTTTAACAATTTTTCAATCAGTGTAGTTTTATAAAAATATGCAACAACAGAATGGCGTTAATGCAGGTTTGAGTGATTTGTTTTATAGCATTTGATATCTTCATCAACCCATATACGCCCACTGCTGAGCACGGGTCTCCTCTACCATTAAGAGGATTTAGGCCATAGTCCACCACGCTGGCCTAGTGCGGGTTGGCGGACTACACACCTAAGAAATTCCTAAGAACTTTTAGGTGTGCAGGTTTTATCACGATGTTTTCCTTCACCGTTAAAGCAAGTGATAATTCAATGTGAATACACACATAACTTTCGAAAAGTCAGAGGTGTGTGCCTGGGGTTTGAACCCGCGACCGCCGAGATTCTCGACCGCGCCGCCTAAACCTCGAGGCCATTTGATATGATAGGTATTATTTCTTTCTGTGTCTGATATTTAATGGTCTAGTATTCAAATCTAAATAAACACGACGAAGCTCCCGAGTACTTTTATGCATAATATGGAGATTTTTATCACTATAATACTAATAATATTAATTGTCGTACTTTTCTGCAATTTTATAATATTTTCATTTTATGCTTAAGTTTGCTAATAACTTGGAGTGTATACTTCAAAGTAGCGCGAGATAAAAAATTTCATTTTTGGTTTTACTTAGCTTAACAATACAAAAAAGCAGTAACAATGGTTTTCAAAGCCATAATTCTGTTTAATAATGTTATCAGTGTGTTTTGTCAAAAGTATATTATTAATAGAGGTCCAATAACAAGCGACAGTAAACTGTACAGCTGCATACATATAATAACGCTAAAAACGTTATTTAATTTGGGCTTGCCTTAGTTTGAGACTCTAGGCACGCCACTGTTAAAATTAACAAGAATAATTAAAAAGGCGTCATTTCCTCCCACACGAAAATTAGTGAGCTGATTTTAAAAATAATACTGTGATAAATAAAAAAAATCAGCTAGCAATAAGTCGAGGGAAACCTGGTCAGCTGATGCCTTTAAATAGTCAGTAAATGCTTCTGGCTAACTTCTACGTAACGACCTTCAAAGTATCAGCTGACGATTTTTCCACCGAGATACAGCCAGCTGACGTATATATTTATTAATAGTTACATACAAGCTATCATCTGGTAAATTTTTAGCCGAGAGGAAATGAGTGAATTTTTTTTTTTTTTCTTCAAGCGTGGGAGGTTACAACTTCTCATCCCCCCCACTGCGCCGCAGCTGACGGTCATAGGGCTTTATGATACTGTTGTCTGATGCGTATCGCCAATTATCTAACGAGAAGAAATAATTAACCAAATTTGCACCTGGCTCTCGGGCTACAACTTTGTCCTTACTTATTAATATTAGCCAAATATTTTGTTTCCTATCTGTCTCGCTTACTCTTACTCCGAAATCAAACAACAGAACGAGATAGTGCATTAAAATTGGAATGGCACCTGTTATAGAAACGTTTTCATGTATAGTGTTGTCAATATTTGGACTGATACTGTAATTCATCACAGTTTCAAAATTGTTTGGGCTAAATTTCGTGATATTATTGACAAAGACTATAAGTGACAGGAACTAGCTTAACTGCGGGCACATAATATAGAAGAAGATGGGGAAGCTAGTGAAACATGCGGCCGCAGTTTCTATCTCGCAGATTGTCCACAAATATTACGAATACAATGTTAGTGTAGGATCGTTTAGTCTGCCGTAGTTTCTGATACACACGTCACAAGACATGTACTAAGTGTGAGGTACGAATTATTGGATTTATTTATTTATTTACCTTGTTAACCTGCTGGATTCACGTAGGCTGCTCTCGGGGCCGTTGGATTTGAAATTTATATCAGTGTCAGAATTACGATCGCGGATATATTACCAAAAATTAATTTTGCGTGCGCGTCGCTAGGCGATGCTGTGTAGAATGCGAGTGTATAGCATGGAGAGGGAAGAGATTTGTTTCGACCAATCATAGATTGTCAGTGGAATAGAACAACATCAACAAAATACGAATAATCTTCCTCCCATCATCCATAACCGCCTTGTGACGTTGAAGTATAAATGCGTCATGTGATCTAGAGTTTTTAGGTTTGATTCCCGGGTCAAGTTAACTATGATTTCGACTTAATGTTCGGAAATTGTCAGAAGCAGATCGGAATTTGAAAATGCGCCAGAAAAACGGCAATAAATTCAATCCTTAATCAAGACCTGGCACTTAAAATATGAGTGCAGAAATCTTACACTTTTAGGAGATATAGAAGCAAATGTGTATTGAGTATAAAATATGCTACATTCAAGTGCTTAAATGGATTTCAAGTTAATGACACCGAGAACCCTTCTATATACTATGCTTTCTAATTTGGCAGCATGAAGTCCGCCTTGTATTTAAGTAAAATATAATAGTCATAACACATAATTAGCTTAGAAATGTTGTTGGATGCTTGTATTTTGTCCTCGTGCCAGGAAATATATTGTGGGAAATGATATCCAAACGTTAACAGTAAAAATTTATGACCACGCTTAGTTCATGGATATGGTTTGATATCAATTTGAATCATTAATCAATAAACTAAAGAAAATAGAAATTTTAAAATAAATATTTTTGTAATTTTGGCCTAAAATTAGCATCCCATATTTGTTCTTAACCTGCAGGTTTTAAAGGGTTCCTAAACTAGGCAGAGAGCGTCATCTGGAGAAATCAACCAATAACTGTAATTAAGGAACATAAACAATTAGTAAATACATAGATTCGTTAGAAAACCTCTAAGACAAGAAAAACATCTGAAAAGGTTAAGTAGTTTTCGATAAAATTGTTAAGAAAAATACACACAACTGATCCATCAAGGTTTTTATTCTCTTATAAGCGGAACCCTGAAAACAAATGCGTTTAACATTTATGCAAAATCAACCTGTGTGGAAGACAGACTGTAAAATGTACCTATTTGTTAGAAAAATAATAACGTTATTTGTATTTTCTTCAAAACCAGACGTCAAGACTAGACCGGTATATTAAAGACAAAAGTCTTAACAGTGAATAAATTATGCCAACTATACAGGACTGCCCGGTTGGTCGACCCAGGTACTGTTGGAAGGATGAGGTCGACAGGGATTTGCGGGATCTCCAGTTCGAGGATAGGCGGGAGATGGCGCAGGACAGATCAAAATGGAATGCCGGAGGCCAAGACTCACTTTGGGTCGCTGCGCCATTATAGTAAGTAAGTAACAATATAGGACAATGTCTAAGTCAAAGTACTGTTTATTCAAATAGACTTTTCCAAGTTTTTTCGACTGACTTTACTGTTTATTCAATAGTCAATTTAAAAATAAACTATTGCCGCTTCGGAACGTGTTATTTAAATTACTAAGCTGTTTTGACAACGGCTTTAAAGAATTTATCACGTGGTTCCTAGTAGCACGCACCGATTCAATGCAATGACACAGCATATAAAATAATGTTATATTTCAACAAAGTATTATTTTTGGAACATTTACGTCCGCAATCGGCTTAACAAGGCGTTGATATTTAATGCACAATGTTTAATTGAAGGTAAATATGCTAGAATAAGCAAACTCATATATGGTACATATCAAATATCTCCGAAAGACTAGGTAATTGTATGGTTTTCATTGGTTGGTTTTTGAAGTCACAATTATTACGCGGTAGTCAATTGCCATTTGTCAGGCAAACATTATACATTAAACCCGTTATACATTAGGTAAATACACCCAACAGTCACACACATAGTCCTGACCCCACACTAAGATACGAGTCTTGTGTCGTGGGTATCAGAAACTACGAGAGACTTTTCGGTCTCACAAACACCCAGACCCGAAACAAATATTTGTGGATCACACAAACATATGTCTCGGTGCGGGGATCGAACCCGCGGCCGCTCGTTTCGCAAGCTGGTGTCAAGCCAATTGCGCCACGAGGCTGTCGAGGTAAAAGTAATCTTGCACTCTGTAACAAAAGTCTTATCATTTGATTATTAGTAATTTAATGACAATCTTTATAAATTATGACCGAAAAAAGAAATCCAGGATTACGGGATACAGGATTATGTATGAATAAACGCGGTAGCCTTGTTTAAACCTCTTTAATCTGACAATTACACAATTTTATTACTACTCTGTTTACTTATTTAATTGCTAACATTTACATAAAATTATGTAAATCTTTGTTGATAAATTATGCCTTCTTAATTTTAATAGAAGCTGTATAGTTCCTTCCAACATACCGCAACAAAGTAAACACACTATAAAGGATTAATAAAAGTACTGACATCAAACAAAAGATTAGCGATAGAACTAGATAAATTTCATAGTACTGAGCTAAAGGCATATTCATAGCCGGAGATCTAAGATGGCTGGCTCCTCCATGACGTAGAACGTGCTCTATCCACCATACAGCTCGCTCCAAGGGAGCCTGAGGCTGGTCGTTCATCACAGCACGGAGTTTCTGGATGTTCTGACGGTAGCTGAAAAGTGAAATCATCATCACCCCATATAGGCCCAACTGCTGAGACCAGGCTTTCTCTACAGTTGCGAGGGTTTAGGACTTAATCGACCACGCTGGTGTTGTGTGGATTGGGGAGTTATTCAAATCCATAATATATCTTCTAGGGATAGATAGATTGAATTGTATTAGGATCTAAGATATTGGGAGCGTTAAATGCTATGGTTCCAACACTTGATCACTAATTTTATACTAAGGTTATAATTTTAAAGAATTTGTTTAATTTAAATGTGTTCTGAACGTTTGTGGTTTTTTAGTATGGAATAATCTATTTATAGCGGATGACTAAGACGTATCATCACATTACGGGATATCATCACATTACAAGGCTCGGAACAACAATGAAAAATATTGGAAAAAAAAATCGAAATCTAAAAATTTTGCCTAAGGGGTTACGGGCAACAGCCATGTAAATTCAATTCGAAACATGTATAAGAAGTACCGAGTAGTACAAGTAATAGTAAGTACCTTTCATCGCCAATGACAGTTTCAATGGCGCCCTTGAAAATTTCCTCAGTAATTGTTTCAGAATCAAGTTGCAGTCCGATTTTGTGATGGACGTAACGCTGGGCGTTGTACCATTGATCTCCCAACATGGGAATAGCAATCATTGGAACTCCCGCCGTAATTGCCTCATCAGTTGATTGGAGTCCCGCTTGCGTTATAAACAATTTGACTTTTGGATGTCCTGGAATAATTTGTGAATTTATAATATTAAACGTATTTGTTTTTTTAGGGAATATAAGTCAAAATACTTATCTACAGAATCGAAGTTTCTAACGGTAAAAGTTTTGAAATAATTACTGAAAAGTAATCAGTTCCAACCCGCTAACCCACTTGGCCAGCGTGGTGGACTAAGGCCTCAACACTTTCAATGACAATGGGCTGACGATGATGAATCAGCGTCTAGTTCCAGTTTACTCATCGAGCACATAAATCCTTAAGTCAAATTTAATAATTAAAAATTTGGTAATTTCGAAAGACAAAATATTACAGATTCAGTTCACTGAGGAGTTAAATTACAAAGAAGTGAAATATCAATAAACCTTACTTAGCAAATCTGCTTGCGGCAGCCATTTCTCAATCCTTACATTGTAAGGTTTTCCAGGTAGCTCGTCTTTGTCATACTTCCACAAAATATCATAAGGCAGTTTAGAGAGAACATTCAAATAAATTTGAATTTTCTCCGCTGGTAAAGTTGAAGGCGTCACACTTGTGCCAAAGCTGAAGTAAATAACACCATGTTTTGATGAATCTAGGTAAGATTTTAGATCCTGAAATGAAAATAATAGTACAGGTAACCACATATCTACTTCTGTATAGCTTTATCAATATTATTGCTATAAAAAGAACATTAATGCAATTTAAATAATTTCTTTCTCCTTACGTAATATTGTACGTAGATATGATGATGGTAAATAAATATTTAGTAAAAAATACAGTCATACAAATTCAAGAGAAGACTTAGCTGTTTGTAAAGAAAATATATGAATTCAATTTAGTTTACCTGAGGCAATTCTTTTTCGGGTTTCTGATGAACACCGCCCATATAAATAACGTTGGGCGGGACAGGTCGGTTGTCTTCCCAAATCGGATGCACATTCAGAAATATCATCGCTACATTGTCTTCCAGCTCCGAAACCGACGGTGTTGAATCTCCAAATATCCTCTTGATGACGTCATTTTCAATTTTCTCTTCTTCATGTGATATGCTCATAAACAAATAATGTCTGCGTATTGCAGTGATTTTTTCCATCAAAGTCATATCGAAGAGTTTTTGTTGCAGCACCACAGGGTAGAGAATTGGATGGGTTGAGGATCCTATGAACTCATGTCCACCGATCATTGCACCGAAAGAACTGATTTGGATAACTGGTACTTTGTACAAATGAGAAAACACCAAAGCGGGACGAACGCAGTGTTCCAATAGCAAAAGGTCAAATGTTTCGTTTTTGTTTTTAATCAGTTCTTGCACTTCAGGTGCCAGTATTTGTATCTCTGCAAATATTGTTATGTAACGCATCATATTTCTAAATTGGTGGATTACGCCATCACTGCGACCAGATGGGAAGTTTTTCATTTGCTCTGCCCATTTTCGGTATGTTATCTCGTGGACGTCAATCTCTCTTAAGTTCTTCGGAGCTTGTCCTTTGGAAAAGGCTGGAAGGGGCGTGATAACTGTGACGTCATGGCCTCGTCTTGCTAGCTCTTGGGTAATCCTTCTGAATGGCGCTTGATGACTGATAGCAGGCATCGGAAACACTCCCAATATCCTGGCAGCATTATTCGTGTATACAAGAAGAAATATAATGAAACTAGTTAGATGGAGAACACCTTTCATATTTTAGCGTAGTCAAGACCAAAAATATTACTGAAATCTCACGTCATGATAAAAAGCAATTTATAATGTTCGTAATTCTTTACCTAAGATATCAAAGTGAAGTAAATGTAGATTCTCTGCATAATGATGTTACATCAAAGCAAATATCCTGAGCAATTATATTTTCATCCCTGTCATAACAAATACAATGATAGCGGCATAAACGTTGAAGATTGTTGGAACTTCTGTCGAAAATTCTACATGACTGTTTATACTTCGGTTATTTCGTGCAATTCTTATATTTTATCACCACACATAATATTAGCACGCTTCAAATCGTTTATAGTGTTCAAAAATTTCAAATTACCAGTTCTGCTTTTACTTGTAATGTTTTAAGAATCTATAAACATTATTTCGAATAAAAATATTGAATTCTGTAGATCCTTTTCCGAGAAAACAGCAATAAGAGCCGCCTTTATATAAACTGCATTGGAGAATAATTACTCTCCATAATATTTATTTGGATGGATATTTTATTATTTACTAGCTGTCCCGGCAAACTTCGTATCGCCCTACCAGTCAATGAATGTCTTGTTACTTATTAACAGAATTTAATTTTTAATTACTTAGGTATATCATCATCCCCTTGCCCTGGTCCCAATTAATTACTTGGGGTCGGCGCAGTATCTCTTCTTTTTCCACACATCCCTGTCAGCCGTCATGTTTTCATTCACCCCTTTCTTTTTCATATCTTCAGCCACGCACTCCATCCATCTCTTTTTTGGCCTTCCTCGGCTCGCCCATCCATCCACTTTCATGTTCATCACTTTTTTTTCCTACATATGATTAATTCCTTCTCTTAATGTGCCCATACCATGACAGACGGTTTCCTTTCATCTTTTCTATCACAGGAGCTACTTTCAGACTTACCCTAAAGTATTCATTTCTGACTCTGTTACTCCGTGTTATACCACTTTGCTGCATGCAGTCGTCTTTCGTAAGTCTTCGTCGTTGACCATTTTTTTTTTTTCCCTTGACCTACCATTTGTCGTACCTACATTCCAACTTACATACCTCAATCTCATTTCCCGGGCTAGTGTCTTACGTTGCCCGCGCCCGGGCTGGTGTAACAAACCTTGCCCATTTCTCATAGGAACCGGGTGCTGCCCCTGCGCGTCGGCTACGGGGGACGGCCTAGGCCCTGTCACCTTTCTTATTATACATACTGTATAAATGTTTTGGCAAATGTTTTACGGCCGCCCGCCTGTCTGACACCAGCTCTCCTTGGGACTTTCGTTCTTTTGGTAAAGGGGTAGAGATAGCGTGTGTTTGGGTACAGGATATTGCAGGTAAGGATATTTGGCCTGATGGTAAGGATGCCACAGTCCCGGATAAGGAAATAGTGGGAGACTCCAACAGCTCGGGGAGCCGAGGTCGCGAACTCATAGCCCTGTTCCATGACTGGCTAGATCAATGGAAAAGGCATCCCCTGACCATTTATTAATATTTCTTGATGGAGATTTAGAGTATTTTAGATATTCAAGCATAATAAAAAATAAAATATTAGGCACTACCAAGGAGATTTGTTACACAAAATAAATTTCTGAACGCCTTAATATTTGACAGCCAAAAAATGTCAATCCATTGTCATGAGAATTCTGCATTTTTAACATCTAAAATACGCAATAATTCGAATGTTATAGATACATATTGTCGATTCAAAATTCTTATTTTAATAAGTTCTTTTATTTGAGGGGGCCTCTAACTGCATCGACGGGATGAACATTAAATGACAGGAAATTTTGTATGGTGTTAAAGTTCAAAATGACTTAAGTATCATTACGAACCTTTTGTATGGGAATATAGAAAAGTATTATTTTTAGACCTTTTCAGGCAATTATTAAAATGTATCTCTCCGTAAGAACAATCCTCGTACTTCAAGGAATATTATAAAAAAAGAATTAGCGAAATCGGTTCAGCTGTTCTCGAGATTTGCGCTTAGGAACACATCGAGCAATTCATTTTTATAACATAGAACTCCTCCACTACGATTTAAAATGTATTGTATTGTATTAAAGTTTAAATTTACTTAATTATTAAAACGAAACTTTTGTATGGATAAAGAAAACAATGAAAAGTCCCACGGGAACGCTATCGAACGGGATAAAAAGTATCCTATGTCCGTCTCCTGGCTCTAAGCTACCTCCCTACCAATTTTCAGCCAAATCTGTTCTGCCGTTCTTGAGTTATAAGTGGTGTAACTAACACGACTTTCTTTTATATATATAGATTATTGCAAAGGCGTACAGATTCAATTCATTGAAATAAAATCAAAACCGTAAAGGAAACTTTAAACTTTGAAAGGAATATTTTAATTATGATGAAATCATATAGATTCTTTTTCGCACGCGACAAGATAACACGACTCAACAAATTATTCACTCTTATCTGTATGAATCTAAGCTATAAAGTACCTAACTCAATTTTCATGTAAATTAGTCAATTGAGGAATCATTCATGGTATTTACTTATGTCTTCGTATACACCTGGCAGTAAGTAGAATCACTAAAGACGCATAATAATTCTATTAGCTACATAATAATTCTGACTACAGCAGTGACACCAAGAATCTCACTACACTCAATGCACGCTATTACTTTGATACCTGAATAGCGTCGTGGAAACCAGGAGGTATATTTTATCTGCATATCTCTATGAATGGCCAGATTAGGTATAACAGTGTTTCCTACCTATCACAATATCTTTCTGGAATCAACTTTACTCGGCGGTATTTCTAAGTATATAAGACTTAGAGATCTCCAAGAACAAAGCCTCTATTTTCCTCAAATGCGGACAACACACCGAAATTATTCCTCTGGTATTATGGGTGTTCATATGCGGTGTAGACTACTTAAAATCAGGTGGCTTACTAGATCTTTTGCCTCCTTTATCCATAAAAAGACTGACAACAAATATTTGTAGAACGCACGTTTTGTCTCGGTTAGGAAATCGAATCTGAAGTCTATTTTTCAGAAGCTGATGTCAACTGCGCCATAGAGGCTTACCGTAAGTTGAGTGTCGTGAAAAAATAAATAAGAAAATACGAGACAGTGATAAAATATTTTATCAATCCATGATATCTGTAACACTTCGACGCGACGCTGTCGTGTTAGTCATACGACTGCTTAGTTAATTAATTACACTGATAGACAAAAATGACCTTAATGAAAGTTAAATGGAATTGAATGGGTTATTTTATATCTACAACTTGTCTGTAACTAATCTGCATTTTTAGAAAATTTTGATCACCCTCAGTTTTTATGTAACAGCCATTAATCTTTTTTAAATAAAAACGGGAAAAAAATGTTTCAAATGGAAAAAAAAATAACTTATATATGCCTTTATTCAGGCTTTTCGGGAATATTTAGCGTCAGGTACATCCCTTTTAAGCGTCCAGCATTAGTCAGCTAACTTGTTCGGACTCCAATTGCCTTGGTACCTTTTTTCCATGTTAGATATGTCCTGATGGAACCGCTCACCGTGTTCGTCGCTAAGGGCTCCCAAATTTTGAGGAAAACAATCTAAATGCGAGTGTAAACAGTGATTCTTGAGCGACATATTACATCCCATGTCCTTGTAAGCCGCTAAGAGGTTGTTGACTAACTCTTCACAGTTTTTAGTCCCGTGGTTTCCAAGAAAATTACGAACAATATTTCGAAAAAATGTCTATGCGGATTTTTCGATCGGATTATGTTTTTATTCAAACTCTTTATCAGCCAGTAGGTGTCTTATTTGTGGCCCTGCAAATATTCCTTCTTTTATACTCTCGGATACATTTTCTTCGGGCACGTTATCCATGTTTACTGGAGGCTGAGGAACAAGTAAATCATCACTGTGTGGGATAGGTCTTTGAGCAGATTGTAGATTTGGATAGTTCACAGAGTGCCTAGATTTATGATTAATACCTTTTATAGCAGTTTGCCAGAAATAACAATCTAATACAAGGTAAAGACCTTGTACCTTGTGTTGTAAGAACCGAAAGCGGTTCGGCCCATATCATTGGAACTGCGAACAGCTTATGACGAGATCCTTTAGCCAATGATGTTAACAAAGTGACACACTGTGTTCAGCAAACTCTAGGTATCAAGGTTTTATCCAAATTTTGCACCGGAAAACCAAAATATTTAAAAATAACAGTTTTTAGCTAATGGTGTCAAACTACGACGTTGACTTTTAACAGTAAGTTGACCGCAAATATAACAGAAGTTATCAGGATGGTTTAAACACATCCTCGGCATCATATTATGATGTATAACACTAATCTAAAAAAAAAACTGTCTTAATTTCAACATTTTTTCGTTAATTTATTCGGAAACACACGTCGGTAAGCAAAATTCGCGTAATCGAGTAAGTCGTTGTTTCATGAAAACTGAGGGTGATTGAACAAAACTAAGTATAGGGTTTATATACGGGTAGGTAGCAGTGTTTGAAAATGTGACTTGATTTCATTTAACAAATTTACTGTTCATCAGTGTTATTATTATCTGACGAAGACACTACAGATAGAAAATATTGATATTTAAATCCTATCAAATTAGTACATCATCGTCATCATCATCATTTCATCATCATCATCAACCCATATACGTCCCACTGCTGGGCACGGATCTCCTCTACCATTGAGCGGGTTTAGGCCATAGTCCACCACGCTGGCCTAGTGCGGGTTGGCAAACTACACACCTAAGAAATTCCTAAGAACTTTTAGGTGTGCAAGTTTTATCACGATCAAATTAGTACACTTTTAGTAAATGCTGACACGACTAGGCACGTATATGGTTTGAATAAACGCCATTATATATGATCCAGTCTCTGTATTAAACAACTTAAAAAATTAAGATTTCTTTTCTTTAACACTATTCTTAAAACTTATTCTAATGTACCTCCACAAGCAATAAGCAACGTAAATAATAAACAAAACTGCTGTTAACAAACAAGATAACAATATTAAGACTAGGTGTATCTCGTAGTACTGGGCTAAGGACATATTCGTTGCCGGAGATCTAAGATGGTTGGCTCCTTTGTGACGTAGAACGTGCTCGATCCACCACACAGCTCGCTCCAAGGGGGGCTGAGGCTGGTCGCTCATCACAGCACGAAGTTTCTTTATGTTCTGATGGTAGCTGAAAGCCAATATAGTCAAAGTTATTCTTCTTCTTCTTCTTCATCAACCCATATACGCCCACTGCTGAGCACGGGTCTCCTCTACCATTGAGAGGGTTTTAGGCCATAGTCCACCACGCTGGCCTAGTGCGGGTTAGCGGACTACACACCTAAGAAATTCCTAAGAACTCTTAGGTGTGCAGGTTTCATCACCGTTAAAGCAAGTGATAATTCAATGAGAATACACACATAACTTCGAAAAGTCAGAGGTGTATGCCTGGGGTTCGAACCCGCGACCCGCGAGATTCTCGACCGCGTGCCCAAACCTCGAGGCCATCACTGCTTATCACTGCAAAGTTATTCATATCCTTAAAATATCTTTTACGGATAGAAGGGTAAATTCTCTAGCTGACAATGACGCTGAAATAAATTCAGAAACAAATGACGCTTTCCTAACATGTAAAGTTCGCATGTGGAAACGGAAAACGTCATTAAAAAAGTCATTTTAAGCATCAATGTGTTTGTAATCACTCATGACTGTTATTGATTTTTGTAACATATTCCAATAAGCATTAATACTTAATATCTTCTTCTTCTTCTTCATCAACCCATATACGCCCACTGCTGAGCACGGGTCTCCTCTACCATTGAGAGGGTTTAGGCCATAGTCCACCACGCTAATCTAGTGCGGGTTGGCGGACTACACGCCTAAGAAATTCCTTAGAACTTTTAGGTGTGCAGGTTTTATCACGATGTTTTCTTTCACCGTTAAAGCAAGTGATAATTCAATTTGAATACACACATAACTTTCGAAAGTCAGAGGTGTGTGCCTGGGGTTTGAACCCGCGACCGCCGAGATTCTCGACCGCGCGCCTAAACCTCGAGGCCATCACTGCTTATCTTGCTTATATACTTAATATGGATATAATTAATGATTAATTATTTATTGGTCTTTCTTTTATTACATTGATACGGTACTTTTTTGTTACCTTTCATCCTCTATAACAGTTTTTATGGCCTTCATGAAAGATTCCTCAGTAACCGTTTTGGAATCAAGTTTCAGTCCAATTTTGTGATGGACGTAATGTTCGGCATTGTACCATTGGTCTCCTAACATGGGAAAAGCAATCATTGGAACTCCAGCTGTTATTGCTTCGTCAGTTGATTGGAGGCCTGCTTGCGTTATAAACAGTTTCACTTTTGGATGTCCTGGAGAAGCAAAATGAAGTTTTATAAATTCTTTTATTATAACTATTTTAATGGGATTTTACCCAAAATATTATTTTAATTTTACCAATTAGTATCTACCAATCATGATAATCAAGTTAAAATAATAGCTTCACAAATTTCGCAACAGATCATGGACATAGGCCTCCCCCAAAGACTTCCAAAATCTTCTGTGGGAAGCTGACGGCCGCTGGGGCAGAAAGGTTTTCAAGTGGAAGCCGCATACCAACAAGCGCAGCGTTGGAGTCCGTCCACAAAGTAGACCGATTATTTGACAAAAATCACTAAATCATAATCAAAACATTTACTTACTCAACAAGTCTGATTGCGGCAACCATTTCTCTATTCTCACATTGCCAGGCTTCCCCGGCAGTTCATCTTTATCGAACTTCCACAAGATATCATAAGGCAACTTAGAAAATGTATTTAAGTAAACCCGAACTATCTCTGGAGGCAATGCTGACGGCGTCACGCTAGTACCAAGACTGAAGTATATGACACCGTGTTTTGACGAATCGAGGTAGGATTTGAGATCCTGAAATACATAAGAGTATTGGTGTTATTATATTATTGGTGTTATTAATTCTATGTCAAAAAAGTCAAAATGGAAAAAAATGTAGAAGTGAATAATTTTGTAAATCTGGTCTGAGACTGTGGGATGGTTAAAACTAAACCATTGGTGTTGCTAGCAATACTTCATAGTAACAACTTTGATGTGATCAAAAATATCATCAGCCTATATACGTCACTACTGTGCACGAACTCCCTATACCAGGGGTTCCCAAACTTATTTACACTATGACGCCCTATAGAATTGTTATTTTTCTTGCGACGCAAAATCATCGAAACTACCTACTTTACTGGAAATCAAAACAGTAGTAGTTAGCCTAATATGAGGTTATCAGAAAAATACGGACAGCGAATGTTTGCCGATCGCCTCGCGACGCCCTAGGGCGTCGCGACGCAAAGTTTGGGAAGCCCTGCCCTATACAAAGGATTTTTGGACTTGGTCCATCACTCTTGCCTGGTGGGGTTTACGGACTTCACACATGTTTAAATAATATTTTTCATTAAAGTGCTCGAAGGGGGCGTGGCTTGCGGAAACCCGAGTTCCCGTTTTCAGGCGTATTTTCAGCTTCCTGTAAAAATTATTAATATTGGTCCTACAATTTCGGGAGTTGGAAGTTTTTTTAGGAAATTTCCTCCTCTTTTTGAATCTTTTGTCAAAATTAAAATATCTCAAGTAGCTTTCGAGATATACCCAAAAAACTAAACCCCTTTTCTTTTTTTACTAATTTGTTAATAACTTTTACAATGTTTTCGAGCGGGTCTTGAATTTTTTCAAAAACTTTCTAGATGCAATCCCGAATCGAAGGAGCCCTAAATCATATTTTTCCGAGACTTTTAAAAAGTTTTGACTAAAAAAGCACTTGTTGCCTAGGCTATTAGGTTTGAATCCGCTAAGATTCTCAACCGCGCGCCTCAAGGTCATTATACTTGACCGATAATATTATAATATACAACATATTTAGTGTCCGACCATACATGTTTACCATCCTTATACCAAATAAACAAATACCTGATATCGATTACTTTATTGAATCTACTCGTACTTAACCTAACACCTGAATTGCAAGGGAGTTCCATTTTTGCATGTACATTTTACCAATTGTTTTTTTATCATATCGAGTGAGACTTTTGTAATTTTTTGGCGCAATTCAACACTCCATAGTGCTACTAAGAATTTTTTAAAGTAAAAATCAATTACCTCATTGCCCGACCCGTTATTCAAATCCAAAACCTATAGGTCGCTCAGCACATACTTTTATGTGACCATAATAATCGTGTACTTATAAATAATAATACAAAAAAATGAGTTAAAAAGCTGGCGTTACCTTAGGTAGTTCCTTCTCAGGATTCTGGTGTATACCACCCAAGTAGATGACATTCGGTGGTACCGGCCGGTTCTCTTCCCAAATCGGATGAACATTGAGAAATATCATCGCTACATTATTTTGCAGTTCCGAAATCGATGGTGTAGTTTCCCCAAATACTTTTCTGATCATAGCAGTTTCTTCATCTGCGTGGTTTTGTCCAATTTTGAAATAATAAAAGTGAACGTACAACGCTTTTATTTTCTCCCATAAAGTGTTATAGTATAGGTTTCTTTGAAAAACCATCGGGTATAGCAGCGGATGCGTCGAAGATCCTACATATTCGTGCGCTCCACCCACAGCACCAAAAGAACTTATTTGTATCACTGGCACATTGAACAAATGAGAAAAAACTAATATAGGACGAACTCCATGTTCCATTAGCAACAGATCGAACGTTTCACTTTTGTTTTTAACCAATTCTTGTACTTCTGGCGCGGACATTTGTATCTCTGCGAACAGTGTGATGTAATATAGAAAATTCTTGAGCTGAACATAGGTATCGTCATTTGTTTCAGGAGCCAATTCGGTCAATTGTTCCTTCCATTTTCTATAAGTGATTTCGTGAACGTCTATTTCTCGAAGATTCTTCGGAGCCTGCTCTTTAGTAAAGGCTGGAAGTGGAGTGATGACTATGACGTCATGACCTCGCCGCGCTAGTTCCTGGGTTATTGCTCTGAACGGCGCTTGATGACTGATAGCAGGCATCGGAAACACTCCCAAGATCCTTGCAGCATTGTGTGCAGAAATTGAAATCACTAGAACAAATATTCGTAGTAAACTATTCATAATAATTTTAATGTATTTACCGACGAAAATAATGCACTAAACTGAACTTGTTTCTGGTGTTAAAGTATATATATGCTTTCGAGTCTTGGAGGCTTTAGGTATCAAACAATAGATAAACATGTCTATGTTTATTTTTAGAGTATTAGTCGCATCGTGTGAAATACCTTGAAGAAGGTTGATAACTGCTTGTCATTCATCTAGGAAGAAATCTAATGATTAATTCTACGCAGTAGCGATGACGTATTTTCATAAGATAAATTATGTTACATTAGATAACATTGAAGATGGAGATAGCATGTAGTCAAGTAAAATTGTCTGTAAAAGAAATTATAAGAGCCTTGATATTAGAAACTCCAAAAGAAAGAAATTATTAGCAGATCACGTAAGCATTTGTAACGGAGCAGGAATCGAATGCGTGGCAACTATTTAGTTTAATATGCTTAGGTCATTCTAACTCCGCCATGAAAAGTTGCGCTAGCAAATAAGTTTAATTTTAAACCTAGATCAGAACAGAATCAATTTAAAACTTAGCTGATAATATAGAATTAATATTACGTCCCCTCTCTTGCGAAGATATAACTCAACAAATAGTTTTAATTCCCACGATAGAAGGACTTAACAATGAAAGACCCTCAAGCTAAATTAATCAGAAGAAATATACCCTATATTTCTTACAATCTTTAATTACCCTAGGTAGGCGTAGGTTGTCTGGAAGAGATCGCAGCTAGCGATAAGACCGCCTATTGTACCTATATTGTCTTATTATTCTTAATCATTTACTTCATTACTTTTCAATGATATTTATGTATAGTGTACAAAAAGGGATATAAATAAATACCCTAATTATTTCACTTACTCCAGCAGTTTTACTTTTACGTTAACGTTACGTTTACCATAAGACTACAACTTAATTAGTCCTTTCAAAATACTACATACGTCTTCATTGTGCAAGTCAACAAGAAATTCACGCGAAGCTATCACAGGTTTCAACAAAGACCTAAACACTGGTAAAGCGAGTAGTACCAGTGTTTCACAGTGAATGGAAATTGGAATGAGGAAGGATGGGCCGTAGAAAGGATTTATTGAACCCGCACGATCTTATTCAGTGAATGAAACACGATGGTAAGGCATAAGGTTGGTTTTCTGTGAATTAGTCAAGAATTTTCAAAGAATATTGCTATTTCTAAGATCAAAATATTTCTTATTCCATAATTATGAGCTTTTGAAGATTCTTTTGAATCGTCAATTTATGCTGTTGCGGGTTCAGGACGCGTCGTAACTGTGAAGAAGAAACGCAAAGAAAGTGTTTAAGGAACGAAAATGGAAATTTAATAACTTATTTCTTCATTGTCATTTCATTCTTAGAAATGCAATTTCATGGACTTATTTCGTAATACCAATATTTATTTTGCACTTATTTTTTTCACTTTGGTTAGATTCCAGTATGTAACGATGTGTTGCTTTCCTTTAAGAAATTATCTGAACGTAGCGTAGAGACATACATGTATGATACCGTGTTAGCACATGTAGCGTGTGGCACATGTATAAAAAATAGGTTTGTCTTTATTTTTATGAAATATTGACACCTTTACACATATCAGCGGACTCTAAACATTTACCACTTTATAGTAGTAAAAAAAGAATTATTTCTTTTTTTTAATGATCTGTAGCTATAAGTGAAGACTTATTGTTGGCCTTTTTGTTATTTTTCTGTCTTTTACTAAAATTCTTTGTAAATAAATAAATATAACTGATAAAATATATACATTATCGTGGGCGGTGTAAACTTGTGTGTACTTAACTTTAGGCTCAATGGCTCGTTTGTCTCCATTCGCAAAAAAAATCTCAAAATTTACTTAATAACTTTCAACTACTTGATTGACTGAGAGGCAAATGAAAATAAATATTAAAAACGTTACTCATACTTTTGACATAAGTTACTAAGCGAGATAACGGAGTCGCCCTCATTTGAATGTACAAAGAAATCGTCGTATAAAGAATGAGTTTTTGTTTTTGAACAAATGATTCCATTGCTAATATTGATACAATTCCGTCGTAGAGTATTTAATTAGCGTGTCTTTTGAAACTCTATCGTATTAGATTACATTATCTTCTTGTTATTTTACTGTCACGGAATGATAAAAGTCTTTAACCGAAAAGAAAGAAAATACGTTTTACTATTGGTCACGAGGTCGTCCGACCATTTGGTCGGAGGACGTCCCACGCTGCCCTTTCCAGTACGGGGCCTACACTGGAGAACTTTCTTCTTTCGTGTAGGTCGCAGGACGTCGCTGGCTGCAGGCGGCTTCCGATCGATCCCGGTGGAGGTCACTGGGGGAGGCCTATGTTGGCTGATGATGGATGGATGGATAATTATTGGTCATATGAAAAAAAAAACATACCTAACCTAAAAACGTACCTAAGGTTTGAATCCGCAACTGCCGAATTTCTCGACCGCGCTCCTTAGCCTTGAGGCCATCAATTATTCAAGGATTATGACCAGATATGTAAGCTGGACCTGAAATAAAACAAATTTCAATGTGTCACTATTGTGCATCCAACTTGTAAATCGTATTCTCTCTCATTGTAAATCTAAGTTGAAATAGACTCTGGCATAACATGTGTGGCGTTTTAAACTAGCAACTAGCGTGACGAGTGCCTATCCGGAAATAAAATCCGCGCCTAACAAAGTTGTTGGACACATTGCGTTGGAAGTTAGATCATTCATGTACTGTTCCTGTTGACAGCAGTCTATGAGTTGCTAACTATTTGAATAACCACAGTTAAAGCTTTTCGTGCCTATCAATTTTTATGCCTTTAAATAGCCTTAAGGGTTTTTTCCCGGAATGGGAAGGAGGTGCATTTCACATTTCGCCAGGTTTGAATCAGTCTCACGAACTGCTATTGCCATTTTACGATGACAATTCAAGACTCCGTGCTGCTTATGAAAATATCCTGATTGAAAAACCTATAAACTCTTTGTCCGGCCCGGGAATCAAACCCAGGACCGTTAGTTCGCACGGCACATTATTCCGTGAGACCACGAGTCAGTGATGTTTGTATTTCTATGGATGTAATGGTTCCGCTGCATTAGTTTGTATGGGCCGTAGAGAGTTCCAGGTTTGGGTTATTCCAAGTAACACTACATGCATTTAATATAAGTAAATTCTCAGTAGATATACGGATTCTCGAAACGCACCTCTAAAACAGCAACAGATTCGACTTCTATTACGTGGAATTGGAAGTTACTTGTTAAGCTTGTGTGCTGTACTTAATGTAGCACTGCCTTTATGAGATTTATACTAGCTAGTGTAGTTGTTTAAAATATAATTTTTATTCATTATTGAAACCGTTTTTTATTCCTTAATTTATTTTTATTTTGCTCAAATGACGCTAAAAGTGTATAAACGCTCTTAAGCATTTAAAATTATATTTAAGCATAAACTACTGTATATGTGTAAAGAAAATCTTATGTATCATTTTGAACTCATTTTTACTCATTAAAATTACCACAAAA
The DNA here is from genome assembly GCA_030295005.1 of Cephonodes hylas. NCBI lineage: Eukaryota > Metazoa > Arthropoda > Insecta > Lepidoptera > Sphingidae > Cephonodes > Cephonodes hylas. The sequence continues at coordinate 4,261,782 of AP025385.1, forward strand.
TAAATGTAACAATGTAACAAAATTATCATTTCTAATCAAGAAATCTGGCAAATTTAGATAATAATTTTTAATTCTCTAATAGCCCTGTTTAGAAGCCAGACTACTATATAAATTTGCTACGTCATACCAATACATTGCTTTACATATATCTGCTGATGTTTTAATACCTCTTTTGGCCATTCATGTTGTATCATGACTAAAGCCTAGTAGTATCTGCATGATCAAAAGCAATGATAAGAACACACACTCATTCCTGAATTTTCGAAGAGGAAGAAACCTACGGAATAAGGGTAAAATATTATACAGTATTCCGGGCATATATAAGTAAGAAAGAGAGAAAAAAGCATGTATTAATGCAGGGGTTCCCAAACTTATTTACACTATGACGCCCTATAGAATTGTTATTTTTATTGCGACGCACCCCCCCTCCCCCATCAAAACTACCTAAATTACTGGAAATAAAAACAGCAGTAGTTAGCGTAATATGACGTTATCAGAACAATACGGACAGCAAATGTTTGCGCGATCGCCTCGCGACGCCCCCAGGATGTTGACGCACAGTTTGGGAAGCCCTGTACTCATACACGCTGCAGAAACTATTGAACGATACTACAACACAAAATTTTTAATAAAACACAAAACATAATTAGATACACAATTTATAACTAATAATACACAAAAATTATGATAATAATGTATCGTGATTTGATAATGGAGATCGCACATGTTTTCGAAATACGAGACAGTCATTGCAGTTAAAAAAATACGATGATATTCAAAAATAATATTATTCATTCAATTCACACCTGATTCCGATTTATTACCGGTATGAGTAATACCTTTTTGGAATACTTTTTAAGGTTAATACGTCCGATAGTGACTGGGTTTTCTGTGAATTAGTGGTGCCACCTTTATTAATGCGGTTTACATGTATTTTTAGTAGTTAATAACATAGCAGAAAGACACCAGCTTAGCATGATCTCTTGAAGCGAACCGACATTATAATATGACCCATTTTATAGATAACTTAGCAAAGAGAAGAAATAATGTGCAAAAGTAACATATTTTTTGAGTTTTTATTCACCAAAATTTTCGTTTTGTTGTCTCTGTATAAAATCATTCAATAATTTCAACGAAATAAATTACACCTTTAAAATTATTTTTCTACATATCTATTTTACACACAATTTCCTAATAAATACGATACCTAAACAAAATTTAACAGAATCAAAACCTATCTGATTTAAAACCTAAAAAATAATACAACAAAACTGCACCAAAATTTATATCCGAATCCACCAAGAATTTCTCATAAAACCCCTTATCAAAAGGACGGAAACCCACCTGAACAATAGAAACTGGACATTTGCCAGAGCACGCCAAGATAGAGGTGAATTGGCAAAGTACCAGAAAAGTATGAGAAAACTTAGACTAATCGCCTATTAGGCATGTATTACACGAGCCATTTCTTACATTTATACTTTCACCCGCTTCGTGTTGACCTGGTACTAGAATCAAGAGGCGGTCACGATTTTATTTGATTTTGTAACAATTTGTCACACAAATTCCTTCAAAGTCAAAGTAATCTTGATTCAATTAGACATTTACAAATTCTTTTGTGTCGTCAAATTTCAACTATTCAAACGTAAAAAGTATTTCTTTGGTTAAGTATAGAATTAATTGCGCTTAGTCGGTGCAGAACGTCCTGCAGCACGATGGTTTGACGACTTGAAAAAGAAAACAGATTGGTGCTTTCTTGGGAAGGCCTACGTTCAGTAGTGGACGACGATACGCTGAACATATACAGCTGAGAGCCACTTATACCCATACTGGACACAGGCTGCTTTTGAAACAGCCCTTGGGAAGTCTTTTAGAGAGGGTTATGTCCAGCATGAAGGAAAACATCGTGAGGAAACCTGCACAAATAAAAGTTTTTAGGAATTTCTTAGGTGTGTAGTCCGCCAACCCGCACTATGCCAGCGCGGTGGACTAAGGCCTAAACATTCTCAATTGTAGAGAAGACCACTAGCAGTGGGACGAATATGGGTTGTTGAAGAATGTCCAGTAAAGAACGTATATAGGCTGATGATAATGATGAAAATCACTAAATCCAACCCACTCTCGAATACCGCTGTCAATCATACGCCAATATATCGAATGAATACATCAACTGATTCGCAACGACGGATCCGATGTATAATTTATGAAGGTTTCCAGCGAAATTGAGCTGTGATGAAACTTGTCGATTAAGTCTGACAACAGGCAGATATTTGAACGGTAACCTGGCGTGCGACACGTCAGATCATACGAATTAATCAGTGAATGGATGATGGAGTGGTTGTAGAAATTTAGCATTCTAGAAGCGTAAGAGGTAATTGAATTAATAGAAATTAGTTTTTAAAAAAGAATTGTAAGAGTAAAAACATTACGTAATTGATCTAACATGATATAGAAAGTGGTGATACTTCTATAGACGTCCAAAAGCGTAACATGCTAATGGTTATATGTCTAGTCTATAGTTGTTTACTGTGGGATCATTATATTCTCATTTATATGTCAAATTGATTTAGTTAAATAAAGTTTTAATGCTTAAATATTACTATTAAAAATTTTGTCAGACTAGCTGGAGTTTTAGGCTTCTATAAAAGTACTGCTACTGGATGTAAGCACTTTTGTTACATTGAAAAAAAAATAAAATTTAATATATAAAAGTTATTTCACCAAATACAGAAAACGTGTTTATTTACGTTAATCAACTCCAAAATTATTAATGTTGTGTTTCATTCAGTCAGTAAAGTAACAAAAGGGACAACAATTCTTAAACCTTTACATTATTTATGTATATTAAAAAAGTAATTATAGTAAATTAACTATAGTATAAAAAATTGCAGTGATGGCCTCGAGGTTTGGGCGCGCGGTCGAGAATCTCGGCGGTCGCGGGTTCGAACCCCAGGCACACACCTCTGACTTTTCGAAGTTATGTGTGTATTCACATTGAATTATCACTTGCTTTAGCGGTGAAGGAAAACATCGTGATGAAAATGCACACCTAAAAGTTCTTAGGAATTTCTTAGGTGTGTAGTCCGCCAACCCGCACTAGGCCAGCGTGGTGGACTATGGCCTAAACCCTCTCAACGGTAGAGGAGACCCGTGCACAGCAGTGGGCGTATATGGGTTGATGATGAATGATGATGATGAATAAAAAATTAAAATACTCCCCACGCATAGAAAAATATGCTGTTTTTTAATTTTTAGCCAATAAAAGGAGCACAATGGATTTCATTTACAAATATTATTCCTTTTACGTTCAATTTAATAACACATTGAAACCCACAACTGATTAAAACCGGCAAAAACGTTCGTGTGAAAAATTGGACCGCAAAATTACAATATTAATTGGTGAAATACCGCAACGACAAATTATGAAGCATAATTCTAATAATTTAGCGGTTAATGATGTGTATTAATATTAATTATCGTTGGACGGGATGTATGAGGACAGGGGGAGAATGGGGAACAACTTGATTCATACTCTTTTGTAATTTAATATTTAAAGCATGGTCCGCCAACTCGTATTAGGCCAGCGTGGTAGACTAAGGCTTAAATCCTCTCTATGGTAGAAGAGGCGCGTGCCTAGCAGTGGGTCGTGTATGGCCTGATGTTGATATGTAAAAACACTCCCGCCTAAATATCCGAAAGTATATAGATATGCATATTCTTTTTACAGCTCCACAACATATGAGAAGACGTTTTTTTAGTCTATTTTTCTAGACTCCGTACTGCAAAAGGAATATCATATTAAAAAAAATAATGTCAATTATTCCGTCTTAAGAATGCTATCCAGACCCTTTCATCTTTTTTTACCAATAGGCAGTCGAATATTCTATTGTAAACTCTATTTAAAATATAACTAAAACTAAAAAAAAAAAAACAAAAACAGTTTAATTCAAAGGATAAGCTTGGTGTATGTATACTGTATATACGCGGGAAAATGTTTCTTCATTTGATGTTTTAGCCGTTTGTTTTAGTAAAAACAGTATGTATAAAAATGAATGTAATAGGATTTATAAACTAGACAATATAAGTATGTTTGCCCACTGCTAGTTACGGACTTCCTCTATACCGGAGAGGAATTAAGACTTAGTCTATCAAGCTGGCCTAGTCCGAGTAAGCGGACTACTCTCGTAAGATATTTCTAGAACAGTTATGTGTGCTGGCTTCCTCCTGATAATTTTTTAATCGTTTCAATACGTGATAATTAATTGCATATACAATCCGACCATTGACTATAAAAAAATTGTCGCGACCGTACGTCAAAGCAATGATAAAATTTTATAAAGTAATATTTGTATATTCACAGCATTTAAAAAATGAATCCAAAGTGAACGGTAAATAATTTATTGAACAAAATATCAATTTTATTTTCATCTTTTAAATATTTCCACAAGAAACTGTAAAATTTATTCACCTGTGTATTCTTTTTAAAAGCTTTTATTTAACTTCACTTTTGTATGTATGTTTGTATGTTTACAAATCTTGCAATGAAGATTTGAACCACTTCCAATAGACCGATTGTGCTGAAACTTGGTATACCTACGTAACTTGGATGACAATACAATAATATGGTACCATGGAGCTGGTCTGATGATGAGGTTGGGAGATGACCATAGAAACATCAGTTCTTGTGGACCGATTGAGCTGAAATTTGATATGTCTTTGTAACTTCGACAACAATACACAAATATGGTATCATGGTGCTGATCTGACGAAGAGTTGGAAGATGCCCATAGGAACTTCGATTTCTGTGGTCCAATTGAGCTGAAATTTGGTATGTCTTCGTAGCATCGGTAACAATACAAAAATATGATATTATGGAGCTGATCTGATGAGGAGTTGGAGGATGGCCATAGGAACTCCGATTCCTATGGTCGAATTGAGCTTAAATTTTGTATCTCTTCGTAACTTCGGTAACAATACAAAAATATGGAATCATGGAGCTGATCTGATGAGGAGTTGGAGGATGCCCATAAGAACTCCGATTCCTATGGTCCAATTGAGCTGAAATTTTGTGTCTCTTCATAATTTCGGTAACAAGACAAAAAATGGTATCATAGAGCTAATCTATTGAGGAGTTGGAAGAAGCCCAAAGGAACTCCGATTCCTTTGGACCGATTGAGCTGAAATTTGGTATACCTATGTTATTTCGGTGACAATATAATAAAAAGGTATCATAGAGCTGATATCTGACGAAGAGTTGGAAGATGCCCATAGAAACTCCGATTCTTGTGGTCCAATTAAACTGAAATTTGGTGTGTCTTTGTAACTTCGGTAACAATACAAAATTATGGTATCATGGACCTGATCTGATGAGGAGTTGGAAGAAGTCCATAGGAACTCCCATTCCTGTGGACTGATAGAGCTGAAATTTGGTATACCTATGTAATTTCGGTGACAATAAAATAATACCTTGGTATCATTGAACTGTTGTTATGGGGGGTTGGAAAGTCCCCGTAGGAGCAATAGTTCCCATGGACCGATTGAGTTGAATTTCGGTATGAATACGTAATGGATAGACTAAAGAATATGTCCAACTAAAAAGTTAAAAATAAATTAACGGTGAAAAACATATTTTAAAATCAAGCTTTTATTATGCACGAAAAATTAAAAAAATAAACTAAGAAATCATTCATAAAATTCGTAGTTTTTTAAACTTTACAAGTAACAATTTACAAAAGTGTTCAGTTTATCAGTAGAAGTATGATACATAAACATATATTATCTATAACTAGTATATTAATATTCTTAAGTGATCTAAAAGCTTGTCGCGCAATTTCGTTAATGCAAAGACCTCGGCCGCGACGAGCTTTTAGATCACTTAAGAATATTAATATACTAGTTATAGATAATATATGTTTATGTATCATACTTCTACTGATAAACTGAACACTTTTGTAAATTGTTACTTGTAAAGTTTAAAAAACTACGAATTTTATGAATGATTTCTTAGTTTATTTTTTTAATTTTTCGTGCATAATAAAAGCTTGATTTTAAAATATGTTTTTTATTATCAGTATTAAAATATAATTCTTTACATTTCATGCGAAATAAAATGAACCATTTGTATGTTCCAAAACATTGCACTCTCATTTCGACAGGCGCTTGTGTTTATTATCTATACTTACTAATATTACAAAGAGAAAAAAGGTTTATTTTGTTTGCATTAAATAGACTCCGAAATTACTGTACCGATTTCAATATTTTTGGTATGGGGATAGACGGAACCCACCCGAAAAACATAGGATACTTTTTATCTCGGAAAAATTACAAATGATTCTTATTAAAAAGGAATTAAATACTTAAACCAAAACCATTTTTCTTATAAATTTCTATAGATTCTATAGATGATATAGATCAACGCGCTAATCTCAGCGACTACTCAATCAAATTAGAGGAATATTTTTGTGTTGAATAGTTCAGTACAACTTTTCTAATAATAATAAGAATTTCTCTTAACGCACGCGACGACCAATAGGAGAGGAGCAGCGATAAAAATTGTGGCAGAAACGGGAATATTTGATCCTTTTAAAGTCCTCATGCATGTGGAATTAAGTGCAAAGGCTATACATAATATACTTTTTAACAACTGACTTGAAGATCAAAAATCGTCGAAAGTGCAGGGCCTAGGAGAGTGAATTTTTTAACAAAGGTATGTCACATGAGTAATCACAGAGATGGCATTTCTAAAATTCCCTCTTCAGAGGTTTTAAAACAGGGGTCCTATGTTAGTATAGAGCTATCAGATTCTCGCGGTGCAATTTCAGAAGGTCGGCTAGATTTCTTTTATAATTTTTGTTTTTTTTTTGTAATGGCATGGAAAGGCAAACGTAGAAAATTTATAAGAAATCAAAGTACCTAATTGTTGTTCATATGTCTTGCAAATTTTGACTTCATTTTTATCATTCATAGATATAGGTAAATGCAACTAATCTCATGCTTATAATTACGTGCCTTTTTGTATAAACATTTCGCCAATTGTATTAGATCCCACTAAATAGAGGATGTGCCTATTGCTGTTTTTCAGGGTCATCTCTACATTTTTCAATTAGTAAGGTTTCGAAAATAGCTCTTTTTGAATAATAAATATCCCAAACAAAACCACAATAATAAAACTCACAGAAACTAATTGCTTTTTCGTTCTAAGTCAAACAGAAATATGAATAAGGCAATTTGAAAGTTAGATGCCTTGACAATAGTCTGGCATTGATGTCTGCATACATCTAAAAGTGTTGTTAAATTATTAAATCTGTTACATCTATGTTGTTACTCGACACCAGTCGTTTTTAAATTGAAGATGAATATTTCGGGTATAATAAGTAGTAGTATACCTATTAGCATTGTATTTTATTGCACCAAGTATCTTTTTAATAAATATCTTATCCTTCATCATTTATACGCACATATATAGCCTACTACTGGGCAGGGGCCACTTCTATAGACAAAAAGGGTCAAGCATTAGACCTCCACGGACTAAATAGGCAATTTATTATACTAAATACATACAGTGCATATGTCTTCCGAATTAAGAAAATAATGCAAAGTAACTCGACAATAATTATGTTAAAAAATCTTTGTTCTATTCTTTTTTAAATTAATCAAATTAATATAAACAATATATAGAAAGTAGCATATGATTATTTTTACTGCACAGTGAAGAGACGTCACCGCACTCAGTAAGTACTAAATAGGAAAACGCGACAGTTCCTTGGGGCTTGACCTAAATAAGCCAGTCTGCTGAGATGGTATTTACGCAAGACTTAAAGGACCCAAGGTTTTAGAAGAAATGCGGACGAAGTAATGCTTCTTGTATAATTTTGTTTATATTATTATTCGTTTACATGAATCGAATAAATAAAAAAAAAAGTAGTAAAAATTTTGTATTAAGGCATCTTGCTTTGACAAGACGTTGTTTAATCCTGTGTCCTGAAAATGTTACTTCATGATTTTTAAGACTAATTTTTTGTTGCAGTTTGGTTTTAGTTTTTTGTTTCTAATTTTTTGGTTGTTAAAGTGATACCTCTTCGAATGATACCAAACACGGTACATTCATCTCAAAATTATTTTTAACACAGTAGTTTTGACTGCTAGAGGGCGCTAAATCAGATTTTGTAACACGCCATATAACCTATAACCAACGTAAGAACAGATCTAGTAGTTGAGGAGCTATTAGAGAACACATAAAAATACATATAAATGAAGAAACATAGCTTATCAAAACCATGACCCTTCTTTGGCTTTGCTGTAGTCGGGTAAGAAATAGGTTCGTGTACATAAAAACAAAACATTTCTATGCAGAATAAGTAAAATAGTCACGTCTGAAACAAAAGACTGAGTATTCTACGTGCATTTTCAAGATTGTCATATTTTATGTAAGCAATAAACGAAAAGAAAAATATTCTTTCAAACTTACTCGTCAGCCCAATAACTTGATGTAATAATAAATGCAAAAAAATCATCTAAATTACTTCTTAAATGTGACATAGACGGTCGAATGGTATACATTTTGTGCAAAAAGTATTTATGTAGCCTGACATATTGAGTGACGTAGTTGAATATCCAATACACCTAACCTTTGTAAAGAGATGTAAAACAACTCTCTTTTGTTTTTGATCGTAAGTAGGCTAGCTAGAACGCATATCTGCTTGTAGTAAAATTATAAGCAAGCCATAGAAATGTTTTCGTTATAATCTTGGGTATAATACACCCTTGATTCGTAAGTAAAGACCGTTAATTCGTTTCATGTTACTATTATTGTTACGTTTCATTGTTAAGTTCTTGACGAGTGAATTTTTTCGAGTGCCCCCAAAAGTCGTAATATTTTTCTGCCAATCAATGCTTTGGACTGTAATGAAGTTATAAGTCTAGTAATAGACACCTAATCTGCTAAACTAATCCATATCATACTCCCAACTGTCTGCTACCAAGGCCCTGACATTGTAACACATGAACAAGAAACAATAAGCATTCGTACAGAATTGATGCAAAAACTTTTATTGTTGTTGCCAAATTCTGGTAACTTTGGAGCGTTCTGATGAAATCTCGAAACTGAGAAACAAAAAGGCGAACGTTTCCGTAGGCTTGCACGATAAATCACTGTTGTCGAGTTTGTAAAAGTTGCCGAGACGCTGTATCAGGCAGCTCGTGTGTAACACGCATTTGGAAAGTCTATGAAATATTGCCATTGATAAGAACATTTGTAGGAGTAACATGTGAAATTAGGAGTTTGGAAAACATCCAGGTGTAATTGGATTGCGGAGTTAATTTATACATTGAAGTGAAAGACATTGCAGGCCGTGCCAGGGGTTTCGTTCTCATTGGCGAAGATATTATAGTAGATACCCTGTTCGTGAAAGTTGCGGATCAACTTGGTGTCGATAAAATCCTGAAATCAATGAATGCAAGTACAAATTTTGGACATAATACCAGATTACTTAACACCAATCTATCAAATAGAGTTTATGGTAACGACATTATTGCTCCAACAAAATCTATGTACAATGTACATTCCTCCTTATTGTTATCATTATCAGCTAAAATACTTCAAATGTTGAATATAGGCCGTCCCTAAGCAATTCCAAAACTTTCTGTCGAAAGCGGTTTGCATCCAGCGGCTTTCCGCGATGTACTTTAGATCATTAGTCCACCTTGTAGGTAAACTTCTAACGCTGCGCTACCCGTACGTGCCTTCTAAATATATATTGAATGCAGAAAATTTCAAATCCAAATTTCGGAAGAGGCAATTAAATAAACCGTTTTAAACATCAAACAGACACTCAAGGGCTCAGAAGCAAAGCTGAATTTGAATTTTAAATAGAAGGGTTACCAGCCTACTTGAAGGGCGGTCATTTAGGCCCGCCATATCTCGTCCCACTAATGAATTAAACTTGGGAGGGCAAATTCAACAAAACTTTGTGCCCATAAAACTTGGTTTCGAGTAAAAATTTTAACACATTCGCTACGGCTGGCCGAGGGTTTAATGGGGCGGGGAGGAAACTTCTCCAGCCTCCAGCGGACGATAAGATTTGTTTACCTTTTCATTTCGTGTTTATGTTTACTTTGTGTTAAGTCCTCTGGTTTTTCGACGATGGAAGTGTGTACGACCTTCAGTGTACGTGTCATGACTGATAACAAGTGTGAAGCGATTTTGTGCCTTAAAATGGAGGTAGAATTCATATATTTTTTTATTAAACTTTAAAGTTGATAAGGGTGCGTTAGCAATAGGCCAGTTAGGCCAAGATGCTGTGGTAGTAGAAAACGGAAGCGAAGCGAGTCATTCAGTAATTGATGCTACTGCAATTGAAATTTTCTTTTATTATGTTAGTTGTATTGTTGTCCACTTGCATTAGAACATCGTGATGAAAACTCCATACCTACAAATTAGGAATTTCCTAGGTGCTTAGTTCGCCAACCCGCCTTAGGCCAGCTTGATGGACTGAGGCCTAAACCCAGTCCACTGTATAAAAGGTCCATGACCAACATTGAGATGTACATGAACAGATGAGGATCAGCTAAAAACTGCAGTCAGCATCACGTTCAGCGCAGCAATTTCGCCGTGTCAATATAAAATGTAAATATTTGTTTCAGTTTAAAACAGATTGACTTCCATAACCTTGAAAACGTAACAAAAGGTCGACACTTAGAAGAAGACTTTTGTTGAAAGCCATTTCGGTTGCCACGCCTGAGATTTGTGCCTTAAAGCATAAGGGTCCGCGGAATAAATTCTTCTTCTTCTTTCTTCTTAATCAACCCATATACGCCCACTGCTGAGCACGGGTCTCCTCTACCATTGAGAGGGTTTAGGCCATAGTCCACCACGCTGGCCTAGTGCGGGTTGGCGGACTACATACCTAAGAAATTCCTAAGAACTCTTACGTGTGCAGGTTTCATCACGATGTTTTCCTTCACCGTTAAAGCAAGTGATAATTCAATGTGAATACACACATAACTTCGAAAAGTCAGAGGTGTGTACCTGGGGTTCGAACCCGCGACCGTCGAGATTCTCGACCGCGCGCCCAAACCTCGAGGCCATCACTGCTACCATTAAATTATTAAATTTATTAATTGTATAAGTGAACGAATTATCGGAAACAAAAGCTTTACATGGAAATTGATGAAATATCTCTGACTATAGTACTCAATATTGTTTATTTTTACTTCCATGTATACCATAACTTAAAACCTCTACACATACAAATTAAAATAAAATAAAACATGTTGCATAAAATAAACAAATTAATGAATTAAGAGACATTTTCACAACATTTTAGACAATTATACTTATTTGTGGCCATACATCCGCAAAAATATCACAGTCTGGGTTAGTTTCCATCAGCACCCGGTTTTCTAAGTCATGTGAATATTAATAAAAAAGTTGGATCGTAAAGGATCATTAACCTTAAACCTTACGTATTTTAATCATAGGGAGAAGGACATTAAAAGCCGCTTACAACGTCTCTTGATTATTGGATACCTCTTATCTGAAACGTATTTAAAGCAAAATTATAGTTATTATTATATTTATTTTGCTCACAAGGGAAAACAAAAAGTAGCATGTTATGAATAACAATTCTTCTTCTTCTTCACCAACCCATATACGCCGTAGTCCACCACGCTGGCCTAGTGCGGGTTGGCAGACTACACATCTAAGAAATTCCTAAGAACTCTTAGGTGTGCAGGTTTCATCACGATGTTTTCCTTCACCGTTAAAGCAAGTGATAATTAAATGTGAATACACACATAACTTCGAAAAGTCAGAGGTGTGTGCCTGGGGTGCGAACCCGCGACCGCCGAGATTCTCAACCGTGCGCCTAAACCTCGAGGCCATCACTGCTTTTTATGAATAACAATACTTATGATTATAAAATAATCGCTTCGTTCTTATTACATACCCCACAATAAACGCAAATAATAACTCAATGTCAACAGCAAGTTTCCCTGATGTTCAATAATTCGACTTCCTCAAACTGTTGGTATTATTTTGATCCTTTTGTTTTTGTGTAATTTGCCACAATGAAAACAACACTAAATACATTCAACTGTATTGACTTCGTTGGGAGAATTTATTTTAATATCAGACAAAGCATTAATGGGTTGAATGACAATTCAACGAGAGGTTCTGTAATCAAATAGTAGTCTATCTACTGTTAGCGTGCCTAGCAGAAGTAGTTACAGAAGAGTCTTGTGACCTTCAAAGGCCTACATATCTATAACAACGCTAAAAAAGAGGTGTAGAGATCTGTGCTTAAGGTCTAATCCTGCCAAGGATTAACTTTACTACGCGCCTCAATATCGAAGCATTACTCGAATGCTTATTTCCTATAATTTATTTTTGATTTACCTGCTATTTGAGGTAATTATCACTGTCTAGAAGTTTTTTTCTAATCTTTTGATACTGATATTTTGCAAGCCCCTACCGTTACATGTTTTTGGATCATAATATTTGTATTTAAATTTTTAAGATGCCTTTATTTCTGCTATGTTCTTAAAATATCATTTTAAATGACGTTATTTATCAATAAATAAACTGCAACATTGCCGGATAATTAAATTTAAAAGATGAAACTTAGAGGTGTATTAGATAAAGCATTGTTTCCGAAGAATTCAGCTATCCCAGACTAAGTGAAAATCCTTTAACATAATTAAGGTAGATGTTGCGAACAGCGGAGAAACTATACGAAAAATTACTGGGGATCAGCCCGGCTCCTTAGCGGCTTAACGGTGAGTTTTATAGACTTAATAGTCGATGTGAAGTTTCGTAAGTAATACTCTAACTGCTTCTAGGAAATTGTAAGCTGTATCGAGTGAAAGACGATATGCTTTAAGAATTATGTAACAAGTTTGAAATTGATTTTGAAGCTACGGCTAAATTGTAGTTTTTTTGTTTTATGAGTACAATTTAGTTGAGGGAGATGCGCGTGGTTGAGACAAAATTCTTGTCGGTCGAGGGTTCATAACATACTCCTAGCCATATCTGACTTTTTAAATTTACTTGCGTATTCAAAATAAATAATTGCATTGTTCAACGGTGAAGGAAAGAAACATCGTGACGAAGCTTGCACACCTAAAAAATATGGCCTGACCTAATAGCTTAATTACTCACAAAGATATAAAAGCATTCAAATAGGAAGACGATATAAACAGCCTAACTACCAGTGCTGCGATTGAAAATGCAGAAATCAAACTGTATGAATAAATTTTGAATTCAGATTTTATTATAAATTAAATTCTTAATGTCTCTCCACACATACCCCGAGGCTTCACAATCCCATTACGCTTAATAAAAGAAAAATAAAAGGGAATAAAAAAGAGATATTTTTATAAGCGGCGGTATAACGGCGTCAAAGTACATTTTCTTTTAAAAGATAATCTTCGCAGTCTCATACCTTTTAGAAAATATAATAAGATACCATCAGATGGGCAAAGAGCTTTGTCCGAGTTTATCGGAACTAAATTTTATAAGTAAACAGGCGAGAATTAATATTTATATAATGTAATAACTTTGACTTTCTTGGTAATTTTAAGGTTAATAAAATTAGGGAAAGTTGAGGCGAGGAAACATTGACAAATATTGAATCATAATATACTGCCTCGTAGTCTCGCGGCACTTGTATGTATCAAGCGATATATTGGTCTTGGGTTCGAATCCCGGATGGGGCAAGGTAGTATTGCACTTTTCCAGTAGGGAATTTTCAGTAACAGAAACGAGTCCGGAAATGTTGCCGGAAAAACTTTAATAGGCTCGCCTCCTAATACGTAGGATTGCTACTTACTTGCGAAGTGCGGGTTAGAGTACTGCACATTCGGCACACAACGAGCCCAGGATTCAAAATTAGTACCAAGGCGGAGCTGGACCAAACCTCTAGTAAGCAATTAATTACATTCCCAACTTTCTTCATAGTAAATTTCTTCATTAAACACAATAAACTGTAAGTTATTTAAATTAACCATAATTTTCTGAACAAGAAAATAAAAATATATAATTACCGAGCCGTCCAAAGTTTTAATTTAAAAAGTGAACAACTTTGGATTTTAATAAACGCCATTAAACGAACTATGTGCCAAGTATTCTTGTAAAAGTGCTTCGACCATTATTCATTTGTCACCTTCCATAGTTTGTACCATCATTGTTTTGAATATTGCATGGAATCTTCCAGAACTTCATTCATGGAATATGTGTGTTCACTTAAAGATATAGGACATCTTAATACAAAAGTTTGCCATATACAAACTGCTTCTTATGTATTAGAATCTTAACGGCCCTTAGTTCCAACCCCAAGCAAAAATCTCTGACTTTTCCAAATTATGTGTGTATTCGTAATGAATTATCACTTACTTTAATTTTGAAGGAAAATATCGTGATGAAACCTGCACACCTAAAAAAGCTCTTAGGAATTTAAAAGATGTGTAGCCCGCTAAATCCGCACTAGGCCAACGTGGTGGACTAAGGCAAAAACCCTCTCAATAGTAAAGGAGGACTGTACCCAGCAGTGGTATGTAGACTGATAATGTAAACTTAATCAGCGGTCCCCCCTTATAGATTCAGAACATGTTAGTACAAAGAAATGAGTAACGCAAAATTATTCTTAATTCTACAAGCTTTATGACGTCACAATATGATCTGTCAAAATATCCAGTCACATCGACAAAACCGAACATTTTACAATCATATTTTATTACACGAATACCCTCACAAATCGGGCGGCAAATTGAAATATACAGTGTTAACTAAATTTATATTTATTTGTGAATTTATTAGGTTTGTTACGAGGCTTGTTTGTTATTGTCGGAATGTGTCGGGCATTGTTGTAAACAAGGATTTTAGGCGGGAATGAGGAGATCGAAAACGAGACTAAATGTTCATGTATATTTTTATTAGATACTTTTGTATATAAGTCGGGTTTTATACGTAATTTCGGGTACACTGGTTTTAAAATTGGGCTAAAGTAAATAAACACAGGGGCTGATATTCCTGTCTGGTTTACAGAATTATACCCAAGTCTTTTGATGCGTTCCATTCAATAGATACTTTTATAAATAAATTTGTAAATACGTGATTTAAATAGCAATGGTTGGAAAATTAGGCGCACATATTATTGCGAACATAATATGAACAATCTCTGGTCATCTTTTTATAAAAAGGAAAGCTGATGATGACTTTGCTTTTTTGATATTAATTTTTAAGTTTTAATGTCGACGTACATTTAATACCTATGGTTGAATGCCTCTGGTATTAAGTCCATCTTTACATATAATCTATAAAGGTTAAATAAATAAATAACTATAAGAAACCGGAGTAATGGTATCGGAACTCAGCTGGCTGTTGAAACTACGTAACGAGGTATCGATTGTGCCTCTTGGCAGCCGGATACGTCTCACGTGCTCTTCAACGGGAACGACTTGACATTTCTTTCGCAATTAACCCGCTAAGAACATGGCTCGCATTACAACGCTTAGTGGTTTACTACTTTTCCTCTGTCTATTTTTGTTTAGGAAGTACAAGTGGTATGTATGTCATGATCATCTCCCTCCCCTGTTTCCGATTTTGACTTGGGATCGGCGCAGTGTGTTTTATCCTTCGACACATCCTTGTCAGCCGTGTTCATTCACCCTTTTTTTCATATCTTCAGTCACGCACTGGATCCATCTTTTATTTGGCTATCCTCGGCTCGCTCACCCTTTCTTTCATATTCCTCACCTTCTTTCCTTACATATGATTCACCTCTTATCATAATATGCCCCTAGCATGACAGAAGGTTAGCTTTCCTCAATTCTATCACACGAAAAGTGGCATGTGCGTATTCACATTGAATTATCACTTGCTTTAACGGAGAAGGAAAACATCGTGATGAAACCTATTTTGAATTTGAAAACCTATTTGGAATTTAATAGGTGTGTAGTCCGCCAACCTGCACTAGGCTAGCGTGGTGAAATATAAGGTCTAAACCCTCTCAATGCTAGAGGAGGCCTATCTCAGCAGTAAAACGTACATAATAGATGGGCTGATGATAATAAAAGAACTCAAAAGTAACCAGATGTCATAAAAATGTTTCTGTAAAATTTGAAGGCGTGCAATATGGTAAGATTTATTTAATGATTGGCTAAATATTATGAATTTGCAAGGGTAATTATTTAACCTGACACGTTTGCAGAAGGAAGTTTAAGACCATTATGTCTACCAATATTTTTCAACCTCCAAGTAGATTATTTCTTAATACTATGTTCTATATTGCTTTTATTGACAATTTAAAGAATTTGTATAATATTTAATTCTAAATTCTAAGCTAATTTCTCGATTAACCAACCTAATATTAAACAAAAAACAAACACCCAATCTATTTATAAGAGTACTCATGGAACAATTTTCAAACCTTGATGTCAACTATAATTAGAATATTGACAAATATAGCGATAATGCGGCTTAGGCCGACAAGTGGAAGTTACACTAATATCACTTGACTGTGATTGATGTTGGTAAACATGGATAAGGAACCCCATTCATAGGTTATGAAATCTGATGTCTTCCAATTAAATTCTCATTAGAAGACTTAAGTAAATAATGAATACTAAATTCCCGAAAAATGAACCAGGTCTTTTTAACACCATTTTTATGTTTAAAATATACCCAACCGTCACACACATAGTCCTGATCCCACATTAAGATAAGGGTCTTGTGTCGTAGGTATCAGAAACTACGAGAGACTTTCGGTCTCACAAACACCCAAACCCGAAACACATATTTGTGGATCACACAAACTTTTGTCTCGGTGCGCGGATCAAACCCGCGGCCCCTTACTTCGCAAGTTGGTGTCTAGCCAACTACGCCACGGGGCTGAAAAAAGGAATCTATACTAATATTATAAAGCTGAAGAGTTTGTTTGTTTGTTTGTTTGTTTGTTTGTTTGTTTGTTTGTTTGAACGCTAGGATCTCAGGAACTACTGGTCCTATTTGAAAAATTCTTTCACTGTTAGATAGCACATTTATCGCGGAAGGTTATAGGCTATATAACATCACGCTACGACCAATAGGAGCGGAGCAGCAACAAAGAATGTTTCAAAATCGGGAACATTTTTTCCTTTTGGTGAGCTTCCGCTGCGTGCGCTGGAGAAACGGTTAAAGTTTCGCTAAAGTAATGTATGACAGAATTGTTCCCCTTTAAAAGTTCTAAAAAAAAGTCCGCGACAGCATATGTCTATCTTTTAAGGTTAGCTAACTATAACGTTTTTTATCTTAAACAAATTTACTTAAAAATAAAGCATTATTTGTGAAGGTGTTTTATAAAGATGATATTAATCCTTATCTAAATAAATACGTTATTCATTACAAGTATTTAATATAAAATAAATTTGCCCTTTACATCATGTGATTCTAATGAGTATCTTAAAAGATATCGCAGTTTCAAAATAATGATCAAGCGCGCAATAATGATACACAAGGCGCCAATCGACGCGTTACGGTTTCACGTTTAAACAATTTGACCAATTTGTATGGTTTTTAGTATGGACCTAAATAGGGCAGGACTCTGAGGAGTAAATAGACTATTTCTTATTTTCTTTCTGAACTCAACCCTGTAGTCTACGCGGACGGAGTCGCGCGCAAAAGCTAGTATTGGATAAAGTAGTGATGGCCTCGAGGCTTAGCAAAAAAGAAATTTTGTTTTAAGAAATGGGATATTTTCTATCCTAGAATAGTAATTTTGACCCGAATAAAACTCCGGAGCACAACAAATATATATAAATAAGGGATTTTCTGACGTAATATTTTTAACAACCACTCATTTCAAACTATATTAAGTCTTCCCTTTAATAGCCCGCTGTTATCAATTCACCAAGATTAACACTTACAAGCCCATGTCGCGCTTACAACATTAAATGTATTAATTTTAGCTGTAATCTACGCTCTAGATTCACACATTTCACTTAAGGCCTATCATTATAATTGGTTTGTATACATTCCATTAATAGTGAGAGAGGAAGCTAATGGATGTGTCAAGCTAATTATAATGTCTATTATAATCCTTATCGCAATTTTGTTTGAGGAAACTTCAGAATAATTTACCTGATAAAAGCAGTGGATTTATCTGTATTTTTTTATAACTTCTAGGGAGTCAATTTTTACCAAAAATTATTGCTCGTGTTTAAAAAAATATTTTTGAATTAAAATTATTTTTAATTTATTAATTACCACGATGGTCCGACGACTTGAGAAAGGTGGCGGGTGGCGGATGGATGAGGGCTACTCAAAACCGGGATGTTTGACGCTTGCTTGGAGAGGCCTACGTTCAGCAGTGGCCGGCGATAGGCTTAATTATTATAAAATAAAGATTACCTTAACTCAAGGCGCATTTTACATGAACATTTTCTTTGATCTACATAACCTATCGACTTCATTCCACAAAGGGGTAGGCAGAGGTGTATTTTTGCACCCACATGTCACCAGGTATATATCATTCCACGTAATAGTAGGAGAGCCTATCGTCATTTCTCGCGGTCATTTCAAAACTCCGTGCTGCTACTGAGAATTGACTAATGAAAAAGCTTTTTAACGCCGTGTAAGTGTATTACAGACTACAGTATAATTTTTTGCAGTGGTACGCAATTTCCAAACTCCGTGCTGCTACTGAGAATTGTCTAATGAAAAAACTTCACATGAAACTTAAATAAATCAACTGACATCTGTTTAATCAACTCAGTTCTTCGTAATCACGTAAGTCAAATGATTCACGAGAGATCAAACGAAAACGTCATTCACATGAGCAATTTAACTTTTATAATTTAAAGTTAATAGATTGACTCCCATTTGTTGCACACACTCGTTTGAGTTTAGTAAACCGTTGGTTTTCGAAGTTTTTTTATTAATCCCAGAGTTTCACGTGAGGTTGCACTTTCAAACAATATCTGTTTAAAGTTTGTTTGTTTCTCTCATGAGGCTTTTTGTGGAAAGTGTGAGTTTGGTGGATTTTACAAGTTTTCTGGCGAAATGCGAGAAATAATTTTGGAAAGTTAAAATTTACTGTAAAATTAAAAATATTACTAATAATAAGATGATAAATGATGAAAATATTCTACCAAAACTGTGTTCAGAAGTTTGACGATAATTTTATCATAATAAAATGTAATAATCTAAGCGCAATCATTGCAAATTAACTACCTTAAAAATATTTAGACATTCACAAGCTATACCTTTTGCTTAAGAATGAAATACCTAAGTCATATGAATTCACAATTGACTTCGCCCACGTCTAAGTAAAATATCAAAACCGATTCACCAAGTCGAAAGTTCTGAGGTAACAACCATGAAAAATAGACGAATTGATAACCTCCCTTTTTATGAAAAAACGAGGCAAACGAGCAAGTGGTCAACACCGCCCATGAACACCCACAATACCAGAGGAGTCATCGTTGTGTTGCCGGCCTTTGAGGAAAATGTAGACTCTCTCTTGAAGGTCCCTAAATCGCATTGTATCGCTTTGTTCCTTTTTTGTAGACGATTAAAAAGCATTATTTCCCTCCTACTCACTCCTGACCTAATAAGGTTCTGAAGGCACATTCCATACAAACATCGACGGTACACGACCCATATCAGCGGAGCTAAAGTCTCGCTTACGACTCACAAACGGCCCCTTACATACTAAAATATTGTTCTTATATAACATAAAGCACATTATGTCTCTGTAAAGTCGGATTTATATATCTTTGTGATGCCGTAACGTGGCTGTATCCTTGTTTATTCTGAGGAGGTAGTTTGCTCGTTTTGGTGTTTAGATAAAGATTCGGGATTGAGTAAATTAAATAATGTCGGAAGAATGTGGTTTTAGTAATAAATAAATTAGCTAAAGGCGACATGGATAGAAATAAAAAAGTCACAAAAAAAATATCTCGTTATTGCTATCAGATATACATACATATCTACTCTAAGTATACATTTTTTTCTCACGTCCATCCCCGAAGGAGTCGGAAGAAATGAGTACTATATTCCAACGATAAATCATTGAGCTAAGAGGTTTGACCTCACACAAAGAAAGACAATTACAATTAACTAAGGGCTAAATTCTCTTACTTGCAGAAGAGGCCTGCGCCCAGCAGTTGGACGTAGATGAGCTGATGAGTAATGAAAAAAACACTTAACATTTATTTCGTCAGCACCGCGTCCTTACTGTTTCATATCCTTATGAAAAAGCTGGCGAATTATGAATAAAAAGACATACATCTGTGTGCTCAAAAATTACTCACTTTCCTCTTTATTGAAACCTTTGACGAGCCAGAAGCGGAAATAATCACCCAGCCGCCAGAAACAAAACTCACACATAATTTATTTCGCTTTTACAAGTCGAAAAAAAGTAATTTCGCAAGTTGGTACCAAGAACGTTAACTTCTCTACGCGTACGTATTACGTGGGATAGGAGATCGAAGTCAAATATTTGCCGCGCCTCGGGAACTTTTATCGTAATAATTCTTGCATCAGTCAAATATCTATTATCCGTTGGTTTTGTCCCACTTTGACTTTTATAGAAGTTACAGGGAAAATCTTTAGGAGGAAAAAATGTTCTTTTGTATATTTTATAGATTTTTGTATCACATTTTAATTTTTAATGTGTACATCAACAATTAGGTATTGCGTAAAGAAAATAATCAATTACTCACAGAAACATTAAAGGAAATTCGTACATCTAAGTATACTTATTATAGAATATTTGAGTTTTGAATGTAATGTGTGAAAGCGTCAAGTTTAACACATTGGTTGTTACAACTATTGTTCTAATGATTTTTTATGCTGTATGTTCTGCATAACGGCTGATGAAGAAGATAAGTGGAGTGGACACCGCACTTAGGCAGACGTAATGTAGGATGACCTGCAGCACGATGGTTCGACGAGTTGAGAAAGGTGACAGGATGATTGGCGGTTTCCTGTAGATGCCTGTAGATATATAATTCAGTGGACTTAATATGTAAGGGATTATGACATTACCAAGGGAACTTCTCAAATCTGTAAAAAAAAGTAAGTTACCTCCCAATATTCTCAAAAAAACAAAACAAAATATCCAAATCAGTATCGACGTACCATGTCTATTTCAACTAAAATTTATAGCGAATGTGACTAGTTCTTAACTAGGAGTGGATAAGGCATTCTCCACACTAAGAGTAAAAGCAGACGAAGCATTGATCAGCTTTCTATTCACCGTATAAATTATCAACCCTGAACACAAGATACGCAAAGCAAATCCTTTGGGATTAGTATAACATGAATATTTACGTGTATTTATTCAGTGGAGCGATATCGAAAACTTGAGTGGAGTAGGAAACGATTACAGTGTTACGGTAGGGATTATTATGGATTAATGTTAACGTTCATTTGCATTTGAGTTTAATTAAATATTTGTGTTTAGCTTCTGTGAGCATCTTTGTGTCCGTGGAATTTAGAATTTAGAACAGGTCTAAATGAGGAAGATGTAATTGGTAATACATAGGGCTGGTCACCACGTTTTGAGCTACGATCCTAAGGAGTTCCTAGTTTTGTAAGACATAGTAGCGGTACTATCATAGAAGCCCAAAAGTCTAGCTAACCTAACAAAATTTTTAATAACACCTAACAACCTTTAAATCTTATCAATCAATTAATCAATCACCCTTTCGCCGTCCACTGCTGAACGTAGGCCTCCCCAAGAAAGCACCAAACATCCCGGTCCTGAGCGACCCTCATCCATCCGTTACCCGCCACCTTTCTCAAGTCGTCGGACCATCGTGCTGCAGGACACTGCGTTACTTTAAATCTTAATTTAACATGGGACTTAAAACAATTGACGAAAAATGAAGCAGAAATCTATCTCCTACTTTACGGTTGTGACTGAACAAGCAACAACACACGAACCAATTTCTTTCTTTACGAAAATCCAGCAGTACACTCAAAACTTCGTTACATATTTAAAGCGGGTATAGTGAATTTTGATCGGATTTTTCGGTACCTTTAAATCCTCGACCCGTAATCCTACTGACGCTGAGTGACGTTTGCTGCACAGTGGGTTTCAACCTCTGATTGATCCGAGCACTGGTCTATACAACGGAACAATTGAATCTACTAGAAAAATGGGGCGAAGTAAATTTTCAAAATATTTTAAGCCTGTGACCTACGAGTAGTTAGAAGCGTGACGAGACATAATTGTGATTTGTGATTCCAGGAATAGATCTGAGTTAATTTGCTATAAGAATGGTGATTTTGCCTTTTAATACTGGCCGGGTTAAGTTTGTCTTGAGCGCAGATATGTAAATATTGTACAAATAGTATCAAAATATAAACTGGTCTGTTTATACTTTTTAAACCTAATCAGCGCAAATTATTAAAAAGACACAACCATTCATCACTAGTAATTAGATCCCAAATATTAATTCCACTATTCTATTAAACAATTATCAAGATATAGAAAATAAACATTAAAAAAATGTGCAAAAATATTTTTGACGCAGTTACCGCGGTTTCAACTAGTTAACGGACTAGTTTACCGACGCAAATAAACAGTTTTGTTTCGTCGACGTTAAACGCGTTGACGACCCATCCTTAGTCTTCTATTTCATTTTTAACACTCCACTTTAGTTAAACCATTTATATCAGTACTAAAGCCTTAATGTATTATTGTGATCTTAACTGCCTCAGTATGAAAGTCATTCCGCCAATTTGCATTATAAATACTAACTGCATCGTTAGTAGCCTTTTTTTGGTAGGAATAAATACCCAAGCCGTGCATACTCTTTAGAATACATTTCAAATCACTTTCGTTGACATCCATTTAACCACTGAATAAAATACTACGACATACCCCATTCACTTTACGAAACTGGAAAGCGTAATACAAACATTTGTAAAAACCGTTGATTTTTAGAATATATTCCGAGTGCGTGCTTTTTCGCAGGTGGAAACAATTTTTACGTCGATTCGTCCACTTTTCACTGCGTCAATAAAGGAATTTTCGGAGCAGTGGAAAAGTTAAACGATGGAAGTCACGGTGCATTCTGCGGCGGAATGCCAAAAAACTGAATGAATTCCAGTGAGCATTGGATGTTTTGGGACATACGGAATGTAATTTCGTACCGAAACGCGGCGTCATTATGGGTACAAAAGATACAATCTTCTCTACGAGTTTTAATGAAAATCCCTTGTGTTATTATATGTCTTATCATATTTTAAATGATGGTAAGAGAAGTGGCGTGGAAGTTTATAAATAAATAAATAAATAAATACACCCAACAGTCACATACATAGTCCTGACCCCACACTAAGATACGAGTCTTGTGTCGTGGGTATCAGGAACTACGAGAGACTTTTCGGTCTCACAAACACCCAGACCCGAAACAAATATTTGTGGATCACACAAACATTTGTCTCGGTGCGGGGATCGAACCCGCGGCCACTCGTTTCACAAGCTGGTGTCTAGCCAACTGCGCCACGGGGCTGTCAACGGGGTTGTATATATAAAAACTCTATAACATACATGTTACTGGAGAAATATGAAGAGATCTTCATAGTAAAAAGTAGTTTACTATACGTCTAAATATTTTTACGATTTTTGTAAAAAAAACGTAACGTATGAAGTCTTAGCTAATTGCATTTTTTTATGATCATTTTTACTCTTCAAATCATTTGTATATTCCTTACAATCCTCATACATTTAATTTTGAAAATGATAGACTCGCTTACATGTTTCTATAAATAACTTTTGACCCGACGCCCACTCGAGACATATTAAACTTACACCATTTATTTTATTAAGCTACCTACACTATAATCTTAACACCCACGTATTCCTTTCCTAGAATTTGTCATAAGAAATTTGTAAATGACGAGTCTTTGGTAAACAGGTGATATTTTGTGGTTTATAATGCGAATAGTAACGCTAAATAACAATTGCGAAATACGGTCTGTTATACGCCTAAAGTGCTCATCTAGTTTGAATATAGACGATTTTGAAATTTATTTTAAATGGTATGACATCACAAAATCTTTGAAATTAAAATATGATTCCCGGGTGACACTGGATTTTAATATTAGTTTTAAATACAATTGTAATACTCTCATATAGGCTTGCACCTAGAATAGAAAAAAGTATTCGTTTTTAATTAAATTTATTTGAACGCTGCGTTAATTAGAGAATATTGAATGCGTATGCACTCATATTAAGTGACACAATCACAAAACTTGTAACACTGTTCCGTGTAACAAAGTAATGAAAATATTTGTCTGTTTGTGTGTCACGATTTGTTTTTCGAGTACATTCAACAGCTTTTTATACGTTTGTTGGAACAATACAAAATTCTTTTTTTTTCAACCGTTGTTTAGATTCATTTGAGGTTGAAAGTGATGAGTAGTGTTGTTCATCATTGTGCCTAGAAGTCGAGAAGTGTTGTGTATAGAATTTTTTTTTAACCAATAACATTAAAATTATAAATTAAATATGTAAAAAAGCCGTGATCAAAAATTAAGACGGATAATATTTATGATGATTACAATTAATACATTGATGGTAAAAAATCGAAAAAAAAATCTTAACTGCGTCTGTTTTCGGAATTTGTTTAGCGTCATATAAATAATATTTAATTGTAATTTGTGTACAACAATGGAATTACAATGAAAACGACCACAAAAACACGAGAAAATAAATTGCCGCCTTGAATAAAAACTTTCTTAAAATAACATTTAAGCTGTCACGTTCAATTTAAAATAAAGAAGAAAAATTACAAAAGATTCGAAACACTTTATCTAATAAATTTTATAGCTAGAATTTAATATACAAGATGCAAAATAGCAAGCAATAAAGTGTTGCAAGACTCAATTTTCCCAACAATAATAAACACTGCATATTTCAAATATATTTAAAAAGTTGTTCAACTCTATTCAGACGGGCTTAAAAACTTTCGCGGTTTTCTTTAATCACGAAACACTACT
Source organism: Cephonodes hylas (assembly GCA_030295005.1). NCBI lineage: Eukaryota > Metazoa > Arthropoda > Insecta > Lepidoptera > Sphingidae > Cephonodes > Cephonodes hylas. The sequence continues at coordinate 4,286,770 of AP025385.1, forward strand.
TACGTCAAGCCCAAACGTGCTTTATTCGAAAATTTACCTCAGGAGGGCAGTTTTAAAGTTTAAATTGCTTTACAAAACTTGCATCGCTTAAATTATTATGAGCTTCGTCCTGCCTACGACGATAAATATCGCTTTATTAGAAGACATGGAAGTTCGACTTAAAGTTTATTTTTTTTTTATTTAGTGGTTCATTCATCATAAAAATGTTATGATACAAAATTATGGTTACCTTTTATTTAATTAAAATAAGAAAATAATTGAGCCAATTTAATTTCGGCGGTCGCGGATCAAACTTCTGGCTCACACCTCTGACTTTTCTCTTTAGTTTTCCGGACAACCTTCACTAGGCCATCGTGGAAGACCAACACCTTTAACTTGGCAGCAGAAAAAGAGGTCCGTGTCCAGTAGCGCAGTCCATTAGAGGGGCGTATAAGGGCTAATGATGATGATAATGTTAAATTGTGTATTATTAGTCCGTTTTTGTATAATTAGTCGATTTCAAGCCTCATTTTCTTTTTGATTACTTTCTCTAAAGACAAAGTACCATGAATAATGATTTAATAATCACACTACTAAACATACCAATATCAAAAGCTTAATTATTAAAATCAACAGCAGAATTGCTATTATATATTCACAATATATCTAGTGAAACTGTTTAATTTAATCTCGAAATCCTTGAACCGAGGTGATCGCTCGAACGTCCTTCAATTTCTTCGAAATTCCAACAAGGGCAATAATAAGGCGAATTCCTTCTACCTGGAATCACAGGCAAACCAAAGGATTCTAACCTTCCTTTATCTGTTTTGGAATGTATCTAACGGATCGGTAAAGGTTTGGGTCGAAATTGTCACCGCTTTGATCACAAGTCCGAATTAGCAATGCGATAGATTTATTTCGAATGTATCATTTTCTATACAAACCTTGGTATTGCTAGATCATTCACACGTTCTCTCAAAGAAAAAGGTTGATGTAAAGTTTTATAATTATCAGCTAATTGGGTCCACCTAATAGGAGACAAGTCTTTTGCCAATTTTCTCACGTACTCTCAAAGAAGTACGTAGATGTAAAGTTTTATAATTACCAGCTAATTGGGTATTAGATCACCTAATAGGAGACGAGTCTTGCTAATTTTCTGGAACATCGTGGATAGTTGTAAATACGCTTTTGATACTTCATGCAATCAATGTGATTTGTTTAAAATAAAACTAATGTACAATAAATGTAGTTATATTTTGAACAATAGTTTATCATCGTCTACCATATTTTAGTTTTTGGCTCCAACAATCAAAAAGCCCTTTTATTTTTTCATAAAAAAAAAAAGAATGGCAAAAATAAAAATAAATCCATCATAATTTGTTCGTTGTCTGCAGAATGCTCGTGGGATTACATTGCTCAATTACGTTGATTAGGGTCTCGGAACGTTTTCCTCTAACATTTTTGTACTGCAAATCTGTTGTGATTTCCCCCTTGTGATGCGTATTTAAGCTTATTGCTCGTAATTATTCATGTAATAGGGCTTCGGATGACGTCAAGTTGGAAGAACATCTTGTATACATTCTCTATTCCTCTTTATCTCTTCTTCTTTTTTCCTGTTTCTATTCGGGGTCGGCTCTCCTTATTCTTTTTCAGAAACGTCTTTTCTGTCTCGTCGTACGGTCTACTTTCTCACCCTTGAAGTCTTTTCTTATGACCGACACCAAAGTAGATGGGGGTCTGCCACGGCTTCTTGGTCCTGACTGTAATTGCAGCATTTTTTTTAATGTTCATTGTCTAATATGCTCTAAAATAAAACGTCGTGAGGACACCTAAAAGTTCTTAGGAATATCGATGTGTGTAGTCCGCCTTCCCGCGCTAGGCCTAAACTTTTTAATTGTAATGGAGATCCGTTTCCTGCAGAGAGTGATATGTGACCTGATGTGACGATTTCATCTCGTGTGCCATAAAGGAGGTACGTTAATGAATAACATTGTGCCCGACAAAAAATCTGAACAGTTGATCTCTCAATTATTTTATTTACATTATTTAGACAAGTAGTTTTACATAGTTTAAAACTTTTCAATTCTCAAATGATCTCAACCATACGTGACTATATTTTCCTTTATAATAACAGTTTCACTAAAAAGGTTTATAACAAAGGTCAGTTTTATTAAGATTAATAGTCTGTCACACAAAGTCTATTAATTTTTCGTAAGAAGAATATTGTTAAATTAATTACTGATCGCTAACCTAAATACGTGACTAAGATCGACCTTCAAGGATGCGATAAAACTCGAGTTATATAAAACTGTTTAGTATTCCTGTCGCTTGCCATTTTCTTTTGATGTTTTAATAGAAATTGTTTTGTGTAATAAAAAGATTTTTATTTCGAGATTGAACTTTAATGAAGTGCTCCTGTTTTTATAATTTTAGTACATTAATTAAATTTCTAATTTTTTAAGACTGGTTTTTGGTTATTATTTTTTAGGTATCAAATTTTTAATAATAGAACAAATTTTAGAAATGAGCTGTAGATTTACCCCCTATTAAGTGAGTTTTAAAACACTTAATGCCAGCGTAGAAATATATCTTAGCATACAACATAATTTTACAATGAAACAGTAAAGTTGAAAATTGAAAACTGCTCCGTCAATTATTCTTTTAATTCTGTTAGTTAATTTTTTTACAGCATATACCTACCGATTTAATCATTCAATTTAACACAGTGGTTGCCAAACCCAATAAATAAATTAAAATTCGAATAACAATATTTGGCGAAAACAAGGCAAGACGTAACATATCATATTCGCTATACAAGTGAGAAAAATACGAAAACCTTTGCTTTATTAAAAAAAAACTTTTCTTATATCTTCACCATGAATGTGCTGAGTTGAACTCCATTAGGCACACCTAACGCCATCTGTTGAAGGCAATTTAAAGTTTTGGAAACATAACAAGTCCTCCAAGGCATAAAGTTTTACGATGATATACAGATAAATACGAATTAAATACAGTCGGTTTTATTAAATTTTAATGCAAAGTAGCGTGAAGGAGGCGGGGGTTGCATTGCAGAAGCGTTAGCGGTGGCGGAAAAATTTGTGTGTTGTTTGAACTAACGTGGATGATTAGCGATATATATAAAGTAAAAAAATATATAATGTTGGTACAACGCGAAATTAAAAAACTATGACAAAAAAGAGTGGTGGGAGAGTTATTGTTTTTTAAGGTAGAGCCTTATTTCGACAAAATACCAGTTTGGTCATGTGTAAATAAATAAATAACTCTACTTCGTCATTAGTCTTACCAGACCTGTTATTTTAACTCGGGCCTTACAATGATTTACTTTATATCTAAAAGTAAAAAAACTAGAATAAGTCAATAATTTTTCTAAAAAAAGGCTAAACTATTAATTATTCAAAAACAGCATGTGTTATGCATGAAGATGCAATTGAATATGCATGTAATATAATAATCCTAATAAAAGAACTTGATTAAAATAAAATGAAATTAATGTGCGCCGCTCAAAAAGCGTGTTAATATCGTCAAAATTATATATTTCCGCTAATCGCCACCGCTTATCGCATAACCATAGTGTTACAAGCAAGGTGAAAACTCATCCTCGTACTTTTACGATAGACATAAAAAGATATTGTAATGTGTCTGCGTTTGGTCCCGCAAGAAAAGCGCCAGTTTTTCACTAAACTCGCGCAGATAGGCTTTTCAATTGGCTTTGAGGTTGCTCTTTATGGTCAAAAGTTGAGAAATTAACAAGTTTCACGTGAAATTTTTAGCTGTGTTGCAAAAATTTCATTCATTCAACGCTCTGAACGATGTTGTTTTTGTGGCGTGCTTCTGATAGGGGTAGGACTTAGGAGTAAAAGCGATTTTTTGTATCGAATATCATAATAAAATACCTGTATTCATTCTGAAAAGCATGATCAATATTTCTTTTACTCTATGAACTGATGTACCTATATACGTCTTATGGATGGCCAACAATCCAAAAAAAACCCAGCAACACCTGTGAGTTCAGTTACTATTTATCTAATCGGTTCAATATTGCGATCTATTTTGACAGCCCCCGTAGCGCAGTTGGCTAGACACCAGCTTGCGAAACGAGAGGCTGCGGGTTCGATCCCCGCACCGAGACAAATGTTTGTGTGAACCACAAACATTTGTTTCAGGTCTGGGTGTTTGTGAGACCGAAAATGTCTCTCTTAGTGTCTGATACCCACGACACAGGTCTTGTAACCTAGTGTGGGGTCAGAGCTATGTATGTGACTGTTGGGTGAATTTATTATTATTTATTATCCGTAGATTGGTAGATTTAAAATTTCTTAGGAATAAAATTTCTTAGAAATGTGAAGGTGTGTATTCCGCCAATCGCACTAGCCTGGCATGGTTGACTAAGGCTAAACCCTCTCAGTTGTAGAGGAACCCCATGTCCAGCAGTAAAACGTAAATATATCATCAGATAAGACATTAGGAATAGGTGTTTTAGACCATAGAGATTGCTTTACGTAACATTTTGTTTTTACCAATAAAGTATACTAGCTAAAAGTAATATCTACATAAATAACCGAAAACAAGAAGTAACCCAGAAATTATTGGAGCGACAGCTACGGAAGTAATAGATCGTGAAGTAAAGGTAAAGAAAATATATTTTATGAATTAAATGTATGTAGTACAAACATAAATCCAAAATCAGAAGTGATTTATCAGACCCAAGCTAACGAATTGTAAGGAGCACTGAATCGAATAACATAATTCATGTTACTTGTCTTAGAAATAGGAACTTAGAAATATAGGTCCTTTTTGGTGACCGCTGCAGATATAATTGACTTAAGACCGATGATAAAAAGGTATTGTAGTCTTCAAAATTAAGAGAGTTTGAGGCTTTAGTCCACCAAGCTGGCCTAGTACTGGTTGCCGGACTACACATGTAATAAATTCCTAAGAACCTTTTTAGATATTTAGATTTTCTCAGAATGTTTTACTTTACTGTGATAGCGTAAAGATTTAGGCACGCGATCGTGAGTCTCAGCGGTCCCCGGTTCAAACTCCAGGCACACAACTCTGACTTTTCGAAGGTATGTGTGTATTTACAATGACTTGTCACTTGCTTTAATGATGAAGGAAAACATCGTGACAATAACTACACACCTAAAAGGTGTAAGGAATTTCTTAGGTGTGTAGTCCGCCAACCCGCACTAGGCCAGCGTGGTGGACTATGGCCTAAACCCTCTCAATGGTAGAGGAGACCCGTGCTCAGCAGTGGGCGTATATGGGTTAATGAAGAGATGAAGAGAAATCCAAAAACACTTCCCTATACAGGATTAAAACTCAGGATCGAGTACGATCGAGGGGATCGTACTAAAGGTATCTATACTGGAACAATTTAGCTCCCCCGCGATCCGCTTCTCCTTATAACATAGTCTCACCACATAGTTAAATAGGGTTCGGCATTAGTAATTTATTGATATTTTCTTGCATTTCTAGTATTGTTTTGAATATTATTTTATGCGGTTTTGTGAATTGTGAAACCACAATTTTCATCAGCAGAATAAGTTTTCATACGATTTTATTTTCTGTAGAATATAAAGCAGTGAATCTCGTAATACGTTCTTATTTTTACATTTAAATTTAAGCACATTGACCGATAAAAGATTGTTTGTGGAATGGGGTCAATCATGAGAATCTCATCATCATTATTATCAGCCCATGTTAGTTCCACTGCTGACCACGGGCCTCCTCTACAACTGAGGGGATTTAGACCTAAGTCCACAACGATTACTTTGTGTGGACAAGCAAAATACATTCTAAGAAATTAAAAGTGAAATTTGAATTGAAGTTTAAAGTTTCTTCACAATTTTTTCCTTGACTGTTTAGGTACGGGATAATGATTAATTGCGAATACATACGTAGGTTCAAAAGTCATTTGGGTGTGCTTGTGATTTGATTTGCTACCGAAGAGATTCTAGTTCAAGCGCCTAAACCTCGGGGCCATTAAAACTCTGGTAAAAAAAGTTCTACTTAACTCTAAATTACGTAATGATGGTAATGATAAATAGACCATAGGAATTTCCGAAATTTTACCTACATTTGTTTACATCTACCATCGGGCCCAAACGCGGCCCTGGCTACGAAGAATCGCCACAAAAACTCCCCAACCACTTTTACGTCTCTCAATCAGCTGTTAAGTGACAAAATTGGCCGATTCACCAAGGAAGCATCTGGCGTAACAATAGCAAAACAATTGACATCAACCCTCTCATTACAGTTTAATTTTATCGAACAATCTCCTAATAAAATTATAGTAACTGTCAAAAACCATTTGCAAAGTTACACATGCTGTTGAAAAACGAAGTCTTGAGTATTAAGATTGAAGGAAATAAGTTTACCGACGGCAAAGTTAAATTGGCGGAAATTTGGACACATTTTGTTGGTCAAAAGTGTTCTCCAGAGGTCATCTAGAGGGACAACGACCATCCGAATGTTATGGCGTGCAGTTTATGTGAAAATAAGTATCATTTTATTCGTTAAATTGTGGACCTTTTTCTAAGAGGTGTTTATATGTGATGTGTCCTTGTCTGTTTGTGTAGTTTATAGGCATATTTTGTTAGTTGAAGAACTTTTGAGATTTCCTACATTTCATCTTGCATCTTTTTTAATCTGTTTTATGACGGATTTTGACTTGTGAAATGAAATGTCACGAAATTTTTTGTTCATCTTTCGTGTAACTATAAAAAAATATTGGCATACCCTAGTAAATTTTTTAGTGATACAAGACTAATATTACAACGTAAAATTTTTGTGACTTCCACTCCCAAAAGTTCGAACCGACAAAGATAAAATTTTATAAAACGCTAGCTGACACAAACTTTATTTATTTAAAACTTTATTTTTCAAATAAGTTAGAAACTATGGAGTACAATAGACTTAAATAGTACAAAATTCTATCTTGTCAAAGAAGATGATCTCTAAACAACTAAGAATGGAGATTTAGAAAGGGAAATAAAAATAAAACTTTAAGTGTGACTTTTAAATCTTAAATATATCGCAGTTGAACCCGTGGGACAAAGGTAGCCTTAAAGGGAGGAGCGATATTTTCGTCAAGAATCCTCAGTACGTCACACACAGAACGACTTATATATTCAAATGGGTCATCCAGTGAATACTTCAGACTGTGGACGTCCGCAAAAATTCTTTGCACAAACGTTGGACAATGTTGTTTGCCATATGAAAGTCCCTTTCAGTATTTCATTTAGAAATATGCGGTTTGTAAGTGTAGTAGAAAGACTGACTTAGAATAATATTGGAGTGGAAAAAGAGAACCGGCCAAGTGCGAGTCGAACTTATACTTAATTACAGTCGGAACCGGATATAACGACGCTTAAGGAACTTTATATTTCAGACGTTATATCTGATAGCTGTTATGAGCGATAGTAATTTATTTATATAGATTCCACACGAGACTGCATTCGGTCGTTATAACCGGATTTGACTGTATTTATAAAATTTGCAAAAAAAGTCTGTTAAATGATACCCCCAGTAAAATATTCATTGCTTCTGTTTTTATAGTATTTTTCATTAAAGCGGCAAAAGAAAATACATGTTCTATCAAAATTTCAATAGTCTTATCTATCACAGTTCATGAGATCAGCCTGGTATTAGACGTAAAGATGGGCAACAAAATCTTTGTTATATGGTCTAGTTTTACCCTTAAGGTACCGAGCCATAAAATGTGTTGTTAAAAAGTGTTGGAAAGTCATAAATTGACAGAAAAAAAAGAAATTAACGGTCAAAACATGTTCGGGACCCATGCGCAAGTCCAGCTCGCACATGCCTTTTTTCAATACCCCGCTCCATGCTCCGTTCATAGCCTTGCACAAAAGGCGATCAAACACGCCAGCATTATGACGGTAGCCAGGTATTTTGCACGAGCACTGGAGCAACTCAATTACTCCACTTGGCACACAGGACAAACACAACTTGAATTACTAAACAACGCTTTCGAACACTGGGTGTTACACCGAGCTGTAATGGATGATGCAGTTATTCTTCTATTAGTGTAGTACGGGAAGTAGGGTATTAGCTGATGATAATTGATTGGAAATACCAACAGAATAGAGAAATAAGATTGGAAGGGAAATAGGCAGTATTTTGAATGGCGACGAGTGTCGCTACTTGCTTGTTATTCTTCTATTAGTAAGTGTAAGTGGTACGTGGTGGTAAGCAGTGATGGCCTCGAGGTTTGGGCGCGCGGTCGAGAATCTCGGCGGTCGCGGGTTCGAACCCCAGGCACACACCTCTGACTTTTCGAAGTTATGTGTGTATTCACATTGAATTATCACTTGCTTTAACGGTGAAGGAAAACATCGTGATGAAACCTGCACACCTAAGAGTTCTTAGGAATTTCTTAGGTGTGTAGTCCGCCAACCCGTACTAGGCCAGCGTGGTGGACTATGGCCTAAACCTCCTCAATGGTAGACCCGTGCTCAGCAGTGGGCGTATATGGGTTGATGAAGAAGATGAAGAAGTGGTACGGAAAGTAGGGTATTGACGATAAATGATTGGAGTTATTTATAGAATAGTTGAATGAATCAGAAGGAAAATAGGCAGTTTTCGGTAGGGGACGAGTATCTAGAATTAAATGACCAATGATAATAATGTCAAACAAAAATAAAGGGCTGTTATTTGAGTATTGTAAATATGGATCTTTATTTAAATATTTTTGTGTTAATTATCGTCAGCCCATATACCTTCCACTGCTGTCACTCTCTCACATCTCCTCTACAACTCAGAGGGTTTTAGCTTTGCTCCACCATGCTAGCTGAAAAAAATCTTAAGAACTTCTGAATTCAATATATTATTTTCATATCATTTCAAAGTATATTTATTTAGATTCGAGAAACCCCCCTAAAAATAATGAATGGAAGTGACTTATCGGTGTAACAGCCATTCATTCTTGAATTCCTAGTGTAACAATCGGGATTTATGTCCAGTATCAAATCAAATATTCCATACACCATGGTAACGTGCAGGCATAGAAATTCAATACCGAATTTATTCACTTCTCCGGTAGAACGTTCTCGAACATTTTAAATCTGAGTATGAGATTGTATTTTACATACAAACATAGTTACATATGTTCTTACGTTTGTATTTTCCGTAATTTTAAGCAAAAGTGCATTTCTTCGAAGTCATTTGCAAGTTATGTATCAGTTCCATTTAATATGTGGCATTTCCAGACTCTGTGTTGCTACTGAGAATTTCTTTACAAAAAAAACGAAAAACACTGCCTGAACCCGGGACATTTAAATTGTACGACAAACATTTAAAATTTTACTATTTTATACTTGAAATACTGGTCAAATGCTTTTCTACTACAGCAAGGATCTAAGCTTTGTTCAACCAATTAAATCTTTAATTAACCCAAGAGAAACCAAATTAATTAATCGTCATTGATTAGTCAATTTACATTACCTTGATTAATTGATAAATGGTTGACTAATTACATTGATAAGAAGCAATCATACGAATAATGTATTGTCTGACCAAGCAATTGAACTTAGAACCTCTTACGCTTGTATTGCGGGCACGACAAAGACAGCCAGTATTTAAAGTCTAGATAAATAAATGGCTACAATCAATAAAGTTGATTTGATTTTGACTTTGAAATCGTCATGACGGCCTCAAGGATAGGGCGCGCGATCGAGGATTTTGACGTTGAATAAAATGCCAAGCATAAAGCTACAAAGTGTAAGTTTTTTAAATTCAGTATCACGTACATCAACGGTTAACAAAAGGTCGTAAGAAAACCTATTTATATTCTCTGGAATTTCTTAGATATTTAGTCCACGAACCTGAACTAAGACAGTGTGGCTGAATAAGACTTAACTTCTTTCAGTAATAGAGGAGGCCCGTGCTCAGCAGTTGAATGAATTTGAATCGACAATGAAAACTGTCTACTAAGATTAGACTACTCGGTAACTAGCCTTATTATATTCATAAAATAAACGTTCGCACTAAAGCACTATTCACGATCTTTCAACACTCAAGTATAACACAATTTACTTGGCAATTATTTCCTAATATCCTTGTCATAGCGCTCTAACTATGTTTTACATTTATCTTTCACATTTCGGACGTTTGAAAAAGAATTTTAACATCATCAGTTTAAAGTCGATTTTCACAATAACCGGAATTCAGCAATTACTTCAGCGGCGCTAGCGTGAATATGGTTTATGGAACTATTAAAATTATTTTAAACTTGTTTATTAGCTTCGTTTTTAGCGACTTAATTTGTGAGGTATTGAGATATTTCAGAGATCGCAGGATCTAATCTTTGCTTTTTGCAAGTTATGTGCGTATTTCAATGAAAGTTTTAATTGTTATATTGAAAGAAAATATGGTGATTAAATCTATGGATCTAAAATTTCCCGTGATCGCTGTCGGCAAATTCCTGGAGCTAACTGTTAGATGGACTGCAGAGATCAGAAACATAGATATAGATGTTTTCCTTTACAATTCAAAATGTGGTTGCAGAAATTCACCTCTTTCGAATTTAGGAATTTTCGTTAGTATCCTGACTATTATTTTCAGAGATAACAATATGAACTAAGTGTAACACCCAGCTAGGAACATGCGGTTACTCGTAATTTGCAGTGCGGCTAACATCGTAGCGCCTAATTTTCGCCGCGCAGTGGACATTTCAGAGTTTGCCTATCTCATAACACCTGCAGCGTTTTACCAACACGGACATTTCAGTTTGAAACTGGAAAGTTTGTTTTACAGCCGCGTGTTACGAGTTAATAAAATGAAATTCTGTTATAAGTTTTATACAACAATTTATATACAGAGAATAAGGACTGTGATCCAAGACTGAAAGATAATAGTAATGATGACGCCTTATACATTGAAACACAAAATCCAGAAAAAATCAAATACGTTTTCATAGCCACTATAAGTATTTCCTGTCACAGTTTTCAATCTTGGTGTGGTTAGTGAAAAGCCTGAGGAACAAAATTTATGTCAATATTTTGTAATATTTTTATGTTAAATAATCTGAGACCGATAAGTATAATGGGTATTAGTTAATGTAATAATAAAAACGTTAAATTTTTTAATCATTTTTTGAAGATATTTTTAGCGTCACTAGGATTGCTGTCTACAACTCGTCTTAGTTTTCAATAACAGTCTGTTTACTCCATGTATATACACAAGTAGTGGTTAAGTTTAGCTCCACTTCAACGGAATTTTGAATTACGAGCTTATTCTACAAGAACACTATATTTTTCTGGGATGAAATCTAGTCCATGCTATTTCCCAAGGTAGTTTTTAAGATTTCTAATTGCAAACATACGAAAATACAGTATTTTCCTCTTTTAAATACTAGCATAGTCTAAAGAATAATGTCTAAAAATAGAGAACTGTACGCTTTTCAAGCGATGTATACATTCATAAATTAATATGTATTTCTACGAACTAATTGAAGCAACGTAAATAATGGACAGCAGTGGACGTGAAAGGCTGGTGAAGATAATGATGAAAGAATAGAGGCGGATATGTAAGTCTAGATTAAAAAGAGGAAGGAACTAATTAAATGTAAGGTGAAATAAATCTGGACTGACCTTTAAGAAGAAATAAAATTCTTAAAAAAAATATTTCAAATATAATATTTCTCTGACTTTCCTAGATTACTGAGAGAAAATGTTTAAGTAATGAAAAATGTTTCAATGATTAAAAGCTGCACCGTCATGAGCTGTCTGGGTTGAAATTAAATTCATACGAATTCAAATAGATGGGAGGTAAGTATCACGATAAATATAAAAAAAAAACACAAATTGAAAGCTGAAAACAGCTATTGAAATTCATTCATAAAAAAAACTTGAGTAATAATTAATTAGCTGCACAGAAAATATCATGCTTTATTGCTTAAATACATGATCGTAATATTTTTGCACTCATATGTATGTTGATATATTTACGACGACGATTTTATGACGGTGGAATACATAGTAATACTATTATTGCATTTTTTACAGCTCAAGATTAAAAAAGAGATTTTAATTTTCATAAACGATTTCGCTTCCCTAAGCCCTACTTAAACGTTAAACCACCATAAAATACTTAATATTTCGCGAACACACGCCACCTATAAAACACGTCTTTATTCTCCCAACGTCGTGGTTTCGATTTTCGAAACAAAGCACCAGTGATGTGACAGTGAAAAACGACCTTCTGTCAACTGGATAAGGCACATAATCAATTACCCGTAATCAGACCTGACGCGTTAACATTTGATTGATGCGCGAAGGGCTCCGAACGTGAAAACAATTGTTATTGCCGCTTGTTTACGGATGTATCGGTTTTTTTATACTCTTGGTCCTTTAAGTCGATTACTTTTAGTAATATTGCTAAGGTTAGACCGTTCTGAACCATCTACGTTGAGAACAGTTAGAGTTATTTTATGGCTTCATCATCAGCCCATATAAGTGCCATTGTTGGGCCTCTTCTACTACTGAGAGGGTATAAACTACCTCGTTGGTCTTGGGTGGATTGACAGACTTCATGCTTAAGAAATTCCTAAGGAGTTTTATGTGTCCAGGCTTTCACATGATGATTTCCTTCACCATTAAATTATGTGAAAATTCAATTATTTAGGGAGGAAAAACGAAAAAGTTTGCTTAGACTTTGCTAATTTATCACCTATAAAGGTCCTTACGTGCTTCCTTCAGGCTTCTTTCTGGATTTTTGATAGGGTGCTTAATTATTCTCCTCTCATAAATGTTACAGGACAAAGTATTTTAGAAACATATTCTTTCTGTCATTTGTAACTGATTTATAATTTCTTAGAATCATCACTACTCTTACTGATATTCCTAACTTGCTCCATTAGTAAGTCTACAATACACAAGATCTTGAGCAAATACATGCAGAACGATTACATTCAATCTTGAAGGAAAATAAAAGGGTAGTAATGGGTAATCGTTTTCTCGAAACATCGCTTTATTTTAGGGCCAGTGAGAGGTGAACACATCCTTATCTTGATTACGTTTTTGTTGTTTCTTCCTGGTTTCCTTGTTTATGTACAAAGGGATCTAAATTGGGAAAGACAAGTGTGCTCTCAAAATAGATGGCTTCTACGTATTTGTAACTGGAATTGGATATAGGAACTGATCTATCAATATGGAGTTATAAGCAAATTATCTGAATAAGAGACTCCCGAAGACCGCCCAAATATTTGCTTTTGGCAGCTGATATATTTGGATCGTAATGAATGTAGGTAGATCCAAATATAGTATCTAAATGAGAGAAATAAATTAGTTTATCTTTTACCAGTTAACAAAATTTTGCTAGCCTGTTCCACATAGTCCAAAACGTTGGCATAGAATTGATAATAATCTAATACTTAAAGAGTCGTGTAATTTTTTTGAATTTCTTCAGCTTACCTTCATATTTTTGGACCGATAAACTCTCTAATAGGGTCTCTTAAAGGGGCAGTTACAATGATTGGTATTTAAGTAAAAGTAAAATTTACGATAGACCGTAAAATAGTCGTTACATCTTGTTGAAGGCTATCAAAAAGTATTGGAGATAATGACTTCATCTATTTAATGTCTGAAAGCTGTTCTACTGGAATGTTTCTTCAAGTGGATATTTCGATCGGAAAAAAATATTAATAATACCTTGTCTTTTACAATCATCATCATCATCATCATCAGCCAAAGGACGTCCATATGCCTATGTCCGTGCTGGACATAGGCCTCCCCCAGAGACTTCCAAAGCGCTCTATTAGAAGCGGCCTGCATTACAATATTTTGACCTTAATATGATAAACGTAATGTGATAAGTGTGTGCCGAGATTCTTGACTTCGCGCCTTAACTTCGAGGGCATCGCTACTTCTAGTTGACGGACCATACCTAAAAATTTTCTAAGAACTTTTAAGGTTTCCACACAATGTTTTCCTTCACCGTAAAGTAATAAATAATTTTAGTTTAGGACTAAAGCCAAAACCTTACACTTATGAAGGAGTCAGCAGGACAGCTGTGGGACATATAAGAGCTGATAATTATCACGATGGTGATGATGCTGATGATGAAGATGATGGTGGTGATAATAATTATGATGATAATAATGACTATGATGACGACAATGATGATGATAATGATAATATTGACAACAGTAATATAGAAAAGCATAACTAGATAGACCACACAAAAGCCTAAATACTAAGCCCACTCGCAAACTGCCCCCGATCATTAGCCTAGCAATAAATCAAATTTGAAACAACAAAGCGAAACTGGGAAGCTATCGGGGAGCCGGCTACAACAGGGCAGACATAAATTGTGCTGTTATCGCTTTCCGGGCCGGTTGACGCGCTTGCGTCACGACAATTGCCCTCCACCGTTTTATTTGCTGTATGAGCCAAATTTGCTGTTTGGCTGCATTAGGTCTTGTTGGGCTATTGCGCTGCAGTTGAAGGCACAAAGGAGATGGCAAAACGGTGATTTTGGAATGGTATAGTTCAAAATTGGTTTGGTAAATAGACATTAAAGTATGGATGGTGGTTAGGTATGTATGTATGTATTCTAGTTATAATGTTGCGTCAAAGTGATAACGCAAGATTTGGTAATTCTCTCATTACCAAGTAGCGTCTATCACTCTTGATCTAATATAAGCCTGTTGTCCTGTTGAGATGGTTCTTTGAAATATGTTAAAGGATTGGATCCTAACACAAAAAAAGTGATAAACTCTAGTCCTTATTTCACCTAGATATTCTATCCAGTGATAATAATGAACATTATACAAATTTTTTGATCGTTCTTCTTAATAATAGAGAAATATAGATAACTCACCCGTCACGTACATATGTAGTTCTGACCCCTTACTAGGACATAAGTCTTGCGTCGAAGGTATCAGAAACTAAGGACTTTACGGTCCTATAAACATTTAGACCTCTATACAAATATTTGTTAATCACACAAATATTTGTCTCTGTGCGGGGTTGCACCAGCGGGCTCTCATTTCGCAAGCTGGTATCTATTACACTACGCCACGGGGCTGTCGAATTGTGACACTAATGGCTGCGGGTTCCATACCTGAGAGACACATATTTATATTGTTTTGACTCTAAGCTTATAGGTATCTGTGGGGTAAAAACTATTAATGTGATAATTGGGTGCATTCTATATAAAAGAGTACTTATTGAAGAGACTTAATAAATTATAATGCTAACTTAAAACCCGCGAACGAACTCATTGAAAGTTCAATTCGATATGAATGTCTAAACATTGTGGTAAAATTAATCTCTCAAGACAACAATTGCCAATCGTCGAATAATATAATTTTAAAGTAGCGAAAGCATTTGTTTTAAACTTATTCATAGTAAACAATGATGTTTATTGTTCTTTGTTTATTGTGTGCTAAAACTTAGTTCAATTACAAAAAGATCAAGGGTTTAATTAGGTTTTATGCAAAGAGATGATTATTTTTTAACATTGATATGTCACTCCCGGGGAGTAGGTAGAGGTGCATTTATATTTACAGGCATGCCATAGAAATGCAGCTTTTCTCATGAACTTATCCAACGCGATTAAATTATATATTTATTAATGATGAATGCCCCAACTTTGAAAAATCGTACGAGTTAGCCTGGGGTTTGAACCCGCGACGGCCTGAACGGTGTCTCAGTTTATTGCGGACCCAGTACTTAAAGCACTTTTTTTTTAAATAACCTCTTTCTGATATTTTAAATCTATGATAATGAAAGCAATGATATTAAACTAGATATTTAATATTTATAATTTAAAAAATTCTCCCAAATAATTTGCGTTCAGTGCAGTTCTATCATGCATGACATACAGTAATGAATATGTCATAGCCATTAATTATTCTTAGTATCAGCATGTTTAACCAACCCTCGTTCTCAATCGCTTGTTCCACGAATCCTGGATACTCGCATTGAAACCCAGATAAAGTCACATTAAACAAGTTAATATATATTAACTAAATCAATATTAAAATATATAAATACATAACCTTACATCTGTATTCTCCAAAGGGGTAGACAGAGATGCATTTGTGCACTCACAAAATCAAATAGAAAAGACAAGTAGAGTAACTGAAATGAGACACTGTACTGAATAAATGTGACTTTAAATGAAAAACAAACACATTTTTACCCATTAGCATTTTTGTATCAAATAATAAAAATACATGTAACGTTCCTACATCAAAGGCTTCCAAGGCCGATGGATAAAACTAACTTAATTTCACAGCGTGATAGAAAACTAATGGGGCTCTCCACTACGTGTTGAAAATACACAAGTGATGGGGCTAAATTGAGTGGAAGCTGGACGATTTAATTTGGGAGGCGTGTGCTTCTAAGTATGTACAGACGGGTTGGAAAACGCTGGGCAATGAATCTGTATTTTTTTTAGTTTGTTTTTTCTTTTGTTTTTTAAAGTGCTGGCACAAAAAGGTATTTTTCGAAAACATTTATCATCGTCAGCCCGTTTACGGCCTACTGCTGAGAACGGGCCTTCTCTACTACTCAGACACACTAGGCCTGAAACTCCTAAGAACTTTTAGTTATGCAGGTTTCATCACGATGTTTTCCTTCACCGTTAGAGCAAGTGATGAAATACACTGAACGTACAAAGACTTATTTTTACTTCTCTATCTTCACGTTAACGCTCAATTATAAAGTAGGTTCTTGCCTAGCAGAAAATATTTATACAGAATGATAAACACAGTCAATATTTTTTATCACCAATCTGTTTATGCCAACATTTTTGTGTGCGGATATCCTGAATATTTATCACGTATTTCCAGTAGGCATGTGAGTCAGCAGGGATAGATAAAGGATTATCGATCGTATTACATAGCACTCATGGCCTTGCGGAACTACCACGTAGTTGCAGTAAAATCTAGAGATCTTGGGTTCGATTCCCGGGTCGGAATTAGTGTTGTGTGCCTGATAAACGGCAATTGGCTCTCCCCGTATTACGTGGGGCTGATACATACCTGGTGGAATATGGGTGCAGAAGTGCACCTCAACCTATCCTTTCGGGGCACATAGGCGTGAAGGTATGTATGTAGGTATATGTCAAGCTCGTCCTATATATCTGAGATACTTAGGCGTGATTGGCTAATCACAGATATACAAATTTAACATTCTATTTGATCTTTGATAACTTTTGAAATGTTATATTTTTTCTGTTATACTTTTTATGAAACTTTACATCTTCTTACCAGATAAATTGTTTCACTAGAAACCTCATTTAGATTAAAGTTAGCAACTCAAGTCTTCTTTGACTGCAGTATACAAACTGAACAAACGAACTGATTTTCAACTAACTCAAGAAACCTGCAACTTTGCATTAATGTAACGAAATGCAGTGGAAATAATGTTTATGTTATCTGTCATTTGGATTCATATTAATATTATAAAGTAGCGGAGGTGACGTTTATCTTTATACGTAAAATCATCAGAAGTAGGTAGTTTTAAGAACTAATCTGTCTATAACAAAAAATCATCTCTCCGAGTTAATCAAATTAAGAGAAAAATTATTCTTACTTAAAAATAAAATTACTAACAAGAAAATTAATATCACTGTTCTGAAAGCATTTGGTGCTTTGTATGTTAAAAAATATTTTTATTTTGATTATTATAAGAAGACATAAATGTGTGAAACTGTAAAACAGTCTCTTTCCTAATAATTATATAAGTTTAAAACTCATCATTTCTTTGAATATCCAAATAACGGATCCATATTCTGCGTATAAGTCGTTAATACATTCCATCTCAGAACATCCAAATTTAAATTTAGAATCGCGATATCTCCATGCGAACCTCGACAGTTAAATACAGAAACGAGTATTCCCATATGAATTTTGAAGTCGATTTGAGTAAATACGACGTCGAACACACAAAGTTTCGCTCTACTCAGGGAAAAACTCGATCCAATATTTACATTTCATCCGGTGATTATGCAAATATGAGTTGCACGAGTTAGTTACTGGCCCATTTGCATGCACAGATGTAGACACCCAACCATAGGGATCGAATTGTATTGAGTTTACGCTATAATTTCTGAAAAATTAAACAATTCTCTCCTAGTTTCTGGTATCCACGATACAAGATTCGTATATTAATGTCAGGCCACTCAGGTGTGTGTGACTGTTGGAAGTATCTATTTTAATTTAATTATTTAAAAATTGACGAAAGTTTTGAGCACCCAAATTTTGTCAATTGTTTTTAGGGCCCTTAAAATAAGGCTCGAGTGTAATGTCATTTTACGGTGGGTACTAACTTACCTACACTTTTCCTCCACAAACTCTACATAAAAGGCTAAAGGGATCTAGAAACTCCAAAACAGAACGAAACGACATTATAAATCTTAACTCTCAACATCAACAACACATGTTCGGTAATGGCTTTATAAAATATGTTACGACCCGCGGCGCTCTTATAAATCAACTTCTAAAAATCCGACGATTTATTTTAGTGAAACACTAAAAGCGTCCACCTCAATGTTGGATATCCGAGGTGCCAAAACGGTTTCACGTTGGTTGGTTGTTGGTGGGTAAATGCAGAGGTTTTACGGAACAAATATTTGGACAATCTTGTTCCTTTATACAAGCTTTGCACATGCGAGACGCGGATCATAACGGAACAAAAGCGGTCGCCTTGGCCGAAATCGGTTGGAGCACTTCGGATTTCTGACTGCCTCGTAGTCTCTGCCGTGCGATTCTCAAGTTTCGATTGACGGGTCAGGCAAAGTGTTATTGTATTTTACTGTTGGGAAATTCTCAGTACCAGCACGGAGTCTGGAACTGTGCCCGAAAAATGGCAATAAACTAGCCCACTATTACATGGGACTGGTATATGCCTGACGGTGCAGAAATGTTATGTCTTTATTATTTAGTTTTACCAGTCCTCAATCCTACTAGTTAAATTAGACGGAATTCCTTACTCTTCTTCCCTAGAATTATCTACTTAAATTGGACTGGAGTTTTAAATACTCAGATGACAATTCAATGATCTGATGATGACTGCCTCGTGGTCTCGCGGTACAAGTATGTGCCGTGCGATCTATGGTCCGTGTCCTGAGTTCGATTTCCGGGTCGGGCAAAGTGTTATTGGGTTTTTCCATTAGGAAATTCTCAGTAGCAGCACGGAGTCTGGAAATGTGCCCGAAAAACGGCAATAGGCTCGCCTCCTATTACGGGGGACTGATACATACCTGGCGAAATGAGGGTCCAGAAATGCATCTCTGCCTACCCCTTCGGAGAATATAGGCGTGAGGTATGTTTGTTGTCAATTCAATGATAAGGCATGAAAGTATCTAATGGCGGGAACATAGAAAAAATTTAAAATTTATATCGTTTAACCTCGTTATATACAAGAAGTAGGTTGATACGCCTTAAAGAGCACTAAACATTCAGACAAGTGTGAAGCTGAAAAATGGCCCTGGTAATTTAGTCTGCTGATTTCCAGAGGACAATTTTTCCGAATTTCCTTTTTATTTTTGGCTGAGTACTTTCAGGTATGAAAAACAATTTAGGCAAAAAATACCTAACATAGAAATATTTCGTTTCATGCAGATGAAAAATGGATTGATCTGCTATATATCTGTTCATAGATATTTGTTTGTTAGATGTTCTAAATTAAGAACAAAAAAAGGAAAAAAGTTTTAGGAGGGTGTCCTAATTAACTAATTGCACACAACTTTTTGAAATAGATAACCTTAAAATAACATCTTAGCATTGCCTCCAAAGACACGTCTTAGTTGTTAGGTACATTTCACCAAGGTTCGTAGTTTCGGTCAACACAAGTTGCGTCGAGGAGCGCTGTGATCTCAAATTCCTTCTGAAAATATTTGCGTCACACAGCTCCTATTGTCTGGTGAATCTTTGTTTTGATTTAACCGAGTGAACTTGATTCATTTTTAAGATACAGCAATTGAGCTTAATTATTAATTAATTTAATTAAGCTTAATTATTAAGGCGCGCGGTCGAGAATCTCGGCGGTCGCGGGTTCGAACCCCAGGCACACACCTCTGACTTTTCGAAGTTATGTGTGTATTCGCATTGAATTATCACTTGCTTTAACGGTGAAAAAAAACATCGTGATAAAACCTGCACACCTAAGAGTTCTTAGGAATTTCTTAGGTGTGTAGTCCGCCAACCCGCACTAGGCCAGCGTGGTGGACTATGGCCTAAACCCTCTCAATGGTAGAGGAGACCCGTGCTCAGCAGTGGGCGTATATGGGTTGATTAAGAAGATTAATCAATTTGACTATGGCGTGGTGAACTAAGACCGAAACCCTTTTTATGTTAGAGGAGGCCCGTGCCTAGTGATGATGATTTATTACTTACTGCCTCGTGGTCGAGAGTCTCAGCGGACGCGGGTTATAGGCAAACAATTTTGACTTTTCGAAGTTAGGTATGAAAACAGTGAATGAAAAAATCATGAGGACTACCTTTCATTTCTCTTCCTGCAAATCCATGCCTGTTTGGTTGCCTGTAAGAGATCGCCTTGCGCGATAAGGCCGCCCATTGTACTCTGCTCATCTTCTGTACTCCTTAGTTTAAGTGTTGTGTGTACAATAAAGTTTAAATAAATAAATAAATAAATAAATAAATAAATGAGGAAAACTGATTACCTAAAAATTTTGAATTTTTCCTAGGTGTGTAGTTCGCCAATCGGCACTAAGGCCAACGTGGTGTACTAAGCCTAAACCATTCAATGGTAGAGGAAGTCCGTGCCCAGCAGATCGACGTGTATGGACTAAAGATGATTATCAATTTTTTTTTTTTTAAATGCCAATTTTTTAAACCTTCTATTTTTCTCCTGTCACGTATAACTAATTTTTAAATTTTAATTGTTAGATCAAACCAAGCCGAAATTAGATTTTAAACAAACTTTAAGAAGAAAAAGCAGTGATGGCCTCGAGGTTTAGGCGCGCGGTCGAGAATCTCGGCGGTCGCGGGTTCGAACCCCAGGCACACACCTCTAACTTTTCGAAGTTATGTGTGTATTCACATTGAATTATCACTTGCTTTAACGGTGAAGGAAAACATCGTGATAAAACCTGCACATCTAAAAAAGAAGAGTAACATGATATAATCTAAATGGATGGAAGACTACAGTCATATACAAGTGATGAGATTATTCTCAAGAACAATGATTTAATTAAACTCTTAGTTGTTATAGGAGAACTTGAATCCATGAATATAATATAATTTTAATCAGGCAGCTATCTTGTTTATTTTACTCTCCATTGTATTGTACTTATGAAAGTTTCTTAGAAGCCTAGATTGCCTCACGAAATTCAGAATAATAATCTTTAAGCTTTCAATCATTATTGAACAAAAACAATTTAAAATATATAAATGAGAATATCTTGAGCCTGTAATAAACAATTATTATAAACTAGGCATTACAAAATTGACGTGCAATGCTATTTGGCTTCTATAGAAGTACAACACCTCGCACTCAAACGCATGTATCCTTGAAGGGTAGCAAAAATAATTTCCTAATGGAAAACCCAGCCACACTTTGTCCTACCTGGGAATCGAACCTAGGACTTCTAGATCGCACGGATATATACTTGTATGACGAAACCACGAGACAGTCGTATAGCTCGTATTTACATAACTATTAAAGTATTTTATTAAAGACTGGGCCCGCCCTCTTCTATTATTGAGAGAGTTTAGGCCTTAGTCCATCACGCTGGCCTAGTGCGAGTTGGAGAATTACACACCTAAGAAATTCCTAAGAACTTTTATTTGTGCAGGTTTCATCACGATGTTTTCCTTCACCGTTACTTTAAGACTAATTTAAAGCATTACTTTAGAATGGAATGTTCCACCAGATACAATATTAATAAAAAGTTTCCTGCAAAGCTATGCTGTAAGCTTTCCGCGGAACTTTGTATTAATCTAAAGTTACATAGCTTGGACTTTTCTTGGAAAGTATAATATCTTACTGACATCTGCTAAATTTATTACTTGTAATAATACACCGGCTTTACCCTGGCGCAATTTAAAAAAAAATAAAAAAAAATGTAATATTCGTATAGAAAAATCTTTACATCCCCAAAAGAGCACAGCCGCCGTTTTTCAAATTGTCTCCCAGAAAATCGTCGTGAATCAATACTATTGTCTTTCATTCCACTTACATTAAGAAGACAAACAAGAAATTTAAAAACAATTATTTACATTTAAGCGACTCATGTTCCTAAACGACTATCCAATTTCCTCTTCCAAAACTTCAAACGCAGAAAATATGAGTTAAATAACTCTTCCGAAACTCGGGTAAAAAGCTACCCGAACGATGTAAAAAACACGTAAATGGCTATGAGGCTACCCTTAACTCCGGCCTGTTTAATTTGTTAAGCTAATTACTGGCGAAATATTTCCCCTAACATCGCCGCGAGATGATTCGTACAATTTTGTTTGCATCACACCCTTTTAGGGGATTAAAAGGGTAATGTTGATTTTTTTAGCTGACGTCTTCATAGAATTCAAATTTGCTGTGGCGATTTGCACCAACAAATACCAAATTATTTAATACTGAGTTGACTTACCAAAATATTTGATTCGGGCGTGAATGTTTGCATGACCGTAAAGTCTCTTCTGATACCAACGACAAAAGATATACAGTATCAAATTATAGTTTTCTAGAGATACACCTACTAAATTTAAGGCGTACCTTATGATAATTCAATGCGAATACACACATATCTGCGAAACACCTCTGTGGCTGTGGATTTTCATCCACGACCATCGAGATTCACAACCGCGCGCCTTAACCTCGAGTCCATCACTGTAGTAGTGAAACTACTATTCTTCTTCATTCTTTATCAACCCATATACGCCCACTGCTGAGCACGGGTCTCCTCTACCATTGAGAGGGTTTAGGCCATAGTCCACCACGCTGGCCTAGTGCGGGTTGGCGGACTACACACCTAAGAAATTCCTAAGAACTCTTAGGTGTGCAGGTTTCATCACGATGTTTTCCTTCAATATTAAAGCAAGTGTTAATTCAATTTGAATACACACATAACTTCGAAAAGTCAGAGGTGTGTGCCTGGGGTTCGAACCCGCGACCGCCGAGATTCTCGACCGCGCACCCAAACCTCGAGTCCATCACTGTAGTAGTGAAACTACTATTACTAGTATTATTTTTCATAATAAATCACCCAATTCCACAACAGAATCGCTTCTAAACTTTCCAGATACGATCTGAAAGTTGAACGCTCATAGCAACCGTGTTCTGGGATGTGTTTAAGCGAAACGAGTCAAGTTTTTAGTTGGCTAATTAATTCTTGCGCACGCTGTTATCTTGCCGTCCCATTGCCTGTTGCGAGGCAAGCCAACTTTATGTCACAGTGAGGCAAGATTACAAAACTTTGTGTTTAATTGTAACGCGCAAAATAACTGTGAAATATTTCTGGATGTTTCTCATTGCGATAGAGTCGGATGATGCTTTTGTTGAAGTATAAATACACGGGTTTTGTACTTAATTTTCATTATACAATGAATAGGGGTTTGTTTTTAATTTGAATAGGTTTTGTCACATTCCATTCTAGTTCTAAACTTGGAGCCTAAAAGTAGATTAAATATAGATAGGATCTGTGACACAGCTGGAGAAGACTTTTGTCTTGGTACTGGGTGCTTATGAAAACGAAAATTCTCTCGTAGTTTCTGTTACCCACAGCTGCAGAGAAGAATCACAGTTATGTATGTGCTATTAAATATATTTATTTATTGAAGATGGATAAACAACTTTATAAAGTTGGACGTCAATCGACGCAGGCTTGCTTGAAAGTCTTATGGGAAAGCCAGCAGCAGTGTATATCTTTCGGCTAATGATGATAATAGTAAAATGCAGTTGGCGTACTTCCATAGAAGCCTAAAAGCGTTAAACATTCATACTATAATATCGTTTTTTTTAAACTGTTTATTGTCGGCTCATGATAGCCTCTTTTACATAAATTGCTTTCATCAAATGTAGCCTAAATATCATATGCTTTAGTATTTATTTGATCGAAGATTATATTCCATTTTGTCAGGTAAACTTGTCGGCCTTTTAAGGAAAAAAGAGGGTAGTTTTAATATTCTTGGCACGTTCTTGCATGTGCTATCCAAAATGGAGTCCCAAACATTGAGTAACGTCTCCTCGCGTGCTCTATCGTGACTCCAGTAATTATACAGTGTGTACCGCCACCAAGAAACGTTAAGGGGAAAACTTCACTCGTTTTATACTGCCCTTGCTTTAATATGCAAGTCAGCATATGCGAGTAACAGAGACTTAGAGCTAGATAGAAAAAAAAACAGTCAGTTGCGATAGTATTAGGGATATCATGATCGGAACACGTTCCAGTAAAACTGTTTTTAAGCCCACTAGACTATGCTGGCCTAGTGCGGGTTTGCAAAATATACATCTAAGTAATATAATAAAATATTATGAGGATAATATTTTTCTTTAACATTAACTGAAGCGGTAATTCTTTGTGCACATATAACTTAAAAAGTGGGTTCCTGGAGTTTGAACCAGCGTTCGCTGAAATTCTCGCATGCCTAAGCCTCACTACTTTTTATAAACATAAATAGACTATTTACCAAAAACTATAAACTTTTACTTAAAAGTATTTCAAACTAACAAATTGTTATTTCTAAAATAAAAGTACAGCAATTTCTTTCGATAACTCACGCAGAGATAATCTATAAATTTAATTCCATTCCATAAATTAAATTCAAATATTTTAAGTAAATAAAGTTCAAAACGTACGCAAAAGCCCCTCAATTCATTTTATACGCTCATAAAATTGCATGAAAAAGCACTCGGCTGTACTGTTTAGCCCCAAATTATTCATTGTGCAAATATAAGCGATGTTTTATAGGTGTTGAAAAATTTCAACACCGGCAATTACATGACACGGAACGTTTAAAACATGGATGGTTCCTTATTATTTATGAAGTATTTTTAAAATATATTTCGGATTTAGAAAATCTTGTCTAATACATAATACACCTACCAGTGGCTAATCGATCAATAATAACGCTTTTAATCTTTATTTAACAAAAATTAAAATGTATAAATGAAAAATCTTTGACCCTGCAACGAATAATACTTAAATGCCTAGGCATTCTATGGAGATATCGTCACTGCCTAAGATATTATTTTCTAAAGTCCGCAGCTTTATAAATTGAATTATTATGTAGAATCTTTGTATAAGCATAAATAAAAAATACGTCAATAATATGCTAGTTATTCAATTTACATGTAATTTACAGTAATTTCTTATTCATAAATTATTAGCGTAATGGACTAAGGCCCAAACTCTCTCAATAGTAAAGGAGGCCAGTGCTTAGCAAGGGTATGTACAAAGGCTGATAATGATGATGATGATGACACAAAAAATTTAAGCTTATTGTTCGGAATTTTGTTCCGCAAGCTGGGCTTTTGGAATATTATAAAAGTACCGCCACTCCATATTAAGTTTTGAAAATAAATAAAATATACAGTTTTCACTGTAAATCATACAGTAAAATATAAATTTCTGTACAATATATCATATATTGTAATGTTGCTCTACATTAAACTGACTGACTAGTTTTAAAAAAAACAGTATAAAAAAGTGGTAAAAAATGACGATTCAAAAGAACTTGTAAAAGTCTATTTGAATAAAGGAGATTTGACTTTGACTTTGACTTAAACCTTAAAATTTTATTGCCAAAATACATTCCGATCCAGTACTTTCGAGCTCCAAGCCGCCGACCCCTATAATTTGAGGTCAAAATAAGGCTGGAAGGCAACAAACACCGTAATACCGCGCTAAGTATCACGCCAGGACTCGGGTAATTAGTTTAAGTTTCAGGGTTTCAGCAGTTTTCATTTACAGTGTTTAATGTTGGGGGAAGAAAAGTTTTCAGCAGACAAATTATATGTTTGTTGACGAAACTCTGAGGCGGGTAAATACTGGCTGGAATTAGAAAGAGTAAGTTTTTTAACTCGGCTGAGTTAGAGACTCGTCGACATACTTAAAATTTGGATGTTATTTGGACTTAGGGTTTGAAGTAATAGAAATATTTCTAGCGACTCAGCTTGAAAGTCGATGCGTTAGAAATAACCTTTAAAGGTGTAATAAAAAATACTTAATTTACTTTAGCCAATAACTAAATTCTCATACATATACAAACTCACGCCTGTGGTCCCCGAAAAAGTAGACAGAGACACCTTTGTGTATATGTGTGTGTAATATATTTCTGCACCCAATTTTTATAAGATATGTATAATTTCCTTCGGAAAACATCGTGATAAAACCTGCACACCTAAAAGTTCTTAGGAATTTCTTAGGTGTGTAGTCCGCCAACCCGCACTAGGCCAGCGTGGTGGACTATGGCCTAAACCCTCTCAATGGTAGAGGAGACCCGTGCTCAGCAGTGGGCGTATATGGGTTGATGAAGATGAAGTATGTATAATTTCCTAGTAATGGTCTAAAATAGACCCGAATTAATATTATTGATAAAAATGGGCGCGAAAATGCACCTCTACCTACTCCATCAGGGAATACAGGCTTAAGGTTACGTTGTTATATGTTACGTATGTAGTAATATATAAGCATTTTCCCTTCAATCTTGAAAAATAAAGTCAATTTATAATAGCAATACAAAACATTCCCTGTTGTTAATAAAAAAAGAAAACAAATTTCCTTCCCTATAATGAAAAATTTAATCAAATTAAATTTGTAATTACAGCCCAATACTCAAATAGCTCCAATATTATTCACAGATTACGTTCGGTTGAGTAAAGAAAGGCCGAATTTCCTAAGTTCATCCGAAATAGTCCGGAAAGCACATTAGACGACGAACTACGAAGGAATAGAGTAAGCATTTAGTAAAACCTCCTTTTTTTCAATTTCAATGGTGCAGGTTACAAACGGTTTGCTAACCAAAAATAATAATAATTCAATAATCTCCTGGTTGCCTGCAGTGGCGGTACTTCCATAGAAGCCCGAAAGCCCGACTTGCCTTACATAGTTCCGAATAACGAACTTAACGATTGTTTATTTATAAAATAACGCTATAAACGTGAATGTGAGTACTAACCGGTAGGTATTTATTAGTCCTACGTACCAAAAAAAATATGCTGCTACTAAATAAACATTTGGGCTTGCCTTAGTTTGACACCCTAGGCACGCCACTGGTTGCCTGGTAGAGATCGCTATTAGCTATAAGGCCGCCAATTTTTATGTGCCTAATTTGCCATTTGTTTTTGCGATATTGTTACTTTATATTTATGGTGCTGTAAAATAGTTATATTATAATCTCAACGAGAAAACTACTTTTCTGACCTACAAATATTTTGAGACGAAAAGTGTCTCGTAGTTTATTTATCATCAACATTAGCTGATTGCACGGGCCTCCTCTATAACCAAGAGGGTTTAGCCCTTAGTCCACCAGCCTGGGCTAATATTTGTTCGCGGACTACTCAGCTTAATAATTCTTAAGAACTTTTTTAGGTGTGCACGTTTCATTACGATGTTTTCCTTCACCGTTTAATCAAGTGTTCATTAATTGTGAATACACACATAACTTTGGCAATTCAGAATTATAGGCCTGAGGCTTAAATCTGGGACCATGAGAATTCTCGACCGATCGTCTAAGCGTCGAGGCCATCACTGCTTGAAAGCCCTAAATTGAATATAATGATTCCACGTCCATTCGTAGCTCTCCCAAACGAATAGCGCAAATGCGTGTATTAAGTAAGAAAGTTATTGGGGATCCGTCGCGCCTCAGTCGGAACGTTTAGCAAGTTGGGCGTGCGGAACGCTCGCATCGCTTTGTTAGGGAAAAATATTTTCGGCACGTCTCGACGTTCTGTATTAGTTTGTTTTTTGCTATTTATCAAAACTTCCACTTACTTCATGTTGGGTAAATATTTGACGGATATCATTGAATGTGCGTCGAATTTCTTAGGTATGTAGTCCATCCACCCGCACTTAGTCAGCATGGTGGTCTAAGGCTTACACCCTTTCAATGATTTACAGGCTTTATGACGTCATTTTTGTTAGAACATCGTGGGGACTAAAAGTTTCTTAGTTGCGTAGTCCCCCAACCGGCACTAGGCCAGCGTGACTAAGACCCAAACCTTCTCAGTTGTAAAGAAAGCCAGTGCCCAGCATTGGAACATACATGGTATCATGATGATGGCTTTACAAGGGTCTTCCTTTTAAAAAAATATAAACAAAAATATACACCCAAGTGACACTATTATCGATATATATAGAGAAACACGAAACTCACCGACCGTACCAAATTTAAATCGTCCGGTGCATTTGCATAGCCACAGCTGTCGTTCGACATTTCCATTTCGATTCCGTTATCTATAACCGACGGTGGCACTTGGCAGGCGATAAAATTTTATCACTACAATATCGAATGGTTTTAGAAAATGCGTACTCTGTATTGAATTTCTCTGGGGTAAATGCAGGATGATTAAAATGTATGAAAGCTGCAGAGCTTGGTCGGAGAGATAAGAACTATTGTATAAATGATACAGATGTCTTTAAAGGAAATAAGGCTGTTTAAAGTATTTATTAAAGAGGACAAAAGCGAATAATTGTCAATTATCAGGAATATGATATGTCTATGGCTTGGATCATAAGCATGTATAAGGAATAAATAAATAAACCTGACAGTCACAAACATAATTTCACCTTACACTGACGTGAAAGGAGAGATGCTGGTTCGACCCCTGCACTGAGACTAGGGTTTGCAATCCCGCATTCCGCGTTCCCGCATTCTCGCGGGATCCCGCATGTTTTTGAGTACTGCGGAATTCCCGCAATTGTGCGGGAATTCCGCGCGGAAAGTTTTTGACTTCGCTAGGTAATAAATTCAGTACTTCAGCTATCACTGAAGGCTTATTAGCTCCATACAACAGCGCAGGGGCATCAGACAGCATCAATTAACCGATCAAGCAAAGTAAAGTATAAGAATTGGCGGCGGTTTGGTTATTCTAGTAGAAAAAAGTGAGACTACAATCAAAGTGACACTTAGTTGTAGGTTGCTAAATGTTGTTTCTTCGAAAGTTTATTACTAAATTATAGTAACAATTATTAATTAAATAATTGAAGTAAGTGATAGTCTCGAGGTTTAGGCGCAAGGTCGAGAAACTTGGTGGTCGCGGGTTCTTACTTCAAGCACACACCTCTGACTCGTCAAAGTAATGTGTGTATTCAAAATGAATTATCACTTACTTTAACCGTGAAGAAAAACATCCTGAGAAAATATGCACACCTAAAAGTTCTTAGGAAGTTCTTAGGAATTTCTTAGG
Source organism: Cephonodes hylas (assembly GCA_030295005.1). Lineage (NCBI taxonomy): Eukaryota > Metazoa > Arthropoda > Insecta > Lepidoptera > Sphingidae > Cephonodes > Cephonodes hylas. The sequence continues at coordinate 4,316,109 of AP025385.1, forward strand.
GGTGTAGTCCGCCAACCCGCACTAGGCCAGCGTGGTGGACTATGGCCTAAACCCTCTCAATGGTAGAAGAGACCCGTCCCCAGCAGTGAGACATATACGGGCTGATAATGAGTAACAGTTATTGAGGTTAGGTTCATCACCATCAGCCCATAAACATCCCTTGCCTGGGCACAGGCCTCCTCTACCATTGAGAGAGTTTTGGGCTTAGTCCACCACGATGACATAGCGTACTACGCATACAAACCGTAAATTGGCGGACTACACACCTTAAAAATTCCTAAGATTTTTTTCTATACCGTTCAAGAAAGTGATAATTCATTGTGAATACACACATAACTTGTAAAAGTCATTGGTGTATGCCTGGGGTTTGAACCCGCAACCGCCCAGATACTCGATCGCTTTTAAAAATCTCGAGGCCATGATTGCTGTTTAGGTCAGATTGGACCATATTAACACGCAGGAAACTGTTGGAATGGAGGAACACGGATTGCGGGATTGCAAATCCCCTACCTTACCTAATAATAACTATGGGGAAGTACTTCTTCTATTAGTTAAATTGTATGAATGGTTTTTTTTATTACTTTTTTAACAGTGTAACTAACTTTTTTTTTTTTTTTATCACGAGAGGAAAGCGCCTTAAGCTCCCCTGTTCGGTATCTCGGGGGAGGCCGTAAGGGGTATGTCGGGGTCACTGGCTACGCCAGCATACCGACTAAAACCTCTCGGTGACCATCACACGCATTTAGGGCGGTTTTGCGGCATCTCAGGGCCAGAAGTGCCCTAAATGGTCCGCTGCCGCCCAGCGCACCGTCCAATTTTGGACCCCTCCAAATTGGGAGGGCTTGGTATGCCCTCCACAACAGTGTAACTAACTTACAGGCAATATAACATTATTATAATGCATATTTTTGCATTTTTAAATTTTTGCGGGAATTCCCGCGGGATCCCGCGGGAAAGGCAAATTTCTCGCAAATTTCCCGCGGGAAAAAAAATACTGCGGGATTGCAAACCCTAACTGAGACAAATGTTTGAGTGATCCATAAATATTTGCTTTAGGTTTGGGTATTTGTGAGACGGAAAAAGACATAATCTTAGTTTAAATTTATACATAGTGTATATGACTGTTGAGTGTGTTTATTTATTTATATCAATATTTTCGCTTCTTTGCAAACTCTAAATCAATATTTCAAAGAGAACAACGCGAGGAACATCTGGCTCTACCTTTCCACTGAATCTCTTTTTCACAAAAACACCGAAAATTCCTACAAACATAAATCCTTGTAATTCGAAAATGACAAAGATGCCAATGCCACGAATCCTGTATTGCAATGCTGACCGCAGAATTCAATCGAGGAGAGGCCGAGGCAAGTTTTGCCAACTGCAGTGGACCAACGCAATACTGTGAACAGAATGCTGATGCGACACTATACAATACGGCTTGCGGAATATGGATGACATTTTTTGTTTTAACTCCGTAAATAAGGACTAAAAATAAAAGCCTGTCAGCCAAAAAGTGACGTAAGCAATCCTAACTACTATATAAAGCTGAAATGACTGAAATCGTCTACAAGGTGGACCGACGATTTAGTGAAAATCACTGGATACAGGCCGCTTACGACGGAACACTTTGGAAGTAAAGTCTTTGGTGGAGGTCTATATATTATAAACAGCAATTAGCAATACAACATCTTACAAGGAAATACAGGCGTAAGTTTGTATGTAAAATAAGAGAAATCAATCTATTCATCTATATTCTTATCAGCACACTGCTGTAGATCATTGTTAATTGACTTTAAAATATTTAAGAATACATCACAGTCACCCTTTTATTTCTGACACCATACTAAGATCTTCTTCTTCTCCTTTATCAACCCATATACGCCCACTGCTGAGCACAAGTCTCCTCTACCATTGAGAGGGTTTAGGCCATAGTCCACCACGCTGGCCTAGTGTGGGTTGGCGGACTACACACCTAAGAAATTCCTAAGAACTTTTAGGTGTGCAGGTTTGATCACGATGTTTTCCTTCACCGTTAAAGCAAGTGATAATTCAATTTGAATACACACATAACTTTCGAAAAGTCAGAGGTGTATGCCTGGGGTTTGAACCCGCGACCGCCGAGATTCTCGACCGCGCGCCTAAACCTCGAGGCCATCACTGCTTACATACTAAGACATACTAAGATACGAGACTATTTTTATTACAGGTATAGATATCAGCAACTACGAGAGGCTTTTCAATTTTACAAACATTCTAGTCGAAGGCAAATATTTGTTCATCACTCGTGTATTTGTATAAGCAAACCTGCGTTCTCTCGTTCAATTGTATAATCTTCTAAGCGTATTCTTACGACATAATTGAAGGCGATATAGAAGCCTTATCCTGGTGTCAAAACTTTTTCTGACATTGTACAAGTAAATGGCATCTACAAAAAATCAACTCATATTTTCAAAATCTGATTATAATCAATTTAAATTTATAACTTCTATTAGTTTTTTAGCGGTAAGGACGTTTTGATTAGTATTTTATATTCAATAGGAGATGATCGCTCATAAAATAAATCTTCTTCTTCTTCTTCATCAACCCATATACGCCCACTGCTGAGCACGGGTCTCCTCTACCATTGAGAGGGATTAGGCCATAGTCCACCACGCTGGCCTAGTGCGGGTTGGCGGACTACACACCTAAGAAATTCCTTAGAACTATTAGGTGTGCAGGTTTTATAACGATGTTTTCCTTCACCGTTAAAGCAAGTGATAATTCAATGTGAATACACACATAACTTCGAAAAGTCAGAGGTGTGTGCCTGGGGTTCGAACCCGCGACCGTCGAGATTCTCGACCGCGCGCCCAAACCTCGAGGCCATCACTGCTTTAAAATAAATAAATTCTCCAAACAGTTACATACATAGTTCTGACCTAACATTAATATACAAGACCTGTGTCTTCGGTTACAAAATTAAAATATGGAACTACACAAAAATTTGCGATATGAAAAACACCCAGAACCGAAAGAAATATTTGAAGGACAAAGATTTGCCTCGCTGCGGGTATCAAATCCGCGGCCACTATTTTCACAAGCTGGTGTCTAGCCTACTGCGTCACTGGATTGTCTGTTCGGAGGCAATAGTTTACTCTAAAATTGACGTTTCAAAAGTAAAGGCTATTTGAATAAAAATAATTTGACTTTGACTTGTAACACAAAATAAATAACAAGAATCTCTACTAATTCTTCATGTCGTTCTCGACCTCTATAGTCAACAAACACAAGTATTAAAACTAAATGAAGCAAAACACACATTTAGAGCATTAACATTATGATATGAATAATTCTACCAAAATCAGAAAGCTTTGACTCACTCACAGTCACGTAGAAAATGACTTAAAACGTAAAATTTGTACTGACAACTGCAAAACACCGTCCACGTTGGCATTAATTCTACGAAAGGCTACAGTAAATTCGCGGGACGTTTCCAAACTGAAATCCTTTATAACCGGCACTCTGCACTATTTTAGCACTAGAAAGATGAATTTCAAGCGCATTGCGTTGTCAAATGTCCTTTACCGCTACCACGGCGTACTTTACAAGAAATGTACTCGTATTTATCTTTTTGAACGACTGAGATGTACCGGACAGGCAAATGCTTTGAAGATTTATGTATCTTTAGAGAGTCTTGGTTGTAAGGTTTTGCTCGAAACTAGAGAAACTGGAAATATGGCCCTCGATCTTTGGGACAAATGTTTGTGTGATCAACAAATATTTGTTTCTAATCTGGCTTTTTATGAGAATGAAAAGTCGGGATTTTAATATTTACTGGTTTTAAGGCATAACTGCATGCAAGACGATCTAAACGTAATGGGTTCTATTCTCGGGTCGGACTATGTTTGACAGTTTGAAATAATCATAACATCGACTGCCTCGTGGTCTTGCGGTACAAGTATGTGGCGTGCGATCTAGAGGTCCTGGGTTCGATTCCCGGGTCGGGCAAAGTGTTATTGGGTTTTCCATTAGGAAATTCTCAGTAGCAGCACGGAGTCTGGAAATGTGCCCGAAAAACGGCAATAGGCTCGCCCCCTATTATGTGGGACTGATAAATATCTGGCGAAATGTGGGTGCAGAAATGCATCTCTGCTACCCTTCGGGGAATATAGGCGTGAGGTATGTTTGTTAAATATTGTTTAATTATTATATATTTTTTTAACTATTAAAAATCGGGGAATTTTACAGTTTTACGAATTTAGCTCACTTTTCTAACGCACTCATAGTAAGGGCCACATGAAAAGCACAAACGAAGGCTTCCCTTTGTGCATCTCTCAACTTTTTGACGATTTATGCCACAGGATATTCGACTCTACGACTCTAGTAATAAACACCACATCTTCCTTCAACGGGTGTACATGCATTCAAATGATTTATTGCCTTTGACCGCTGTGCAGTAATTTTCAGTACAAAAATGTCTGCACTTAGATTATTTATCGTCAAAAGCTGAAAGGTTGGGTCTAGAAATAGGAGTTTTAAAACTAGCCTCCTTGATTTTACTCTTAAAAATGTTACAGAAATAGCCCTTTTATTGGCCTTTGTATGCACTTCCATCGCAATATTTCTAAAGAGTTATCTACAAAATAGCTGAATAAGATTCAAAAGGGAAATAGACAGTATTTTGTACGGAGACGTGTGGCACTGCTTGTCTATCATCATTCTACTATAATCAACAACACCATAGGAGGAACACCAGGCAACGATAACAATAATAATATCTCATTTTTCTGGATTAATTAATTTAATACATAAGTACAAGAAGCACAATAAACAAAACAGCCACATACATAGTCCTGACCTCACATTAAAATACCAGTATGAGAGACTTTTCGACCTCCTAAACACCCAGACCCGACACAAATATTTGTGGATCAAACCCGTGGCCTTTCATTCCGCAAGCTGGTGTAAAGCCAACTGCGCCACGGGACTGTCAATACTCGAGGTTCAAAAATGTCTATTTCATCTGTTGATGTTTTCTGCCTGTTCCAAACAATATATTTCATTGAAGAGAAATTCAAAAGCTTTCTTTTTTCTTTCTTTGAAGCTACAATGACATTATTATCAATATTTTCTTGGGACAAGTCAGTACTTTAGACTCAAACCAGCCTCAAAATGTATGGAGAATATTCTCCGAGTATTTTTACAACTACTTTTCGCATATATGTAGGTTAATACGCGAGCTTGCTCGAGATTCAGCCCGTGTCGTGATACTGAATAATAATGTACAGCGCTTACCATATTAAGGGTAACACAATGTTGGAACTAAAATCGCAAAATATTACGGCTTTGGAAAACCTTAATGATTTTTTATGTGACTTATCTAAGGCTGTAGACCAGGCCTTGTAGTGGGACTAATATGGATTGAAGATGGTGTGAATAATCTTGAAGATATTATTATGGTAATACAAATCGATCATGCCTGAATCCCCGAAAAGGTAATCAACTAAAGTTACGCTAAGTGTTTTAAGTCCCCAGTAATATAAACAAAGCCTATTGCCGTTGTCAAGAATGTTTCCTGACTTCTTGTTTCAATTGAAAATATTATCTTAATACAAAACCCAATAACACTACCGAACTTCTTAGTTATCTTAGTTATGGAATCTTATCCATTCTCATCCATCTATCCAATCCATCAGTCCATACAACTCAATTCAATGTTTCCAATTGTCTCAATTGAGGGTTTCTTCTTCTACAGTTGATAGTTTAATAAGTATTATTTTTAAATGTTTAAAATACCTTACCAGAATAAGAGCAATAGGCGACCTCTGTCATAAGCCTTTACTAAAACCTTACTGTAAATTGTTCGAAAGCTTTAAAAGAAATCTGATATTACATCTAAATTTTCCAAGTATAAATTGAAATTTAATTGAAGTATAAAATTAGCAGTAATTAATAGCATTTAAGGACGTTTATGTCACTTCCAGCCAACCGTAAAGAAAATAATATTACGCAGTTTCAAGAATAGCAGCGCCTGTCAATTATTTTAGAGCAATTTATATTTAGTGAAACATTGCGCGTAATGATTTAAAAGGAGTCTGTAATGAGCTGTGGTATTTAAATTTGGCTTTGATATTTTAGGCTTTGGCGTTTCATTGTGAAATTAATGATAACTATTTGTATTGACAGCCCCATGGTGCAGTTGGCTAGACACTAATTTATAAAAAGAGAGGCTGCGGGTTCGATACCCGCATCGAGATAAAAGTTTGTGAGATCCACAAATTCTTTATCAAGGCTGTGTGTTTGTGAGAGCATAGTCTCCAGTAGCTTATATTTTTGAATTGTTATCAGGCATTTCCATCAGAACGTTTTTAGAAGCACATAGAGGGCTGAAATATATCAAAACGATTGCAAAGTCCCAACTAAATATGTGAATCTTAAATAACAGTTTTTCTGTGTGGAATTTATGAAAAAAAAATCAGTGTATGCACTAACCCATTGACGCAAAGTCTTTAACATGCCTCTTAATAAATACCGTCGCCATAGCACTTACTCGATTACATGAAAAAACAAAGACCTCCGAGAATCGATATCACTCGATTTTTCAAAGAACACTTCGTACGCAGCCCCGATGCCATTCAAATAAATCAAAAGCAGATATGTCGGTCGCACATAAAAAAACCACTGCCTTGAACACTATTGGAGATCAAATATTCAGAGAAACATATACGGAGCTGTAGCGACAGATGGTGCTGCTAGAGATGCCGTGGAATCGATGAATTAAATTATTGTCGATATTTTTAAAAGCGTGCTTGTTCGACTGGAGCGCCGCGTTGTGGCTTAAAGTGGAACTAGAGAGGGTAATAAATTATCCTATCAAACCTGAATAGCCACAAGAGTACTTGCAAAACTAACTAAAATGTAATTTTAAGGGCATTAAAAAACGTTAAGTATTAAAACTTGATTATTCAATTAGTATTGTTACTATAAATAATAATAAAATGAAAAAGCTACTATATATTTTAGCCCTAGACTATTCTAAATAGTCTCAGAATAGAGCGATGTTTTTTTTCATAAGGTTCACCAATATCTTGGGAGGTATACTTTTGCCCTTACGCCGACGAATAATGGTTTAACCTTATCAAATAATTATTGCGAGGGTAAAATACCAATTAGTATACAATTAATATAGTGGGTTAGTTAAAAAACAATACTTATTTAATACGCTTTAAAACCTATTATAGTAACAACAGTTTACTTATATAGTTGCCCTGTTTTGCAAGATTTTAAAAAATATCCTACAATTTTGTGTTAGTTCCAAACAAAAAGGCATACTTATTCTTTATCACTAGTCTGAAAGGTAAATAAATTAACGCTCAGTCTTGCAAGAGTTATAAACGTTACTGAGAAATAGTCTAAATAGGGTTATTAATTACCTTCTGAGTTGAAAATTTCCTTTGTTCGTAAAAACCCTAAATTAAACTCTTGTACAACAGGTTGAAGTGATTAGTGAGTTCGCTAGTTGTTTAATTATTTTTATTGCATAATTTAAAGACTAAATGTTTACAAAATTTGCTCTCTAGGTTAATCATAATATAGTTGAATTTAGACGATAGAGGGACTTTTCGGTCTCACAAACACTCAGACCCGGAACAAATGTTCGTGGATCACACAAACATTTGTCTTGGCGCGGGGATCGAATCCGCTGCCTCTCGTTTCACAAGCTGTACAATTACTATTAGCTAGACAATTGAGCCACGGAGCTGTCAATCTGTATAGCATCATATTTATAAAAAAATGTTATTAAACATTAACAACGGGATCAATTTCATTTTCTCCAACCAGTCAAGACCTCTCTAATTATTATTATAAGCCGTAATGGAATCACTTAATCATGTCAACGTTAAAAATAAAAGTCATAAAATGTGGGACAGACATTCACCAATTTGTTAAATCGGCGTCTTGTTACTTTCTTACCGTCAAAGTTGATTGACGTTACTCAAAAAATAATTAACAAACGTCAAATTTATTTTTATGGGAATTTCTTTACTCATACTTTGTTTCGGTTTTGTGACACCCCTGTTGACTAGATTTCAGCTTGCGAAACGAAAGGTCGTGGGTTCGATTCCCTGTGTATTCCGCAAATATTTGTCTCGGGTGTGGGAGTTTGTGAGACCGAAAAGTCTCTCATAGTTACTGATACCCACGACACAGGACTTGTATCCTAGTGTTAAGTCAGATTATGTATGTGACTGTTGGGTGTAAATTTATTTTATTAATTTATTTATTCAGGTAGTATGGGAATTTTCGGCTTCATTGATTTGACTGAATCGTATCTCTGGGCTATATGAAATACGATCTAGAATTCTTAGGACTTGTACAACTTAGGCAAAGTTTTACACAACACCTTTTTCTATGATAGATGAATGAGTCTTACAACCAATGCAATTACGCATCTTGACAGTTTACTTGTTTTTTTAATCATGTGCTCATTTTTTTTGTTTTTGAACTGCATGTGAAAGTATATACAGACTATGCGGCAGTGATCTTGTTTCAAAATAAAAACATTGAAAGTACTACATTCGGCCAAAAAGAACAACTTCCTTTCATTACAAGACCGAGTAATTATTAACTGGAGCAACCATCTTTAATGGTTGAAAAAATATCGCTTCACACTCCTTTACAGTGCAATTTACTTTCTCTTTGGTTTAATTTTATTATATATATAATTTTATAATTGCTTATGGTTGCGATCGAAATCTCCTAGGTTATTTTTGGAACTCGAGTATTTTTTTGTTTTTTTTTTTACGAAATCCTTAGCAGGCCTCGAGGTTTAGGCGCGAGGTCGAAAATCTTGGTGGTCGCGGGTTCAAACCACAAGCACACATCTCTGCCTATTTGAAGCTATTTGTGTATTCACAATGAATTATCACTTGTTTTAACGGTAAAGGTAAACATCGTGATGAAATCTGCATACCTACAAGTACTTGGTAATTTCTTAGGTGTGTAGTCCATCAATCCGCACTAGGCCAGCGTGGTCGACTGAGGCCTAAATCCTCTCAATGAAGTGTCAGACTTCTTCACTGGTCTCATCATCCGCCTATACAGGGTGTATTCAGACTGCTTCTATGTAAATCGTAATTTTTTTTATTTTTGCTTGAGATTTTTTTAATGTCAGGTGGTTTGAAATCACCGTAACGATTACCTGCCTTAGTGTCCGATCATGGTTTGATTACACTCTGTTTAGGCTGATGAGACCAATGAAGACGTCGATATGCCTAGGGTGGAAATTATCGATACGATATACCTAGGGTTGAAATCATCGATACCACCATCGCACATCACTAGTCCTCCACGTATTTGGCGCGCGATCTAAATGTAGGTTTTATTCAAATTGTGAATATTACGTTAGGCTGCCGGACGTAGCGTCGCACAAAGAGCGTTTTAAATTTTACTACGAATAAATATTTACTTCGTAAAATGGGTATTCGTGCGGTTAACTTTATATTTTGTGGGTTTACCCTTGGGTTTAGTCTTGACTGATAGGTATGAAAGACATTTAGCTTGTTTTGTATAGGCTGCGAAATATTTTTTAAGAAAATTGGTGACTTAGTCAGTCTTAATTCTTAATTTTAATGGTATTCAATATATCAGAAAATTCATTATCAAATTTAGAATTGTCTCCAGTGAAATATAGTTTAGTATAGATGAGGTAAGTCATCCTCTATAACATGGTATACCTAAGTAGATTTGAAGTTTAATAATATTTTCTGTTTTTCGGGTAAATAATGTTTAGAATCGAGCTATTACTAAGATTTTTTTAAAATAAAATACCCAATAACATTCTATCAAATCGAACTCGAGACTTCTAGATCGCGAGTCTTGATTTTTATGACTTTCTAAATATAACTTAATTCAAAACATTTCACTTAATATAAAACTTACTAAAAGATTTAATTAAAGTTAAGTAAAAGTGAGATATATCCCTACTGACTAATTAGATTAGACTGGAGCTATTACTAGATTTTTTTCTAGCTTCATATGGCAAAGTTGATTAGAAATAGCATTAAATGCAGGGCAATGAATTATTGACAACACGTTTTTCCTCATCCTCTATTAGATCTCGTTTTTCTTTTTGGTCGCGCGGCGTAAGTAGACGGTATGTGAACTATTTTCTCAGATTCTGTTCCTAAGTTAGGCAAAGCTTTTTTTCAATAAGACATAGGATGGCATGGAAAGTGTTCAAAAACGGCAAAAGAAAACATATTCATAATCATCATCAGACCATATACCGTTATATTATTTCCTCTACTACTTACGGTGTTTAGCCTTTGGTCCACCACGCTGAAGAAATTTTTAAGAACCTTTTAGGCGTGTAGGTTTCCTGACGATATTTTCCTTCCCGGTCCATACTTCATTATGACTTAAAGTCACAGCTGTGCGCCTGGGGTTTGACCCCACGACCGCCAAGATTTTCGACGGCATGCCTTAACCTCAAAGCCATCACGACTTATGACAAGGATCCATTTAATATAGATCTTTAGCAAAATCATACACCTCTGCCTACTAAAAGAACACAGGCGTAAAGTAAGCATATCTTCTTCTTCATCAACCCATATACGCCCACTGCTGAGCACGGGTCTCCTCTGCCATTGAGAGGGTTTAGGCCATAGTCCACCACGCTGGCCTAGTGCGGGTTGGCGGACTACACACCTAAAAAATTCCTAAGAACTCTTAGGTGTGCAGGTTTCATCACGATGTTTTCCTTCACCGTTAAAGCAAGTGATAATTCAATTTGAATACACACATAACTTCAAAAAGTCAGAGGTGTGTGCCTGGGGTTCGAACCCGCGACCGCCGAGATTCTCGACCGCGCGCCCAAACCTCGAGGCCATCACTGCTTAGCTTAAGTAAGCCTTTGAAATACTGCAAGTACGTAGAGCTCGGATTTTCATAATATCCCCGATCCCAACTCTGACGCCACACTTTTCGAACCGAAACTAGGCGAGAATTTTCATCAAATGCAAATGCTAACAGATAGTCAGTTTGAAAAGCTTGGCATTCCTCCCCGCGGATTTCACCCGGACACGCTCTAATTAAACAATTTTTAAATCTCTCCTCTTGAATATGTGACGTCGCTTTGATGTCAGCTCAAAGTTCTGGCGTACGTGGTTTAATATCATTTCATCATCCAGGTTTAAATATTTTTTTTACTATAAAATAAACTAAAAATTCACCTGTCCCTTCTCACACCCGGAACTTGTTATCAACAAGAAACGTCCTTAGAATATATGCATCTCGGGGATCATGATTTGAAATCATACAATTCGAAATTGATAGAATGCCATCATCAATTGGCAGCAGTGACGGCGTAGGTTAGGTGCGTAGTCGAGTATCTCGGCGGTTGCGGGTTCAAACCCCAGGCACACACATTTGACTTTTCGAAGTTATGTGTGTTTTCACTTATGTAACAAAACTTGGTTGAACAACCCTAATTCAGGTGCTAAAACGTAAAAAGTAAAGGAAAACAAACATTCTTGCCTTTATAATAACTTGTAAGCAGCCTACTGACAGAATATAATATTAAAACATTTGCAGTCCACATTGAAGGCTACGACGATAGCAAGAAATCTCTCGACCCTTGACACTCTATTTGGATAACATGTTTATCATAAACTAGCTTTTGCCCGCGACTCCGTCCGCGTGGACTCTAGGGCTAAGTGCAGAGAGATTTTTGCATTTATAACATGTTTATCCCACGGGATTACATATTCCAGGATAAAATTATCTCATGTTAATTCTTGAGCCCTAACTATCTCTATACCGAAAATCATTCAAATCGGTATGGTAGATATAGAAATACCCATTCCCACGGGAATACTTAATTTTCCGGGATAAAAACTATCCCATATTAATTCTGTGAGCTCTATTTCTCTCTATACCAAATTTCATTCAAATCGCTTTGGTAGATCCAGAAATACTCATTCCCACGGGAATACTACAATTTCCGGGATAAATTTCCGGGATAAATAGTATCCTATGTGTTATTCTGATGTATAAGCTATATTGTGGTAAAGTTTCATTCAAATCCATTCAGTAGTTTTTACGTGAAAGAGTAACAAACATCCATACATCCATACTTACAAACTTTCGCCTTTATAATATTAGTAGGATTACTATCTTGTCACTTTGTAGATCTAACAACCTCATGTTTATCATATTGTCACTTTGTCGAGCTAGTATTAAAACTTCAATACTAAAAGTTTTCGCTTCAATCCCTCATCCATTAAAGAAGCATTACTCCCCGAGATTGCAATTTGTTCCCGGCGGTTGGCGCACCACAATATTGAAAGGAAATGGATCGATTATGTGTGAAAGTGTTGGCGACACCACCCTGTTTAGTTAGTGTTTTAATCGTGCTTGTAAAATTGTTTTTAATGACTTCTAAGCAACGACTATTAAAAGTATAAATTTAGTATCCATTCCCATCAATCTCTGTTATATTTTGATGCCAAGGTAAGAGTTTAAGATCAATAATCACCTGAAACAAAGTAGTATATATGTTAACGGAAATGTATGTAATCCGTCATTGTATACAATTCCTAGGAAATGTATGTAATTCCTAAAATCACACGGAAATGTGTGAAATAAATTATATTATACTTAAAAATTACAGATTTCCTAGGAAATATATACATTTCCTAAATAGCCATCGGAAATGTAAAACATTTAAGATATTGGTGGGTACGCGGGGACAGCGGGACGAGGGGAGGGCATTGCTTAATTATCAGACTGATTACTTGTCAAATGAAAATTTAATTTTATAAGAATAAATATAAGTTGATTTTGTGATACGTTAAAAGTTAATAGATAGTTGATTTTAGAAGTTTTAATTAGTAAGATAATATGAACATATGATTGTCTCAATAAGTGCTATAATAAAAAAAAATTTAACAACGTGTTTTATTAAAGAAAGCATTTACTTTATACATATTTCCTAGGATTTGTATACAATTCCTTGATTTCATACATTTCCGGTAACATATACACTAAACATATACCTACAGAGTTTATTTAGACCGTGATCGGAAACTAAGGCTCTCTATCTTATGACCATATAATTAGTATCATATTACATCATGATAATTAAAATCCCGTAATAAACATGAGGTTTTCCTAACAACCACATAGGAGTACATTAAATACCAATCTTTTTAGTATGACGTCCAAATGTTTATGTTTTGTTGGATTTAATTTAATGACAATGGCTTTGCAATCATCGTTACTATTCACCTGCCTTAATTTTTAATCACGGTCTGAATACACAATTACACTTATGTAGATAACAATTTATTCTGTTCTTTCTTCCAATCCGTTTTCCAAATCCCCCACGGATACATTTTTTGTTGTAAGTTTTCAGCAATGTTAATAAAACACCCAAACTTGGCTAGCCCACGCCTAAATTTCATCACATCACAAACTTCCTTATGGACCGCTGAATTTTTAACTTTACGTTGATCAGATTTTGGAACTTTTGTAAATTATGTTCAGGGCAACAAGGGCCTTGGGCGTGAAAAATTTAGTAATTTCATAACGCTCTTAGTTTTTATACGTTTCAGCGCTGAGGTTTGCCCTCCCGTGACCTAGATTATTTTGTTTAACGCGTTGACGCAATTATAGTTGATATTCTTAACTTTTCTGCTCATTCAATGTGAATGGGATGGAAGTACGAGATAGCATTGAGGGTTAGACGAGAAATGTTTGAATATCTCAATAGTTGGCGATTCAAAATATTCATCTAAAATTTTTTAATCAGAGGAATTAGATCCAAAACACTGGCCTCTATTAGCTGATGTATGAAAATGAATTGATAGCTCTAGGTACTTAGGTTCCTTAGTCAAAATTAAGTATCATGTTACCGCTCAAGGGTGAACAAAAATATCGTGCGGAAATCTGCTCATCTAAAAGTTCCCACGAATTCTTTAGTTTTGTAGTCCGATAACTCGAACTACGCCATACTTGTGACGAGACCCGTGCCCAGCAGTCGGAAGTTTGTATATGGGCTTACGATGATTATAATGTATGTATATGCGTCTATACTTGTATCACAAAGAAGCGTAATACAATTTTGTTCTATATAGTAGAACCTTGTAGACACATAAAATGTTGTACTTACTCGGCAAATGCTTGCTGTGGTTCAGTATTTTTTGTTGGCACGTATTTTCTTTATTACAAAACTAGCTTTTGCCCGCGACTCCGTCCGCGTATACTACAGGGTTGAGTTCAGAGAGAAAATATGTTGTAGTTTATTTTCCCCTCTGAATCCTATTTATGTCCATACCAAAAATCATATAAATCTGTCAAATTGTTTAAACGTGATACCGTAATGCGCCGGTCGTCGCCTTGTGCATCATTATTGCGCGCTTCATCATTATTTTAAAACTGCGATATCTTCTAAGATACTCATTGAAATCAAATGATGTTAAGGGTAATTTCATTTTATATAAAATACTTGTAATTTATAACGTATTTATTTGGATAAGGATTAATATTATCTTTATGAAAACGCCTTCACAAATAATGCTTTATTTTAAAATAATTTTGGTTAGGTTACAAAACATTATAGTGAGCCCACCTTAAAGAATAGACATATGCCGTCGCGGACTTTTTTTTAGAACTTTTAAAGAGGAACAATTCTGTCATACATTATTTTAGCGAAACTTTAACCGTTTCCGCAGCGCACGCAGCGGAAGCTCACAAAAAGGAAAAACGTTCCCGATTTTGAAACATTTTTTATTGCTGCTCCACTCCTATTTGTCGTAGCGTGATGATATATAGCCTATAGCCTTCCTCGATAAATGTATTATCTGACCTGTAGTTCCTAAGATCCTAGCGTTCAAACAAACAAACTCTTCAGCTTTATAATATTAGTGTAGATACTGGTGAAAAATATATTTATTAATATATTTGCTTGGCTTTCACGCCAGCTTTTTGCATTGTTTGCGTTTGTGTCTCAGCGTTAGCAAAGAGTTTGAATATATCGATTAATTCTGACAGAATCCAAACGTTTGACAATGGTAAAGTGGTATGAAAAACTGGTTCAATAGTGTCTCGAATAATGTTAAGTTGCTATTACTTCTTGAAGAATGACAGGCTGAGGGACTAAAAAAATTTTTTTAAAAACTCCAAAGGTTTTTGGTCCATCCAAAAACAACGAGATCTATATTAATGCGTCCGAAGCTGCTGAGAGAAGGTGGTGTGAAAAAATCATTTACATTGTAAATAAAGAAATACACCCAAAAATCACATACTAGTATTCGATCCCTCACTATGATACAAGTCCTGTATCGTGGGTATCAGCAACTGCGAGAAACTTTTCGGCCTCACAAACACGCAGACGAAACAAACATTTTTGTAAATAAAAACATTTGTCTCGGTGCAGATATTGAACCCGCGGCCTCTCGTTTCGCTAGCACTAGCTAGCTGCTAATCTAGCCAACTACGCCACGGGGCTGTCACTGCCTTCCTGTGATGTTATACAACTTAATTATCAACAGTAGTGGTACCAACGTATGTAAATTAAACTAGGCGATTATTACGAGAAAGGAAAAAAGACGATTTTTACGTAACAATGGAGAATGGCTTTGCGCAATAACGCACGCTGTAAGGTTTTACGTGATCACCTATTACTGCAACTTGGATATATGACGTGTTGTTGGCTTTCAGAAGCTTGATATTTTTCTTAAAGAATGGGATGGTTCAATATGAATACACAGATAGTTAGAGGTGTACGTTTGGGGTTAGAACTAGCAAACGCCGAGATTACAAAATTTACAAGTAGCCCTGAATTAAAATATCAAAATGCTATTACGTTGATTTTAGGATTTGGACAGCTAATACACACTGTTACATGCAATGCAGTACTATTTCCGTATAAAAATAAATAATCATAATATTTTGCTTAAAAGACATTCAAATTGTAATAATCTTCACTTAAGATGTCGTAAATGCGGTTTATCGTAAAAAGACTCTAAAACAACTGACGCTCATCAGAAACAATTTTATATTTTGACCACTAAATTACTTCTGCTACTCATATTTTTTGTTAAATTGAGCAAAAAAAAAAGATAATCGTCTCGCTCTGTAACCGCGATATATTAATTTATTGTAGGTCAAATTAAATAATTTAAAGAAGTAAGTAGGTAAGAGAAAATAAAAATACTTGTTAAAATCAAAACTTTAGCATATTTATGACATGTAACGCTGATTTCATTTCCCTTCTTTACGACGTAAAGAGATTGAGCCTTAGATTTTATATCCATAATAAATTATTGAAGTGAAACTAAGGTTTCCTTGAGATCTTTACACTCTCGCCATAAATCATTAATTTATTGCTGCATATTGAAATGAAGTCTGAAATGTGTTCCGATCCAGCGCATAAAGATTTACTTCAAAAATAATGCCATCAACTACAAGATTTGCTGCTAGTTTAGGAACTAACAAAAATACCCAAATATAGATAAAACCTACAATACCCATGTTTCCTTTTCATTTAGAAGGTTTAAACTTAATTCCAGTACGCTGGTCAAGTGCGAGTTGGCTGACTACACCTCTAACAAATTCCTAAGAATTTTTTAGTTTTACAAGTTCCGTCACGATGGTTTCCTCGTTTTCGGGTTTGAAGACTCTGCCGCTGAGATTTTCAACCGTGCTCAAACTTCAAGGCCATCACTACCTACTTTCCTATAGACGGCCTTACTAAAGAGACAGAAAATTTATCAAATTTTTTGACAATATTCGCTGAGCGTAATTCAAAACTGCTCGACAAATACGAAGGAACTTTCACCACAAACACTTGACAATGTTTTTTTAATCGGGAATGGAGTGCTGTTCCGGGTATTCAGTTACAAAGCGATTGTGGATGCAGGCAAAAAGTAATTTAAGTGTAAACACTTTCTGATTGCCGCCTTGTTTATGTAAGAGTGATATACGGAAGTCGCTGTTAGTTTTTTTCTTAAACGTCCCAGCAATCGCCTGTTACATATTAGTTACGTCGGCTATCTGTATGTACATAAACAAATTGCATGTTTGATTGAATAACTGCTTTGTCGTAGTCTACATCAAAAAATGACGCTCAAGATGACAAAACTAATTTTCACTTCAATCAATGAAAAATAAGGATCATCTACTTCTTATTAACTTTTGGGCAATAACTATACGATAACATCACTATTATTCAAACACATAACTTTTTACTTTCATCACTATTGATACCAACCCAGCCATCCTTACACTCCTATGAAACTAGTTGTTTCAAGAGAGGTCATCATCATAAATCATCAGCTAAAAGACATAACTAGACACAAACCAATTTCTACACCGTTCTCCAACCTTATAACTGCATGTTTCCATAACTATAATTGACCGATCGCAAACATTAGTCTATGCTACAATAGCCCAACTAGACAACGAAGTTTAATTGTACAAATGGTAATGAACACCCAAGTTTCTATCGAACAATAGGCTGTGAGTGTGCGGACTCGCCTCGTGTAGAACAGCCGAGTTTATGCATGGCTTATCCTCTTTAAGCCTGTGGCACATTGCTACTTCATCATTAGTGCTCAAAAGGTAAAGTTATCTAATGCTTTGTTCGATATCTTAAAAGAATAAGTAAAAGTTTAGTTTATGATCTTGTTTGTTCCGATTACTAACTTGAATAAGAGGCATCGATGATGTTACGATGTGTTTAAATGAATTGATAGAGGATTAAACAATACACCTTTTATGTAATAAATATGGTAGTGATAAAGTAGGTGTGGTTATTTACTTTGAGGATACATGCAATAGTTGCAAGTTTTTTTTACCTATACATAAGTATAAATAAATACACCCAACAGTCACATGCATAATTCTGACTCCACACTTAGTTCTGTGTCGTGGGTATCACAAACAACGAGAGACTTTTCGGTCTCACAACACCCAGACCTGAAACAATTTATTTGTGAGCCGTTATATCTAGACAACTACACCCCAGGACTATCATGCTACAAGTTACATTTTGCAAACAACCCATGCTTAAGTGTAATATTTGCAGATCAACAATCTGAATTTTAACCAACCATCCTACAATAGCTTTGTGGTAGACAATGTTATCATCTAAAATAGAAATAGCCTTCAAAATAGTTCTAAAATTAACCCTAGATATTCAGACTGATTAAGTGAAATGCTACATGGAATCTAGCCGCCCAAAACAAGTACAATTAACGAACTCTCGTTGTGCTCGGGGCCTTAGAAAATTATGTTACACCGTACTACGTACTGTATGAAATCGTGCCCGCTGCTTGAAGATGTCTCCAGAACTAGGAAATAAACACGTAGATGTACAAGTTATAGATGAGACTGAATGTTTTTAATATTAAAAACCACGTGAGGGTAATTTTTGTGGAAACAAGGAAAGATTGAAAGAAGGCAAAGTTACGAAAGAGGATATGGCATGCATGTATGTATATCGGGAGACCAAGTCGTTGTGCCTTAGTTAGAGTAAAAAAATGATAAATAAATAAATAAATAAATGCTCCCAACAGTCACACACATAGTCCTGACCCCACACTAAGATACGAGTCTTGTGTCGTGGGTATCAGAAACTACGAGAGACTTTTCGGTCTCACAAACACCCAGACCCGAAACAAATATTTGTGGATCACACAAACATTTGTCTCGGTGCGGGGATCGAACCCGCGGCCACGCGTTTCGCAAGCTGGTGTCTAGCCAACTGCGCCACCGGGCTGTCAAAATGATATGATACGATGAAAGTGATGGATGGAGTGCGTGAGAGAAGACGATATAAAAATGGGTGAATGAAGATATGACGGCTGATAGGAGGGATTAAACATGGGCATGGGAATGATGCGTAAATAACTGCTGTAAGATATATTTTCTTTGGTAAACTATACGGAGCAAAGCTCCGACCTGACAGCCATCGCTTTTTATAAGAATAGGAATTAATATTAACTACCCTGACCCATTTTATTTCATATATTTTTGTTACAAATTCACTATAGACAACAATGTAACACAGTATCTAACTGCAAGTAGCAAATTTTAATATCCCCATTATAAAAATGCCATAAATCACGGTACAGTTCTTCATTACATTCAACAAACAAAATGAAAACTTTTCATTAACTTTGTACACAACAAAAACAAAATGTTCAATGAAAACAAACGAAGACTATTCGCAAACATTTGCCAAAGGAACACAGGCAAACTGCAATGGAGGTGCAGCAAAGAGAGGATAAACAAAGCAAATGTTTGACTTTCGGATACTCAAAAAAAGACTTCAATATATTATTTGAGGATCAAAGAGTTTATAAAGTTTCCACGTATTGTTTCTATTTTTCTTTTAAAGACATCGTTATTTTTATATATTAAAAAATACACAGCTGACTTCCATACGCTCGTATAGCTTTAGTATTTATGTAAAGATCATACAACACATCATCAGCTAAAAAAGTGGCCCCTCAGCTTGGCCTAAAGCTGAAAGGGTTCGCCATCCACTGCGGAACGCAGGCCTACCCAAGAAAGCGCCAACCATCCGTTTCCCGCCACCTTTCTCAAGTCGTCGGACCATCGTGCTGCAGGTCGTCCTACACTACGGCTGCCTAAGCGCGGTCTCCACTTCACCACTTGTCTGCTCCACCGGCCGTCCGACCGTCAGCAGACATGGCCAGCCCACTTCTACTTCATTGTACAAGCAATATCAATGACTGACTTGTCAGCCTAAAATAGATAAAAGCTATAAATAATATCTTCGATTCTTACGTCATGTCTCTTCCAACACCTTAATCCGCATTAGGGTTCCACGTCGTGGTAATAACAGAACGTCACGCTCCTCTGCGGCGAGAAAATTAATTTCCCCTTTGCGCCGTGCGCTGTTTATTTAAGAATTGTTTAGACGTCGACAATAAACGTTATAAATTGCTTGTTATAAACGTGTGGGTGAAAAATTGTTCACAAACATTT
The DNA here is from genome assembly GCA_030295005.1 of Cephonodes hylas. Lineage (NCBI taxonomy): Eukaryota > Metazoa > Arthropoda > Insecta > Lepidoptera > Sphingidae > Cephonodes > Cephonodes hylas. The sequence goes on from AP025385.1 coordinate 4,336,107, forward strand.
GGATAATTTGCGGTATTCGTTTGTTTGAGTTGTATTTGTTTGTTCACAACGTTTTATGTGCGGTTAGTAACACTGTAAACAATATTTTTTAGGTTGTAATGGTCGTCTAAGGATCCGTATTATTAAGGAATTTAGAGGAAACTTTAGGAGGTCGATGTATCTGGTAATTTTATTTTTAAAACAAATTGCTAATTCATGGCATTAACTTGATTGTTAATGTTTTAAACAATAAGTATACCCAAAGGTCACCCGCACTAAAAAAAGTCTTATGTCGTGGATTCTAATCACTGCCCCATACACAGCAACACCAACGAAGAAGACGAACGAATACTATTTGGTATTAATAAAACTAAGCTTTTTAGCTATGATTCAATGTAGGTTATGTAACAACAATACAATGAAGTTACTTGTAGCACCATGTTGATGTCATGTAAATTACGTTTGGGATTGGTCAGGAATTTTTAACTCATAATCAACGCTGGGTAGTGGAAACATAGGTAAAAATTTCAAACATTTTGTATTAATATGGTAAATAGGAGAATGTTTGAACCTGACAAATGATTGTTAGATAAAGTTATTTATGTTCTGTTTCCACTTTTTCTGTTTGACGTTGTACAATATCTATTATCTATCTACGTATCTAAATTGTAAGGTAAAGTCAAAGTCTACAATATAGAGCGTTAAATTTTCTATAATAAATTTGCGGGCGTTAATTTTGTTTACCAAGATTCTTATAGTTGTATGCAATTTTGGTAGCCAAAAATGGACTAGTAGTGCTTTGGAAAGAGAACTGTTCTCAATATGTATATTACTTTTCATTAATATTTATTTGGCAGCATGTTTAAACCAATAGGAAGTCGTTTCATATTGCCTACAAGGCTTAAAAATAAAGAAATGAAACTAAAAAATATGTAACAATTGTAACAATTTAATATCAACACTATTTACAATAAATAAATCAACTACAACATGAAGACAGTTGAAAATGACTTAAAATTAGACAACAATATATACAAGGCACGAGCTTGATGATCCCGTTAATGACCTTTGTGGTGGATGGTCTTATATACGGGTATCTTAACGGGGTAGGGATGGGGAACGTGGACTGTCACGGTCTTCTCAACCTTGATGGGCACGTGCTTCTCCACGGGGTAGGGAACGTGCTTGACAACAGGGTAGGGCACAACCTTCTCAATGGGGATACTGATCTCGGTCTCAACTGGAACTGCTACTGGCTTGTTGACTGGCACTTTCACTGGGTAGGGCTGGGGCACTCCAATCAGGATGGGCTTGGGCACGTTGATGTGAATCGGCTTGTGTACTGGGACTGTGACGTGCTTGTAAAGGGGGACAGTGACCGGGCTTTCGACGTCAACGTGTTCACCAACAGGGAAAGCCTCAGCGTGGCCTCCCTCACCACCGCTGCCGTAGTCACTGCCGCCATCTTGAAGAGCGAAGCCTTGTTCCTGACCGCCGAATCCGTGGCCTTCGCCTCCGTACCCAGACTGGCCGCCGAAGTCTCCGTGACCTCCGAAGCTGCCCTGTTGACCTCCGAAACCGTGGCCTCCAAAATCGCCCTGACCTAAGCCAGAGTCGTGAGCGGCTTGGAGGTATGTGTCACCTCCGTATTCTTGACCTCCTTCATGGCCGAACGATTGACCTCCGAGTTCGTGGCCTCCTAAGCCTTGGCCTAGGTCGTGGCCTCCTCCTTGGGTCAGGGCAATGGTCTGCCCCCCATGACCTCCTGAGAATTCTTGTCCACCGTGACCTCCTGAGAATTCCTGTCCACCATGACCTCCTGAGAAGTCCTGGCCTCCTCCAAGGTTGTATTCTTGGCCGCCGTATCCTCCCTGACCTTCACCGCCGACGTCGTTCGAGTATCCGCCTTCGAACCCGGCCTTGCAAGAGGCAACTGCCAGTAATAAACACACCTGGAATGAAAGAGATGGAGAATTGTTAGAATGAGACAGAAAGCTTTTATTGATATCACAGAGTTATGAGACAACATCGATCGGATTAAGTGTTATTGGAAGGACAGGATGCAGAAATTTGCTCGACAAAACTTAGCCCATATTGTTTTGACTCTTGCCTATATTATACATATCATAGCATCCATGAAATGTCATGTTCTTTATGCATCATACATACCTCACGCCTATATTCCCCGAAGGGGTAGGCAGAGATGTATTTCTGCACCCACATTTCGCCAGGTATGTATCAGTCCCACGTAATAGGGGGCGAGCCTATTGCCGTTTTTCGGGCACATTTCCAGACTCCGTACTGCTACTGAGAATTTCTTAATGGAAAACCCAATAACACTTTGCCTGACCCGGGAATCGAACCCAGGACCTCTAAATCGCACGGAACATACTTGTACCGCGAGACCACGAGGCAGTCATGTTCTTTATGATAATTGAACTTTCAATGCGAAAACTAATTGTTTTCACTTTAACGTGAATAAATGTGACATGGCAACAGTAAAGCGCTTTCCAACAAATAGTTCACAATTCTCAGAACCTTACACAAAGTATGCCAGACTTAGTTATTATGCTTTACCTAGCTTCAACAAATTACAAGAAAGAATGTAATAGCTTCTCTTTTCTCAACAATTAGTTTCTTTTAGAGAATCTATTTAAAAAGCATTTTTTTAAATTCTACATTGCCCTTTGACTATTAACCGTTCTATGTTCAATTATAAATATGATTGTCATTTAATTTATTTTCTTATTTATATACACTTTATTTTACACATTAAGAAAACTAACAAAACAAGAAATCAGAGGGAAAAATAGTACTTTCGCGGTCTTATCGCTCAAGGCGATCTTATAGAAACAAACATAGGATGAATATAAATAAAGGGTAGATAAGTTTACAATGTGTACAATATACATACATATATACTAAATACATAAATATATACAAACATACTTGTCAGTAATTATACAAAGTGCTCTTTGCAGCAACAATAACAGAATAGTTGTTTTTTCAAAACGTAATTCAACTGTTTATTTTCATACTGTTACCGAACTCTTGAAAATACCAATTACGAAGGCAAACGAGACACTTAATTAATAAAAAAAAGCAGAGAAGTTTTACACTTTCGGAATAGAGTAGTGTCCTCGTTATTTTGTTCTGTTTAATATTATCGTTGGATGGAGTTGCGAATAGTTTTCATTTTGTTTGATATAAAACCTTTATGGTGAAATTAAAATGTTAATTAGGACTGCCTTGAGGTCTCATGGGACAAAAATGTATCTATGTCTAATCCTGGGTACGATGTTAAAGATTTCGGGTAATGTGATTTTTAGTTTTTTTTTTTTATAAGGAAATTGTCGGTAAAAGTATGGAGTCTGGAAAAGGATCGAAAATCGGCAAAAGGCTCTTATCACGTGGGACTAATATAAATCTGGCTACTTAAGGAATTTTTAAGAACTATTAGGCGTACATTCTTCATCACGACTCTTTCCTTCATCGTTAAAGCTCTTGATAATTCTTTTTACACATATCTTCGAAACGTTAAGTCAAACGTAAATAAAGCTGTAGTGATCGATATTGTTAAGAGAATGTACTGCAACTGGTTAAGTGGTGAATGTCTGGTGAAAGGTGTGACGTGTGACTACCCTTTTTTTTGGGTGTGAATCATAAACTATAGACTGACTAGCTGTATGATGACACTAACTTATGCTAGAAAGTAATAATGGTCTCGGGGTTAAGGTGTGCGAGAATCTCAACGGTCGCGGGCTCAAACCTTAGGCACACATGTGACTTTTCGAAGATGTGTGTGTGTATGATGATAATGAATTTTCACCTACTTTAACGTTTAAGGACAACATTGTGTGGAATCTCCACACCTAAAAGTTGTTAGGAAATTCTAAGATGTGTTTGTCATTCCCTGGTAGGCCAACGTGGTGGACTAAGGCCTAAACCTTCTCATTTATAGATGAGGCTAGTCCCCAGCAGATTAATAGGCCAATCATGATACGTTTCACCTTTGTTTTAAAATGAGTGAGGAAATATTATTAATTGTATAGTTTCCCTAAAATTATTCAACCAAAATAAGGAAAATACTAAACGTTTCAAACCCTAAAATGAAACTTAAATTTAATTTTCATTAATAGAATTATTACATTTAATTTCGGAAACAGTTAGCGGATTACCGTCCACATTCAGAGTTAATAATGTTTCAATATTTTGCTAAATTGATATTAGATTTAATACAATATTTGAATAGATAGAATCTAATATTTGAACTACAGCCATTACACGCATAACAGAAGCCTGACAGGCTGATATTTATTTTTGATTTTGCTCTGACCGGAATAATAATAATATAATGATGACGACTAGCCAGAATCGTGATGTCTTGTCGCCAATTGATAATTTTATAGACCGCAAGTCACTTTGTAAATGTGGTTAGTTACTGGTGTCGATTACAAAAGCCAACAAAAAGTATTAATGTGGGTGTTCGGAATACGTTTCATTAAGGGCAAAAAAATGTGTTATGTACTTGACAATATTTTGCCAGATACAGTATTTAATTTTTTGCCAAATCCCAAAAATCCACACTTCATACTAGAGCGAAAAATTCCTCATTCAAATGAACTCCAATCTGGATATAAAAATCTATTAATGTGGATCGCGGTTATTGATACTATAAAACCTCTTTGGTCTACAGTAAATAATTAAAATACGAAAGCACAGATTATATAAAGCAAGGCTGGATTAAAAAAAGTTAGAGGAAGGAAGCGTTTGAAAAAGGAATTTAATCGATTTTAAACTGCCAGTATGTCAGACATCAGTCCTCGAGGCGGAGATTAGTGTTACGTAAAACAAACAAAATGCTTGTAACCGCACATTCACTGTTATATAAGGACTGCGGTGAGCGTTGTAAATTACTTATTATGGTACTAATACAATGTGTAATTCTATGTTACATGCGCCATAATTACTGCGCAGAGATGGCAGATCTAAAATTAATCCATAGACTAGAAATGTTGTTTAATCAGGTGGATTTTGAATTTATAAATTTTAACGATAAGTAAGAATTATTTTTTTCGCCTTCCTTTAATATGTCGGTAGCCAAAATGCTTTAGAGAAATAATAAAAAAAGAATAAAACCTCATTTTATTTATAATTCAAAATTGGAACATAAAAACTTAATAGCAAAATTCGCTTTCACACAGAAGTTCCGTCATCCAAAAATATTACAAAATGAGACCAAAATCAATATTATATCCGGAATTAAAAGGAGAAAAACACATTGAGTAGTCAATGAGATTCTACGTCACGCTTCGGCGGCCATGTTTCGCTTGTTTGTGAAATTACGACTGGCACAATATTCTAAATTACGTTTCCTTGCATAACTGACATTGCGATCGTTTCAATGGCATAATAAGGCCGGACGAACCGTGAAGCCGTGTTTATTAACAATTGGCGGGTTAGTGAAATTAAATTGTTCGGCTATTCTATTTTCGAACGCGGTTGCGGTGAGACGTCATTTTTTGAATCTGTTCCTTTTTTGTTTACTTTTTTTAAAACACGTTCCGTATCACGCGATCACTGTGGTTCATTTTTATGTGTTTTTTTTGTCTGTATTACGTGCATGGGAATCGTATTTTCGCGCTATTTATATTCGGATTGAGCTGTACTAAATTTACTATCAATTGTACAATAATACAAAATGAATAAATGTAATGTACCTTTTTGGATACTAAGCTTAGTTGACTTATGACGTTATAATACTGAATCTAAACGAAAGCCAATGACTAGAAACTCGATAAACTAGATATGAATAATCTTCAAATACACTTGAACCCGCAACAATAACATCCAGTGAAATGAAGCGGAAAATAAATCTTTAATAAGTTAAACGACAAATTCACTTAAACAGCTATAGTAAATCAATTTAAAACACTTATTAAGCTTACTCTTTGTATTAAAAGATGGCGTTAGTTAAATCTGAGGTATAAAATTGTATGATTTATCACCGTGTTCAAATTTTACTACAACCATTACTTAAATAGACAATTTTGTAGCATCATTAACATTCTATGAAATCTCAGAAGCATTAATAACCACAAGAACAAGTACAGTACAAAGAAACATGGACTCAAAACAAATGTTTGAATTCTTACATCTTAATCGAATCAGGCAATTAAACAGGTTTGGATAACATAAGAACATTATTATGAATCTAGATCCATCACTCACCGAATAAAATTGAAAATAAAAAAACGAATCGACATGAAATTCGATTTTTATGACTCAATTATATCTGTGACCATAACACATTTGTATAGTGACATAAACCTACGTAACAGGTAAAGTTGTGAACGCAATGATTCGTGGCGAGAGGTCATTGAACAGATCGACCACGTGACCTCCGCAAAAAGCACGCCTTAGTGACCTAGAAAAGTGACGCGGTCCGGGATTATTCGGCATTTATCGGGATGTCATAATTGTGTCGGGAATAAAAAGGTGCAAAACTTTTTATATAATATTATTATTGAAGAAATATTTTAATATTAAAATGTTTACAAAATAAATATACCGTTTTAAAGATATAAATAATTAATGTTTAAATGTTTTTAAAGTTAGCAAAAACATTATCAAATACATTTTAATATAACAGAATACAGTGCTTTCCTAAAGCACAGATCGCTGTCAAAATGTATCCAACATAACTCATTTCATACAAATAATGCGCGCTTATAATAAATTTAAATACACTTTACATACAAATTTCTTCTTCTTTTAGGAATATTCTGTTTATTCAATAAGTTCAGAATTATTTGCTTTAACATTAAAGCAAGAGACAAAAAACCGTTTAAAAGTTTTTTTTTTAATGCAAAGATTTTCTTTTTTTTTGTTGTAAACGTCTCAATTAAGAATAATTTTAAATTCAAACTATTAGAAAAAATGTTATATATTTAAATTTGAGTTTAGAACATCGATTAAGTGCACAAAAGGAGTTATTATCTCTAAATCGCAGCGAAACCGAGATGAGTATCAAAACATAATAACAATTCTGCAGTGAATGGAATTCTTTCACTCCATAAACCTATTGTTTTCATACAAAATTATTTTTATAAAAATAATATTAAGTTTTCCATTCATCAGTTTTTATCTAAGACGAGAAGACCTTAAAATATTTGCGCGTGTTTTAAAATTTATTTTTAGCAAAGATTGGAATCGAAGATTAAAAAAGGATTAAAATATTATATTGCTGTCGTAAAAATATTTTTAAAATTTATTTACAACGCGATATAGGAAAGTTATCTATCAAGATTGACGTACTCAAACTTATCCAACAAAAATTATGACATATTTTTTTCCAAAAAACTGCCGAAACCAATAAAATAATAACTAACCAAGTATTTTAAAAACAGCCATCAAATCACAAAAAAATATCAAAATTAATCCAAAAAAACACTAAAAAAATTAATCAAAAGTAATTTACTGCCATGAACCGATAAAACAAAATTGCCCGATAAAATATTAAATGCAACTTACAAATGTCTTCATGTCGTTGCGTTTGGAGCAGGTGCTCGGAATGCTTACAGTGGTGCAATGATGCTTCTTACAAATGCACTATCATTTTTATAGTGGACGGAAGTGAGTGTAGCCACGCCAATGTAGAAAGGCCCCGCGGAATTCTATAGAGATGCTGTTTGAAGGGATACTGTATTTTTGGGACGATAAACTTGTTTGTGAATGGATTTTTGGAAGCTTCATATTTGGAGCATACGTTTTGATTGAGTACGTAAAGATTACTTTTTTTGGATAATGAGAGAATTATCCATTAAAAATTAGTAAACAGTTCAATTACATTCATGGTTTTGATTTTAGAGTTACCCTCCCAGTAGGCAAGTATTTTCACGCTGTCATTTACAATTTTGTGATAAGTCATAGTGCAAAGTTCAGGATTTGAACCCTGTCCCCTGAGATATTTTCTCGATAGGTATCATATTTAACTCTAGGTTTTTTTTGCCAGATTTTATATAATTAATTCATCACATAATATTTTACTACAAGAAAACCAACATCATTTAATCTTCAAGGAATCTATAATAAACTAAGGTTCGATTGTCAGAGAAAGCTTTAGACATTAAGACTACCTTTACGTGTATTGTATTAAAGGGTAAATATAAAAAAGCGGGAGAATTTGTTGGTTAGGTTAAACGCGATAATTTCAGGAAGTATTACATCTAACTTTTGTGCTGAATATAGTCCATCCATCAATAAAACTTTTATGCTACATAATATCATGAATAAGTGATAAGAAAAAAAAGTGAAAAAAATATTAGTTTTAAAGTCTAAAGTTTAGCATACGAAGTTGCAAGCAACAAAGTTACTCATACGAATCTTAGCTGCACTAGGCTAGGGTTCTAGATTAGGTCCCACTATACAAAAACTTAGCCTCACGGTCAGCAGTATATAGATTTAGTTTGAACGCGCATAAAGAGAATAAACTGAGGTGTATTCCGGCTCCTACATTTCGCCTGGTACATAACCATCTTCATAGAGGCACTTTATTACCACAAAACCACATAATTTTAGTTCCTTGGTATATGTATATGGCCATACTTTATAAATAATTTAAAATTGAAATTATAAAGGAACGTTTAAGTATATTTGAATAAAGATAATTTTTAGTTTGACATTGGCTTCTCTTTTGGCCCAGAGGCCTTTAAACAGGCAGAGTAACCTTAAAATATTTTTTAATAATAATAATACATTTCCGAAATCGAGAATCGAAGTCAGTTCTTTTCACACACACGTCATCCACTTACGCCACCGAAAGTCTTAACAACAACTCATAGCAGTTGTTATCATCCATTGATATTACCCTATTACGTCACACAACTGGGCCCGAGCGTTCTGTACAGTCCAAATGGGTTGGACTGAGTCCAGCCCGCTGGCCTAATTAGCATTCGTTTTTATTACAAGTCTATTTAATATTCTGACTGTTGTTTAAATAATTCTCGAAAATATGTTCAGCCTAAAAGGCTCACTAAAATGTGAGTATTGTGTACTGGATATCAGGAACTGAGAGAGACTGTGATATCAGGAACTGAGAGAGACTGTGATCTCATAAACAATATTTGATTTAAATTATGTTTTGATACTTTGATGATGAAAAATATATTATTTACGACATTTAAATTTCATCATCAACCCATATATGTACATACGTCCCACAGCTGGCTATAACGCTAGCCCAGTGTGGGTTGGCAGGCTACACGTCTGACAACTTTGAGGTGTCTTCATCACGATGTTTTTCTTCGCCGTTAAGCAAGTTATAATTAATTGTAAACACACACATAACTTCGAAAGTCAAAGGCTGGGGATTGAACCTTCGGCCGCGCGCCTGAATCTCGAGGCCATCACTACTCCTAGGATAGACTGATAGAAAATACCTGGCGGAAACTACATCAGTCCAATCACAACATTGTTCGAGACTAATTTATATAGAGAGCTAGTCTCTCGTTAGCGCTACCATTTCCTCGCTCCTATATTATCTTCATTGGACATACGTTTTTCTGTGTAATTTGCTCACATAACTTTGCTTTTAGCGTTCCGTAACATTAAGTGCAACAAAGTCTTATAAGTAAGGGTTTTCGTGTTCATGATATTTTTTTATAAGTGTAGATAACTGAATTATTTTAATAAATTGTATAATAAAACATTTTCTTATGAATCCACTTAGCCGCAGGCATAATTAAGTACCAATAAATTAAGTATCAAACAATAGGGTAATAATGCTTTACTACGTAGAGTATGAGTTTAAGCCAAGGCTACCACGTCAGCCGAATATACCCAAATTCAAGTAAATAAGCTATATGTAGGCATATTATCTTATGTATTGAAGTCCTTTAAGAAATTCCTTAGATAAATCACTCATCTGAGAACGTATTCGATAAATCGAATGTGTCAAATCCATTACGTACTTTTGTAACTTGAATATCTTGAACTTGAAAGCTTGTTGACTATCATAAGATGGTGGAGTTTCCCAATTTTCTGATTCTAGGAAATGTTTTCATCAAAGTTACGTTATCAATGCGAACTAATGAATATAAATAACCCCACTAGATGCAAAGCCTGTGATAATTCTCTTGGTCAAATAAATTTACATTTTAAAATGAGGTTAGACTAGTAGTTCTATATGGATACGATAAATCGTATCGGAATACTGAGAGACTTTAAAAGCTTAAGTGTTGTAAATTAATATAGTGAGTATGCAAAAATGTTCAATATATTAAAACTAAGCTTGTTAGTATATTAAACAAACTTACTTAAGGCTATAGCCTTAAAAAGACTCACCAACTAGTTAAATCTTTATTTGGGCACTTGAGTTCTTCTGTCTGTCTATATGTATGCTCTTTAAAACTATGAAACAGATTTCGATGCGATATTTTTTAATAGATATAATTATTCAAGAGGAACATTAATATTTATTAAACATATAATATATGTGTATTTTGTATCAACATTACACCCGTGCGATGCTAGGGCGGGTCAATAAAAAATATAAACATCGTATAGCCTCTCACAGTCTTATCTAAGTCGCACAATTTGAATAAATTTTCACAATTTCGCTTCTGCTTGGAAATTATCTAGGCCCTTTGGCCGAAACCCCTTTCGTCCAAGTTGTTTTGTACACCTTAACAACCTATTGTTGTTCTCATTACAAGAGTTTCTGAATCCAACACTCGGGCACTCTCGGAAGTCTAAGAATAGAAACTTACATTTCTATACTGTTTCCAAAGGAAAGTTTTCGCGAATGTTTGCGGTTTTGAGCTGGAGAATTTGAGATAGGGATTGTATTATATGAAATGTTTGTGTGAATGTGACCCTACTAGCATACTGAGTGTAATGCTATGAAATTAAAGTGTTGACGAAATACCACTACAACTATAATATATCTTTTATCAGACGCGTGATTATTTGATCACGATAAACAATTAACAAATTCGCATAGCCCCATAGCGCAGTTGGCTAGAGACCAGCTTGAGAAACGAGTTGCCGCGGGTTCGATACCTGCGACCTGCAACGAGGAAAATGTTTATGTGACTCACAAATGTTTGTTTCGGGACTGGGTGTTTGTGAAACCAAAAAAGACTAGTAGTTCCTAATACCTATGACATAAAACTTGTATCCTAGTGTGGGGTCAGAATTATGTATGTGGCTCATGGGTGTACTTATTTATGTTCGAGTATTAAAATATACAATATGAGAATGTACCCCAATTTTCATTCATAGCTTAAGTATTCATTAATAAAATCAGTATCATCAACTCTGTAGATATCAACAAAATGCCTTTAACGTCTTTACTTTTTGGTCTTTCGGATCCGTATGTACCATTGTCACTAGCAGACAATTGAAATCTTTTGCTTTTTGTAAGCATATTGTTCAAGTAACTAGAATTTTTAATTGAAATAATTAAATTAAAATTAAATTGATTTAATCAAGAAATGCACATATTACATATTTACGAATAATTACGACCGAAACTGAGACACAAGTCTTACGACTATTAAGAACTCTCTGAACCAATATTTGTTTATTATAGTATTTAAAAAAACTAACTTTAACACAAAAAACATGTGTTTTATCAGTCGAAAAATATATTTAAGTTCAGTATATTATATTAACGTTTCATGTAAGCTTACGATCTCGCGGGGTACTGCTACTAAACTGGTTATTCGCGGGTATCTGTTTATCGGGAATAATAGAGTGCAACGGTGCAGCTTTAGAGGTGAAGGAAAACATCGTGATGAAATCTGCATACCTAACAAAGTTTTCAGAAATTCCTTAGGTGTGTAGTCCGCCAACCTGCACTAGGCCAGCGAGGTGGACTAAGGCCTAAAAACTTTCAATGGTAGAGGAGGCCCGTGACCAGCAGTAGCGTGTGTATGGACTGATGATGATGATGAAGTAATAAGCATAGTTTTCGATAACAGTCTGAATACACTATATAAAACTATATTTAAAAGAGCACGGCTCGTTAGAGACCTACTTGGGAATAGAGATATACCTAGATTTAATCAATTTAAATATTTGTGGGTAAATTTTTACTGTAACGACAAAATGACTAACATAATTCATTCGGAATTCCTTCCGATATGGAGATTGCGGATCGCGACCTGGTGGGCTGCCACAGCAAGTTGGACAGGTTTTGTCCGTTTAGTACATCTATAGATGCATATTTGTTTGGGTTTAGACATTAGAGAAATTTCTAAGCTACTGAAACTAACACAAAAGTTATATCTCAATGCCGCGTAAGGTTATTATTGTGACTGTAAAAGATTAATATATTATAGTCATAATGATTTTTTCATATGTGGTGATGGCCTTGAGGTTTAGGCATGCTGTTAAATTAACCTCGGTGGTTACAGCTTCAAAGACACGTAGTCATATTTGACTTTACAAAGCTATAAGTCTATATTAAGTATCCACTACGAATCACTTACTTTATCGATGTAAGAAAACATCGTGAGGAAACATGCATATGCAAAAATACTTAGGCATTAGGCCACCGTGGTAGACTTAGACTTATGGTGGGACTTACATAGATGGCCTGATGACAATAATGACATTTTCATATACTTGGAATTTAAATCTCCTAAATATATTCCTCACTTTTGAAAAGACACATTCTATTCCATTGACGAATATCTCTTTTAAAATGACTCAATGGATAATTAAAAACGACTGAGACTCCGTGAGATTCAACTCGAGAGCTCCGATTGTCTGATCCGAAGAAAAGGCACCGTAATGCGATTTCTTAATTATCCAATGGCTTTCGTTAAATGCATTCCATTAGATATTTTTAGCTCTGCTTTTCACGATAGGTGAGCTTCCAGAACGATTAACCTGACCTGAATATTCTGTGGAGGGGAATCTAATTTTATCTGCTTTTTTATTGTACTAATCTCATACTTTATACTTAGAATCTTAAACTATTATCTTAAATGAAAAAAGATTTATACTTTCATTTAATTATTGACAGCCCCGTGGCGCAGTTAAGTAGACACCAGCTAGTGAAATAAGAGAGCACGGGTTTGATCCTCGCACCGAGACAAATGTTTGCGTGTCTACGTGTTTGTGAGACCGAAAAGTCTCCCGTAGTATCTTAGGAGTTAAAGCTATGTATGTGACTATTTGTGTATTTATTTATATATTTTTACGATACACATGCACTCTGAAAAGATCGCTCTTAACAAGAAGATTATTCTTAGATAACTTCAGCTTCAGCTTTGGGTAATTATTTTCAGTACTAAATACATCTTTGCCAATTAAATGTACCTATGACACCATCAAGATAACATGAACAACCATCTACATCAATTATTTATGATATTCTAATAGGAAGAATACAGTAGTCCTTCCACTTCCCCAGAGTAATACTGATATTTTATGATTCGCATGAATTATGGCCGAGCCGCTAGTTAAATAAACTTCTCAAATTTACGAACTGACATTGTTTGCTATACGCTTTACATCGAGTCCCTGGAGTGAGTTTGCGGATTATCCTTGGAGGGCTGTGCATCGCCGAGATTCATGCTTTGCAGACAAGAATATTTATCAACTGAAATATATGGAATGGAGATGCGAATAAATGCAACACAATTGGGAGTATTATTTATTAATAACTAACGACCCGCCCCGGCTTCGCACGGGTGCAATGCTGATATTTAATGGATGTTATCATACATATAAACCTTTCTCTTCAATCACTCTATCTATTAAAAAAAACCGCATCAAAATCCGTTGCGTAGTTTCAAAGATTTAAGCATGCAAAGGGACATAGGGACAGAGAAAGCGACTTTGTTTTATACTATGTATAATACATTACAGTAAAATGAAGAATACACGCATTAATCATCATCATCATCATGAGCCCATATACTCCAGTATTCGGGGTTCCTTCACTTCTGAGAGGTTAGGCCTTAGTATTATACAATACGTCTGGCTTATGCAAGTTCAGGGTATCTAAACTCAAGAAGTTATACATAAAAATAATAAGGAATAATGAAAACCAATAAATAATTATGGGCAGTTATGCAGTTATTTTATCCAGTTTCCCTACTATCTGCTTTCACAGCTAACAATATTCTTTCTGGATATAGACAAATCTTCCTGGTATTTGAACCCGCAACCGCCGAGATCGTCGACCCCGCTCCTAAACCTCGAAACCATTACTCCCTTGATGCCATCACTCTCTGACCTTTAAGATATCTCAAATGTGATGTTCCTTTAACCTTCCGAAGGTAATAATTTTGTGAAGTGCGATTTATTAGTTCGATGTAATGATAGGTGTCTGCTCACGAAGTGGATTGAAAGGTGTTAGTTAAAGGGAAATGATAAGTAATAGCTTGTAAGACTTCGGTTAAAATGACGCCTACTACCAATAGATCGAGAGGTCGGATTCTACAAGTGATATCGGGACTAAATCGAGATGCCTATGCCAAAACTTATTTTTTTTTAATCCTTACGTAATTCAAGTATAATAGTGCTAGAATATTCGTATTGAAGCGATAGGGGCATAAATGTAATATTATCATCATCCCTTATGCGTCCTGCTGGTGAGTACGGGACTCCTCTACAACCTAGAGGGTTTCGGTATTAGTCCACCACGATGGTCTAGGGCAGGATGACAGACTACACGTAAAAGTGTGCAAGTTCCCTCACTGTGTTTTCCTTCATCATTAAAGTACGTGATAGTTCATTGCTAACACACAATTAGGAAACAAAAACTCTGCCAGAAAAAGGAATTTGTTAAAATTTCTTACTGAACTTTCCGTAACGAGATACTTTTCAAAACTTCTTAAGTTTAAGCCCACCTGAGATAGAAATGTTATGTTTATGTAACGGGTTGTTTTATTATGTAATAACGCCGACTATTTCCAAATTCAATTACGAGTTGGACAAATAAAAACAAAATATGACCCTATTTGCCAACTGATATATTGCAGTTCTTGAAGAAAACAATTGAAATACAAATGCTTTATTGTACCTGGCAAAGGTTTCAATTTAATAGTAACGGTGGGTTATGTAGATGGTTAACTGTTTAGACGATTAATGCACAAGTTTACACTAATTAGTCGATAATGGAATTACTCGATTTTTATTTTAAAAAGTGTTTTACTATGTAGGTTAAGGTTTTGTCTTGAAAGTAAAAATAAAAGAATGTTAAAATGTTGTTTGTTGGTAATATCTTTGTGAGCTAAAACATTTTTAATCATTAGTGGGCATAAAGAAAATTAGACCTCAACTAAGAAAAAACTCAGCAACATCAGAAAGGATATAAATGATAAAAATACTTAACATAATTTAAATCGTAAGTATTCGATAATCTAATAGAGGTGTATTCTAATATTCACGTTATTAAAAATCCCTGTGATAGAAAGCAAACCTATTGTGTTTTTTCTTTCACCAACGATAAAAAAATCGCACTCATCTGGCACTTGGAAATCAATCCAGTATTTTACGCAGTATTTTGCGAAAATAACTTGATTAACTAGAGAAAAATATATACACATTTGAAGAAGTAAAACATAACTAAAGGTTAAACAAACCACAGTTAACTATCGTTGCAACCGTATAGTTACATAAGCCACGTACTTTGTATCAAGCGCAAGTTTTTATATAACACCCAATTGTCGAGGAAATTTCCGAATGTGTGCGTAAGATTCAAGAGTGAGTGGTGGCATAACGTAAATAAATTAATACCAACCTTACAATAATCGCATAATTAAAGTGATGAGGTTTTAGTTGGCCTGAAATAGCATACGAATATCTTTTTTTTTATAAAAGTAGTGATGGTCTCGATGCTTAGGTGCAAGGTGCATAATCTCAAGGGTTGCGGGTTGAAACGCCAGGCACGCACCTCTGACTTTTCGAAGATATGTATTCACAATAAATTATCACCGATCAATAGTCCACCAACCCGCAGTAAGCCAATGCGAATTGTTGAGAAGTTGTGTTGCTATAATTTGTGTCCCTATGACATACCTACATGAGATTAAATTGTATAATAACAAATAAGAATTGTAAATCACTACATTGTATAAAACAAAGTCGCTTTCTCTGTCCCTATGTCTCTTTGTATGCTTAAATCTTTGAAACTACGCAACGGATTTTGATGCGGTTTTTAATAGATAGAGTGATTGAATAGGAAGGTTTATATGTATGATAACATCCATTAAATATCAGCATTGCATCCGTGCGAAGCCGGGGCGGGTCGCTAGTTTAATTTTAAAAAATAGTTTGAGAGTAACTATTCAAAAGGTCTCGAGAAAGTCTATTTGAATAAAGATGATTTTGACTTTGACTTTGTGGTGGGCTAAGGCCTAAACTCTCTCAATTTTATATGAGGCCCGTGCTTAGCAGTGGGACGTCTTTGGGTTAATGATGTTGAAAATCCTCATTCGGTATCTCATCATCATCATCCATATATTACGCTCCACTCCTAGACACGGGCCCACTCTACTACTTAGGGTTTTACACGAACGAATACACGCCTAAGAAATTCGAAAAAACTTTTATAATATAATTATCTCATTCACGATAAGTTGATTCTTTTGGCATATCGACTAATGATGGGAAACAGAACATATCGAGTAGTTCAAAAATATTGCGTTTTAAAATACTGCATTATGTGTGAAATTATTTATTACTTTCGACATGTAAAACATTATGTAGATAAGCGATGGTGTGTCATAATAAGTACCTATTTAATATAACAGGGTTATTTTTAGACCTCCCGGCAAATTTAAATAGGTGTTTTAGACCACGAAAGTAAACAACTTCCCCAAAGAAACGGATCGAAAAGTGAAAAAAAAATTCAGACTTTCTACACGAAATCGGCCACGTGAGCAGTTTTCTATGGGAGGGTCGAATTACTTATCACGTTTCGACCCATGTTTCTTTGGAAAAGTTGTTTCATGGTCTAAACAACCTATTTTAAGTTGACAGGAGGTCCAAAAATAACGCAGTATGTAAAAATTAAGGTTGAAAAATTAAATAGTTTTATCTTTAAAACAGTTTTTATTAAGAAACTGGAGCACAGCCATGATCATCATAGTGTTCAGTAAAATTATCGACGTGGATATCGATATGAACGATGTTACGTCCCTTTCCGTCCGACCGATGTAACATTATACAAACGTCAATTAGTTTCAGTATTCCTATTTTAATTTTTCTTTGAAGCAATAAAGTCTCAAAACTTTTGGATAACGCTTATATCTTTAGGGACTTTTGTGTTGTATGTATTTTTTTTATATTTATCGAATCATTAAAATAATAAAATAATACGTTTTTTATTTCAAAGTCATGTCTCAGAAAAATTGACATCTGCCAAAAGAATCAACTTATCGTGAATGAGGTATAGTTGTGACAGTTTTCTCACGACGTTTTCCTTGGATGTATGTCCAAGGGACATAGAGTTTATTTGACTAAGAATTTCCTCGTAATTAAAAAGAAGAAGTTAGGGATGTTTTTATTAATTCTTCAGTCATCTCTATTTGTATCTCACTTTACTATCAGAGATTTACTAGACATAGACATTTCGCCAAAACAAAAAACAATATATTTAACCCGAGTAAGACATACCATCAATTTAATGCCACGGTCTCAGACATTATTCTCAGTCTAATTTGAAGATTAGTCACGCGTTATAAATGACTTCGGTCCAAGACTTGGTGGAGTTGGCGGTCATTCGCACCTTAACTCTAGATATATGACAAATCTAGTCTCGCAGCTTTCGCTTTTCGCCTTTTACTTTAAGCATTGAAAGCTAATACGCAGCTTCGGAGGGGAAACTATTTTTATCGGCGAGGTAGTCATCAGATAAGGTGAGTGGCGCCATCTAGTTATTAGTAGAGGAAACTGTTTTGAAGTAGGAATATTTTTTACTATAATTGTAACTTTTTATTAACAAATTAAGAGAAAAAGAAGACATGAAAATTTTATGTACTGATGTAATTATTAAAAATGTTATGAAGTTTTTTTTTTACTTTGAAAATAACGCCATCTATCGGTTTACTTTGAAACTTAAGTTCTAAGTAACGCGTAACTATTCGGAAAATGCGCCATCTTATAATGCTTAACTGTACTTTGTTTTACACTTCTTTTTCAGTGACTTATTTAGTGCTAGTATTAGAATATAGATGTCAATGTTCACTTATATATTGAAAGAGAATAAAGTGTATGATTAGAATACTTAAAACAAGTTTCATTAAAATACAAAAAAAATATACTTCATTTGTAAGGAACAATGATATTTATTTATTAAATATAAATTTAATTCGTTTAGCATTTATAATTGTCCATGTAGTAACCGAGACGGCGTGCAGATGTCACTGTTCTAAAAAGTTTTTTCTACTTTTAGTAATTTATCAAGGATGTAAAAGAGCTTGAAAATATTCAATAATTGCTTTTGGTATGTTTTCTGATGCTTGTTTGCTGATTGTGACACTACAATTCCTCATGTGTTACTTCAACTATTTTTAATAAGTGTTTTGACGACGAACATTACAGACAGATAACACTTTAACAACCGGCAACTTATTTTATTTATTTATTTATGAAAAAACTAAAATAACTTCGCAAAGCCTTTGCTCAAAGAACGTATGCTCATATCCAACACACTCGTACGCTTCAAAGCATAGTTGTGGAAGTTTAATAATTATCCGAGGTATGTACTTTGGTCCAAGTTGACTACATCGTGTTTTCTCCGTAATGAAATAACTTAGGGGAACAGTTAAAAAGTATTTTTACCAACGATGTCTCTTGATAATTTAGCTGAAGATATTTCTTTTAATATTACTTTCTTAATTAAAATTACTCTGAGTGTTAGGTGCAATTTTGAATCTTATGAATACTTAAATCAAAAATACGAAACGCCTGTCACAACTTTCTTAGCAATATTTCTGTTAAATGTATTTTATATCTTATTGGACCCCTCTACGTCTTGGCGATGTAATAAAAAGAAGTAGCCTATATCACTTCTGAAGATAAAAAGATAATAAAAGGTTTTTAATAATTTATTTCCATTATTTTCTCAGGAATATTTACCGAGATAGCCGGCAATTAATAAAAAGTTTACTTATAAAATACTTTATTTAAATAATACATGATTCTTTACCATCTATGTTCGAACTGTCCAACGAAACCAATATCGGGTCTTCCGTGTCCAAACTGCTTTGAAAGACTACCGCCGGCGGATAAATGAGTGTTCTTATCGAAATTCCATACTCCTTGTCCGGTTGCTGTCAACTGTAATAGAAGGAATATATTAGAAGTTTCTAGAAAGTGAAGTATCCATACAATAATAACCTATATAGAATGAGAATCGTTCTCTGAATTCACACCCACATAAATAGTAGACAAATAATGTAACTATAACCACGTTTTGCCAGCTGAGCTGTTGAGGCACTGGGGCACATTTTACACTCTGTGTTTCTGATGAGAATTTCCAAATGGAAAAATTAATAGACATCGCAATCCGTAACCAAGTAGAGTCAATCATTATCGCGAGTTTATTTACTCCGCGTGATCAAGGGCAGTTCCATAACGAATATTTTAATGGATTTATTTGAAAAGTCAAGTCGTTGTCTTTTATTCATGAGCAAAAGCGTAAAAGCTCAGGTTGCCCAGGTTACACATAATGAGTTATCGTAGTAGAAAAAATATTTCTATAATACCCTTTCTTTACTTTCCTAACCCCAAATTCCTGAGTCCAGGGCCCCCCAAGGCAACGAAGTACGATGGATGTACTTACTCCGCTCCTCCCACCGATGTTTTTGTTCACATCAAGAGCAGCATTAGCGTTCTTGTTGGCCCAGTCCAGTCTGCCGCCGAAGCTGGTGCTATCGCTGGCTCCCAAGACCCTCTGCCCGTAAGCCTGGCCTTGGAGCTTGCCGCGGCCGTCGTCGAAGAATTGGTGCTGATAGCCTCCTTTACCCTGTTTGTAGGAGAAAGATTGTCTTAGAAAAACTCGCGGTATATACTACATTGATAAAAAATACGGTGCTCTTGTTTCATGAAGGAACAAATAATTCTTTTTCTCACAAAAATGTCCTTTTTGTTCTATCGCCAAAAAAAGTAATAAATATTACGTGACAAATATGGACAACCAGAGGAAAGACAAAGGAAAGATGGGTGAAATAAGTGAGTGAATATTTAAAAGAAAAAGTGGTGAAGGAAGATATAGCGACTGGAGATCTTTTGAAGGATAAAACATACTGCGACGTCCCGACATAGAATTAGGAACAGGAAAACGAATGATTGTGTATTATTACCAAAGGTCTAACGCAGAAAAGAATATTAATTAAATGTAGACATAATAGTGTCGAGTTATGACGCATTTATAGTCGTTT
The DNA here is from genome assembly GCA_030295005.1 of Cephonodes hylas. Taxonomy (NCBI): domain Eukaryota; kingdom Metazoa; phylum Arthropoda; class Insecta; order Lepidoptera; family Sphingidae; genus Cephonodes; species Cephonodes hylas. The sequence goes on from AP025385.1 coordinate 4,356,491, forward strand.
CTTTCCAATTTAACATCATGTCTGTTAGTGTACCAGAGTAATAAATAAAGACTGTTAGATTTTTAAAATAACTTACGAACAGTCCCTGGTCGTTTTCGCCCAAAGTGCCGAAGACTTTCCCGTTTCCAACTTGTTTGTCCCATGTCAGGTCCCTTGGGTGACGCACTTGCTTCGAGTATTTCGTATAGGTAGGATATCTACGGAATGATTAGAATTTCGTGAGCTTCAGCGATTCGGTATTTATAGTGCCTTTTTAAATGCGGTCACCTTAAAAAGAATTGATGATAAATGCGTAACAAATAGGTACATATATTAATTTTTACAACAATTTTATTATGTAATATTTTTTGCATCTTTAATTTGATATTGATCGAACTAAAGCAACAAACTAAAATAGTTCACTTTAAGGTTTATCATTCTCAAACTAAAGGTAAAAAATTTTTTTTTTCATTAATTACAAAAGCATTTGGTGTTCTATGTACCTGTCAACGTAGCCCGGGGGCATTGACACTTGTGCGCATGCGCAAGCGATGATCGCAAAAAGAAGAATGGCGATGGAGTTCATTTTGTTCTGAAATAAGAAGCAGAATTAATTACATTTAGATGTTAAACGTTCGTTGATTGAGATATTGAAATATTTTGGTTCTAATCCCATAAAATCGTTTCGACCCCAAACACGTTTCGAACACAACCTGTTCTACGGAGTCCATAATACACTATTGCATATAACTAACTTTGAAGCTATACACAACACGAGAAATGTAATAAAAATTAATTTCTAAATACCCCACATAACTGTAGGATATGAAATAGATATTAATAAGTCCCACGAACCTTGGTTTCCTTAGAGTACACACTGAGACTGTGCAAGGAATAATTCCGAGCACCATTTTATACTAAGTTGAAGTCTTCGGTAAACTCCCGTCGCCCATAACTACGGGACTTTGTTGGGATGAATCAGCTCTTAATCATTTGTGTTTTGACAATAAAAATATAATTGGCCCGTTGTTGAAGAGCTGAAATATGTTTTTTCCTTATAGATAAGACATTTTTTTAAATATCCAGCGTTCGAGAATCTCGCTAGTCGCGGGTTGAAATCCCAGGCACACACCTCTGACTGTTCGGAATGTATAATTGTGTATATTTACAACGAATTATTTAGCGGCATAAGTACATGTTTTTCGATCTAGGTGTCTCTGGTTCGATTTCTTGGTCGGGCAGTGTTATTTGTGTTTTCCATCTGTATATCCTCTGTAGCAAGAAGTCTTAATACGAGTTAGCCGACCACTCTCCTAAGAAATTCCTAAGAACTTTTAGGTGTGCAGGTTTTATCACGATAATATCTATCACCTTTAAAGTAGGTAAGTGATGATTCATTGTGAATAAAATCTTAACTTCGCAAACACAGAGGTGAATTATTGGGGTTTGAACCCGCAACCGCCGAGATTCTATACCGCATGGCTAAACCTCACTCACTACTACAAACAACACATAACGAACGAACAACAAATGAGCTATGGAAGTCCTTTGTCACTTGATGCTCTATTTGGACAACATTGCTCTTACCATCTGCTGTGGTATTGTCACTTTTGATAAATAAATAAATGCATCCAATAGTCACAAACATAGTTTTCACCCTACATATAGGGATATATGTAAGTCCTGTGTCGTGGGTTCCAGAAATTACGAAAAACTTTTCGGTCTCACAAACATCCAGACCAATATAGGACAGAAATATTTGTGGATCACACTAGTAACAGTACTTCCATAGAAGCACTAAAGCATTAGGTAGGTAAATAATAATAATAATAAATACACCCAACAGTCACATGCATAGTCCTGACCCCACACTAAGATACGGGTCTTGTGTCGTGGGTATCAGAAACTACGAGAGACTTTTCGGTCTCACAAACACCCAGACCCGAAACAAATATTTGTGGTTCACACAAACAGTTGTCTCGGTGCGGGGATCGAACCCGCGGCCGCTCGTTTCGCAAGCTGGTGTCTAGCCAACTCATTATTTGTATTATGCCTAGTTTATAATTATTTGTTGTGGGCTTAATATATACGATTTAGATTAGATGAAGATTTATAGCTTTAACATTGTTATTAGGAATTTTGTAAAGTGGGATTTTGGGCATCTATCAAAGAAACATCACTGGATAACACAACATTTTGTCTCGATACTGGGATCGAACCTACAGCTCTCATTTTGTAAGCTCGTATCCAACCGATTGAGCCATGAGGCAATCTGTCATTCCAATATGAATAATATCGGTTTAACTCAAATATACTTAAGGAAAACATATGCAAAATTCACACTACGTCATTGATAACAAAAGTGTTTTGACCCATAGTTTATCTTTTGTTTGTAAGTTATTACTGAATGTAATTTTATCTCGTGTTGAATCACGGGTGATCCCCGTTCCCTAGTTTAGTTTGTAACGTAGCTTCGTATAGTGAAAGCGTATTGAATTTTAAAACTTTTTTTAGCAATTTTACGAGTATAGCTACTATTGGCCTTGAAGACAGCCAAAAAATTCGTGACAGCCTTGAGTTTCAGGCGCGCGGTTGACACACAGGCACACACCTCTGACTTTTCGAAGTTATGTGTATTTATAATGAATCATCTTCTATTTCAAGGGTGAAGGCAAATATCGTGAGGAGACCTTGCACTAATTTCCAATAATAGGATATACATATATATGTAGGTATCCTACAGTATTTCGAACAATCCAATTCAGGTCTTAATCTACTACGCGGGCCTAGTAGGAGTTCGCGGACTACATAACTAAAAAATGTTAGGTTTAAACCTGCACACCTAAAATTACTAAGAAATTTCTTTCGATTTTTTCCTCCATTATTAACGTTCTAGATAATAAATTGCGAATACATACATAACTTCGAAAAATCAAGTTTGTGTGCCTCAGGTTTGAACCCGAGACCACCGAAATTCACGACAGTAAAAAACCTCGAGGCCGTCAAGGCTTCTACCCATTAATTAGCCCTAAATAAATTACCTACTGAAAACTCTGTATCTAATACCTAACCATTAGGTTATTTTACTAAGCGCATACAAATACGAACCTACCTAGTTTCTAGCATTCCTAAAATAGAATAACATAGAGGCCAAGCTTCACTGGATTTCAAAGGCTTCCAAAGAAGACCTTAACATTCCCACCAAATAGGTCGGAAAAGACCAAACATACTTGACCCATATACAGACCGCATAACATGTTGCACCAGGGCTTCATCAATCTGCATACACATGGACGTGGAACTATTTGCAGTGGTGTACAAACAGTGAGACATGCGGCGGGCGCTCGGATCTAGGGCACGGAATTCTGCATGTTTGTCTAAGTACTGAATGCAAAATAAGTGGCATTTAGTTTTAATAGCGCCTTGGATTTACACATTCCTTGAATATTGAAGCGTCTCAATAGAGGTTACTTTAATAGTCCGATTAATAACCTCGGTACTTAAGCATATACCTACTGTCGAGAATTTATAAGTACAGTTTTTCGAAGTAATGTGTAAAATAAGAATAGTCAAGTATTTTATGGTGTAGGAAAACATAGTGATGCATACCTAAAAGTTCTTAGGAGTTTCTTATCTGTATAATCCGCTAACCTTAGTTGTAGAGACGCCCCGTCCCCAGCAGTGGGACCTATATTGGCTGATCATGCTAATGAGATCAAAGTCTTTAGATTTGTCATTAAATCCAGCGATAATAACGCTAGGTCATATTAAACCTGAGTAGTTTTCAGTCTCAACAACACCCAGACCCGAAACAAATATTTGTGGATCGCCCAAGCATTTGTCTCGGTGCAGGGATCGAACCCATGGCCTCTAGTTTCAAGAGCTGGTGTCTTACTTATTGCGCTACTGGTCTGTCATACATAAATTTTAAATACATAAACTAGCTAAAAGTATACATTTTGTTGCAAGATATGACCGATCTGTGTTACAATGAAGTAAACAGTTGCATTGAACTGTTAGTAAAACGTTTAAGATTTAAAGCACGATCGCAGAGTATATTCCAGAATTTTCTCTTCAGTCGCTACTTTGTATGCAATTTCTAGTTCTCAGCGCGAGGATTTATACGACAAAAACACACTGAATTTCTTAATCACGTGCTCCAAACGGCATTTATTTAAACGTACACCGGGTTTAGCTGATAACTAAGATGATTAATATAGCTTGAAGGCTTCGTAATTGATGATATGCATAGACTCATAGTGACGCGGTACAAATATAAGTGTTTTATGGTGTTTCAATTAAGTGGTCGAGAATTTCGGCGACAACCCAACCCAAGGCACACCTCTGACTTTTTTACTTTTTTGTCTGTATCCACAATGAATTATATGTGATAATTCATTCATCACACAATCTCTCGTGTTCGCAATGTGGAAATCCGTCGAAAAACGAAAGTTCGTGACATCGGGACTTCAATTGCGAACCTTAAATGGACTTGGGCGGGACACTTGGCAAGGCGAACTGACGAGAGATGGAGCAGGGCGGTGACCGAGTGGTGGCCAAGGGAGGGAAAGCGCAGTGTTGGCCGACCAGCTGCTAGATGGGTGGACGATTTGGTTAGCGTGGCTGGAAGGTCATGGATACGACTGGCCCAGGACAGAGATGAATGGCATGCAACAAGAGAGGCCTATGCCCAGCAGTGGGTCGAAAAAGGGCTGGAAATTATGATGATGATGATGACTATCTCTGGAGAAAACCTACAAACCAAAAGAGTTCTTGGGAATTTCTTAGATGTGTAATTCGCCAATTCGCACTAATCCTCCCATTAGTAGAGAAGGCCTGTGCGCAACAGAGGTATTTCTATGATGAAGATAAATATACTTTTACAAAACTTCATTATTCATTCATTTAAATACCACTTTTTTCAAATTTCAAAACACAAAACAAAATCCTCCAGTGTTTCATATAAAACAACAGTGTCGCCCGAACTAGCCCGTTACAACTCGCTGCGGTGAGGCGACGCTTAAAAAACTCCCAGTGGTAGTGACCGCACCACCGAATGCGATCAGGCTAAGTCCTGCAACAAACACCAAAGGAAAAATAGGGTTAGATTATTATGGAATTGCGTTAAGAGATGTGTGGATTTTCTTCTTTAGACTCCAAAAATAATCACCTACGTTATGTTATGATGAATTTTGATTGACTTTTAAGTAGTCTTATATTATCCATTTCAGGTTACTTAGGAGTGAAAAAAATGAGTCATTGATTGGTATAAGTAAGTAATAAGCATCGATCTATGTCTATCTGTATCTTTTTGCGTGACAATCATAGATTTTACCTACATATTGATAAAAAGAAAAAGTAGGTTGATTATTAAGTTAAAGAAGAATACGCAATTATACGTTTACTTCTTAATGTATGTTAATTTGTTTTGGAAATTTTTAGGCTGGTTTTCTTGTGTTATTTTTTTATTTTTCTTTTGTTTTGTTATATTTGTGCCAGTTTCTTTTCCTTTTATATTTCGTTGTAATCTAATGAGATATGGATTGAGAAGAACATAGCATACTTTTTTAAACCAACTACTTCCGTACAAAGTATGACCCAACAACGACTTATCAATTTGTGAATGATCGATCGCTCTTTCCAAGCTCACTACTGCCAATACCCGCTATCGCTTCGCCCTTGTCCCGCGTGACGTTACCAACATGAATTTATCTTACCGAGTTTAAATGACCCGATATTATATGTGGCAACATATGGGTCGCAAGATTAATTGCACTATTAATCTGTGGGATAGCCTTTATGTTCGTCTTGAATTGGTTTCTTGCTTACATGTATACAATTGGTGTAATCTTGATTTCGGGAATTTTAATCAAGGTATTGTTTTATGATTTAGATGTATTGGACTTCTACTCTCATTAGACAATGCCAGTGCGATATCCTCATCAGCCCATATACAGCTGGGCACTGAACTTCTCCATAACTGAGAGGGCTAGGCTAACTTAGGCCCTAGTCCTGGTGGAATCAGGTCGAAACCAACGTGCATGCCCGTAGAGTATAATCTCCGCGAAGAAGTGAAAAATGTGTTTGGACCATGGTCCGATGCCATGGCATTTGGCGCTTTACAGTCTCTGCCTACCCTAACGGGAGACAGGCGTGAGGTTAGTGAGCCATCTGTAGAGGATGGATGCGACTATTATATAGGAGGTGTTTACACCGTAATCAGCAACTAAGGCAGGTGATAGCCAAGGTAATTACAAACCCGCTAGCCTTATAAAAAATTTCGACAAAAAATTTTGACGTTTTCCTTACAATTCGCATAGATTTAATACCTATGGCTGTATGGGCGACGTCATAATTTTTATTTCTAGCCTTAGTTTCCGATCACGGTCTGAATACAGCCTGTATAGTTGGTTCCTAGAAGCTTTCATTCGACAGCAGATTGGTACAGAATAAGTTATGAAAAGATTTCATCACAAAACCGCACGCAGTATCCAATGCCAAACCATGATATAGGAAACTTATCGTATGTATTGGCAAAAGCTCGCAGGAATATGGTGTGTAACCTAAATCCATGCATTTTGGGAAATGGACCCGCACCGGACATGTAACATGCTTCAATCACAGAGCACACTCGAGAGAGCTGTATTTACTCTGTATATAGAGCGGTCCGTTCGCATTGTAACAAGTTATACATTGTAACTTTTAGCTGATATATTTATTATTCTAATTAAAATTTAATTTCATAAATACACATAAAGAAAGAAAAAAGGGATTTACCCTTTTCCGTGTAAGTATTTCTTAGTAAAAAAGAATCCACTATGTCGATCTAGGCTAAGTTAATCTAATAACTAACATGTAAATGTTTTTAAATGAGACTCTCTATATTACAAGAACATATTATATACGAAATCTTTAACGTAGGTAGGTACATACTAGTAGTACTAGTAAGTAGGTACATAGATAGGTATCGCCTATCGCACAATTGTCTATTCATGCTTGGAAACCAGGGAGAGGTGCAAATCACTGGTGATATTTCCATAGAGGCCTAAAAGCGTTAAACGTTAATTCTGTGATGTCTAGTTTGTCTTATTGTGGCATCAAGACAGTCTAATTTATATGTCAAATTGCTTGTATTAAGTAAATATTTAAAGCTTGAAGATTGTTACTCGGAATTTTGTAAGCCAAGCTGGGCTTTTATGTTTGAAGGATTGCACTGGTGGTCCAAATGCTCACAATTCTTTTCTTTTCTATCTTTTTTATCTCTTCATGCATGCACGTTGATTTCAAGGACAATATTACACCATCAAAGTTGTCGTACCGTATAAAACCGTGCAACGGGCCCGCGCACTTTCCCGTGCAGTGCCGAGTCAACATAATGGATGAGCATTGCATTTGGCGAACGCCCAAATTTACTGCTACATGCTCTGTGTACGAACCGTATTTGTATACGTATATAACAGATTCTAATTCAGAGCTGAAATCAATATTCGGACTATAGGTTACATATTATAAAGGCTTCGTGTCATCGGATCAACGTCAATGGATGCGTGAGTTTAAAGTGTGTAATGTGTATGCCGTTTTCATGTTCAGAAATTATGGGTTTAATATATTTTGGACATATCTTCTTCTTCATCAACCCATATTCGCCCACTGCTGAGCACGGGTCTCCTCTACCATTGAGAGGGTTTAGGCCATAGTCCACCACGCTGGCCTAGTGCGGGTTGGCGGACTACACACCTAAGAAATTCCTAAGAACTCTTAGGTGTGCAGGTTTCATCACGATGTTTTCCTTCACCGTTAAAGCAAGTGATAATTCAATATGAATACACACATAACTTCGAAAAGTCAGAGGTGTGTGCCTGGGGTTCGAACCCGCGACCGTCGAGATTCTCGACCGCGCGCCCAAACCTCGAGGCCATCACTGCTGGACATATAGCTGTTGGTTATCCAGTAAGTTACAAAACAAAAAGCTGCGGATTTGGTTCCCGCAGCGAGACAAATGTTTGTAACACCGAAATGTCTCTCTTAGTGTCTGGTACCCACGATACAAGACTCTTATCACAGACAGATCCATGTACGTGACAGTGGGAAATATTTATATACTTTTGGATGAGTCGTCGGACTTAGAAGTCAATTGTGCTACGATCGATAGAAAGGGCCCAAGTTTGAATTACTGTTTCGACTAACTGTGTGTATAAACTTCATTCGTAGCTAAAAAAATGTAAATGTATATAAATACACATCTACCAACCTGTTACAGATATTCCTTCTTCAACAACCCATATACGCCCACTGCTGAGCACGGGTCTCCTCTGCCATTGAGAGGGTTTAGGCCATAGTCCACCACGCTGGCCTAGTGCGGGTTGGCGGACTACCCACCTAAGAAATTTCTAAGAACTCTTAGGTGTGCAGGTTTCATCACGATGTTTTTCTTCACCGTTAAAGCAAGTGATAATTCAACGTGAATACACACATAACTTCGAAAAGTCAGAGGTGTGTGCCTGGGGTTCGAACCCGCGACCGTCGAGATTCTCGACCGCGCGCCCAAACCTCGAGGCCATCGATGCTTTTTACAGATATTCCTAGCCGTAAAAAAAACAGTAAAACGTCAGCAATCATTGAACTAGACTAAAATCCCTGCAGTTACCGATTGACATACAATTTCGCTCGTACATAAACACAGCTCTATTTGTACGTCCCACCGCTACTAATTACCGCATCAAACGGAATATTGGATGACTGATATTTACTATCCTGTATTTACTCAAACCAGAAATTGACTTTTTTCATCTATTCTTATTGATTATTATTATTTATTACATACTAATGCATTGAGCCCTAAAAATTTCGATAGCACGCATATACAGAATGTCTTTCGACCGAAATTGAAAACTGAGGCAGGTAATAGCGAGGGTGATCACAATCCCAGTGACGATATTAAAAATCCCGACAAAAAATAAAAATTTTGACGTTTTTTACAACCATCGATATTAAAAGTATGTGGTTTGTATGGAAAACCTCAAAAAAAAATATTTTTTGTCGGGATTTTCTTTCATGCCAAGAATAATCACTATCGCTATTACCTGCCTCAGTTTTCGATCACGGTCTGAATACACCCTGTATATGCCGAAGATTTGAAATAATATGAGTAAAGTAAAAATACCGGGTCGCAACATTAAAATACATTATGTACCTAGTGTTAATATAACATTTTTACTACCTATTAATAAATGTGTATTATTTAACCTTAACTGAACCAGCTGAACCAGTCCGCCAACCCGCACTGTCCGCCAACCCGCACTAGGCCAGCGTGGCGGACTATGGCCTAAACCCTCTCAATGGTAGAGGAGACCCGTGCTCAGCAGTGGGCGTATATGGGTTGATGAAGAAGAAGAAGAAGAACCAGCTTGGGTTTAAAGTATTCAGTGAGTCACGAAGGAGGAATTTAAAAATTACTGGGGCAGGGCAAGACAATGTTTTTGAAACACTCATCATCATTCCATATACCTCCCACTGCTGGGCACGGGTCTCCTCTACCATTGAGAGGGTTTAGGCTATAGTCCACCACGCTGGCCTAGTGCGGGTAGGCGAATTACACACCTAAGAAATTCATAAGAAGTTTTAGGTGTGCAGATTTCATCACGATGTTTTCCGTCACCAACACAAACAGTGGTTTAAGGTATTATGTATAGGCAATGCCATTTTGGGAATACCAAGGGTCGGTATAAGCCAACATCTGTTCGTAAGTACTACCTTAATACCACCACATACTGACAATCAGGGTCCCATTAATGTTATTATTATAAAACGGACTAATGAAAGGTTTTATCATAAACGCTCGCCATTAGAGCTTATTTCGCTTGCGAAATATTAAAACTGAATAACTCTCATAAAGTAGACTTTGTTTAAGGTGCGGTTTTGCTGTGGCGTTGCGAAAAACGCAGGTTTTACGCTACGGTAATATAGACAGTAGTTCATTATTCAATATCGTGTAGATTTTAAGTTGTTATAGCAATTCGGCATATGTGCATTGGTTATAATTATGTAACTACCATCTTACTGTATTTTGTATTGTCTTACTGTATTGTCTATTTTCGTATACGGTGAAATAAATTTTATTGCTTTCAAATATATTAGAAATCTTCATAAAAAGTTGGGTCTTATCTAAGAAAGGCAATATAAATTTATTCTCTAAAATATTGTTCTTAAGTAGATAGCCATAGGTCTAAGAAACTGGACCGGCTGTCAATAGACACTTTTAAGTAAGAAATTACAGAAAACGTCTTCTTACTGCAACGTCTTAACAGTTTTCAGTCTGACCAGTCAGCAGTCATAGCATTTTTTGTTTATCAATAATATCCAAACAGGCTTAATAGGCCAAAAATACTAACAAACGTATGTATATTCAAACTATCCAATCCAATTCATCAGTACACTACTTGACATAGGCCTCTCAAATGACCTGTTGGAAGCAGCCTACAACCAGCGTCGTCCTGCGACCTTCACTAAGTCGTCCGAGCATCTTGTCAGAGAACGTCCTTAAATTTAAACTAGCATGCGACTGAATTCAGCGACAAAAAATCGCCTCATCGGGCGCGAACCTCAAGCAATTTCAATTTCCAAGCTACGCTCTCTCCATGGATACATTAAGCACTTAACTATCACTGCCTGCTTACTTTCAACTTGCCTCGTTTTATAATAAAATCCACGTTGATTTTTTTGCCCGGCGTATCTAAGCGCTTTTTTCATGAAGTTGGGATGTTTCCGAGTTGTTTTTGTATTCGAGCATGTTGGTCGTGTTTATTTTTATTAGCGAGTTAAAGGGGTACTTGAGATCTTTTAATGTTTTTATTTGAGGGCTGTTTAACAGACGTAAGCCAGATATTTTGTGCCGTTTTCTGATGTTCATGGGGTTTTGTTTGCTTGATCATTTAGTACGCTGTCTGTTAAGTACGTGGGTTTTTATTGCTTTCTTATTTTTAAAATTTTTAAAATGATTTTTGTAATATTTTTTTCCAGTGGAAGTTTACTGGCTCAGTTGAGTTTAGTACCCTGTTCATTTAGAGAACATCAGGGTCGATTTTTCAGAATTTATCTCGAGAATGAACTTAATGTAAAACTGATATGCAAACAACAGCTATTTAGACTTTTATCAAACTTCATCAAAAGATTCTTTAGGACCTATTGGTAAGCAGGCATCCTCGCAATTTTTTCAGCACCATCACGGTACCTCACTATTAATTGTGTATCAAAATCAGAGGCGTGTGCCTGAGGTTTGGACTTGCGCTGACCCAGATTTTGTCTTAGCAGTCCAGCCTAATCTCACATCATAAAATCTTCACTACTATTTCTCCTCACATAAAGTCTACCAGACACTCTCATCCATTTCGATAAACAATAGACTATAGACCTGTAGTCCGTCTCATCAGACGCACCACAGTACAGCCATTAAAATAAGCCGTGTTCACCGCTTATTGCTCATAATTTGTGTAAATTGCCACAAATTATATTCTCGCGACAGCGTAACTTGATAATGCCTGCAGAGACGGCCAGACAGAAATAATTTAGATAATTAAAGCCACCATCGGTGAAGTTTTTTGCGTTTAATTGCATCATATTTTAATATAGGATAGAATTTAGGTATAATGGGATTCTTTTATTAAAAAAAAAATACCTCTAACAGTCACACACACAGTTCTGTCACACAAGGATACGAGTCTTCTATCATGGGTATTAGAAACTCCGAGTCTTTTTGGTTTCACAAAAACTTTTGTTTCTGTGCGAGGATCGACTTTACTCACAATATTATCCTTGACAAATAAATTAAGTGATGATTTATTGTGAATTCACTCTAACTGAAAAGTCAGAGATGTGTGTCTAATTGTAAGATTTAAACTAGCGACCGCTGAGATTCTCGACCACAATCCTAAGCATCGATACCAACATTATTTTTCCATAGTCCTTTTTTGACTTTTTAGTGCAAATAATCTTAAGACATAACAATACTGAATAAATAATCCAAAATACCATCAAATCACGTCACTATTGAGACAGTTACAAAATTCTTACATATTGGTAACTATAAATACCGAAGGTCAAAAGTATCGCAAGTACTCACAAATGCTACGTAACAAAGATTTGAAAAATAAGCTCATTTTCTCACACTTTGGAGTACGGAGTAGCTTCGAGTGAACATCAATTACACTGACATGCGGGCCTTGCTCCTACCACTTGTTTATTTTGCTGTGACGTCATAAATGTATATTTGTAGCGTGAGGTTGGCACTACAGGTAAGGCGCAAGGTACCACCATACAAAAATCGAAAGCCAAAGGGAGTTTTGTATTATTTCAGGTTTACATTACTGGATCGGTTAGGATTTTTAGCCCAAAGATATAGATTAGATATAGTGTCCTTAGGACTGTTATAGGATACTTTTTTAGTTTCGATAAAAAATATACGTCAACTGAATTGGTTAATATAATATAATTAATTATTTATTTACGCTTGATACAAGTTTCTTAAGGCGCACTTAATGCATCAGTCAATTCTCTTACAGTCGAACCTAGAGTGACGCAGAGTATAATAATTTATAATATGAATTTGGAGCGATTAATAAGCAATGATTAATATGTAAATTAAGTTTCTTCATGAACTATTTTTTAGCCTCTTAACTAAACACACAAATTTAATAACCAAAACAAATTTTAAATTAAGACCACAAATAGCGCGTACAAAATATCAGATCATCATCTAGAAATTCGAGCACAAAGTAGTCCCATCCTTACATTTACAAGACCCATCCATCCCGGCCCACGCAGTACATAAAATACCGCGGGAATTTAAGTGAGAACATAAATAAGAGAGCCACAATAAGGCGATACAAATGCCCGGTGATAAAATCGAGTGTGACAAATAGTAGGGGTGGGAGACGCTGTGATCGCAAAGTTTTTATATCTCTTGCGACCCGGATTCCAAGAATTTAATCTGGAAATTGCTTGCTTAGCAGATTTCCAACGTATTCGACATAAAACAGAAGCCATATTGTTTCCGATCCGTCCAATAATGTCCTTTATTATAAGCACGACATTCTTAAGTGTTTGTGAGGACCGTTTTGTTTTGTGTAAACGCTCTTGTGCTTGCAAGAAGTGGACAAATGTTTGTATGATCCGCAAACATTTGTTTAGGGTCTGAGTATTTTTGGACGACCATCGTAGTCTCTGATACCCACGGCAAAAAAGTTGCATCTTAGTGTGGAGTCAGAACTATGTACGTGACTGTTACATGAATTTAGTACATTATTTATTAAAAGCCATAAGATTAATCGCAAAATTTTTAATACGTGCTTTTGTCTGTATCCTCAAAGCAACAAAAATTAACTTAGCTCAGGAATCGAGCCTGGGACTTCCTGAACGAACGCGATTTTCCTGAAAGCACTACACTGGCCACTCACGATTCAACAACTATACCAGGGGTTCCCAAACTTATTTACACTATGACGCCCTATAGAATTATTATTTTTCTTGCGACGCACCCCCCCCCCCCCCATCATCAAAACTACCTACTTTACTGAAAATAAAAACAGCAGTAGTTAGCGTAATATGAGGTTGTCAGAAAAATATGGACAGCGAATGTTTGCCGATCGCCTCGCGACGCACAGTTTGGGAAGCCCTGAACTATACAATCTTTGCATACTTCATGATACTTCGTGTTTTAAGATTTTTTTTCTAACATTACTTCGGAGTTTAATGGATACATAGATTAAAAATATGACATTTCGTGTTGCCGAGGGAGATTCTTGCCGTTTCTTCTCCACAGCGATAACGCGTTACGAAACGGCAACAGTTTTAAAAAATACTTCGATAGTGACGATTCGAAAAAAATTGTAGAAGTCCATTTGAACAAAAATCATTTATTTTGACTTTCACATGTTTCAGGATTGATTTTTAGGTGGGGCAAAGTATTATCGAAGGGTACCAAAAAAAAACAAAAGATGAAATACAGAGTGACTCTTCAGTCTACTCTAGGTTAGGGAGTGATTGATATACTTTGAAAGAAGACGAAAACCAATTCTAAAAGCCGGTACTAATTATGGTCAACTATTACAATAGGTTTTAGTACCTGAAAGCTATCCAGGTTAATATAAAAATATATTAAAATCCCTCAATTTATGAACGTCTAATAAACATGATTTTTGGCAACCATTCCAAGCATCAGCAATTATTGCTCACAGGTTTAATTAAAAAAATAACTGCGATTGCATCGTCAAACGGAATCGAAAATGGGATATTTATGTATGCAAAGATATATTTTATTTTGTTCAAGTAAGGTCTAAATTCGTCTGGCACATTGATAGTTACGTAGTATTTTTCTATATTTGAATAAGTTAACACTATTTTTCGGAATAGTGGGTAAATATGTTAAAAACTAATAATTAGACTGACTGTGGTTTCAGACGCTATTTTAAAACCCAAATTGGCAGTTAAATGCTGTAATAAAATCATTCGGAATCATTATCATCTGATATATAATCATCGTCCTGCTGCTGGGCACGGATCTCCTCTACATCTGAAGCGTAAGGCCTTAGTTCACCACGCTAACATAGTTCGAAGACATAGTAACCAAGAGACGTTCCTTTAAGATATATCTTACATTCAAAGATAAATTCCTGATGAGGTAGGCACAGATAGATATCGTACTCACATTTCGCAAGCTATGCTCCGAAGACCAACGTAATAGGGTGAGTCTATTGCCGTTTTCCATAAATCCATTCTCATTTAAAATTTTACCTCCAAAGTGTGGGTAAACAATAGTATCTGTAGTGTTCGTGCCTCCACAAGTATTAAGTATTGGCTCGTTACGTCACCAGCAGTCAGGGTAAACACGTCCGCTCTCGCCCACGGCGCGCACCAGACTGTTCCCCCACTACCCGTGTCACCGAGACAAGTATACAAACACTACATCCCTCCCTTAATGTATTTATTTTAAATAATCATTTACTTTTAAATACAAATCACTTTAAGGGTTGTTACTTTGTCTAGCACATCTTTTCACAAGTGCTCTATATTTGCTTTATTTCCTTTTTCATTTTTTTTTTTTCATACACGCCATAACCACACAGATTGCAGCAACACAAGCTCCGATCAATTTACTTACTCATAGTCTGTCTTCGCATAGTCTGTCTACCTTTATTCCTTTTGCTGTCTCGTGGGTATCAATACGTTACAAATGTGGTCCATTTTTCCTCGTTTCTCTCAACATATGATCATGTTCATCTCCATGTCCAAATCGTCTTTTTTTTTCATTTGCGTAACACATCGTTATACAACAACGACCCACAGCTTATTATCATCAATCTCTCTCTCTAGTCGGTCTCTCATATCTGAAGATCGTGGTCAGCATTAGGGTGACATCTGGAGCGGATGATCTGTTTCCATCGGTTTCTGTCAAGCACTTCCTTTATGGCAGAGTAGAATTTGGAGGACGACGACTCTCTTACTTGAACAGACCATCTCGTTGGTTATTATCATGTCGTTTTATTAGTCTGATAAGATCACGTACAGTTTTCACACAGAAGGCCTGTACTACCTAACACTATAACGCACAGCTTTTCTTTAATTTGAAGCCTGCATCATAATTCGACATGATTTTCGTTTCATGAAGGCTCATACTGCCCGCAACATAATTATTTATTTATTTATTTAATTCAGCACAACCACATCACATATATTAATACATTTGTAGCTTAATAATTATTACTTAGGTACTATATCCGATATACATATATGACACTTAGGTAAGGTGTGCATAACATTCTACAAAGTATTACAAGAAAAAGACAAACAGTTAATAATATGCAATAGTAATTACAAACAACTTAACAATTTATAATGTAAAATATAATAACAGAATTAAAAATAAAAAATTAAAATAACAACAAACAATATATTAATTTAACACTTAACTATTTTTAAATAATTTTTAAAACATTAGAGCACATTAAGATTGTTTACTTTAGCAGCGCCATCTGCAATTAATTATGTACAGCTTTCTTTAACTTGAAGCCTGCATCATAATTCGGTATGATTTTCATTTCATGAAGGCTCATACTGCCTGCAACATAATTATGTACAGCTTTCTTTAACTTGAAGCCTGCATCATAATTCGGTATGATTTTCGTTTCATGAAGGCTCATACTGCCTGCAACATAATTATGTACAGCTTTCTTTAACTTGAAGCCTGCATCATAATCGGTATGATTTTCGTTTCATGAAGGCTCATACTGCCTGCAACATAATTATGTACAGCTTTCTTTAACTTGAAGCCTGCATCATAATCGGTATGATTTTCGTTTCATGAAGGCTCATACTGCCTGGAACATAATTATGTACAGCTTTCTTTAACTTGAAGCCTGCATCATAATCGGTATGATTTTCGTTTCATGAAGGCTCATACTGCCTGCAACATAATTATGTACAGCTTTCTTTAACTTGAAGCCTGCATCATAATCGGTATGATTTTCGTTTCATGAAGGCTCATACTGCCTACAACGTAATTATGTACAGCTTTCTTTAACTTGAAGCCTGCATCATAATCGGTATGATTTTCGTTTCATGAAGGCTCATACTGCCTGCAACATAATTATGTACAGCTTTCTTTATCTTGAAGCCTGCATCATAATCGGTATGATTTTCGTTTCATGAAGGCTCATACTGCCTACAACGTAATTATGTACAGCTTTCTTTAACTTGAAGCCTGCATCATAATCGGTATGATTTTCGTTCCATGAAGGCTCATACTGCCTACAACGTAATTATGTACAGCTTTCTTTAACTTGAAGCCTGCATCATAATCGGTATGATTTTCGTTTCATGAAGGCTCATACTGCCTGCAACATAATTATGTACAGCTTTCTTTATCTTGAAGCCTGCATCATAATCGGTATGATTTTCGTTTCATGAAGGCTCATACTGCCTACAACGTAATTATGTACAGCTTTCTTTAACTTGAAGCCTGCATCATAATCGGTATGATTTTCGTTCCATGAAGGCTCATACTGCCTGCAACATAATTATGTACAGCTTTCTTTAACTTGAAGCCTGCATCATAATCGGTATGATTTTCGTTTTATGAAGGCTCATACTATTTGTATTTAATTTATCACTCACTTCGGAAAGCAGCCATTAGTAGAGAAACGGACAAGAAACTCCAGTGATACTCTTTTCCAATCAAGATACGGTACATAATATTATATAGATAATTCTCCCAAATTTTTTTTTTTAGGTGTATGATATCTCTTATCCAGTCTATAATAATATATGTATTTCAACTTGCAGTCACTCATACCAGCCTGTTTCAGTTCACTTAGGGAAATTGCCAAATGTCGAGGCACTATCGACTATTGACGTAGTTGTTATCAAACGGCTTTGGTGGTTCTCTACACACACAAAATCGCGCCAATCAAGAACTATGTTTTTCTTCCCTGGACTGTAAAGACATCAAATTTATACATGTGATTGTAGATGCAACACCCAACGTTAAATCCGGGCACATGCTTTCAACTTCTTGGAGAACGTGACCTTCAGAGGCCAATGGTTGTCGACTCAATGTGAACAATATTTTCCAAACAAATGGGACGTATTAATAGGCTTACTATCCAATCCAACGCAAGATTCCCGTTCTCGATCTGATAACGCTTTTTACGTTCTCACAGACTTATGTAAACTAACCTAGGCTTATTGTAACGAGTACAGCTCTCAGTACAACTGGACCAGCATATGCAAACACTTAGGTTCTATCAAAGGTATCACAATACCTAATAATCTTTATTTATTTAATTTGACACAACGACATCACATGTATTAATACAATTTATAGCTTTATTATTTTTACTGCGTTACTATATCTGATATATATGACAGACATTTAAGGTGTGCATAACGTTCTCCAAAACATTATTAGAAAAGATAAACAATTAACAATCTGCAATATTAATTATAAACAACTAATATCAAAATTAAAACAATAAAATTAAGTAATTAAAGTGACATCAAAACATAAAACATTTAACATGGAGAAGAAAACAAGACTTCTTATTTTAGTTACGAGCTATGGCCGTTTCAGATAGTCAAGGCTAATTCGGGTATCGTTCCAATACGAATCTATATTCGCGGTCTTAGCCAACTTAATTTTTTTATAATACAACTTGCGTAAAAGTTGAGTGTATGTTCCCAAATCTGGAACCCACTTGCCCATGTTTCTTACTTAACTCAGAAAACTTGAACTTCGTCACTAGAAACAGACTCTCAATTACTAATATATTAAACAATTTCTTCTAAAGGTTTTATTACTCTTATAAACATTACGCATTCTTCTCTTCCAAGATGTTTTTTTTTTTATCTTATTTTTTTTTTTTTTTTTTTTTTTTTTTTAACTTTCAAAAGCTTATAAAATATCAAACACGAGATGTTATTTTTTGACTAGTTCTTGACCAAAAGTGAAAATTATGCTGACTTGAGAAATCAGTTGAACAGACTCCCTCTATTGGAATATAGCTTTGAACATCCTTGATTTTAAGAAACGTTTCCGCAACTGCATTTACTTCAAGACAAAACTTAAAGTTTAGTTGAAATTTCTTTTCTAAGAAGATTTCACTTTTTACCACATGATTTGTCGATTTTCCGAACTGCACCCATTATCGATCTCGAAAACTCGAATCAAATCTTCGAATACAGTAAATTAATTTTGACATCAATAGGCAATACTATTTTTTTCTTGATTTTCAAAGTAGCGTCATTAATGACACTTTACTACTCGTATTTATAAACATATCTGTTCCAACGTCCTCAGACATTTAATAGGGTCAACCCCATCTATTCTTCGGATTTAAGATACTGTGAAGAATTCCAAATAAATGGTACAACCCTCCCTTAATGTATTTACTTTAAATAATCATTTTCAAATTTAAGGCGACCAGTATTTTTTAAATTATTTGCTTCAAAATATTATTGTCAATTATGAAGTCGTCACCAAGGATTAAAACCTTTTTCTATAATTAAACTGATATATCATCAACCAACACACGTCCCACAGCCGGGCACAATACTTCTCCACCTTTGAGAGGGCTCAGGCCACAGTCCACCACGCCGGCACGGCGCGGGCTGGCGGATCACACACCCGAGAAACTCCCAAAACCCCCTAGGTGTGCAAACTTCATCACGGTGCCTCTCTCCGTCGCTAAACCCAGTGACAAATTAATGCGAACACACACACAACTTCGGGACTTACTTCCGGGACTCGAACCCGCGACTGCAGAGATCCCAAACCACGCCAAAACGCGAGGCCAACACTGCTTTAATTAGTCGTATGACTTTTTATTAATTTGCTCAATGAGTCGGGTCTAAGTCTGAAAAGAAACTTATTAAATTTCTCTCTTAACTGCTGTTTCATTGTTTGAATAAATATCGATCGAAAACTTCATTTAGGTGCATAACATTTATCTATTTTAACATCAAATTTGTAGATTTACTTATTTATTGTTTTTTTTTTTTTTTTTTTTTTTTTTTAATTAGACCGCCGATAATACGTGGAAGCATTGCGGCATGGTCACAATTGTTGCCGTATGATATACCTAGCTCTATGCCACGGTTCCACTTTTCCATCTTAAACAATTTAAAGCTTTACAGTTCATAGACTCACAAATTATACATATAAATTGAAAGCACATACTTTTGTAAGCAAAGTTCAAATATTCATAGCACGTATTTTATTTTTTCAGTGCTAATATTCCAATTTTGATCTAACGATCTTTAGATTTATTTAAAAACAAAAAATCATTTAGGTACTCTACTGGCGAACCAAACTACCTCTTTACATACAGTATTAAATGTATTGGTGTGAAACTAAAGCATACGATAATAATTTTAAATGTACTACATACTTTTATAATACATATCTTTATATGTGTACTTGTAGTTATTATTTCAAGTTTCACTCACAAAGCTAGTTTCATACAAGTTGAACGTAAAACATTCATAAAACAACCAAGTCTCTAATAGAATTAAAGGCAACGTTTAAATCTTTCTTGGATAAAAGTATGCTTTTAATCATTACATAATTTTCAGGATAAATAAGCCATTCTGATATTAAATAACATAATGTAAGCGTTATAACCGGCTATTTTAAATCTGTGGGTACGCAGACGCACAGGCGGCGTCGCTGACCAGTGAAAACAATTGAAACCACATTTCAATAGATAAGCAAGCAACCGGTTTGAATATTTGTATTAGAACACATCTGTCTTGTTCGACAGAAAAAAGCATTGTTAATGTTTACTTTTAATTTATCACAACGTATTCTTAACGTGACTGGACTTAAGATTACGGGACCTGCATTGTGCATACACATATAATTCGGTTATGCAAGGTCTCCTACAATCTATTACTTAATTTAGTTAAGAATAATTTAGTTCAGGAATCGAGTATTATATTTGATCGTACAATTTGCGCACTAGTTTACTTATGTAAAATGACCAAGGCATTAATAAACAACTCCATATATTTACATTATTGTGTACTTTTTTTTTTTTTCGTTTATACTTTTCCCTTCAATAATATTCATGGAGCACCATAACATTTATTCACTGACCTTTTACCTCGTCGCCATTTGTAGTGTTCGTGCCTCCACAAGTATTAAGTATTGGCTCGTTACGTCACCAGCAGTCAGGGTAAACACGTCCGCTCTCGCCCACGGCGCGCACCAGACTGTTCCCCCACTACCCGTGTCACCGAGACAAGTATACAAACACTACAGTATCTTCATCCAGATTTCCCTTTTAGTTTCTAATGCGTAATAAATCATAACTCTAAACTCTCTATAACATTGAAATAGCCAAATTAAATTTCGTAAAAATATTTTTCTATGTAACCCAGTTGAGTTGTTTGCTTGCAATTTGAAATTCAAGAAACTCCGTCCGCACCCGCCGTTCTGATGAAACAAACGCTAAGTTGTACGTCGAGAAGCGAGCGCGGAATTATGTAAACATTTCCACATTCGGAATAGTGGGCGTTTTAATCTAGACGGGAGGATATTAAATGTTTTTAAAACATTTTTAGTTATAATAGTAATAGAAAGTGGCTGGACATCCTTAGAAGGCCGAAGGGCCTTGCCTTACGAAATAGCGAATAGTAATTATTAAGTTTTGAATCTTTATTTGAGGGGATTCCGTCCCCGTGGAAGTCATTCGGGGACGCCTATGTCCGGCAATGGACTAAAATTGGCTGATGATGATGATGATAATGAATCTTTTTTAGACAAAATTTTACATTTTAAAAACAATATTCTGTTTTCACGATAAACATTTATAAACAAGACATTACAAAATTAACGTCTAGTACCTTTGTGTTTCAATAGAAGTATCGTCGCTAGTAATAAATACGAACACTAATATACAACTCTTACGTCCTGGGTATGAAAAGCTACGTGAGACCTATCAGCCTTACTAATACCCAGACCCGAAAGTTATTGCGGATCTAATCAACTTCTGTGTCAATGTAAACTTTACACAGCCGAAAAGTAATGCGTTCCAGTTTCATACCAGTTACATTGTGTATCGGATCTGGGTGTTTGTGACACCGAGAAAGACTAAACTACCTGACTAAAATACCTACATGGTAGAAAAAATCTGTTGTGGTAAATTTGCTAATTTCTCCTTTATCTATCTTACCAAACCATAAATAATTTCCTGACCATATCATATCCGAAATATTCTTATTTTATCCATCGAGTATTCTATACCGAAACAGTAGGTCGAACTCTTATTTATCGCATTTAATAACAGAAACAGAAACCTAGACATGATCTAAATATTTACACCCAGACTGTAAGGTTGGGAATGACTTGAAATAAACCTAGCGCTTCTCCGCTGTCTAGAATGATTGGATGTACCAAATGGTACCTAGCCTTTATATTTTATTCATAGATTTATGTATACACCCTCGCTACATTTATACTAGCTTCTCATAGTGCAATGCACCTGATGTGTTTCGGTTTGTTTACACTATTTTGCTTGGTTTCAATGTTTTGCTGGTCTAGTAATTTAGATTAAAAATGACGTTTGATGCCTAGTTCGATTGCCAATTCAGTACCGGTTTAAGTTAATTGGTAAATCTTTACTAATCACAGACTCACAATATACTGAGACTTACAATCATAGCTGGTAAACCATATCAGTAGTCATACTGTTCTACTTATCCCTTAGATTAAGGAGGCGTGAGTGTGCAGTAAATCAATAATTCGCAGGACTAAAAAAGAAATTATATTTCTAACATAACCTTAAGCTTAGACAAGGATGCATTTCTGCATCCACATTTCGCGTGGCATGTATCAGTCATAAGTGAAAGGAGGCAAAGAATTGACATTTTTCAGGCACATTTACAGACTCCGTACTGCTACCTACTGAAATGTTCCTATGGAAAAATTCAATAGCATCGCCCAACCGGTAAACCAAACCCAGGACCATCATGCCACATACTTGACCACAAGAATTTTAATTAATTATAATAAAAGTAACACACATAACCATCCAAAAGTTTAATAGTTGAGTTTTATGACCGCCATATAAAGTCACGATCGAAGCCAAACGACAGTGCCATGTGCCGTCAGCTTAACTTAATTTTATTAGAAGCAATAACCATTGCAAAATTGAAAACTTTCATTAAGCTGAGGTTTTTATTTCACTCTCCAATTACCTACTAAGATAAAAACTGATGTTAAATGCTTCGGTTTTAAGTGTTTGGTTTTACCTTTACTAATTTCGTAAAGCAGCATTTTGCTCACCAGTCAAGTTTTAGTTGGTGATAAATTGTGCAATGATGTATGTAGATGATAGTGATACCTTCTATTATTCTTTTAATTACGCGCAGTTCGTTGTAGCTGATTACAATTTGTATAAAAAATGCTCTGTGTTGTTGAAATGTTTGGAAGTAGCCAAGGGTATCGTTACCAACCATGGTTGTATGGAAAACGTCAAAATGATTCATTATTTTTGTCCGTTTTTTTTTTTTACGCCAATGGGTTTATGATCACCATAGCTATTACCTGCCTAAGTTTCCGATCACGGTCTGAATACATCCTATATGTAAAATGTACATATAATAGATGTTTTGTTCCTCACAGTACTCAAAGGTCTTCCTACCTCTGCGATGGAAACAAGCTATAAAACCTATCGTCAATTTAGTCTTCAATCAAAACATTATCATCTTAACTCCAGCCTATCGGATTAAAACCGTGTCAAGCATCCTCAACTAAATGCTGCTAAAATAAATCTTCTCTTTATCCAATAAAGAAGTCCTTCGCAGCATTTCTTCAGGAGCGTCGGCCATTTTATCGAGAACAATCTCGGAGTGTAAAAAATGGCATAATCATTAACCCCTTTTCGCAGATTCCATCATCAGGGATGGGTGGGCGTTTCCAATACTTCTTGCGTGACGTTATTCTTCAATATGACTTTTAGTAATGATTATTATAGGCGTCATGACTTGAAAACTGCTTCGTTCAGTTAAACTATGGGATCATCATCATCAGCCCATATACGTCCCACTGCTGGGCACGGGCCTACTACTGAGAGGACTTAGGCCATAGTCCATACTTTATATCGTGTGGTCTTGTGATGACGGTCTTAGGTGTTTTATTTATGCTTCGGTCTATTGTAATGTTGGATTTTCCATGAGAGATGTCGCAATAGCATCACATAGTCCCGAAATGTGGCCGAAGTTATGCAATTCGCTCCTCTGCTATTGCATGGGATTTAAACAAAAAATATAGTTGGCAAACGAGTGCATAAATGCACTTCTGCCGACGATTTCGGGAATATAATTTTACGTGATACTTGTTAGACTATTAATTAAAAAAATAATTTTCATCTTAATTCGGTTGTCAATCAACCAAAGTTGGTAAGTAAACAGCAATCACGCTGGTTATTGGAAACGAGCCGGTAGATTAACCCCCGGCTTGGCATCGACAGGTCATCTATTACCAGAGATGATATCAAGATTGACGACGGACGTTTATTGAGCTTTTTACGATTAATTCTTTTGAATCAGAACTCCGATCAGATATGCGTTAGGTTTTATTGAATATTCCCACTTTACGAGGGCTGATATGAATGTGTCTATTGGGGATTTTATGCTTTATATTTCTGAGTTTATTTCAGGAGAACTGCTTTCATTTAAAGGACTGTAAAGTGGCTGTGTGTGTCTCTGAGGCCCAACTAATGTGGTGGACCTAGGCCTATATCCTGATAGTGATAGTAGTAGCAGGTATGTGTGCTGAAAATGATGATGAGGAAAGCGATTATAGTGAATAGTATCCTCCTATCAAGTGGTCTACATGCATGACTAATCATACAATATACGAGTTAATCCCTTTCCGGTTCATCAAGTCTTCCATATTTTATATTCAAGTACACAGAATCTAGTCTATTTGTTTAAACATTAACAATCAATTCCATGAAATGTTTGGAGCGCCATATCCCGATATGAAAAGTTATATTCAACAGAATTATATCAGTTTGGCGAACTGACCGCATCGGCTCCATAAAAGCCGTCAGATAAAATAGGAAATGGAAATTCTCTGTACAAGCTTTTTGATAATTGATGTATGTGAGTAACGAAATAAAAAATATTACATACAAATTGGAATGAAGTTTTGCGAATTGGAATGTATTACTCAGTTCGTTATTAACGAATATTATATTTATGACATACATACATGGCTTATGGCACGCCACTGGGCTCGATCTTCGACTCTCCTCATCCAACCACTGCCAGAAGAGTGCCATAAGAGAGGCCTATGTCCAGCAGTGGACGAATTAAAGGCTGTTGATGATGATGATGATGATACACGGCTTACACTTTTCGGGGTACGATTTCGTAGTCGGACAGGACGGAGACTAGATAAGTGTCCATAAAAGTCATCAGTCTTGCCTCTTACTAGAATCTCAGCTAGTAAAATGTGAGGGTAGAAACTAGAAATACACATCCGCTTATAAGATCCGTGATAATGACATGAAAGTATGTATATTTACTGGAATTAATCGGTACTATTAACATTTTCCTTTATGTAAAATTATTTTTATTGTTTTTCTACCAAACTCTGTCGAGTCCGTACTGATTCTTTAATGAAATCTGCGTTGTCACTTATCTTAATAACAAAAAATAGTACAGCAAATGTAATATGTGAGATGATACGAACACTCAAAAATGTTTTTCCATTTCTCCGAACAACAAAAAACAATTATATTTCTTAAATCACTCACATTATTCAGTATTGCGAAGAGATCATTGGAATTTATGCCGTATTCGTATTTATCATTAGTACGGGAATGCTATGTACATATCGCCCATCGTAGCTCAAAATCTGTAAAATGTTTGCACGTGTCTATCAAGAAACGCTGCCATAACGCCATTAAGGGGAATTGTGATGACCATGATTTTGAAACATCAGAAACAAAAAGAAACATCTGCTGGCGAGTGTAAAACCAGCTTGCATGCCGTGACGACAAATGGCATGACGCTGCATTGCCGTCATACCACCAGCACGTAGGCGATCTCTTATATATAATCGTTATTTTCTCCATTTATTTCTCTGTTTTTACCTCAATTCAGAAGCCTGGTAACTTAGATTTGACAGAGTTGTGTTGCTTTCCATGAATATTGATAAGCTCTTACTATAAGTACAATACCATCTGGTGCTTATACAGGATGTATTCAGACCGTGATCGGAAACTTAGCCAGGTTTACAACAGATTGTTCGGAAACAAAGAATCCCGACAAAAACCCCAGGGGGCTTGTCATGACCTTGGCTTCTCATAGTTTCTGAGCACGTTCTGATATACACCCTGCGCATAAATATATTTAGTTACGGTATTACGGTGACACAAGAACAAGGCTCGTTGGTCTAGAGGTATGATTCTCGCTTCGGGTGCGAGAGGTCCCGGGTTCAAATCCCGGACGAGCCCTTAACAATACTTTTTTAAGTCTTCTTAGAAACATGTAAGGATAGTTTATCGTTATTGGACACAAAAAATAATAGAAAAATAAGTCTTAAATGATTGCGCCTCTAATCATAAAATAAAACGAACTTAAATACTAATACCATGTTATATTTTCAGTATAAAATTATTAAAGATTCATGGGTAATAATATAAATAAATTATAATAAATACGAAACACACAATATTATAGTTAGTTATATTTTCTCTGAAACTTAAATCAATTTGGATGACTTTTGGTGTACATAAAAGTGACATCGTAGAAATCTTAAGGCTTTTCATGATTAAAATTTGAACCGAAAAAAGTTTACCTAAGAAGCGTTATAATTATTTTTATTCGTATTTTTTCCATTTTTTTATCATAATACTCTTCTTCTTCATCAACCCATATACGCCCACTGCTGAGCACGGGTCTCTTCTATCATTAAGAAGGTTTAGGCCATAGTCCACCACGCTGGCCTAGTGCGGGTCGGCGGACTACACACCTAAGAAATTCCTAAGAACTTTTAGGTGTGCAGGTTTCATCACGATGTTTTCCTTCACCGTTAAAGCAAGTGATAGTTCAATTTGAATACACACATAACTTCGAAAAGTCAGAGGTGTGTGCCTCACCGGGCGGCTGCGGATGACGGTGGGCGCTTCTCGCCCGCGTACCGTGGTCGTCCCACTCGGCGCGAAGATGGCCACCGGGGGGTTTTGGTCGGTATGCCGGTTTAGGGATTTTGTTAGGGACCCAGCCCGGCACTAACATCTGCGCGGATATGACGTCGCCGCGCGCCGGGCTGGAAGACCGGTGACCCCGACATACGCTTCCCGCCCCCCTCCCCCGGGCTGGCGGGAAGTAGAGCCATAAACAGCTTTCCTCCCGAGAACAAAAAAAAAAAAATAAAAAAAAAGAGGTGTGTGCCTGGGGTTCGAACCCGCGACCGCCGAGATTCTCGACCGCGCGCCCAAACCTTGAGGCCATCACTGCTTAAATTAATCATAATACTAAATCTCGATATTGGTCTAAGCTCTAGCAATACCTAACCCTATTTTTTAGGAAAGTCTCCTTTTTCCCCAGCAATGTGGTTAACCTAGCCATGAGTATACTAATGGCCTCACCGGGGGGGCTTTTAAAGGCCTAACGATATTGACAACGTTCTGATGGAAGGAAATGAAAAAATACAGTGGAAAAACAATCCTTGAGTGCCCTTCGAACAAATCCGATTGGTGTAATGAATATTCATTATGGAATCAGATTTAAAACACTAATGTTTGATGTGGTGCGAATTTCTGACAGTCATTTTATGTTCCGCAATTTTATCATCAAGTGCCGTCCGACTGATCCCGATGGAGGTCATTCGGGGATTCCTATGTCCAGCAGTGAACCTTAATTGACTGATGATGATGATGATTTTATGATAGCCGTGTTTGTCGAGCAGATAAGTGTTGAAGTGGAAACCGTGCTGTGATGACTGCCATCCGTACAGGGTAGTAAATTTCGAAATGACTGAATCTAAGTGATATATTTGATATTTTATAGATCCAATAAATTCATTCATTAAAAATATAATCTTAGAAATATATAGCCATCGCTTATCTAGATTAGTACAGCGGTGTCTCGAAAGAGCGCCACTTAACGTCGCGGTGTGTCACCTGTCAAATCTCCTGCATTTTACTCTCCCATCGGCGGTTTTAATGATATTACGCCATGCTACATTGTCATGAGTAATTTTCGTAAGCTTTTTATTTTATTTGTGGAAATATTTAAGTTTATAATGCTACATAAACATACTTACAATTTTATTCTTTAACTTTTAGTATTGACTGTTTTTGTGGTCATCATATCGTAGTCAAAAACGGGTTCGTTAATTTAAATCGTTAGTATTTAATTGAAGTTTTTATTTATGGGCATTTAATTTTTTCAAGAAAATACGCAATATGAAAAATACATGGTATTTTTACAAGAAAATACACTTTAATGGTAAAAAACACATTAAGACAAACTCACAGAACAGCTGAATAAGATTAGAAAGAAAATAATATCTTGATAGGGACGAGTGTCGCTGCTTGTCTATTCATTCATTCTACTATGAACATACGAACAATATTATTAATAAAACCCCATAAATTAATATTCTATTTAACAGTGCAAAATATTTGAAATTTTCACCTTTGTTTCCACTACCCGACGTCCATTTTGAATTAAAAATTCCTGCGCAGTCCCAAACGTAATTTACATGACATCAACGTGGTGCTACAAATAGCTTGATTCCATCGTAGTTACACAACGTATGTATATTGAATAATAATACTAATCCTTTAAAGTATGACTGTTCCTTCCGCGTTTTCGTATGTCGGGTAGTGTTAAATTTTTTCAGCAAAAACTGTAATAAATATCAAGAAAATCTTTTTAAATTCAGAGAACTGTATCTTGGGTCTAAATTTAATTAAATAGGTACAAAATGCATAATATGACCCCTGTATGCCCCGTAAGGGTATGCAGAGATGTATTTCTGTACCCAAAGTTTGCCAGGTATGTAGTGGTCTCACGAAATAAAAGACGTGCGTACAACCGTTTTCGCGTACAATTCCAGACACCGTCTTGATACTTAAAATCTCATAACGAAAAAAAACAAACAAAACCACTTTGACCAACCCGGGAATCGAACCACGGACCTCAAGACACAAGTACTCGAGACCACGAAGCAGTCGATTTTTAAATGGTTTTGTTAATTAGCTTTTTTGTGACTTCGCTGAAATTTGATAACTAATAACTAGAAACCAACATTTCTTCACTCTAAGAGGTGAATTTTGAAAAAAAGACCTTTCTTAGCTGATTCCTAGGTCATAACAACTTCGTACTTCAGTAATGTAATATCAATCTCCCGTCCATTTGTATAGCTTAAGCTATGTTTACCCAAGTCATTCATTCAGTGACGAATGCATTTATACAGATGCTAAGGATTAAAGGTGCTTCAGAACCCAACATTTTCTGTTTCATAAACTTGATTTAAAACAAATTTCCTCATTCAAGCGCGGCGGCTGCGTAATCCGATAAACTCGAGGAGAACTCTTGATGGCAAAAAAATATAAGTTTTTTACTCTCCTTGACATATTTAATTTACAACATTCAGTCCGGGAATGTGGAGCGGAATCGAAACCGCGCACTAATTCTGGTTACATTGCAAAGGTTTGAGTAGGGGAAATTAAATGTAACCGTATTTTAGGTTTACTAACATGTGTTCTGAAGTGCTGCTCAATATTTTAGGTTAAAGTATATTTATAAGGAGTGATGGCCTCGAGGTTTGAGCACGCGGTTGGAAATCTGTACGGTCTAGGGTTCAAACTCCAGGCACACACCTCTATCTTTTCGAAGTTTGTGTGTATTCACACATGATCACTTGCTTTAACGTTAAAGGAAAACATCGTGATGAAACCTAGAAATCCTTAGGAATTTCTTAGGGGTATAGTCCGCCAACCCGCACTAGGCCAGCGTGGTAGACTTAGACCTAAAACCCTCTCAATGATAGAAGAGGCTCGTGCCCAGCAGTGGGCCGTAATGGGCTGATAATGATGATATTTATCCAAATATATACAGGGTGTAAACCTCCCACCCTATCAGGGATTCAAACCCGTGGCCTTTAGATCGTACGGCATGTACATACGGCGCTAGACCAGAAGGCGGCACCAATACCTATTTATAATATAACCTAGAAAGTAGGTAAAGCGTTAATTCATTGAATAGTTTATCTGGAATTTATTCTTCTTTGGGATATATTATAGTCTTGTGTCGTAGGTATTAAAAACTA
The DNA here is from genome assembly GCA_030295005.1 of Cephonodes hylas. Taxonomy (NCBI): domain Eukaryota; kingdom Metazoa; phylum Arthropoda; class Insecta; order Lepidoptera; family Sphingidae; genus Cephonodes; species Cephonodes hylas. The sequence continues at coordinate 4,386,312 of AP025385.1, forward strand.
CGAAAGATTTTTTATTCACGCAAACAAATAATTGTGGATTATGCAAACATTTGTTTCGATGCATGGAACCCGTGGATGCTGTCGAAAAAACTCTTACTAAAAAACATATCAGCTCTACCATATTTTCTTCCATTCGTTTGAAATTCCTTTCAGTGAGTACGCTCCATTATTATAATCTTTATGAAACACGTTTTTTATACGAAATATGTTCGATAGATATACCGTGATACCGTAATGCTTACGTGGAAGATAACAGGCCGTCTCGCCCATCCAAGGATAGGATAGGGCTGCCAGATTTATAATATGAAAGCACTTGCTTTTTTACTTCGAAAATTAATTTGCATTCTCTCATTCAGGAAATCTTAAAGGGGTGCTGAAATCACCCATGTTTCTGTGACTCTCAGTGTAGTGATTTAGGTATGGTGAAAGCTTCGTAGCGTAGTAAGCAGTTCGATCCCCGCATTGAGACAAATGTTTGTGTGATCCTCAAACATTAGTTTTAGGTCTGCGTGTATGTGAGACCGAAAAGTAACGACACAGTATTTGTGTTCTTGTGTGGATTAAGAATTATTATTTGTTAAGAGCACGTCAGTCAGTAAGAGCAAGTCAGCTCCAATGATGGTACTGTTTTGAACTGAAATTGTTTATAAATATGTCCCAAATTACACCAAGATTAAGTTCCATTTAACAATGATGCAGTGATGGCCTCGAGGTTTAGGCGCGCGGTCGAGAATCTCGGTGGTCGCGGGTTCGAACCCCAGGCACACACCTCTGACTTTTCGAAGTTATGTGGGTATTCAAATTGAATTATCACTTGCTTTTACGGTGAAGGAAAACATCGTGATGAAACCTGCACAACTAAAAGTTATTAGGAATTTCTTAGGTGTGTAGTCCGCCAACCCGCACTAGGCCAGCGTGGCGGACTATAGCCTAAAACCCTCTCAATGGTAGAGGAGACCCGTGCTCAGCAGTGGGCGTATATGGGTTGATGAAGAAGAAGATAACAATGAAGTTCTTCTTTGATCCATACAGAAAACTACTGATGTTATACTAGTAAATTAACAATCGAAAAATATATTGGATACCACAAATATGGGTGCTCAAAGCTTGACAAAAATCTTTATCTAAATGGTTGTGACATAAAGATACAATACTTTTCCTCATAAAACTACTGCAAAAAAACGATAACACATCAAATATCTCAAATCCCTCGGCAGCCCTACCCTCCCGCGCACTCACCCCCGGCCCTCACTTTGTTCGCTCCCACTTAGGGTCTATTCAGACGTACTTAAGTGGCTCGATACAGGCGGCTACGCAAAAAGTGATAATGTACCATAAAGTGTTTCGTTGAAGTTTTTCGGAGTTATAATGATTGTGATGGATAAACGGTTTTGTGAGGGGAGATATAAACGTATTAGGCACGAACTTTTATTTATTAAGTATGTATGGAGATAAGTAAGGGCAAGATTGTAAGAGATAATTTGCTAAGAAGCAATATTCGTAGTTTCAATGGTCTTTTGACATCGAAGCTAGTTCATTTGCCGATTTTCCGAAGGTCCCTGTGGAAGTCATTTTGTGAGGCCTATGTCCAGCAATGGACATAAACTCACGCCTGTGTCCCGTGAGTGTAGGCAGAGACTATAGACTGTGGCATTGGTCAAAACACTCAACTTTCTTATGTGCTTCATCCATCTAGCGTGAGATACTAAGACCTAACCCCTCTCATTTGTTAACAAAGGAAACCTATATTGGTTGAAAAAGACAAATTCACCGACCAAAATTCTATTTTCTACTATAATCTACAATACCAAGCTGATTTTGTGACGATCAACGTATTTTAAAGATTTATTTCCATGTTCAAAAACATTTGTTCCCCAACTCGCGAACATCGCATTGATTCATTCCGCTCTCAAAGATCCTATCGCCCATTCGCTGACAACTCAAAGAGAAATCCAAAAAGTATGAAAACAATTCATTACACAAACACAAAGTATTGAAGTTTTTAAAAGCTTTGAACAATCGTTTAGCGTGTGATTGTTGGACCAAATGAAGTGTTAGGACGGGGTGGTATTCAGGATATTGTGTGGGGGTCCATTGTATAAAAATCTAATTATATGAAAAAATATATACGGGGAGATAAATTTGTGCTTAATGAAATTGGGCAGTATGCATAATAATATTTTAGAATTAAAAAAAAATAATATCACTTTATACAAATCGTTTATTGAACCTAGTACTCCTCGTATGTACATTTAACAACGCGTTTCTTTTTCTTGCTACCAACTAGGCAATAATATAATTAGACATATAAATAAATCAATAAATAAATAAATACACCCAACAGTCACATACATAGTCCTGACCCCACACTAAGATACAAGTCTTGTGTCGTGGGTATCGGAAACTACGAAAGACTTTTCGGTCTCACAAACACCCAGACCCGAAACAAATATTTGTGGATCACACAAATATTTGTCTCGGTGCGGGGATCGAACCCGCGGCCGTTCGTTTCGCAAGCTGGTGTCTAGCCAACTGCGCCACGGGGCTGTCAATAGTAGTCTCTTGTCATTTGAAGCTTTAATTAGGCAGTATCGTGATTCACAACCTACACGGTTTTATCTCTTTATTACTTCAGTTCAGTTCTATTCAACGTAAAGATAGATAGATATAAGTATGAAAAAAGACACCAAAATTATTTTTGAAAATTAATTCAACTATCATACTAAAATTAGATACTTTATTACGCTTATAGTTACAAATTTTATCACTTCGCAATTTAAACCTGAAATTCCAAAATCCCAATATAGGCAAGAACCCCCACGTGAAACCTCCAAATCCGTGCGCACAGGACAAAGCCGGGAGTCATTACATTGTCTGTAGAGATGGATGCTTGTCCCCGGGGCGGAAATAAGAGCGATGTGAACGCACGGGCATCGCGAGTTATATCCTGTTTTCCAAACCGGCCGAGTTCAATTCATCTCCGGACTCTGCCAGTCGTTGGGCTAATGTCGAATGTTTCAGATTAAACAGGCTTATTTGGTCTAGGTATATTTTAAACTACGTGTTACGAAAAGTATTGTAATTCCATGCATGAGAATTTTAAATAATAAATAAATTAACACACCCAACAGTCACATACATAGCTCTGACTCCACACTAGGTTACAAGACCTGTGTCACGGACATCAGAGGCTATGAGAGACTTTTTCGGTCTCACAAACACCCAGATTCGAAACGAATATTTGTGGATTACACAAACATTTTGTCTTCGTGCGGGGATCAAACCCGCGGCTTCTCGTTTCGCAAGCTGGTGTAGCCGACTGCGCCACGGGGCTGTCATGTCAAATGGCGATAGACATTCGAGTGTTATGTACTCGTACCTACTCTGGTTATATTCACAGCTGGGCGATATATTTAAAGAAGCCTAAAAGTGTTACAGGTCCGAATATTTTAATTTATATGTCAAATTGCTTTTGTTAAATAAATATAACGTAAGTTAGGTTCTATGGAACTACCTTACGTCCTGTTCGTTGGACTTACACAAATAAAGAACTTACAAACAACTCTAAGACCGGGAGCGCAGAAAAGCTGAATAAGATCCAAAAGGAAATAAAACAGTATTTTATAAGGGGGTGAGTGTCGCCACTTATCTGTCACCTATTCATTCTACTACAACCATACGACCAAATGATACAAAAAATTGAACAAGAATGAAGTCTTGATATTAAAACGCAACCCAAAGTACTAAGAAGCGGCGGTATTGAACATATGACTATCTAATCGTAGGTTTGGCACGCGCGTTATGGCTTTATTTTTTTCTAGTCTTATTCAACTGTTCTTTGCAATGAACAGATTAAATTGTAGTACATATCTAGCTTGCAACATAAAGGCAGTACGTTGTCGAAGCACGAGCGAGTCTAGAAATAGAATTTATATGAAAAATAAAAGTTCACGAACGTTAGGAAACAGACTAATAATCTAGTTTTATGCCGAGGCGTCTATCTCATGAATATGCAGCGTGTGTCCGCTCAAAGATATTAATTATGCACGGTTTTCGTCCTCCAATGTTAAGGCGAAGTTGTTATCCGGCTGCCGGGTAAATTATCGACATATCCGGGTTTTTTTCGACCGGGTGTTTTTGTTAAATTTGTTTACTCTACGGCTATAGAAGATTTGTTTATTGGATATACTTGTTTTGTCTATGGATTTGTCTGCCTTCGTCCAGACAAATTTGAAAAATCTTAGTTGTAAAAAACAATGAAAATATTCTTTATTTATTTATCATACCATTTTATTTGTTTTTTCTTCTTAACCAACCTTTGTACTTAGTATAATTTATCTTGTCAACATCTCACCACAAAAATGTATTTTCATTTAGGTGAATATTCTTTTATCAATAGAGAGAGGCCTTACATAATGCACAAAACACCAACAATAGAAATACAGTGACGACTTTATACCGAACAATTTATTGTGTCGCGATATCAAGAACGATCGACATTTCTGACCCTCATCACTGACTAAAATGTTTGTCATTGAACAAATTTTACTACCAAAAGTGCTTCGAATCCCAGTATTTAAAATCGATTTATATAAAGACTGGTTGTTGCCCGCAACTCCGAATGACAATATTAGTACTTCTTATTTTATTCGGATCTTAATTTTTTACACTTTTATTCATCGCTGCTTCGCTTTTGTTGGTCGCAGCTAAATCTTATAGCTTATGAACTTCCTCGATAAGGGGGATCTAGATAAGAGCTACGTTTCTGAAATTGAAACTTTCAAACAAACACACATACTCTTCACATGATAATTTGTAATTTTAGTACCTATAGTTAGACCCGGATATCTAAACCTCTTAATTTGACCTCCAGTTGGCAATATTTGCAAGCACAGTACAACGGACGCATTGATTTCCAACCAAAAACTTCAATATCAAATGCCAAGTTCATGAGCGACGGTGACCGCTTACCATCAGGCGGGCCGTCAGCTCGTCTGCCTGCTAAGGCAAATAAAAAAAAAATATATATACAAAACATATTCCCTCCAACACAGAACATCCCCTTAACATATTATGTAGCAACGTTTTAAAGCCCAGATTTTAAGCGTTGCGTCGCTCCGTAGAAACTGCTGAGTGTAGTTAAAAAAAGTTCACTCTCGCTACAAAAATGCGGGGCTGTCCAGTGAAAATATTTTGCGGTTGCTACACAGTTGAGATATTGGCAGCAATACTCCTTGGAAGTAGTACTTCTAGTACCACTGTCCTACAGAAAACCGATGTTAGGGAACAGATTTGATTTATTACTCAAGAGAATGTTTTATCTAATAAACAATAGCGAAAAGCCTTAGAGTCAATAATCATGACCTCCTTGATTTTTTTTGCAATAGTTATTAGAAAAATAACGCTTCTACTGAGGTGATACTGTCTTACAGAAAACCGATGTTGAGGAACAGATTTGATTTACAACTTAAGTAAATGGTAATGTAATGAAGATGAGTGTACAGTCAACGGATGAAACTCCTAGTGTCTCACTTTAGCTCTGCTTAGCTTCATTTAAATAATATTTGCACCATTTCACTATTTACTAAGTACATCACACAAAATAAGATACAAATAGTATCAAAATTACATACACTACTGTAATATTAACATACTTAACAAAATATAAACATTAATAGTTTACCCAAACGCGGAAGCGATACGACTTCGGATATCGAATTATTAGTTCCACTTATAGTTAATATAGATATGTAAGTCTATAGTGAGTAAACCCTTGTTGTTATAGATCAATATGTAGCAAATGTATGGGACAAGGTGTAGGCATAATAACGCGGAAGGTCATTTTAAACAAATCAAAATATTATTCAACATAATCCAATCACAGTTGAAGTTACGAATAGTTTTATTTACTTTATTATTTATTCATTTCTAATTTGGTTTTGGTTACAACAAGTTACAATATCTGTAGTGATTAAATTCTTTTAAAAAACAAAAAAAAAATCCTATCGCTTTCATAATTTTTAAGATGTGAATATCTAATAAAAAATGAATTTTAAATTTAAGTCGGTTTCTGTTATTAATTAGTTATAGATAAAAGTTTTCTTAAATCTGGTAACTATCTATTATATTTGTATCAGCCCATATTCGTCCGGTTGCCAGTCGCAATCCTCTACAACTAATTGGCTTTGTTCCTTAGTCCATCACGCTGGCCCAGATCGTAGTGAAGGACGACCAACCTCAGAAATTCTTTTGTAAAACATAAATGTGCTGTTTTCCTTACGATGTGTTCTAGTATCAATGAAACGTAATATTAGTGAATTAGTTAAATTACTGAATAAATTTTAACTGTCCCCCATACACATTTTTCTACGCGTGGCTTTGAGTATATGAGCCGTTGCCATCCCGCCAGAATTGCCAGAAACGTGGCAAAGGGAACGCAATAAAACTTGCTTTATTTGCCGGCAACAGAATGACCGCTGGGTCATATCTATGCGTACAAAGCCTCGCATAAGTTGTTTGCAAATGTTGGTTTGGGACACGCAAACGAAACTCTACAAAGACGGCTTGTTCCCCAACAATGAGAAGAACAATGGATTTCTTGAAGTTTTGACTAGTTATTATTTCCTATTGTTAAACACGTATTTAAGCCATATTCTATCAAGGGTGGAAAGTGTAAAGTTATTATTAATATTACATATGCATGTTTACTATAGACCAAGTCCCGAGTAACGGGGCCGAGCTTATCCCAAGATTTTGTTTTGGTTCTAATTAACACCCCAGGACGATGGATAAACCAGTTTTTTAGAGTTCGTACGTGAAGGGTAAAACAGGACCCTATTACTTAAATTTCGGTAGCCGTCCGACCGTCGGTCACCAGGCTTTATCTCATGGACCGTAATAGATAGACAATTGAAATATTCACGGGCGATGTAATACTAAAACATAGAATAAATAAATGTTAAAGGGCGGGGCTCCTATATAATAGACAGGATTATTTTAAATCATTAAATAAATAATTCCAACTCGCACTTGACCAGTTTTTAAATGCACATTTGAGTTGAACCATAAATCCGTACGGAAGACGTATCTTGAAATGTCATAATTGATAATTTCAGAACTCTTTTTATTCTATTAACTCAATCCAAAAATCCCAGCCTCTAAGTATCGAAACAGAATTCACAGAATCTATCAAACTTCACATGTAAGCAATCATAGCACTAAGACCAACAAGAAGATAAACCATTCTATTTACTCTCTAATGGCATCCATGTTCCTACAGCAAGGACCCGTGGTATATTACAATGGGAACTCTTAGCCGACGTCAATGGTAAAGTGCCTTAAGCTTGAGGATCTTGTAAGACCAAGTTTTTTTCTCCCTCTTTGGTATGCAGCAATGTATATAGGATTTTTCCTATACTATTCAACTTCGAGTAATTTAAGGCCGCAGGATCGTAAAGTAACAAGATTATTTAAAACATACTTAGTATATTATGTTTACTTTGTGTTACCTAACTAATATTATAAATGGCTAATGCAACGCTCATACCCCTAAGGCCCTATTCGCACGAGAGCTTAAACAGCGTTGCGTTATAACCCGGCGTCGGCGCTTTTATAACGTCCTCAATATGATCATTCATACGGACGCTTTTAAATCACTTTCGTCTCGTCCCTCGCTTTAGTAAGACGTGGAAATGGTTGCTGCTAAATTACTAGCAATAGCGATTTGTGTTGCTAGAAGACGAAAAAGGAAACAAAGGACATTCTGGGTACATCCTCTGAATGTTCATTCATTCTTAAAAGGATTCATACATACAGGAGATACTTAAAAGGACAGTTTGTGACACGGTACGAAGATTTGAGGCAATATCCCAGTAACTTCTTTAATTATTTTCGAATGAGTATAACAACATTGCCTGGAAGAGATCGCCTTGCGCGATAAGGCCGCCCTTTGTACTTTCTTTTTTGTTTATTCTTAAGTTTAATTTAAGTTATAGGTGTACAATAAAGTTTTAAATAGATAATAATAATAATAACATTTGACGAATTATTGGAAATAGTGGGGCCTCAAATAACACTCCAAGATACTAACATGCGTTTGGCTATACCACCTACACTACGACTGGTTGTAACACTGAGGTAAGCAAAACAATAAAACCAATATACAAAGCAATCATAATTTAGTATTAATTGAAGGGTCCTCTGCAATAATGATAAATGCCCTTTTTCTTTTGGTTTAAGATAATTTGGTTTTAAATGTATAAACGGTGTAAAAAATTAATGAATGATATTTTCCAAATAAATACATACTTTAATTTTAATAAATAACAGTTTGTTATCTTCAGGTCCGAGCTTTTTTTAGTTTCTACCGTCCCTAATACAATTTATTACGAAGATTTTGTGGATACATTTAATGTCTATTGTAACCGAGTAGAGACAGGAAAGGCTGTTATTAATAATGTTAAGCGCAAAAGCATTATTAGAGTTGAAATTACGTCCAAAAATTTCATACAGAAAACGTATTCGTGTGGAAAGTGTAACGAGCGAATTTATGTACGTGGCTGAATTTAGCTCGAACAGCGTTTTGTTACATTTTATAATGTGCATGTGTTTTTACTGCCTTGATTATGCAGTACCCAGTAGCAAAGTGTTGTTGAGGGACTACATGTATAAGAGGACGATAAAGTGACAAAACTAAAGCTGATAATAAATAATAAATAAATATATACACCCAACAGTCACATACATAGTCCTGACCCCACATTAAGATACAAGTCTTGTGTCGTGGGTGTCAGAAACTACGAGAGATTTTTCGGTTTCACAAACACCCAGACCCGAAACAAATATTTGTGGATCACACAAACATTTGTCTCGGTGCGGAGATCGCACCCGCGGCCTCTCCTTTCGCAAGCTGGTGTCTAGCCAACTGCGCCACGGGGCTGTCAAATATGATGGCTGAGGTTATGTTAAATCCATTTTAGAAACATTTGTCTTCTTCAGTTTTTTATTTCTATTATAAACTCACGAGGCAACACTCTTTCCTAACCCGAAGTAATTTCAATCCAACAGATGGTAAAGACAGACAATTAGATAGGAAAATTTAAAAAAAATATCTGTATCTAAGCAATTATCGATAATGCTGACATATCATTGATTTAATAAATCATTTTCATTCCTTGAACCTCATCATTTTTTAACACATACACGTCGATTCCCCTAAAACACATTTTTGAATTTACAAACGCCTTCGATCAAGGCAGAGACATTCATAATAAATCGGATGCACCGTCGCAAATATTCCGAAACTCCGACTTGGTAAAACGAAAACTTGCGTCTAGCCGGGCATCGCTTTCAGATCAGTTTAAATTAAATTTTCTTTTACAACTCGCGTGCTGTTTTGTTTCGTTTAAGTTTCTGAAGCAATTTTATTTCTATTTTGAAAATTACTAAGGCTTCCGCCTTTGTCTTATCTGTAAGATTTCTCATGGGGTTCCATTTATATTCTAGTTTCTTTTATGAAACTTTATCACTATGTCTTTTTAACTTTTTTCTTCGTTTGCTGCTTTTATTGCATCACTACATGATTGTACAAGATTTTGTCTTTTACCGTAGCAAAAGAAAATGTCAACACCTGATAGTAATACAGTGCAATTGAAACTAAAACTAGCGAAACAAAATAAACTAGCGAAGGTGCGAATACAATAAATAATACAACAAATCTTTTCATCATTTTGATCATTCGGTGATTCAAGCTATGACTCACCCGATAGACATTTTGATTCTGGAATACAAATATTAACTGTCTTTATAGCGTTGATACAAATCGAATGTGTCAGTCATCAGTCTTACGAAATAGAATGAATCGGAAGTGCTTTTAGTCGAAGATTTTTTTTTTAATAAAATCTTTTTCAATATTCAACCTTATTAATATAACGGCTTAGTCACAAACGTCTAATGGCGAACATTTTCCTTCATTAATTTGATTAAGAAATTTACGTCTCAGAAGCGGCAATTTACAAAGTCCCAAACAATTATTAAAATTATCGTCGACAAGGCCCTTAATAAACGGGAAGATTAAATTTTGTATGGAGCTCACACTTTTTTTGCTAATTCCAAATTGTCTTGTGTTAAAATTACTGGCTTATATTTGAAAAAATATTAAAATAATCCATGTAGAATACCAATGGATGCATGAAAACTTTCTGTATTGTATGTATTTTATTGAGATGAAGTTCATTCGGTTTTATTAATTTACACATACAAATTGGATGAGGAGAGCCGAAGATCGAGCCCAGTGGCGTCCCATAAGAGAGGCCTATGTCCAGCAGTGGACGAATTAAAGGCTGTTGATGACACATACAAATATAAATCGTATTCAATACCGAAAAAAAGGTCTGTCAAACATAATTTCACATCAATTTTATTATTTTCTCGTAATGACAATCGCTATTGGTTTAAAACAGTCTTTCCCAAAGTGGGCGATAACGCCCCCTTGTGGGCGCTGCAGGTCTCAAGGGGGGCGGTAAGAGACCCAGAAAGAAAATGGAGGCGTTGTGTAGAGGCCTGGGGGGTGATTTGTAATTTTATTTAGCTAGGAGGCCTCTTAGACAACGACTGCATGAGATCTCAACTCTCAACAACAACTTGTGAACATCAACTAATATGAATTAAAAGATTGCTCAAACTCGGTTCGATATTTCTCTCCGCGTAGTTCATATTATATCTGTCCTATTTTATTGAATATAGAAAAAATGAAAATTATGTCAATCGGTTGCTCTGTTTCGTAATGAAAGTAGACACAAATAAAAAGACAACAGACACAATTTCGCATTATAATAGTACTATTAGTACTCGTAGATATTTATCATGTTTTAACAAGATTTTGTTAAATAACACGAATTATGCATTCCTGTATCAGTCGGCTGGTTCATTGAATACGGACTTCGGACTTATTTTTTTTTTTAATAAAAGATATTCTGTTTTAATACTATAAAGTTGCGTTTCAATAATCATTCTTATTTTCAGGTTTTTTTTTTATGGAAAAAGGAGGCAAACGAGCAAATGAGCCACCTGATGTTAAGTGGTCAACACCGCCCATGAACACCCACAATACCAGAGGAATCATCGGTGTGTTGCCGGCCTTTGAGGAAGATATAAGCTCTCTTCTTGAAGGTCCCTAAATCGTACTTGTTTGGGAATACCGCCGAAGGAAGCTGATTCCACAAAGATGTTGTGCGAGGAAGAAAACAGCGTTTGAACCGCACTGTTGAGGAACGCCATTCATCCAGATGATAGGGATGGAACCTCAATTTCTGACGTGTGGTGCGGTAATGAAAGTCAGCAGCGGGTATCAACCCAAAAAGTTCATTAGAGCACTCCCCATGGTACATGCGGTACAGCACGTACCATGTACATTTTCAGGTGAAGCCTGTAAGAGTTAACTTGAGACTAGGGTTTGCAATCCCGCATTCCGCATACCCGCATTCCCGCGGGATCCCGCATATTTTTAAGTCCTGCGGAATTCCCGCAATTATGCGGGAATTCCGCGCGGAAATTTTATGACTCGGCAAGGTAATTCAGCTATCACTGACGGCCTATTAGCTCCATCCCAACAGTGCGGGCGCATCGGACAGTATCGATCAATCGATCGAACGAAATAAAAGATTGAAATGTGCGGCGGTTTGTTTATTCTGTTAGAAAAAAAGTAAGAGTTTCCAATTAAAGTGACACTTTACAAAAGATAACTAAAAGTTTTGTCTTCTTGTATATTCGTTTATTGATTGCACAATGTAATTAGCAGAAATCGATGCAGTAAATTATCGATAAAGTAAATAACTCAACAATAGATAACAATTAACCGGGTAACGGATGGATAAGAGTCCCTCAAGACCAGTATGGTTGACGCTTTTTTTTTAAAAGGCCTATGTTCAGCAGTAGACGGCGATAGGTTTTGCGAGGTTGTCATGGCAAAGAAAGATGCTGCAGAGAGGGATCGTGAAAAAGCCGATCCCACTCGAAGACGAAGAGGCCGACAAATTAGCGCTGTAACCTCTAATCGGTTTCGAGCAAGTTAAGACTTAACAGAATGGTTTTTTAGAAATGTATATGTGAAGAGCATATGAGCAAACCGCAAGAAGGATTACCGATATGTGTCTTTCTTGAGATCCCGGTGTCCTTTGCACGTGGTAACCAAGAACCATGAGGTTTTTAGTTCGTAAAAGTCCGACATATCCTGCTTGTTAGTAGTAGTTTTCCCCAGACAAAAAAAAAGACGGCGATAGGCTTAGTATATAAATAACTGAATGGTAGTAACAATTATTTAGGTAAGGTTCATCATCATCATCAGCCCATAAACATTCCACGCCTAGGCATAAGTCGCCTTTACCGTCGAGAGTGTAGGTCTTACTCTTAACCACCACGATGGTTTGCGAAATAGTTTGGTTTAGTTTTAGTTTGATTTTGTGCAGGTTTCCGCACGATGTTTTCTTTTACCGTTAAATTGTGAATACACACATAGGTAACTTGGAAAAGTCAGTCGTGTGTGCTTGGGGTTTGAACCTGCAATCGTCCAGATACTCGACCGCGCGATACCTCGAGGGTTTAATTGCTGTTTAGGTTACTATTTACTATTTAGGAATGTAGGAACGGGAAATACGGGATTGCAAACCCTCTACCTTACCTCATAAGAACTATGAAAAAGTAATTTTTCTATTAGATAAATTTATGAATGTCTCTATTATTATTATTTTTTAATATAGTATAACTAATGTACAGGTAATGTAGAATTACTATATGCATATTTTTACATTTTTGAATTTTTGCGGGAATTCCCGCGGGATCCCGCGGGAAAGGCAAGTTTCCCGCAAATTTCCTGCGGGAAAAAAAATGGTGCGGGATTGCAAACCCTACTTGAGACCTAAGCGCCGTTGTATGTTACCTCCTACGCTCAGGTTTCAAGTTGCAGGTTATAGTAAAAGTTTCGTTTAGAATTCTTATTTAATATACATACATATATAGATCACAATTAATTAATCTAATTTGAAGTTACAGTGGTTTTTAAATAGGTGAAAAAATGGTGGCGCTAAAAAAATATTTATTCTCAAAGTGGGCAGTAGACAAAATAAGTTTGGGAACTACTGGTTTATAGTATTCACAGTACTTAATATTTTAGATAGACCCACTTTATCAACAATCATTTGGCAACACTCACACGTTACCTTGTTCAAGAAAAAGAAAAAAATATTTCGTAAAATTAAACTTAACAGCCATGTTTCTAGAAAAAAAGAAAAAACTTCATAAAAAAAGTAGAACAGCAACAATCTAGTCTACCCTTTACCGTAAAGTCATATGCTATCAGCCGGTCGTATAAGACACATCATAAACTAATGCAAGAGATATGAAAATAGGGTGGCTGGACACGAAACACTCAATAATATTAGTTATTCAAAGCTGGCACATATATTTCTGTCTTTTTTAATATTGCAGTAAATACTGTATGAGTGACAAGGAAAGATAATTTCGACAACATATGTTGTGAGTTATTAGTTTAAAAATTTTAGCAAATTAAATATCGACCAATGAATTGATAAGTTTATTAAGTTCTGACTTTAAGGCTTTATGGCATTTTTAAATTCAGTGTTTTGACGGTTAACTTTAAATATAAAGAAATACTTTAAAAGGTTTTCTTTTTAATACGACAACGTAAGAACAATGAAGATTACCTGCCAACTGATTATGACCGGTAAGCGCCATTAAGAATATTTCATTGCCAAAGGGGTAGACAGAGATGTGGACAGACCTGGGTAAAATAGAAAGTGCAGGTGACAATATTATTCATATTTTATGATACTACTTCAGTACTTTTAATTCTCAAGTTACTTTAAAAGAAATCGTTTACAATTTTTCCGGCCTAGGTATCGAATCTAGGAAATCTAGATCGCACGCCCCATAGTTTTATTACAAGACGGGAAAATGGCAGTTTTTATGCTTGTCCATTCCTCTATCCCTCGTACATAGCAATGGAAATAAAATATGTTATTTTACTTTATTAATACCTAATTCTATTACTGTTATATGTATAAATGTATAATCATCAGTTTTTTATCTACATTTTTTCGGTTTCGTGGACCGACCCCCGTGTCTATCGAGGCATGACATGATGCGTCGTAAAGGGGTTCTCGATAGGTGAATGAAGGCAGCTAAGTTCTCACATGACTGGCGGAGTCGTAACCGTTTGCGATCCGAGACGATCTTTGTGATGTACGCTCCAGGAAATTGGACTTTTTTACTGTATCTTTGTGCCTTTGTTGGATGTTCAAAAGGGTTTTTGATGTGGTTGTGCTAAATATGTCAGCCGAAACGCATTAATGGTAGAGGAGGCCCGTGTCCAGCTGTGGGTCGTATCTGGAGTGGTAATGATGATTATTCTAATATCGTTTCTCATTCACCTACATTATTCGCTGATTGAAATCGATCGATACGTAATCTATCATAAACACCCTACTAGGATTTAATACGAATCAACTAACGAAGAATTTCTGAGCATAAAACTCATCTTAAACAATAGATTTACCTATTATTCCTGAGACCTTCTGGAAAAATAGATAGCGTACAAGGTGTTTCTAGAACAGCATGAATAGTAGAAAGTCGCGTACAAGGATTTAATTCGAAACATACTGTAAGAGGATTCCAAAATGTTCGCTCCAGTTGCACATACATAACGTACATATGTAAGTACCAAACAATGTTTCAAGAGAAACATTTAAATGAAGTCTTGTAACACATATTTCGTGACTAAGTATAAACTGCAAGATTTATTTTGGAAGGCTAGTGATTATGCAAACATTCTTTCTTATATGAAACAAATATAAAAATTAAAGAGGTAGGTAAAGGAAGCATTTCTGCACATACGTTCCGTTAATCGTCTTTGAAACCCGAGGTTTTCTACCATATCTCCAGATTCCGTTCTATTATCGATAATTATTTAATTTACGTCCTCTTTAAATCATTTTCTTGACTCGAGGACCGAACTATAGACTTCTAAATCGCACGTCCTGCATTTATGCCAATAAATCATATGATTTCGATAATAGGTGTTTGAACTCTATTTAAAACAGATTAGGTATAAATAAACAAATGTCCTATGTATATGAAAATTTTAAAATAATGTCCCATATAAAAATCTGGTAATATCTTATCACGATAAAAACTGGTTTTAAAATTATAAACATATTTTTGTTCCTTTAATATAGTTATGGAGTATTTGTTGTTTTCTGAATTATAGAAAAATCGATATAGTCCCTCCCTATTGCCTAAATTTAAATAAAACATACCACAAATCCTATGACGTAGTCTCACAGACTACCGACAAAAATTAAAGTCACTAAGGAAAATTGGAATCGAATGTGGTGCGAGGTTTTGCAATAACATAAGATTGGATTCAGCTTCGTGTTGCCAGACTTGAGAGCAATATCAAATAATTTAATGATTAATATTTGATGTTGAATGTATGAGAAAATAAGTTCGATAGATTCATTTTGTAACTAGTTGAATCCCGAAATTCTGTTTGTAATACAACAGACTTCTGAGGGAATATTATTACCCCACTTTGCCATTTACCGTTGTTATTGACTGTGGCGTGATGATACATTCTCGGTACGTAGGCTACTTAAAATTGAAGTATTTTTCAACACTGACCAGGAGTCTCTGATAGCGCGTTCAAGCAAAAAAATTGATCAACTTTATAATGGCTAGCAAGTGAGGCATTAGATCTACCAAGAACCACTTCAATAATCGCTGGTTCAAAGCAGGCTGCAAAAGATTAGCCCTAAGCCCACCCAGAGATAGTCAATACCAGGCCTCGTAATCTTCACATCGTAAAGATTTGTTTATATTTAGTAAGCCTCACGATGT
The DNA here is from genome assembly GCA_030295005.1 of Cephonodes hylas. Taxonomy (NCBI): domain Eukaryota; kingdom Metazoa; phylum Arthropoda; class Insecta; order Lepidoptera; family Sphingidae; genus Cephonodes; species Cephonodes hylas. Next base: position 4,402,221 of record AP025385.1, read on the forward strand.
TTCGTTACAGTCGAATAGATCCAAAAGCATTCATTTAGGCAAGAAAAGCCAATAACGCAGGCAATTTCAATTAAGTTATACTTGGAAAGAAATCCTTAACAAGAATACGTAACAACAGTTTTCTCGGTAAGGCAAGCAGAATTTTTAATCAAATATATTAGAAAAAGAATGGGAGCGTTGAATTTTTCTCGGAACCTCCTTTCATGGCAACACAGAATCTGAATCGTATTGAATTGTCCAATAGCAATAATGCTGAATTGACTCTCTGGTTATAAGGCCCTTTGACCGTTGACTTTGCTGTTGCTAAAAAATAAGTGAACTTACCCGCCTCTGATATATGGTATTTTTTTATTACTTTCTATGTTATTACTAAGTTTTATAATGTCATAAAACTCTGGATTGTCTTTTCGCCCAAACTTTGCTAATTTGGTAGAACGTGAGGGATTGATTGTGGAATTCAGCATAATTGTGTTATGTATGTAGCTTGGGAGTCTTGTTCCTAATTCCCAAGGTTTTGAAGAAATTCAACTAAATTTATCTTACTAGAAATATACAAAATAGTTTGAATGTGTGATTTGACTACACATCAAAACTATCATTTCTCCTTTTGAATTAGCTTTCTTCGATTCCATTTTAGGCATACTATAATTCCTCCAAATTTGCTTGCAAAACGTGTGGTCGCGATCCTCAAATTGAAACTTAAGTTTTGATCCACGATTTTCGAGTCTAGATGTCTATCAGACCGAAAAATTGAAGTTTCTAAGGTTGATGATATAAATAATTAAACTAATCAATATTTAAATTATCATTGCAAAGCTTGGAATGATTAAAATAATTATTGAGTTCCTAATTCCAAATCAAGATTATCGTCTTAACAATCAGGTCTGATTCCAATTAAATGTACCAGTTACTCCTATACGATAAATTAATTGCTTGAACATTGCCAAATGAGCATAGCTTGCATTAATTATTGCGTGAGCATGTTGGTCGGTAATTACTATTATTAGAATGACGTGTTAGATCGTGGTTGAGTCGATAGCTGAGATGGTTGTAGGTTGAAGTCTGGGTCACTTTTCGGGATGATAAAATGAATACTGATATTTATAGTGAAAATTCGTCCGGTACCTTTCGATATGTTACTTTGTAACTTCAATGATTAATTATATTGATCTATTTATTTAAAAATTCTTATACAAATAGTGGTAATAGGCCAGAAACCAGCAAGAAATTCGATTCTTTATATTAATAATATTTTATGTAAAAGACGATTGTGAATGTTGAAATACATCGCTGCTTCAGTGATACAAGTGTCTGTGAGTAACTTCTTTAGAAGAACTTGCTAGTTTTTTTCATATCCACGATAAAAACATCGGTTTATACGGAGGAGAAATATAAAATATATCCAAGGCGACACGCTATAAAAACTACACAGGAAATTCTGAAAGGAATACATAAAATTGCCATACAAGAACACTATTGTGGATGTACAAAGTACATAAATCCCTTTTATTTTGTCACGTATTGTTAGTACCTTGTGTCGCGGGGAATATATGGCCCTCGGACGGCTTCAAGCGATGTTAGGCTTTGTGAGAAATATTGTCCAATTCACGGAGAAAAGATACGGGAAAATTCTTTGTTATTTCGCCATGTTCATACTTGAGTAATTTCCGAGTTGTGTGAAAATTGGAATAAAAATAGTTTTCTTAATGATGTACTAGAAGTCTGTAAGAGTATAGTGTGTCTGAAAACGCGTGTTTTTGGTATTGGTAAAATAACTTAATATGACTACCGTTGAGGCCTAGATACGCCTGTCACAAATTTTTGAGCGATGAGGGAATGTGTTTCATATTGTACTGTAATTACGGGTGTAATTTTGCAAAAGGTGAGTTATATTACTTCGAATGGTTTGAAACCAAAAATCATTTAAATCTGTCAAATGTGAAAGTGGAAGAGAATTGATTGGATACCTTTTTTGACACGTATTGCTACGATTGACGGATAGCATACAAGCAAAAAAAATAAATTAAAAAAGTTTGGGCATTAAGAGATTGTTTTCATAATCAAACATATTAGTTTAAAACGTGAAATAATGAGCTATAATCACTTTGTTTGCCCACACACTAACACTGTCAAAATCCAAATTAAATTCGGAAGCAAGACTGGTAACTCATGTTCTCACTCAATCCGAAAGTAGAGAAGTCAGATGGAGTAAAATGGACTTGTATAAATAAATTTGTGTGTTCGAAACGTTTCTAGTTCTCGTGCATATCTCTAATTGCTGTGGCACATTCGAGCTGTTACGTTAGTTTCTAGTTTCTGACAATGGTCGGACACGGATTTAGTTTCTTGGTAATAACGTTGCAATTTCGTCTAAATTCGTACCAAATTACTCGATGGGTCCTACGTATATGGGCCAAATTAACAATTTAGCAATTTTGACTTTTTTATGGAAAACACATCCTATGGATATGATTAATCATGTGAACTATTAAAACAAATAAATCTCCCCATGAAAATACAACTTTTTGGTAAAGTATAACGGCATATGTATTATTAATTTAAACGTATAAGGTCCAAAGAATAATTTGAGACTTATACGCGGGGCTTTCCCGCGCGTTTTTTTTTATTTTTGGGGCCAATCAGCTAGTTTGATATTTATAACTGTACGTAGAAATTTAGTAGAAGTCAGAATTTTAAGTGAATATAGCGTTGGGAAATGAAAATAATTTTGCACAGAGAAACGACTTGGTGATATTTAACATATGCAATTTAGCATTATAAACGTATATTGGCCAATTTGACACATTGGCCCTTTTGTGGTGTTTTTAAATATAAAGATAATTTTAACAAAAACGTAAAAAGGCCTATGTGCAGTAAAAACAGAATTAATTAATTTAAATATAAAATAGTGTAGTATAAATAAAGATTACAATTATCCTAACAAACAAGCAAAGTTTCGTAAATGTCCCATTTTATCAATTTGAAATTTTAGCTAGTTTAAACTTTGGAAGCCTCTTCTGTAAAGTTGTCATTTTGCATTTTGGCCCTTATACGTAGGACCCATCGTACTAGTGATGTGCTTTTGTCAGTATGTCAATGTCCTATTTGTTTTAAATAGGCCTGATGGATAATGGATTGCGAAATATGTAGTCTACAGTCGCTATCGCTGACCCGTATTTAGATTTTTCTAGAAGCAAATATTGTGATGAGGGTATTGAGAACGTACCACTTATTAAATATTTAGAGGAAAACAATTATTATACGGATGCAAATCAAATGCAAGTGAAAATTGTCTATGATATTTTTTTCAGTGATGGCCTTATAAGTTAAGGCGCACTGTCGAGAATCTCGGCAAGCACACTCCTCTGACTTTTCGAAGTTACCTACGTGTCTATTTTACAGATGGACTATCACTTATGTTAAATGTGAAGGGAAGCATCGTTTTACCACCGTCATCGATGAAACCTGCACACCTAGAAGTTCTTAGGAATTTCTGAGGTGTGTAGCCCGTCATTCCGCAATAGGCCAGCGTGATAGTTAAAGCCTTAACCCTCTCAATGGTAGAATAGGCCCGTGGCGAGTAGTGGAACGTGTATAATGATGTCTGTATATATGATATTACATAAATCCTTCGAAGTTTTTCAACAATGTCTATCCCAATATATCTTGCCCCTGACAATCAGCGAGACGTAACTCCCGGCAACCAATTTATCACGTTTCCAGCTGAGCAGTTGGCTGAGATAATTATATACCGTAGTAACATATCAGAAATCCCTTTACGGCTTAAGGGCCGAAGAGTTTGGTAACGTATACCACGGTAAAAGTATTATACAGTATTTTAACTCGGCCACATTTTGAGAACAAAGGCCTGCCGCCGCGCGGTCGTAAACATGCGATAGGGTTGCGCACCGCAACATTTTAATTAAATCTACCTGCGTTGACTTTCTATCTAAATAAATGAAATACTTTGTGAATGGAAGTGTGTTCTAAATCATTCCGACGTATCAGTTGCAACCATTGAAGACGGCTGAAAAAAAATCCTTTATAATTAATAATTTAATTTAATTAATATTTAAAATAGCAGCACCAAATTAGTTCTTTCCAAATAAACAATATTTTAATAAAATTGACATCAAGTCAAACATCTCAAGAAATCACCGCTAGTCTCAGGCACGGTAATACTAATTACCGTGCCGCAGGCACGGTGAGTTCGGCGGCATTTATCAAAGGGATTTGGGTCGTCGGCGCTTGCCACGTAACACTACTAAACAAAATAATTTCAATCTTATGTTTATGTAAATAGAGTTGCAAAGTTTTTTGAATTTTTCGTTAACAACGCAAAGTTCGTGTTTTAACAAACATATACTAGTACAAACATATACTAGTACCGAGAAAAAACGGCAACCATTACATATTTATTTGATTATTTAGAGGTATTTGTTGTTAAAGCAGCAACAGAAATACATAAATCGGAGATAATTTCAACTACATGTCTAGCTTATTTATTTTTCAAGGGGAAAAATCCTTTAAAAACGCTTAAATTACTTACGTACCTACTAATAAGTATAATCATTGTATAGTCTTACCTTGTGGAGTTTCCAGGAAATCTAAAAAAAAATAATCTCTGGGTGCGTTATTGAAGAATTCATGCAACCATACACAACACAATATATTCTACTTGTCATTCTATAAAAATCGCGCGGTTACTGCTTAAAACGACACCCTCCGTTCGTCACTGCGGCTGCGGCACAGTCGCGACTGCCTGCTTGCCGAGCGCGTGCCGAGATCGGGCGCGTAGGTATAACTCGATTTTGGCCCGTTTGTATGAAGATAATCTACTGTATATACTTTTACCGTGCGTATACTGTGTTGCCATGCTCCAGCGCGGCACGATTTCGATGTATCATATCTTCGCAAAATCAGTAATGCTTTTGTCCGATATATATTATTTTTGCCTCGTAGTATCGCGGTACAAACATGTGCTGTGTGATGTAGATGTCCTGGATTCAATTCTCGGGTCGGGCAAAGTTTTCTTGAGCGTTTCCATTAGGAAATTCCCAATAGCATCACAGAGTCTGGAATTGTGCTTGAAAAACGGCAATAAGCTCGCCTCTTATTACGTGGGTCTGATACATAGCGAAAGTGGGTGCAGTAATGCATCTCTCCCTACCCCTTCGGGAAATACAGGCGTGAGGTATGAATGCATCTATGTAATTTAAATTAAGAAAGGTGAAAATTGTGTGTTTTGCATACATTCGTTCATTCATTCAGTTAAGCGAAAATAATCATTTTTATTGATATAAATAAAGACACGGGCCATTAATTTCTTACAATACTCCTTCTATACAAGAACATGTCCAAAGTAATTGCTGCCAGTACAGCTTATACAACAACAGAAAGAATACTATGTAACTGCAAGAAATTTAATTTAAATGCAACTTCTTATCTCCGTGTTTGTTCTGTGCAGAACATGTCTCATTTATTCAAAACTTCAAGTTGAAACTAAATTATCTGTGAAGTTGGAACTTTCGCTTTGTGCCTTACTCGATGACTTTGCTACGACATATCCCCAAGGGATGTACGAGGAAATTTATTAAGATTAGTTTGGTAAATTATTTTTTATCGCTAAGTTACGGAGTGCTTAGTTAAGTTATAAGTTGGGTGAGATATTAAGGTTACTTTACTTAATTAAGGGAATTTACTTTTTTTTTAAAGATTTTTTATAGAGCTAAGTCTTTCAGAAAACTAGTAAACCCTTTGCTTCATGATAAATTCAAGTGTATGAACAAAAATAAGTGATGGTTTTAAATTTTAGGTGCAAAAACCAGGCACATACCTCTGCCTTTTCGAAGTTATCTGTGTAGTCACAATGAATCATTACTTTACGATGAAAGAAAACCGAAGCCGTTGAAAAAGTTATTAGGAATTTCTTTGGTGTGTAGTCCGCCAACCTGCACCAGGCCTGGGTGGTGGACTAAAGCCTAAAACCTCTCGGTTGTAGAGGAGGCTAGTGCCCAGCAATGAGACGAGTAAGAGCTGAGGATGATATAAATATCCTTAAAAATAAATCACCTAAACCATAACCCTAACAGTCTCAAGTTCTTCTTCTTCTTCATCAACCCATATACGCCCACTGCTGAGCACGGGTCTCCTCTACCATTGAGAGGGTTTAGGCCATAGTCCACCACGCTGACCTAGTGCGGATTGGCGGACTACACACCTAAGAAATTCCTAAGAACTCTTAGGTGTGCAGGTTTCATCACGATGTTTTCCTTCACCGTTAAAGCAAGTGACAATTCAATGTGAATACACACATGACTTCGAAAAGTCAGAGGTGTGTGCCTGGGGTTCGAACCCGCGACCGCCGAGATTCTCGACCGCGCGCCCAAACCTCAAGTTACCCAATTATATTCACAGCCCGTCCATTTTAATACAGTGTCCCAAAGTAAGAAATTTTCCCTAGCTTTATTTAATTAGCCGACGCTCTCCAACAAAATTTATTACGTCAAAAACAAAATACGAAATTGGACGTAAAAGCCGAGTGTAATACATTTTTTACGCTTCGCCCGTCTAATTAGTGGCTCTCGTGTCATATTGTTACTTTTATATGTGACCTAATTATGCAAGGCGGTGACTCCCCTAATGAGGATTATTTTAATTCTATATGCTTTCATTTTATTCAACATGAGTTTTGATGTGGGTGATTTTTTATGTATAGGTATGTATAGAATTTTTTATGTATGATTTTAGGGGTGTGCAAGTATCGTTCGAATCCGCCCTGTGGATTGGGGGTGTAAGAATTCCGCCACGGTATCCCCTACCTGTCGTAAGAGGCGACTAACAGGGGTACTGGGGTAGCAGGGCGTACTGCGGGGGCGGTACCCTATGATAGCAACCCCGAGATTGGCGGGAGAGGACGTGACCTCTTAACTGTCGCGGACGTTCCCGAAAGGCGAACGTTCAAATAGATTAAGTGGAGGGCATACCAAGCCCTCCCAATTTGGAGGGGTCCAAAATTGGACGGTGCGCTGGGCGGCAGCGGACCATTTAGGGCACTTCTGGCCCTGAGATGCCGCAAAACCGCCCTAAATGCGTGTGATGGTCACCGAGAGGTTTTAGTCGGTATGCTGGCGTAGCCAGTGACCCCGACATACCCCTTACGGCCTCCCCCGAGGTACCGAACAGGGGAGCTTAAGGCGCTTTCCTCTCGTGATAAAAAAAAAAAGTATCGTTCAAATGGAATCAAAATCGAAGTTCGAATTATAGGTACGCACACGCCTAATATTTCATGGTAACTACAGTAAATAAATACACCCAAAAATCACATAGGTATATAGTTTGACCCCACACTTGGATGTAAGTTCTGTGTCATGGATGTCAAAAACTACAAGAGACTTTTTGATTTCATATACACCGAGACCCGAAACAAATATTTTTAGATGACAATAATAGAATTATACCTTTGTTAGATAGGACTACGGCCTTGCTAGCTAGACCGCTACAGAATATCAGTCATAATTCATGAGGTAATGATTTGCTTAGAAGATGGCTGATAAATAATCGATCCTACCAGCTGTTTTAATCTCAATTTAGACAGCACTGGTCTTACTTTATCATGTGAAAATATGTGGAGGATGAAAGAAGACTGTTGTTGGCCTACATCTAAATAAAAGATGATCTCGTCGGCATAGCAACGGTGCAATCAGAAATAGGATCAGATGTAATCAGGATGAATCCTACAAGTGGATGACCCACCCTTGAAGTGACGTGGTTAAAGAACGATAACTTTCTACCCCATCAGCCAGTAATATATCAAAATATGGCAAATTTCCAGCTCGCGTTTTTGTTCTTTGTTCAAGTTTATGTCCATAAGGAAGGCCTCCGGAGGCAAAGGAATATAATAAAAATAATGTAATAAACATCCCTAAAATATCAACAACCTAGTTTATTCATGCTTCTTAAATGTAAATATAATTGATAGCTCTTTGTGTTTTAGCAAGTATATTATTTAAAAGTTAAACAATAGCATAGTGTGCAGTTCGGACACACTTGTACTAGTGAAAATAAAAAAACATGAAATTTTTACATAATATAACATGACTTCTCGCCTTTTTTCTTCGTAGGAGAGGCAGAGGTACATTTCGTCAGGTATGTATTAGTCCCACTTAATTGAAGACCAAATTTCCGTGTTACTACTGCCAAAGAAAACCATTGGCTTAAAGAACCCAAAACTTTGTCCTACCCGGAAATTGAACCCGGGACCTCTAGACTCATTCATACAACGAGACCACGAGGCTCCCAAAATTCTGCCAACAACGTAATAATTTTCATTATTTTCAGCCCCCGAATTTACTGAACATACTAAACTGCAGCATAATTTCAGCTTAAATTCTTTAAGCTTGTAACATTCAGTGGCATAATTGTGCTGCGTGTAATTTTATATTCTTTGTGTGCTGACCCAGTGGCGGTTTCATCAACTGCGGTAGCCGTGAGATTAGTCGCTTCCACGAAATATGTATAATGGAGAACGAATTTTCATACGTGGAATAAAAATTATATTGTTATCTAACGACCAGTCTGAAAGTAGCTCCTGTGATAAAAAAGATGAAAGGAAACCGTCTGTCGTGGTATGGGCACATTATGAGAAGGGATGAATCATATGTAGGAAAAAAGGTGATGAATATGAAAGTGGATGGATGGGCGAGCAGAGGAAGGCCAAAAAAGAGATGGATGGAGTGCGTGACTGAAGATATGAAACAGAAAGGGGTGAATGAAGACATGACGGCGGACAGGGATGTGTGGAAGGAGAAAACTTACTGAGCCGACTCCAAGAAATAAATTGGGACCAAGGCAGGGGAATGATGATGTTTTCTAACGACCTGTGTATACTCGTAAATAATGGAATGATTAGTGATTAAGGTTAAGATTTATGATTTATTTACACTACGATACTAGGATTAGCATATCCGTAAAATTTGGGTTAACAAAAAACGATATTCATGAAGGCTAAAGAAAATAATAATAGCTTTATGTAAAAAGAAAAAATATGCTGTAAATATGGATATGCCAAACTTCTTATCGTTCAATAACTCATCTTGTAATGCAGAAAGCAAGAAAAAATGTATTTGATGTATGCGAAACAAAAGTGCTAACTCATGGTCTAGCGACATGTATTTGTCGCCGGTTCGATTCTTGGATCAGGTTAGGATTTTTCGATTAGAAAATTTTCGGTAGCACCACAGAGTCTGGAGATTTGGCGAAAAAAACTGCAATAGGCGCGACCGTTATTACGTAGGATTAATCCATATTGGACGAAATGTGGGCGCAAAAATGCTATTCAGGCGTGAATTTACGTACGTACGAAAAAAAACCGTTGACAGAAAATTAATTCAAAAACTAGCTACCATAATTTTGTTTCCATGATTTTGGAAGTACATCACAGAATCATACAGAATCTAAAATGCGAAATGGTGCTGTCCAAAGCCTAAATACATAAAAACTGACCTAGTCAAGTCACCGGGATTTGAAATATAGTAAATTCTACCTACTCATTATAATTTCAAACACTGGGGTGGCAGTAAGGCCTTACGGAAAACCGAATTGAAACAGCTTCGTTATACCTTTGAGTTCCGCAGTTCCAATTTGCTTGTGGTTGGATATTCGCAACTCCTGGGTAGACCACACGACATAAGGTTGAAAACGGTGTAGCAAATTGGGCTACTTTCTTATTTTTGGATTGAATTGTATTTAGAACGAAATACAGTCACTATTTAGTATTGTATGATAGGTAACGTACGCCTGTAATCTTCTAAGAGGTAAACAGAAGTGAGTTTCTGCATCTACATTCTACCGGGTATAATCTAGTACTAGTATGCCTTTCAGTTCCAGGATGGCAAAGTATGACCGAGTTTTTCCATTTTGAATTCTTAGTGGAATCTTGGAAACTGGATTTGTCCCCTAAGCACGGCATCTTGCTCACCCCTTAAACGTCGGACTTGAAACACAGTCTACGAAACGTGTGTGCAGAAATGCTCTTCTACCAACCCCTTCGGGGATAAAGGGGTAAGAGTTTCTATTTGAACTATTTTGTCAATTTTCTCTCGTAGTTTCTAATACCCACAACACAGGGCTTGTATTCTAATGTGAGGTAACTATGTATTTTCCTTTTGGGTGTATTTATTTGATTGTTTTGAAACAAAAGATACAAAACTTCTTTCTTAAAATAGATCACGTACTCTTTAAATATATCAAGCATGAATACTTCAAACACAATGCCTGTCAAATTACTCCGTAAAATTTGTTACCATAATATCGGCATTGTGGTGGGTACATAATACGTCCCTTTCATGCGACGTCAGCCTTTCAATACTTGCACGTGGTTATTATTTGATCGGAAATATTAGCGCGCTTTGAAAATGGATTAATACGATCTATGTGAGAAAAATCTACTAGAATTTTCTATGAAAAGTTATGGCAAATATGGTAATTTTTTGTGTATATATATTGATGTTTAGCAATACTTTTGTACTTTTTATTAATAGATTTAAATATAATATAGAAAATATAAAGTGTATAAATAGAATAGTATGAAAGTAGACTGCATCCATTTGTCCAAAATTGGATAAAATATATTTCTTATTTTAAATTTCGGAATCAACATTTATTTCATAAATATGTTATGTACATAAGCTCACACCTGTATTTTATGAAGGAATCAGCATAGGTGCATTTCTACACCTACATGACGTCAATTACACGTAAAAAGGTCCGAGCATATTGCTGTTTTTTGGGCCCATATCTAGACTTAATATTGCTACTGAGAATTTCCTAACAGAAACACCCAGTAATACTAATAAGCTCTATTACAAAGCTACTATATTTCGTACATCAAAATCAGTACCAACTACAAACTATTCCTACAAACTTCTCAAACATTTGTTGAACTCGCAAAGTCTAACGGGTTCTCAAAGTCATCTAATATGTATTTGCATAACAAGACAAACAAGGAAGCTTCTTATACAAAGTAATCACAACGAGCCAAAGAATTCAAAATAAAATACAATAGCAACGCCGAGGCCACATTTCCTTTCGCATCCTGTCTGATGTTTGACGTTAATGTAATCCAAATGCGAGAGTAAAAAAGGAAAAAATTAAATCACTCTTTTTTACTTGGTAATTATACTTTTGTAATTTTTTAATGGAAAAATACAACAACACCAACATACCTCACGCCTATATTCCCCGAAGGGGTAGGTAGAGATGCATTTCTGCACCCACATTTCGCCAGGTATTTATCAATCCCACGTAACAGGAGACGAGCCTTTTGCCGTTTTTCGGGCACATTTCCAGACTCCGTGCTGCTACTGGGAATTTCTTATTGGAAAAACTCAATAACACTTTGCCTGACCCGGGAATCGAACCCAAGACCTCTAGATCGCATGGCACATACTTGTACCGTGAGACCACGAGGCGGTCTAGGAAAAATATGGAAAGGCAAATGTTTGTGTGATTCACAAATATTTGTTTCGGGTCTGGGTGTTTGTGCTGAATTACAGAATTATATACATACATAATTCTAAGGCCTTTCTGAACGAAAAAACATTGCAAGCATAACAAATCGATTTTAACACCTACGGCTTTAGCTAGCAAATGATAAAAATAATGTAACTGTTTTTGACTGCTTGCCAATTTTAACTTTTGCTTTCAATACTTATATAACTTGATGAAGATAACGTTATTAACGGGTTTGTAGACCTCATTCAGCTCCCTATAAGTTTATTAAGTTTTACCCTGTGTTATTGTATAATTTAACAATTAGCAGCACATTATTCGGGTCTAAAGTATCTTGTATAAATTACACTTTACTCCGATTCTCTGGTTGATAATTTATTATGAATTCTATCTACCAGAAAATCTCTAAGCATATTATAAAATATTTACAGATAATTGATTTTTTTTTTAAGATCGTCCCTAGCAATACAGATAAACGGCGGACTATTTAAATTTTATTGGACGTAAAACTCAACTGGCCTTCTCGAAGATACACTTCCTATAACAGCAAATTTCAGACGTCGCGTCTCTTTGATAATGGAAAGAATATTGTGGATTCTTATGACATATTTTTACGTAAAAAGTTATGCAGGTTGTATTCAGACCGTGATCGGAAACGAAGGGAGGTACTATCTTGGTGATTACAAACCCACTGACGTTAAAAAATCTCGACGACAAATAAAAATTTTGACGTTTTCCATACAAATCACATACATTTAATACCGATGGTTGTATGGAAAATGTCAATTTTTTTACTTTTATCGGGTTTTTTTAAAGCCAATGGGTTTGTGACTTTTGCCTTAGTTTCCGATCACGCGAATACATCCTGAATAGAACCTCAACCAAGAGCGGATACAGCTTTCGTACCGAGGGGTCACAGTCGTGCTTAAATCACAAAAAAATATAATTCAATAGATACAAGTAAAAAGACGTTATTTTATTATGTTTAACAATTTTAATAAGGAGTCCACCTAGATCCTGGACCCAACTTAGGGGGGGGGATAATTCAACATAATAATATTGAATTGAGTATACGAATTAACATGTAAATTCATTAGAAGAATTGCGAAAATTTATCCAATACACCACTTCGAGGAACCAATATAAGCGATTATTTCGGTATGAAATATTTGCGATAAATTAATTATTGTAATTCAACATTCCAGATGAAAATACTTTATATTATTTATGTAAAGCTGTGTTCATATATTGGCAACAATTTGTTATAAATCTTTAAAATTAATATTTTTATCTTTAAAATTAGGAAATCAATTAAAAAATCTAATTTAAATCTTTGCGAGTTAAATATATCAAATATTCGTGTAGAGGCTCCCATTTGTGATACCTCGTTTTTTCGACTTAATTTTGGCCAACAGAAGACTAAACTTAATTTTGCTGCTGAGATTTTCTTACCAGAAAATGTAGTAAAACACATGCCTTACTGAGAATCAAATTTAGATCACACGGCATACAAGTAGCTTCCAAAATTTCGAATAATATTTTTTAAGCTTCAAATCTTTATTTAGCAAAATCAATTGGACCCCACAATAATTGTACCTAACTTAGTGTGGGGTCAGATATATCGCACGCTTAAAAATATAGTGACCTAATTCAAAATTTTGTATTTCCACCTTCATTCACTTTGTGATTAAATATAGTCGGATTAAATAATAAAATTGTAATGGATGTAATGTAACTATTTAGTAAACATATTTTTTAAACATAATGATTTTTTTTTATATTTTCTACAAAATGTATTTGACGAAGTAAAATATTTTTCCCCATTTCTTACCTTAGACTAGGCTTTTTGAATTAGGTCACTATATTATTAAGCGTGCGATTATGTACATATATGACTGTTGAGTGTATTCATTTTTTTATTTATAACAAGCGCACTTCTATGGAAGTACGAAGTAAGTACCCCCACTACATAAACCTCAAGACTAAGAAGCATTCAGGGCGAAAAAAAGACGAAAAAATATCAAAAATCTTCAACTAAAATACCAGACAGTCTTATCCACGTCTGTACAGACGGTAGTCTTATTTCCGCACTTGTTTCGCTAGCGAGATCTACAGACAGTTTGAAATTGAAAAAGAAAACTAAAACGAATCGAGTCCGAGAACGTACAGATATCATAGCGGGTGTATTGTGTGTTATGCTCTCAGTGCTCTGATTGCCTGCTCTTTTATATTTGTATACAAAAGGTTTATCTGCATCTTACTTTGGTGTACTATTCTCTAAGATTGCAATATGACTATCTTGAGTTCTTTTGTGCGGTAAGCGATCGCGCTTACCTGAACTTTCTTAATGGTAAGTTAAGACTGTTGGTGGTTGGAATAATCGGGATTGCGACCAATGTGCATCAATGGTGATGGTAAGTAAAACGTTACGTGTAGTGCTCACGATCAAATCTAATAGTAACAAAATCAATCATTTTTTTCTATTTTAATTATTTATCACTCTATATTGAACATAAAAATTAGCAAAAAGTTGATGTAAAAAATAATGGAATTAAGTAAATAGCAAAAAGATGATATAATGAAAATAAGAAAAGCCATGGGGGTTTATTAAGGGGTTTTTATCAACAAGAACATAGCAACTCAATAACCCCTTAGATAGCTATTTTAAACATAGAGAAAATAAATTAATAATGACAACAAAAAAAAAACAACTTATAACGAAAACTAACTAGGTATATTCCTTAAAACTAAACTCTTCAATACAATGCATAACATTCAAAACATCTATCCCTTGACATCGTCCTTATCACGTCCAACTTTCCCTGTCCATAATAGCTTAAGTGGTGAGAATGAAGGGCTCCCAAGCGTTAGTCCGCAAATGATATTTATCCTGCGGCCGCGTCCGGCAGTGCCTCGTTTACTTTTATTTGCAGTTGGGTTTAGTGCGACGAAATATCAGAATGAGCTCGTCAATATTTAGTATTCCTGGAAGTATTTTGAGGTGGTTGGGTGGAAGATATCTGTTATCAGGAAGAATGTTGTAGGTTGATGAATGGAATTAAAGGCAAAGATCTATTTCCAGACTCTGGTTTTATCAACCAGTTAAGAGTCTAGTAGATATGATGTTAAAATAAATACACCCAACAGTCACACACATAGCTCTGACCCCACATTTAATATACGAGTCTTGTGTCGTGGGTATCAGAAACTACGAGAGACTTTTCGGTCTCACAAACACCCAGACCCGAAACAAATATTTGTGGTTCACACAAACATTTGTCTCGTGCGGGGATCGAACCCGCGGCCGCTCGTGTCGCAAGCTGGTTTCTAGCCAACTGCGCCACGGCGCTGTCATAATTAACATTTATTTATTTTTGGAAGGCTTACAGATTAACTAGAGTATTAATTAAGAGATTTAACACAGAGTCAATAACAAGTCAATTATAGCCACAGACTAATAGTGTGAAATTACATAAAAATGTAATTAATTAAAAAAAATACAACTTCAGGTAGAGTCAAACTTTATTAAAACCACAAAAAAACTTTATCTTACGAGAAATCCTTCAACTAGCTCAAACACCTGACCGTGATCACCAACCCATTGGCATTAAGAAATCCCGATAAAAAACTAAAAATTTTGACGTTTTCAATACAAACCCAATACATTTGGTAGCGATGGTTGTATAGTCAACTTCTGGTGTAATGACGTAACGTAAGATACATAGGTAATAAAACTGGAGTAGCACAAGTCACGAGTGTGGACTCGGCGCGGGTCACGGGCAATTTAACTTCGAAATGCCAAGTTCCACGTTCAAGTGGTGACTCTGGTGAACTTGCCGTTGAGCTACGAATGGATGTTTTACTGTGGTATTTTTCGTAGTTGAGAGCCTATGATTAGGTTTTGTAACTAGTTATTTTTTAATTGACCACTTAACATCAGCTTATGTGCTCGTTTGCCTTTTTTCTCAAATAGAATAATTATGCCGGACGGCAAATTGCATGATGCTTCGTTATATTTCAGGACACGCTATTTAAGCGGCTATTTCGTCTCCATGCATTCTTAAACTGACGCCTGTTTTCGCCAACGGGAAGGTAGGGGTGCATTTAGGCACCCTAATTTCGCCAGGTATGTATCAGTGCCACGTCATTGGGAGCGAGCCTATTGCCGTTTTTCGGGCACATTTCCAGACTCCGAGCTGCTGCTGAGATATTCTTAAAGGAAATACCCAATAACCCTACCCAACCCGGGAATCGATCTCGGGGCAGATCGCACGGCACATGTTTGTACTGTGAGTATTTTATATCAAGAGTTATGTAAGTACCAAGAATTGAGTCTAGTAACATTTGCGTATTCGTAGCTCGTTGTCCAGCTCTCAGTGCAATTTAAACACCAGTCCTGTGAACAAGTAAATAGTTACTCAGATAAGTACCATCTCGATTTAGACTCGCTATGGCTATCTTTGTTTATCAGAACCTTTAATTTATCAGAATTAGAAAAATATTTATGTTCTTGATGCCTCTTATGCTGCATAAAAACATTCGAATGTTGTCTCGTTGTTAATGTATAAAAAATGTAATGAAAAAAGCCAAAATACCCGTCTTGTTCGTGAGTATCAGAAACTACGAAATACTTTTCGGTTTCTAGAAACACAAATTTGTGGATGTACAAACATTTGTCTCGGTCCGGGGATCGAACCTGCGGATACGGTCTGTTTACACCTTACATAAAGATAGACACAACCAACAGGATTCCAATAGTTTAAAAACAATAAAACAAGCACTTGTAATATTTTAAAAGACATTTATTTAATGAGTAATCTAGGCTTAATACCCGAAATTCAGACGGCCACAGCATGCTATTTAAGCCGCGCAAAATCCCCAAAAACAATAGACTAGAGGCTGTGGAACGAAAACTTTGACGAAAATCCACGACGACAGCGCAATCCCATCTTTAATATCACAATTTCGTAGTGCCGGCGAATTTCATATTTTTAATTGTGCCCATTGTTTCAACAGAAGTTTTCTAGCATTGTGCGTTAAGCTGATGTATTTGCAGATTCAGATTTTGGAGGTGAAATACGGTTTCATTTTACGCGTCTGTGATTCCAACAAGCTTTTTTCAGATAATGTGCAAAGATAGTACGTATTATAAAGATCAGATTCGTCATTTTCTCCGCAAACGCCAAGTTACACTTTGATGATGACACGCTATGGATCTTCTATTTTCTCATCATCATCAGCCTATATACGTCCCATTTCTGGACACGGGCCTCATCAAATAATGAGAGGCTGAAGGCCTAAGTAGATCACGCTGCACCAGTGCGGGTTAGAGGACTACACATCTAACAAACCCCTAAGAACTTTTAAGTGTGCTGATATCATCACGATATTTTCCCTCGCCGTTATCGTGTGATAATTATTTATTGTGAATACACACTCATCTTTTAAAAAAATAATTGCGCCTTAATTCTCGACTGAATACCTAGACTTCGCGGCCATCTCTACTTTTAATATAAAATAAATTTATAAAATAACCATAGAAAAATCCTTTGCGCTAGTACAAAATCGATTTCAAGTGAAAATAAAAATTGAAAGAAAAGAATATTGTGACCATCGATAAACTAGCCACGGCGGTTTTGATTCGATACAGAGACGAATAGAGGCACCGACCGCAAATGTTTGTACCAACGTTTCCTTGGGACGAAAACCGTATACATTTGTCACTAGCGCAATTCAGGGCGATATATTGGTGATGTTTGATCAAAATCGAAGGTAACATAAATTAGAATTCCAGTTTTATTAGCTTGCCGTCGCTTGGTGATTCTCTATCATCGCAATTCTCTGGTTTTTCTAGAAATTTTAATGTTGTACATATAAACGCCCAGAGTATTCCGGCTCATTTCCCCGATATGCTAGCTACCTTTGACTGTATGAATCTTCATGCTATCCTTATATCTGAATCGTGGCTCAAGCCTTGCCTTCCCTCCAGCTCTTACTCTTTACCTGGTTTTCAACTCTTCAGGAACGATCGCGTCACCGGTAATGGCGGTGGGGTCGCTATATACTTGCGACACGGTATTCGTTGCTCCATTGTTCATGCTTCTCAGCAGCCTCCACCTTCTAACGGTGGCGAGCATTTGTTCCTGGAGGTTGAACTCCACCATACTAAAATTCTGCTTGGCGTCTATTACTGTCCTTCACTTCGCATCGATTACTTCTCTTCTCTTGAAACTGTCCTCATTAATCTCACTCCATCATACAGTCACACCATAATCATGGGCGACTTTAACACGTGCCTTCTTAAAAAGGATTATCGTTCTTCCTCTCTATATAATGTCACTAATTCTTGCAATCTTTCTATTCTCCCACTCAACGCTACTCACCACTTCCCCCACTCTACTCCTTCCCTACTCGATCTTATTTTTGTTTCATCTCCTCGCCTTGTTGATTGCCATGGGCAGCTCTCGGCCGACTCTTTTTCTTATCATGACCTAATCTATCTTTCTTATAAAGTTCGCCCCCCTAAACTGAGAGGAAAGATTGTTATGCAGCGTAGTTTTCGGGGAATAAATGCTGAAAGTCTTCTTGAGGATGCCGGCAAAATTGACTGGGATCCTTTGTTTGCATCGACGTGTATTGATGAAAAGTTGATTATTTCACATCCAAAATCTTAAAACTTTACGACGAGCATGCGCCAGTTAGGCCAGTGAAAATGAAGCAACTTCCGTCGCCCTGGCTTACTGATGAGATAAAAGAGATTATCCGGAGGAAAGCTTCAGCTAAGACCAAATTTAAAATCAATCCAACCCAGGATAATTGGAACAGGTATGTAAGTATCCGTAATCACAGCAACAAGATGTGTAGGAACGCACAACGCCGTCATGTTCATAATTCAGTAGAAAATGGCGATCCTGCCAAAGTATGGAAATTTCTGAAATCTATGGGTGTTGGAAAAACTCAAACTAATTCTCGTCCAAATAATTTAAATATCCAATTATTAAATTCATATTTTACTGAAGTGCCCCCTTTTGACGGGGCTATCAAAAATAAAACTTTACACAATCTTTCATCTATTCCAACGCCTATCTATCCTCCATTTGTATTTAGTCAATTGTCCGATTGTGATGTTAAGAAGAGTATTCTGTCTATTTCCTCTAATGCAGTTGGGAATGATTGCATCAGCCGCAGTATGATATTACCTATCCTAGACGTAATCCTCCCTATTCTTTGTCACATCCTCAACTTCTCTATATCCAATTCTTCATTCCCATCGCTCTGGAGAGATGCGGAGGTCATCCCACTTCCTAAACGTCCCAACCCAGCTTCTTTTTCCGAGTACAGACCTATCTCCATTTTGCCTTTCCTCTCTAAAGTATTAGAAAACCTCGTTTTTAACCAGCTTAACTCCTTCCTTAACAATCACAATCTTTTAAATCCCTTCCAGTCCGGATTTCGTCCGGGACATAGTACCACTACTGCGCTGGTGCATATCACGGATGACATACGAGCTGCTATGGAAAACGGAAAGTTGACAGTACTAGCCTTGTTAGACTTTAGCAACGCTTTTAACACCGTGGACTATGAGGTCTTGCTTAGTACACTATGCTCTATTAACATATCTCCAACGGCTATTGGCTGGTTTCGAAGTTACCTGATGGGACGGCGGCAACGAATACGTGTTGAAAATGACACCTCGTCCTGGTGTAATGTAACTGCCGGCGTCCCTCAGGGCGGCGTTTTATCTCCTTTACTCTTCGCGTTATTTATTAATTCGATTTCCCGTAACCTTATTTCTTCCTACCATCTGTATGCTGATGATTTACAAATATATTATCATGCTCCAGTGGACAGGGTGACGGAAGCTATAACTTCTATCAACAAAGACCTGACATCCATAAAGGAATGGAGCATATCTCACGGCCTTAAAGTCAATCCTTGTAAAAGTCAAGTCATTGTTGTCGGCAGCCCCAGGATGGTTTCCAGAATCGATGCCCAGTTGTTACCTCAGGTTGTCTTTGACGGTTGCGTTATACCTTATAGTGACAAAGTCAAGAACCTGGGTATCTATTTTGACAAAACCTTATCCTGGGGCCCCCAACTGCAAGAACTCAGCAGGAAATTGTTCGCTGCTGCGGGGTCCTTAAGAAGACTTCGGAATTTTCTACCTATTCCTACGAAAATTGCGCTCGTGCAGTCCCTTCTACTTCCTCTTCTTGATTATGGTGACGCTAGCTATCTTGATCTCACCGAGGCCCAGTTTGAAAAGCTTGAGAGACTTCAGAATTTCTGTATAAGGTTTATATTTGGCCTTCGCAAATATGACCACGTTTCCGAATTTCGAACTAAACTCAAGTGGCTCTCTATCCGACATCGCCGGAATACTCGTATTCTTTCCCTCCTCTATTCTGTCCTCTTCGTTCCTTCTACTCCCCGTTACCTCAAGGATCGTTTCAATTTCTTAAGCAACACGCATGCTAGACCGCTAAGATCCGCAGAGAATTTAACACTAGACATACCTAGGCATAGCACATCTTTCCTAAATCATTCTTTCACGGTACATGCAGCTCGCTTGTGGAATGAATTACCACTGCCAATACGACAAGCTAAGTCACTTCCTATATTTAAGAGACTCATCAGAATCTTTTATTCGCAAAAATAATAGATGAGGCTTTTTCCAGTTTTTAACTTAAATAAATATATATATATTAGGTTATTTTATTTTGTCTGTTTTTACTTGTTAATTTTTTTTGTTGTTTTGTTTGCTTTTTTTTGTTTTGTTTATGTACATCATTTATGTTGTTTTTTTTGTTTTTGTGATGAATTACCCGTACCATCTCCTCTTTTATGTTACTATTGTAAAATAGGTTGTCTGGAAGAGATCACAGTAAGTGATAAGACCGCCTATTGTGTACCTAATATTTTGGTTATTGTTATTATTATTATTTTCTATTTGTTGTTTTTTGGTGTACAATAAAGTGTATATAAATAAATAAATAAATAAAATAAATTAGAATCAAAATTTCTGATCGTATAATCGATTTGATTATTATAAACGTTTGTATAATGGATGACATTTACTATTTTGACAGCACCGTGGCGTGAATTCGACTCCTGTATCGATCTGGGTGTTTGTAAGACGAAAAAGTGTTTTGTAATGTCCGATACCCACGACACAAGACTCTTATCTTAGTGAGGGGCCAGACCTATGTATGTGAAATATTTGAAATTATCGAAATAGCCTAAATAAAAATTACTTTGCAATATTTCTAATGCTTTTGTTTTGAGCCCACTATCACTAACCACTAATCTGCCATTTGATCAACAATTTACTAAAGTAAACAGTTAAATACAGTCCACGCGAGAAACAACAATAAAAATATATATCTTAGTAAACTTGGCTGACACATGCTCTTTGTGCTTTAAACTTTGATATTTTAAAATTTCACTATTTTCAAGCACGTTTTAACATCACATTATTAAAATGTACGCTGAAAATTTTACACTTTTGACAAAAGATATTAAAACTAAATAAAAAATATTTAAGAGGAAAATTGGTGGTGAAGTTTAAACTGACTTTTCGTAAAAGCAAGCAATTAATTAGTTGTCCTTCATATTCTGCTTTAATGGTTAATGTACAAATAAACAATAATTATGTGATAAAGCGTGGATGTATCATTGAGAGAGTTTAGGTTGGCGTACTACACATATAAGAAATTCCCAAGAACTTTTAGATGTACAGGTTTCACAATATTTTTCTTCATCATTAAAGCAAGTGATAATTCATTGTGTATACACACATAACTTCTCAAAGTCAGTCTTGTGTGCATGAGGTTTGAACCCGCGACCGCCGAGACTCCCGATCCGTGCTTAAACCTCGAGGCCATCACTCTTCATACGACTCGCCAAATACATGAAAGAAGACATCATCTATTTTTTAATACTCCCTCATATTTCTATTTGAAGTCTAAGCTAATAAAAGCCCTGCCATCCCCCAGGCTGTCGATCGAAAGGTTATCGAACTGCAATGACGTCAACTTTAATGTTATTTCCTCGCAGTCTTTACAACATTAATCGAGTGTATTTGGCGTTTACGAAGTGGCCTGTTGAAACGCGAAACACGTTCACTTGATAGATTGAGTATCCTCATTAGGCGTGTTATGTAGCCTTTGTGAGAAAAAGAGATTTTACGTAAACTGCTGGGTAAAGTATTGGTAGAAATCTGTTACCGTGTTTTTCTTGTGCATTTGTTTTAGGATATTGGATCGTAAAGACACGCGTTGAATTAAGTCTATGAGTATTTATCGTGTAAAAAAGTACTAGAGTCTTATCGTGATGAATGGAATTTCTGCAAGGATTGGGGTAAGGGACGGATTGGCTCGACTGGTGTGATACTAGTCTTAAAAAAATGAATTAAAGCACCATACAAGGTTTTTTTATTCTTTTCTGAATACGAGCAAGTACTTCAGTTGCCTATTAAGGATCATAGCTACTATACATATAATTCAGAATCATTAACTCATTGATTCACGTCTATTTTCTATTTCCACGGTTGAAGTTTTAATAGTAATATAAATCGTATAATATCGCATAACATAAAATATCTAATGACAACCGCACTACAAACAAATAAACCTTTATAATAAAATTAATCCATTAACAGCAAGTTTTATTTTCAAACAACTGGAAATACCTAAAGTAAATAATAAAATGTATGAGAAAATAAAACGGAATCTGTTGCAGAAACGGGAGAAATCTGCTCTTGACGTCTATTGTACACGTGAGTACACTTCAGGACAAATAAAGTGCATGCAATTGTTGTTTCTTTTATTATCTGTATAAAAATATATGGTAATGCGCTAGTTGGGAGTGGAGAATCTGTTGTTAAATAAATCAGCTCTGTGTATTTTTATTTGAAGTCCATTTTCAACAGGGTTGGCTGATTCAGTAATTTATATTCGGTGTTTTGTACTTTATCATATTAAATTTTACAGTTGAAACTAAATAATACAGTTTTTGAATGATAGGACTCAATTGATTAGGACTCAATTGTTTCAATAATTTGGATTGGGATGATGATTACCGGATAAGTTATCATTACGCATTAAAACCATGTTTAAAAAGGTTAAAATACTATATTGTTAAGCTTTGGACATTATCAAAAAGCTTTGAATTGGGAAGTATTAAAAAAAATATTATCAAAATGTTAAGTTTATTATGAGTAATAAGAGTCGCACCTATTGCTATTTTTCTGCTGCTACTAAGAAACGCCCAATAGCTCAGCCTGACTTGGGAATTAAGCCGAAGCTTTCTAGATCGCACGAAACACACTTATACCAATATGATAAACACCACTAATTTATGATTTAGAAATAAGTCTACATATACATATTCGCCACTAATTAATGGATTCATCTGCCCTACTTTTAAAGATATACTAAGATACAAGAATCCTAATCATTTCAAAATTATTTCTACCATCTTTTGTCCGACATTGTATTCGAGAGCCGTGACCGGTGACAATAAAAAGGCATTTATTAGACGCTACGTATTGCTTGCTCTTTTTAGTTTAGAAACTGCACGTTGTTATTGTTTGGGCTAAAGTCTTCTTGTTATATTCCGCCATCAACATTGTTTGTGAATTAATTATTATTTCTAAAGATAATTTTGAAATGAATGGGTCTATTCATGAAAATGTGAGAGAGGTTGATTAAAAATTCGTTGTGAAATATCTGCAGGAAAGTCTAAAACTCACACAACATAATAGTATTTTAGAGACGCAAGGTTTACGCATTGATTCTTACTAAAATTCTCATATCGCTAGATGAGTTGGTAAATAATGTGCGAAGAGAGAAATCATTGTGTCATCAAAATGTGGGTAGGTTTCTCAGACAAAAAAAATGGTGGATATTCTTCTAAAAAATCACGCAAGATCGTCCAATCGATCCAATCCTGACCAAACTTTGCATCATCATCAGCACGTATATGTCTCATTACTTGGCACAAGCATTGTCTAATATTGAAAGCGTCAAAGTTTCAATCCACCACACTGGCCTAGTACAGTTTGGCGGACTACACTCCTTAAAAATTTCCTTATAACCATCAGCACCAACGGTGGCTGACGAAATCATCAGCCAGTTAATACATTATTATAGTCTGTTCCTACCAGAAAAATATCAACACTTCTAATCTCTATCAACAATGAAGCGAGGAATCACAGCCTGTTGCTTCTTACAGGCAGTGAGCTTGTTAATGCGTGTAATTAACAAGTCTTAAGTGCTGCTTGTAGGATTGTTAGCTCGGGGGCAGAATCTCAGCTAATGTACGTGATTGTATATAGATGCTTTCACAGAACAGTTGGATAAGATTAGAAAGGAAATGCCAGCATGCCGAGAATCCCGAACCTGCGGTTAGACTATCATACGTATGACACGGCCCTTTAGTAATTGGGGTGATAACCAATAGCAACGCTTAATTTTCTTTTGAATTTTTTTATCATTGGTTATGTGTTTAAAGTAGGTTGACTACGTGTGACAAGCGGCGACACTCGTCCCTATACAAAGTACTGTCTACTTCCTTTCTTATCTTATTCAGCTGTTTTGTGTTTGCTTCTGTTTACACCTTCGATCGTGTTAATGTGTACATTTTGAATAATTATTCTGTAGGAACTGTTCATACTAACATTTACCAGCCCCTGTTACTATTTCAAACAAAAAAACAATTTTTATATTATAATTGCATTAGTTAGGATCTAACTGATGACACAATAGTCTGTGATTTTGTATAACATTGGTTTTGTATAATTTTTATTCTGAATTGAATTACTATCATCAATAAATGGTAAAATAGACGTATTGATAAAATTTGTTGTAGACGAACGACGAAGTTTTTCGAAGAGATGAAATTTTGTGCAACTTTCAAGTACAACTTTCAACTATAGTTTTTTAACACAAATTTATGTACATAAATTTGCGTACAAAAATACATTTTAACACAAATTTATGTACAAAAATAAAATTATATGTTTACGAAACCAAAACTTTGTCGTAGTTTACCATGTTAACTAAACAATTTTTTTGTCCCAATTATCATTTATTCGACCGACATACGAGTATCTCTAAATTCTCACGTTTTCTGTTCACTTGAGCAATTCTCAAAAACGAGGGTTAACAATCCCATTAAACTCAAAGAAATATTCATCACGCAAAAACCATATTCTCAAATCAATCCCGCTGAGTGTCAACCCTAATTGAATTCAAACAATAAGAGACAAAAGAATCGGGCGCCCTCAATATTTTCAACACAATTCACGTTAGATCACAAAAATCCGATCATTTGTACCCGCTGTTTCCCCTTTCCAATAAATCCTTCCATAACTATATTCCCACCTATCACACCTAGACACTTCCACCCAGCTCCATGGAGTGGATCCACCCACATTTTTAATCTAAGATAAAGGGTACATTGAGTGCTTAACCGCCGTGGTTGACGACCATGCAAACTAACACATGCATTCATTCCCACCCTACTCCTTTGTAATAAGAACTAATTTTGCCTACTCCGACGGTAGATGTAAATTTTGCGATGTCATCCGCTGCGACAACTTTACAAATACCGTTGTCAAAGCTGTTGGATGAGAGGGCTTCAATGTATATTATATTTTCCGGCGTGCATTAATAAGTTTGTTTGTACGGTATCTTCAGATACGAGGGCAGACAATAGGGGCTTGTTTTACCGGTGGCTGAACATATCGATAGTGTCTCGGCTGTATAAGCGATAGCGGTCCCGATGAGTTTTGAAATAAAATCGCTTCGGGCGATACACTTTGTTATCGTGAGGACCCATTGAATTCCCACCTCGTTTGATGCTGATATTCAAAGAACAATTTATATAACACCATTGTTTTAAAAGGGTGCCCTAGTATTCTATGTATTAGAGAATTTACTAGTCAAAATAAGGTAAACTTTGGAAAGGTAAATTGCAAAGATTAAAACAACATGGCGTGCCATAGGAGACCTATAGGCTGTTGATGATGATGATGTAAACAATATGAATTTTTATACTTGCACGAGAAATGAAAGTAAAGTTTTAGGAATAATCTACTGTATAGGAACTCTCAACATTCTTCGGTCTATGCAATCCCGCCGGTCTTTCAAGATGCTCTTCACTCTATCCTTAGAGGACCTGGAATAACACACAATGAATTTGCGAACGTGTACTGGGTTATACTGAACCCTAAGATGAAGCTTTGCAGGCCAGCACGCATTGTTAAAACCCGTTAAGAACTTTGAAAATTGACAAATAAATAATTTAATAAATTACTTTTGATGGGACACTACGACTGCTTGCTAACAACTGACTACAACACTTTTAGTTTAACTTTAACACTTTTAGT
This sequence comes from Cephonodes hylas, assembly GCA_030295005.1. Classification (NCBI taxonomy): domain Eukaryota; kingdom Metazoa; phylum Arthropoda; class Insecta; order Lepidoptera; family Sphingidae; genus Cephonodes; species Cephonodes hylas. The sequence goes on from AP025385.1 coordinate 4,428,124, forward strand.
TTTTAACACTTTTAACACTTTTAGTTTAACACTTTTTAGTTTAACATGCAATACTGTATAAGGTAACAGAAAAAAATCTATTTATTGTATTATTATTAATTATTAATCTATTCTTGATGAGGTCTTGTATCTGTCTTTGTATCTGTTTTCTTCTTCGAAGTGTGAGTGAGTGACCTAAACAGGCAAGCATTAATTATCAATGAAAATATTTCGTGATGATCACGAATATCAATGCTAAAATATTCAAACCAATTCATTTGTATTTCCACCTAAAATGACAGTACCACATCCCGCATCTAAAATAGAGCGCCAACAATATATACAGTTTAATTTAATAATTTTATAATACATTCATATCGTGCATGTTACCGCAGCTTAATCGAATTATTCATGGCCCAGTGTTTCATCAATGAAACGAATCTGGTGTATATGTTTGTTTGTTCAGGCTAGTTTTGAATATACATAATTTCACGGCTGACTTTCAGAAGTGCATTTTTATACCGTCATTCCGCCAGGTATGTATCAGACCCACCTATATATGTATAGAGAGCAAGCCTATTTCCATTTGGAAACAATTAAAAGTTCTATTTTAAATAGTTAGAATTCTTAGGTTAGTTTTAAGTTAGTTCTTAGGTTAGTTTTTTAGGTTAAGTTTTAATTTCACAAAAAAATATTGAGTTTATGGAAAACTATACAAACTTAACAATCGACAAAATAATCGAAATCGGTCCAAAAGCTACTCCAAAATCGGTTCCAAAGACAATGAATACGTCATACACATAAAGTGCTTGCAACGATTACATACATAGTTTTGATCTCACACTAAGACTCATGTCTTGTATAATTATTTGAAACTACGAGAGACTCATTGGCCTCGCAAACACGCGGACCCTAACAAATATTTGTGGATCACACAAAATTTTGTCTTTTTGTTCGGTTTGGACCTCCTTTGTTTCACAAGCAGACGTCTAGCCAACTGCACCAAGAACGTTTTTATGTTGTCCAAAAATATATTGATAGCCATTAAAACAAACCTTACATGCGCATACAAACACTGCAATAGAAACTGTAAACTATAATGTAGTTGAATTCGCATGTTCCAACTAGTCTGAAACATATGAATAATTATTTATTCCGTTTATGGGGAAAATTGTTTTTAAATTATCGATGTTCGGTTTACATTTCATTCAGATAGCTTTCGGAGGCATTCGGTTTAATTACTATCGATGATTTCATTATTGGAATATTGGGCTCGCGTGATTGTTATATTTGCTTTTGCAAGTCTTTCCAATTTTACTAATTGTAATCTTTCTTATATGGGGTAAGACCTTATAGATTTGTCGCCTGCTTTTCTGTGGAGAAAGTTGATAACTCTTTGTTTTCCAACTCCGTCTTGCATTTCGTTGCAGGATTTGAATTAGGTACCTTTAGATTGACTGAGCTTTAGTGTTCGGCGTCAATACTGTGCGTGTTGCTGTTGATCTTGAAACATAGGAGTTACAGCGGCAGGTATGTGGTGGAATTGCTGGGCTCGCTTTTACTACAACGTAGCGGATTTAGGCCTTAATCCACCACGCTGGCCTAGTGCCGGTTGTCGAATTACGCATCTAGGAGACTCCTAGGAACTTTTTAATACTTACACAAGTACTTTTACATAATATCGTAACCACAGATTAAACATATTCGAACCTTAAAGTAAGTCAAAGCTAAAGTCAAATCATCTTTATTCAAGTGGACTTTCACAAGTTCTTATGAACCGTCACTCTTAAACTATTTTCTAAAACTATTGCTGATTCAAAACGTGTTATCACTGTGGATAAGAAACGGCAAGAAACTCCCTCAGCAACACGAAAAGTCATTCTTTTTTTAATAAATTAAAATTACAGTATTTAGAATTTAATATGTCATACAGATACAAATTGTATCAACAAAATCCTAAAGAACAAAACACAATCGCTCAAAGTTCGTAATTCAAATAATCACTCAAACTGGCACACATATTCGAAACACAACCTCTTTGCTAAATATATTCCAGTTAATTCATTACTAGGGTAGCACACACAATTGTGTAAGGAATAAACGGGCCGGCAAAGAGGGTTTTCGGGGTCCGACAATGGAGATTGTAACGGAGTAATAAATTTCCATCCCTAGCCATTGTTCTAAGCGAAATTATTTTATCAATACCCGTACTGGCGCAATGAATTTGAGGCACTACACTATACGACTGTTGATAAAGTTTATTGAGTGTGATTGTCTTTGGATGTATTGGACGATGCTGGCAAGCTTTGTCTATGATAAATAATAATGTATATGTAAACAGGGACTACTGGGTTGAGGTATTGTATACGATTGATTGATTCAAGATTCGAAAGGAAGTGTTTTTTATTTATTTTAATTTATTTAAAATACTGAATACTTATTACTTAGAATGATAGGATTCTAAAAAATAAACATAAATGAAATTGCTACAGAAATACAGGGTTTTTACTTCTTTTTGGAATATAAACTACACAGAAGGTAGGAATCAATTTAAACTAAAATTTTTGATAACAGGGTACTTTGTTTTTAAATTCGTGATCGCTAAGAAATGTATAGAATGAAAGAATTTTTTTAACATTACAGCACCAAGCCTCTTGGTAGAAGTGGGACATAGAGCTAATGATGATGATGATGATGATCATGATGACGATGATGATAATAATGGATCATATATTAATTTTTACAGATAAAGACTTGCATGCATATTTCTTAGATATATATACAATGTATCTACTACTCATTGTAAGAAGGTAACTTTGTATTTTATAAGATTTTCGCAAAACTCGTTATAACTATCTTAAATTGTTGTTAATTAAGATGAGTTTCGCTTCTCTTTGCACGGTCCTCGTAAATAGGCTAAGAATATTTTACTAAGAGAAACTTATGAAACTTTAGCACTTTATTAGACTTGACTTTAATCCTATATAATTAATTTAAAAAATATATTTTTGTTTTATCACGACTAAGTAACGGTACTGACTCATTAAGCGTTATGTTATTTTAAAAGATGGTGTCATCCGTCTATAACCAGTCAACCAAATTATGTTTTAACTGTCTATAATTAGTCAACCAAATTTTTAGTTTCTAGTCGGATACATAGCTTGATCCTAGGAAGTGTGATGCTCTTGAGCCACTAAGATGGGTTTTATTTTTACTTTGAGCTCTTTGTTGGATAGGCTTGTTACTATCGACGTTGCTGCAAGTTATACAGGGTGTATTTAGACCGTGATCGAAAACTGAGGCAGGTAATAGCATTAGTAATTTCTAACCCCCTGGCATTAAAGAAAATCCCGACATAAAATAAAAATTTTGAGGTTTTCCATACAAATCACATACTGTTTACACCTATGGTTGTATGGAAAACGTCAAAATTTTTATTTTATGTCGGGATTTTTAATATCGCCACTGGGTTTGTGATCACCCTCGCTATTACCTGCCTCAGTTTTCGATCACGGTCTAAATACACCCTGTATAAAACCCAGCTGCTTATTTTACTCTTAAATGCATAGCTTTACCAGTGGCGATAGATTTATAGAAGTCCAAAACCCACCTTTCCTTACTACATTTTTGATAGTAGTATCTAAGCCTTAAATCTCTATTTAACAAAAACTATTGCGCACAAATGTGCATACCTAGATTCCACAATCAACAGTCATAAATTAGGCATTGCACGATTAACACTCAACGTGTTAGACTTCTATGGAATAAAGCCGCTGGCATAATACACCTATGAATACCCAAACCAAAAAACATCAAATAAAAAAAGAAAACATGAACTTCCAAATTCAAACAGCCGAATGAACCTCACAAAATTTATCGACACGACCGTCACCAAGTTGTTTCGGCAGTAAAAGATTCGCAACAATGCCACACTATCAAACCGCGGTATCGGCCGTCCCAGATCGTCTCTCGCACCTCATCTTTTATTCATTTCAATTTTTCCCCCGTGCGTGGTCGGTGTTGCTGGCCGAAACGGTTTCCGTTCATGTCAATATTTTTCGATAAATTTTGTACAATTACCTTGTGAGAATTATATATCACAATCAGTTACTGTAACGGTGAACGAAAACATAGTGAAGAAACCCACCCACAAGAACATCAGTTAATTTTTTTAAGAATTTCTCAGGTGTCTAGCCCACTAACACGCACTAGCCCAAGGTGTTTAACAAAGGCGTAAACCCTCTGTAGTTCTAGAGGAGGCCTGTGCCTAGGAATTGCTAGCAATAGGACAATTACGGATTGATGATGATGATTGATGAGGCCTTGTATTTATCCTCGAGTATTATGTTGAAGCAACTTGCTTATTCGAGTAAATACTACAAGCATCTGCATTGGCGATGGAAGAATTAGCCGTAATTTCTAAACAATGAAACTGCAGTATTTTCCATACATTAAGCTGGCAACACTCAACCTCGAGTGCAAAGCCTCAGTGGGCCAATAAATCCGATATAAAATAAGAATCGGTGTTTACCTTGTTTCCTTTTATTTCTGCATCTTTTTTTGTTTTCGCTCCTACTCCAGGTTAGCCTTCGCGTAAATTATACTGCATTCTACCCTGGTAATAAAGATGTTTGATTTTTATTCTAGCTGCTAAGTAAAAAAACTGATGCAGCGGTTTAAAGTATCGATAATCTATCATTATTTATATTAATAATACATCAACCCACATCTATAATAACCAAATTCTAATTAGGACTATCTCATGGTGGTACCTATAAGTTTGTATCGTGCAATCTAAAGGACCTTTGAATCGCAGGATACAAACTAAAGAGTAGAATTCTTTTGTACTATTTTGCTTTACGAAATTCGCAATTGCAGCAAAGATAATTTATTTGCCCAAAAAACGATAATAAGCAAACATTAAGGAACTAAATGGCAAAGATTTTAATTGTGAATAAATTGCCGTATTATATAAGTATTTGGTGTTAACATTACCAAACTCATCCTTTTTGCAATGAATTCGCCACAACAAAGTCTCGCGTCGTGGAAAACGCCCGCATATGAAGAAAGAAAGTCACTTTAAAAACAGAAAACAAACTTTACCTCGACAAACTTTAATTGTTCTTAAGTTTCCGTGCCCAAAGGATAAAATAAAACCCTATCCGTCTGTCACTAGGGTATATAATCGAAGCTATAGAACCGTGATAGATCCATAGATGAAACGTCGACAGGTGATGTATATTTTTGCCACTATAACAACAAATACTAAAAGGCTTAATAAATGAATATTTAAGGGGGCTTCCATATAAGCGACACGATTTTTTTTGCCGTTTTTATAAATATTGGTACAGGACCCATTGTGCTCGAGTCCGGCTCGTACTTTTCACAGATCTAACAATTTCTCAAACACTGATACTTTCACTACAAAAAAATATTATATTTTTATACCAAACTTATCGGCATTACCGAGACTTCTGAACAGTGAAATATGTATGAACTATGAAACGAATATACTACCTTACCTGGAGATTGTTTGCGTTGATTGGTCTGTGATTTCATACGTCTCCGTGAGACTTTCCGTTTTACTTGATGCACGTAGAAAAATGTAAGGGAAATTTTCCTTATGGGAAAAAATAAGTATGCTTACATCTGTATTCTGTACATACTATGAGCGACTCGATCCCAAATAAAAATTGGGAATAGGGCAAGAAGAAGAAGACATTTGTACATATAATGCAAAGTCCTGTAGCTAGCAGCGGCGGTATTTCTAAAGCAGCCCAAAAGGCGAATTTGCCTTACAAATTCAAGATATACTGGTGCCTATTTGATATCCTACTTATTGAGAGAAAAGGGGTAAAGAGGAAGAAAAGTCTATGTCATAGATTTTAGCCTTCCAGTCTGAAGGTCAAAGACGTCACTTACCCACGAAAATGTTCATGTTTCGTATATTTAAAATCTTTTCTTGGCAGAATAAAGATAACTTAGATCCTCATGGGCTTAAACAGAGCTACATCCCTGAAGATTGTAGGAGGCCCAATATGTTTCTACGATATTTTTATCCACAATGATAGCGACTTCCATACACAGCGTGTAAAGCCATAATATCTCCAGCCAGTGTAGTAGCCTTTGCCTTAAATTTCAAACTGCTTTCTAACATGCCATTTCATAATGCCCAAATGGTTTTAAGTACCAAATTTTAATCGATACTATAAAATAAATTACTATACGCATCAAGACGATAATAAGGGTTCCAACCTATTAAATGCTCAGAGACCCTTACAGTACATCGTTGTAGGAAACAATAGGGTTTCCTTTTAAATATAGTACTCGGCGCGCGTAAAATCTTATAACCGTCCCTCTTATTTGGAGAGTCACTCACGAACCGTCGAATCGCCGAATCCTTTTAAAGATATTGAAAATTTTTGAGCCCGGAATATTCTAGAATGTTCTGCTTGATGTAAAATTATGTTGGAACGATGGTCCATTTTAGATACTACATTTACTTAGGCATAGTCGAGTTGTTTTTGAATTATGACGTAAGTATTGAGGTCACGTGTTTTAACACCAGTACTTTTGAAGGTTAGTTTAATAGAATCACTTGAAGTATTATGTGTTAATAAAGTTCTTAAGCTTCTGTTTGTTTTATTCTATTACTAGCGACCCGCCCCGGCTTCGCACGGGTGCAATGCTGATATTTAATGGATGTTATCATACATATAAACCTTCCTCTTCAATCACTCTATCTATTAATAAAAACCGCATCAAAATCCGTTGCATAGTTTCAAAGATTTAACCATACAAAGGGACACAGGGACAGAGAAAGCGACTTTGTTTTACATATACTATGTAGTGAAGTGACACAAATTATATTAATTAAATACTATAATCTACTCTTCAAAATAGGTAAAATAACGCAAAAAATATATGGCTTACTCGGCTTTATGTGTGTCACGTGTTCGAACCTCAGGAATAGGAAATTTAGTAAAATAAAGTGCCTAAGGAATAGAAAAGCATGTAACTACAGGCTCGCCCTTGTTTTGCGGAACTTAAAATCACTAGCGATATTTCCATAGGAGCCCAAAAACGTTACAGTTCTAGTTTATAATTGATATCGTGGTATAAGTCTCATTTATATGTCAAATTGCCTTTGTTAAGTAATGATTTAAAGCATTAGGATTTTTTGCGGAATTTTGTAAGTCAGCTCGACTTTTGGGTTTCAATAGAAGTACTGCCACGGATAAGAATAAAGCTAAATAACAACCCCATTAAATATACAGCATACTTATATCAAACAGTAAAAAACAAAGTTGTAATACTAAATTTACTCGTCTTAGAGCAAGTTGCCTCCCATCCGGTAAGTTGTCAAAGAAAATACACCAGTGAATGGACTGCGAACTCCGAGTTTGCGACGGCGTGTAATATTTCGCAAGTTTTATGAATGTTTTATGAGTGCAGTCCCGAGAGGTTGACGGGAGGTGGAATAGTTCAAAATACGGAGTTGTATGTACACTTAAATCTTAGACACTTCTGAATCTACTCTCTTTTGTCTTTGCCAAAGGTTCTTAGTTCCTGGAAAGTGACTTTATGTTCTGTGTTTGGTAATTATAAAGTATGAGCATTCTGAGAGTAACGTCTAAACCTTCTTAATGGTGGAGGAGACCTAGCAGTGAGACGTATACGGGTTGACGATGATGATTCTGAGACAACGCTTCTTAACAAGTGGAGTAATTGCAAAAAAGCAAATTCAATCTTTACATAAATATATTTTTTTGATGAATTAGTATATCTCTTCATTAAGAATATCTTTGCAATAACTCTTATAGAGGTATGCGTGGACTAAAACTACTGTTTTAAGAAAATAACTATAATAAACTATTCACTAAGATACAACCTAAACCCTCTTAGTTGTAGATGTGGCCCGTGCCCAGCAGTGGGAAGTGTGATAGCGAACGATGATGATGATCTTGTAAACATTAAGACAATATTTGACTATCCTGAGATTGAAACTGCGGATTTGTTTCTAAATTCGCGCATGTCAACCACTGAGATTTACTTCGCAGCAAAACATAAGTTCTTAAAAGCACAAAATAAAACCGCGGAAGCTCCGTAGGAATGCCTCACGAAAAGCTCTCCCGTAAAAGATTGCAAACAAAATTTCAGCCACAAATATATTTTACATGCAAAAGAACTTTAAGTTTCAGATTCTTATGACTTCTTTAAATTTCATTTGTTAAATGATAAATAATAACAATAATTTGTAAGATGATAATAATGTCTTTTATTATTATTCTCCTTTAGCTTTATTGCAAGTTGGGATATAGACATTTTATTACTTTTTAAGTTATTAATATAAAAAAATATTTGAGTATATTTATATGATACAGCTTAGATTAGTTAATGGATATACATAATCATTGGATTGTTTTTATATATTCGCAAATATTACTGATATAATACAAAAATAAGCTCACACCTGCACCCTGGAAAGAATATTTCTTTATCCACATTTTGCGTAATGTATAATACCCTCGAAATAAGAAACTATTGCTGTTCATGACGCACTTTTCTAGACTATCTGTATGTGCTACCTGAGAACCAATCCTAGGCTCTCTATATTGCTCGCATTAAAATTCCAACAAAGCAGTCAAATTTATTTAACGCAGAAGCGAAAAAAACAAAAGAAATCTCTCCCTTGTTACAGCGAAACAAATTGCATTCAGACCCGACCTGCATTAAAATAAAAAGCGTTGAGTAAAAGTTACACTGAAAACAAATGCCAAAGGTAGCATCCTCGAACCGTCCTTTGTACATTCTCAAACACTAGAAATTTACGCTGAGCGGGAATAAATTTAAACTTTCCTTAGAAATAAAAGTTAGCACTGCCGGACTTTAGTCCGCTCGGAAAACTGTATAAATCTGGCTCATGGCAGATTGTTTTTAACAAGACCTGGATATGGCGTAAGTAAAGAGAAGGAGTAACAGAAGGAAGAAGGAACAAACATAGAAGCTGAAAAATTACTAGGACAGAGTATGGTAGCGGTGATTAATGATTACAAACATATTGGCCCAAAGAATTGCCGGCAAAAAAAAATACGTTTTCCTTAGAACTGAGTTATGATAAGTGGTCCATATTTGTTTCTTCTCAACCTATCGCCGTCCAATGCTGAATCTTAGTCTACCCAAGGAAAAAGCCAACCATCCTGATCTTGAGCAGCTCTCATCCATTACCCGCCAACTTTTTAATGTCGTCGGACCATTGTGCTGCAGGACATCCCACACTACAAGCATATTTTACACACTATAAAATTAAATTGAAAAGAAAGTTTAGCACTATGTATTAATTACTATCAATGATTGCAATCATCATCATCCACTTGCCCTTTTCCCAATTCTATTTGGGGTCGGCGCAGTACGTTTTTTCCTTCCAAACATTTCTATCAGCCGTCATGTCTTCAGTCACCCCTTCATCAATGATCGCTTCATAAATCTCTTTACAAAAAGGACATAAGATGACAGGTTTATTCGCTAATCCCTCGCACCACGCGGAGTTGTGTACCTCGCGTCGAAAGTAGACGATGCAAGAGAATTCACAACCTTTTTGAATAGAAGCCAACTTGACTGAGATGCAAGTTTGTTATTCATCGTCACTTTTCTTCAAACAATAATATAGAACAACAAGTCTATAAAATTTGGAGATCTTATTTCTTAAACTTATTATATAGGAAAGGCACACAGGTATTTATAATTTTGTAATTGTGTAAACAGCAGAACAGTAGAGAAAACTTCTATCTTCTTATTCACCATCCAAACTCTCACCAAATTTGCCATACCATGATCTTATGAGATTGTGTCCCAGTCCACGTTTTCCTTTCTTCTTCGATTACTCAATCGAGATTTGATCTATCATGATCTATTTTCTCAGCACCTTTCTTACCATCAGATTCGAAGTTACCACTTTTCCATAAATTATCATGATCATCCTCAGCTCATATACGTCGCACTGCTGGGCACGGACCTCCTCTACCATTGAGAGGTTTAGAGGGGTCTACCACGCTAAATAAAAAATATTTCTATTAATCATACTTAACCTTTAACGTCACGGGCGGGGTCTAAGCAGACCCCACGCGCTCTTTTTTAACTGTATTTTTTCAAATTGACAAGCTACAATCGTACCATTTTGGCTAATCTCAGTGCGCTGCCGACGCTCTCGACGGGTGGACGTACGTGGTGTTGCCGCTAAGGTAAGTACCTTTTTTACTCGTGCGGGGATACCTGTGGACCCCACCCGTGATTATACGTAGTAACTTTTTTCACTTTGCTAATTTTTCAATTTGTTGTTTTTTCAGAATTACTGTTGAAAACTGCAAAAATGAGTCACCAAATATCAGAAGACGCCAAAGATTGCAAAATAACACCAATTTGACCAAAGATATTAGAGCTATAATATGCAAATTGATCGAAAAAGAAGAGCCTTTACCTAGTTCAGATGAGGCTGGTCCTAGTGCTCCAAAAATGAAGCGGAGGTGCTCTATTTGTCCAAGGTCTAAGGATAAAAAGAGCACTATTGTTTGTAGATCATGCAAAAAAAAACTATTTGTAAGCCTCATTCAGTAGCAATTACTTATTGTTTACCATGCCAACCAAAATATGTTTTTTTTACTTAAGCGCCCGACAGTAATATTGAGGGGTTGTGATTTTTTGTATTAGTATGATTATTGTTTAGTTTTCCTTAGATTACGTTTCTTTGTTTCCTATTTTATTAAAAATTAAGAATATATTAGTCAAAAGTTGATAATTAAAAGAAATTTAAGAACATTAGTTAAGTGCCTTAAAAATTGCTATGTACAAGATGTTATTTCGTTAAATGCTTTTTCACTATGTAAAGACTGATTGTTTTGCTAATAATAAAAACTTTTTATACGTATTAATATGTCTTTTCTTTTAATCTAAATTAATATTAATGAATTTTTTAAAAAATACGGAGCATAAATGCAAAATACTTATGGGGATACTTCCGGACCCCACGCGTGACGGAACGTTACCATAAACAACGCGTGTACTTAAAGGTTAAATAGCTAGATACCTCACTAAAAACGCCATAAGTTAATTCGATCAAGCAACAATCTTAGTAAACACTAATGGAATGAAGCATCAATTGAAGTACTTAAGAAAATCTCAATATGTAATGCCATTAAGTGATCCTATAATTATGCGTACATGTACAGTAAAAGCCGAGTTAATGCCTTGAAGGTAATCTCTCTGTAGGAAATGAGTCACAGGTGCGCTTTCCGTCGGCAACTGCTAATAGCTTTTAGACAGCAAGCACTTTTGTAGTGAGGACGCTGGGATTTGTCGATAAAAAATATAGAAATATATTAGTTTAGATAATATTTTGTATATATGTTAAATGTTTTATGTTATTATATTAGTGACTTTGATTTATCAAAATATCATTTTGTTTTGTTTTGTGGTTAACTTCTGTGTATGTGCTAAGTAAAGTAAACTATCTTGGTTTATGAGATATTCTTTCCTTTATAATAACGACAAAAATTAAATGTTTTGTTACCAATCAATACTCAATTTCTTTCTCAATCAATGTAAAGAATATTTCATATAATGCATTTTCTATTGTTGGCTTTAAGGATAAGGAGGGATTTTGAGACAAAATCTTCATTGTATTGGAATGCACTTGTGACTTTTAGAAGTAATATTCGTATGAAGAAATCATCACACAAAAAATCAGTTAGCGAAAAATTAACAGGTTTTTTTCACAACGTTTCAAACAAACATCGTTAAGGAACCTGCGCACCTAAAAGAATTTAAAGGAATTTAGTTGTGCATTCCACCAAACCGAACTAGACCAGCAGACTAAGGATAAAATCATTAGTTTTAGAGGCGGTCCTTACCTGACGATAAAGTAAAAAATCCATAAAAAACCGACAAAGCTCTACAATAACACGCCGTCAATCGCCTTGGCACATCCCTACTCAGTTACCGAGATGACATACAGTAATGGCCGCCTTGCAACGCCATCTGGTACCAACACAGCGGAATTAGTCCACACGCGGTTGTCTTTGCACTAAAACTGGCGTATACGAAGCCATCATATCAAGTTGTTTGTGAATTTATTAAATTTTACGCTTCCAAGAGGATATATTTTGGAGGAAATATGGAGGTGTGGTAACTTCGTCCCAAAAGTGTGGAAGGTTATTGAATGTTTAAATACGATGGAATAAGCAGTAAAGTAATTGAATATTTTTTTAATTGGTAGTCATTGCATTTGATGATATGTCTAGTGCGATTAAAATTATAAAGAAATACACCCAACAGTCACACACCACACACAGTTATAACATCACACTATGATACAAATTTTAGATCGTACTTATGGGGAATAGAGATAAAAGGCTTTTCGATCTTATAAACCCCTAGACCAGGACCAAATATTTATCGATCACACAAACATTTGTTCGAATCGAAGATCACCATAGCCATCTGCGCCAACGGGCTGTTGAGGAAAGTGAAAATTAACTTTCGACTAGCTAGAAAATGAGTCCCTTACTAGAACGCCAAATGGCACGGTCCAAAACTTCTTATGCCTCCTCAACTGACATTATCCTATATGTAACTTCTTTTACTAAAATAAGTGTATATTTTAAAAGGTAGAGAGAGCGCTTTGGAGGAAGGTGTTCCGATCATTATATCGCATACAAGTATTTGTTTACGGCGGAAAGTTACGCCTCGGGGACCTGAACGGTGACGTAAAAGAACAATGTTTCGAAAACGGCACTGTGATAGACAACATTGTAGTCGTATTTCGATAGTAGTATAAATTTATTGAAAGTATTTTTAATAATTCAGAAAGCCATAAAATTCTGCACTTTCGACTTCTTTTTGTTTCTTTTCCTACATCTTCATCATTGATTGACTGTAAAAGATCGTTTTGTGTGATAGGGCCGCCTAGTGTAATAATTAAGCCTTATGCATTCAAATCACGGAGTCAAAAATATGTTCGTTTTAAAAACCACTTTGACCCTTTAATCGGGAATGTCCATGATAGGGATGAGATAGTCTGTACCTACACAGGATGTATTCAGACTGTGATCGTAAACTGAGGCTGATAACAGCTAAACAAACCCCTGGTGTTAAAGAAAATCGCAGCATCAAATAAAAATTGTGACGTTTTCCATACATGACGTTCCCGTATGGAAAACGTCTTTTTTATTATTGGGATTTTCTTTAACGCCAATAGGTTTGTGATCACCGCAGCTATTACCAGCCTTAGTTTCCGATAACAGTCAGAATAAAACGTGTATATTTGGCTGACATACAGGGTGTATTTAGACCGTGATCGAAAACTGAGGCAGGTAATAGCGATGGTGATTACAATCCTCCTGGCATTAAAGAAAATCCCGACAAAAAATAAAATTTTTGAGGTTTTCCATACAAACCACATACTTTTAACACCGATGGTTGTATGTAAAACGTCAAAATTTTTATTTTTTGCGGGGATTTTTAATATCGCCACTGGGTTTGTAATCACCCTCGCTATTACCTGCCTCAGTTTTCGATCACGGTCTAAATACACCCTGTATACCAATATATTTTGTCGGCTAAATGGAGATTTTGACGTGATACCTTTGCCTCCCCTTTAGGCTAAAAGCGTGAGTATGCCTGTGACTTATATTCCAGCTGCGAAAACAGATGATATTGGAAAATTCCTAAAGCTATATTGATCGATGGACGCACTCCAAGCGGGTTTGAAGGAATATTTAGCTTAAAGTAACTCTATGACGTCAAGCGATACAGATTTATAGAAGTAAACGCTTAGAAGATAACAATATACAATGTAAAGGGTAAAGTCTTGATAGGTAAAGACTTGCGAAACATATTTTGTTGAATTTTCTTATTTGGAAATTCTCACAGGGTGTAAAAATACCGTATTCGAAAAGTAAGACAGGAAATAATTTCCATTGGTATGATAATTATAATAACAATAACATTATAAAATAAAAAATCTCGAAAAAAAAGTTTTCTTCACCACAATAAGTATTTCTTGCATCAGTTTTCGATAACAATCTTTTTACATATATCTTCTTCTTCATCAACCCATATACGCCCACTGCTGAGCACGGGTCTCCTCTACCATTGAGAGGGTTTAGGCCATAGTCCGCCACGCTGGCCTAGTGCGGGTTGGCGGACTACACATCTAAGAAATTCCTAAGAACTTTTAGGTGTGCAGGTTTCATCACGATGTTTTCCTTCACCGTTAAAGCAAGTGATAATTCAATTTGAATACACACATAACTTCGAAAAGTCAGAGGTGTGTGCCTGGGGTTCGACCCCACGACCGCCGAGATTCTCGACCGCGCGCCTAAACCTCGAGGCCATCACTGCTTACGTCTATATACGTCTGTTTAAAAACTTACGAATTTTGTATATTTGTTTTGTATGCACGCTATAAACAGACAGTAATAGAAAACTAAGTCAGATGATTAGTAACGGTAATTACAAACATAAACCTTAAAAAACTTCCAAAAAATAATTTGACGTTTAGCGTCAATGAGTTTATAATCACCGAAACTACGACATGTCTAAGTATTTTTTTGTAAATAAGCAACAACTTGCTGACAAAGATATACCACACAGCTACAGTAATATAAAAATACTGCAACAGAGCCACGGGCTAAACATCAACAGAAGCTCAAACAACCGCTCAGAACGCTGATAATGAAATCCCCTTATCCTCCAAGAACAGTCTAATCCACAACCTTTAATACATAACATTCCCTAAGCAATTTCCGCGAGCCCGTCGCTAATTATGCGAGTTAAGTGAATTTTAAAAAACTGCTTTAATAAAATATGCAAATACCCCACTTTGCGACAATTCAACTTAAGTAGGGGAATCGCTACAAAATATCTCAGCTGGGAGTTATAAAGATGATCCTTACAACCCGAGGGAAGGAATATACAATGCCGGAGCTAGTACTGTAGTTTCTCGAACGGAACTCGCGAGATCTTACTAAGAGTATTAATGTGTTTATAATACATACTTACGCGTGTAACATTGAAGGGATAGGCAGAAGCGCATTTACAACCGCGTTTTGTCATGTCTATTTTAAGCTATTTAACATCACCACCAGTTTCTGGGCTGCTACTAAAATTAATTACATAAACTCACGCCTGTCTCCCGTTAGGATAGGCAGAGGCTATAGAGCGCCAAATGCCACGATCCAATCACACCTCTTTCGCTTCCTCCACTGACATTATCCTCTTCATGCATGCACGTCGGTTTCGAGGACTCTTTATATTACCCTTTCTGAAAGAATTAATAATTCTTACAGAAAAATAAAACATTAAACTTTGCACCACTTTGGAATCGACCCTTAGACCTCTAGGTTGTACGGCACACACTGGCATTAAACAACCACAAATTTAAAAAGATCACGCTTGTAACTGATAGGTTCAGTATAGTCTGAACAGAACATCATCATCATCATCATCATCATCAACCCATATTCGCCCACTGCTGAGCACGGGTCTCCTCTACCATTAAGAATTGAGAAGGTTTAGGCCATAGTCCACCACGCTGGCCTAGTGCGGGTTGGCGGACTACACACCTAAGAAATTCCTAAGAACTCTTAGGTGTGCAGGTTTCATCACGATGTTTTCCTTCACCGTTAAAGCAAGTGATAATTCAATGTGAATACACACATAACTTCGAAAATTCAGAGGTGTGTGCCTGGGGTTCGAACCCGCGACCGTCGAGATTCTCGACCGCGCGCCCAAACCTCGAGGCCATCACTGCTTAACAGAACACCACTGGAGGAAAAACCTTGCAACAGTCGACACAATTATGCCAGCCTATTTGTTATCAAATGTACTCGAGCAGATCCCAAATCTCGACTCACTTGTGAGAGTTTCTGTAGATTCTCACCTTAAAAACGGCGTCTGTAAACAGATAGATCATATTCTATCAAATGAAAAAATCAGATAAATAGGAGTCACTACTCTTAAGTTACTTTCATGAATAATTTTTTTTTTATGAATAACTACTATTCAAGTTTTCATATAATGATTTTATATACCATATAATAAGTATCATAGTCATATAACTTCCAAAAGATGTGAGGCTGAAACTCTCTCGACCCTTTATCCACTCAGCCATGACAAAATCATAGTATAATTTAATAAATATGCTACAACCACATCCACTACCACGCTTCCTCGAATGGAATCAGAGTTTTTTTTCTTGCAAATAATGTTAAATAATAAGAAGATAGTCTGCCTTCTAAGTCTTGAGAAAAATTAGCGCTTGCGCTCTTGAGGTTTAGGGGTTCAATTCTGTTGAAAAATTCTTTCGTTATCAGTCCATATACGTTCTTCTGTTGAGCACGGGGCTCCTCTACCTTGAGAGATTTAGGCCTATAAAAAAAAAAATCTTTATTTATTTTTATTTGTGAGCATATTGTCGTTTTTCGGTCATAAGAATCTTGAAATTTTTACTAATGTTGAGAATTTCCTTGTAACAAACCTTGTAACACCTTTGGCCGATCCTGGAATAGAGCCCATGATCTTTAGATCGCACATATTTACATATTAACGTTACTGCACATACATTTTGTTCACCCACACAACTTACAGTCAATTTTCCATTTGACATCTCGCAACTCTCTAGAGAATAAGCCATTAATCTTCGCTATAAAATACAACAGACTATTCAGGTCCTTACTAATGTTACAAATGTGATAGTAACTTTGTTAAATTTCACCTCAATCGCTTGGCTTATTTTGATACATTTTAGCGAAGAGATATTTATGGAGAAGAGAATGAGAAGGACTTTTCCAATCATATTTTCCTGCTTTTACTAAAATTTGTAGTACAAAAACTTTTTATCTGTCGCTAATCGAAAATTAAACCCGAGACCTCTCTATCCCATACCATAACTAGAATGACCATCTCAAAATAAACAGCATACTAAATAAAAGTTTAATTCCCATTTCTATGACCCGTCTCTTAGATATTAGGAATATAAATACCTACCTAGTACCTACTATAATACCCACAAAAACATAACCAAATTTCACGAACTTTTCACCTTAAACGATAGCCAAGTCTTTTAAATCCCCATCTCTGATAGCCCATGATATTCCCAACAACATATCGAAGAAAATCCTCCATTCCCAGAATTGATAGTAGCTCTCGAACGAAGCCCTTGCTTTATCACAAAGCAAACTGCGGCTGAAGCTCAATTTACTCTGCGTCGAAATGCACGCGGTATTTTTAGGTATATCAAATACCGGTTAAACCTCACAAACTAGTATTTTACGTGCTTCCATGTTCCAGGTATTAAGGATATATAATCCCACGCCTGTATTCTCTAAAGGGGTTCGCAGAGGTGCATTTTTGCACCCATTTAACGCTAGGTATTATTCGGTGTTTCGCCAGGTCTTAGTCTTAGTCTTAACTTTTTGTCGTTAGTCAGGCATATTTTCTGAATTTCCTAATAACCCTGCCCGACCCGAGAATCGAACCCAGGACCTCTACATCACACGGCACATGCTTGTACCGCAAGACCACGAGGCAGTCAGTCATTTATCGCATAATCAAACGAAATAAACTATACACAAAAAAATCCTTAACTAAACAAATCTTATTACGCAATCAGAAACAAAAAAAGACACACATCTCAATTAACATCCATTACCAATTACGAAAGCACATCCAATCCCATATCCGCACAATCGCAGCAATGTACCCAAACCAATCATAACATCAACGTATTTGAGGCGAACATTTTCAATCGTGAAATCAGGAGTGCATTAGATCCGTACGAATCGTAAAGCCGGCCATGCGATACGTAACGTCCACCACTTCATTAAACATAACGTGAACTGTTGGTAGGGGATGGTCGGACCGTCAACCCGTCAGTCGTCCGCTGACCGTGGCGGAGTGCAGACGTGTCGCCGCGCTCTGCAACTTAGCCAACTTCGCGCTATCGTAAAAATGTGATTGCACTCTAGTGAACTGTTCGCTGTTATTTTTATTGTGATTTTTATTTGACGATGGATTTCGCTTTATGGAGGGGTTTTCTTGTTTTTACTTTTGCTGGTGAGTATTTTTTAGCTTTTTTTTTATTTATCCATTACTGCAAAATAATGTTTTTGCAACTTCTGTACTAAAACATTTTTAACATTTAATTTTTATTAAATATGCTTTTTTGTACATCATATTTACTAAAACGAAATATTGAATAATTATAATTTATAAACTATTGTCCCACAAAGGGCGGCCTTATAGCTTTTTTATTTAGTGCTTCAGTTTTATTTCCTTTAGCCAATCAGTATTATTCCGAATTCAAATTACTCATTAAATAAAAAGGCAACCTTCATACCAAAAAGAATCACTTAATTTTATTTTAAACAATTAAAATAAAATAGAAACTAATGAAGAAATCCAATTCCATTTTCAAATTTAAAAACAGTAGTTTGTTATAAGCGCAAAGAACTGGTTCCTCTGATAAGCATGTCCGTTGTTAATTAAGTTTCCAAGTTTGAAATTAGCACGATTCCGCGCAAACTTTGAATAGTGCAAATTTTATCAAAGTTTCCTTTGAAGCGGCGATGTCAAAAACTCCACAGTACAAGGAGAGTTTCTTACCCCTTTTAGTTTTATCATTCCCTATAAAATCTTAGTGGATTTGTTTTGATTTGCTCATGTATTAAAATATTTTAGTTCTTATGGGAATGACATCACTATGTGACAACTATGTTCTGTGTTATTAAATGCAAAGAAAAAAAACACGTTGTTATTTATTTAATTAATAACAATCGTAAAAGGCGAGCCTTTGAAGTAGAAGAAAAATCATTTGTATGGAATCAATTTATGAATTTTTAAACGCATTTTATCAAATCAATATTTAGTTAAGATACACGTACATAAAAAGTGTACATGAAATACGAGGGTAGTTGTAAAAGTCTGTTGAAATTAATTTTATATTTCACTTGAAGTCCCACTTGGGTAAAAATATATATATAATTGGAGAAATACTGTACGCATGTAGTATTTTATCGGATCTTAATGTTTTATTGAATCATGTCAGTCAATATAAATCCCACTGCTAGGCACTAAACTATTCAAATCTACTATCTATTATCCAGTTTAATTTATTAAGTTACTGAATATCCTTTTGGAAATGTAAGGAATGCAGACAATGTGGAAAAACCCCATAAACACTGCCCGACCCTAGAATCAAATCCGGTATTTTCAGATCGCACAGCACACACCTGTGCCGCGAGACCATGAAACAGACAATTTATTATTAATACAGGCATAAATTCGCAAGAGCGCCGTGGACTCAGGCCTAAATCTCAGGTGATCTCAGGTGTAGTGTATGAAAAAAGCTTGATTTTTATATTATATACCACATCTATATCTTTTTATATGTGAACAAAACAGTCCTCAACGTTTTCGCTATTTTCGGCAACACTAACTTTTCCAATTTGTTCGTAAACAACTTTATTGTATCGCCGAAAAGCAATTTATATTAATATAACGACGAAGCCTTTTGAACAATTTTTCTAAATATCTATAATAAAATTTTCGTGTCGCTTGACTCGATCGATGTATTTTTTGAAGCGTAGAAAAAGGCATAGAATAAATAAATAAGTATCGATAATAGAATCGCCTTCGGCCACACTTTTGGAAGTTTTTGAGAGCGGTCTATATCCAGTAGGGGTCTTTCGGCTAATGATGATGATCTTCGTGATACATTCTTGTGACTGCCTCGTGGTCTCGCGGTACAAGTATGTGCCGCCGATCTAGAGGTCCTGGGTTCAATTACCGCGTTCAGGCAGTGTTATTGGGTTTTTCCATTAAAAATTCTTAGCAGCAGCACCGAGTCTGTAAATGTGCCCGAAAAACGGCAATAAGCTCGCCCCTTATTACTTGGGACTGATATATAATTCGCGAAATGTGGGTGTAATGCACCTCTGCCTACCCCATCAGGGAACAGGCGTGAGTTTATGCATGTTTTGACAGGCCCCGTGGCGCAGTTGGCTAGACACTAGCTTGTGAAACGAGAGGCCGCGGGTTCGATCCCCGCACCGACACAAATGTTTGTGTGGATTCGGGTCTGGGTGTTTGTGAGACTGAAAAAGTCTCCCGTAGTGTCTGATACCCACGACACAGGACTTGTAACCTAGTGTGGGGTCAGAGCTATGTATGTGACTGCTGGGTGTATTTATTTATGTATTCTTCATTTCTATCACGACATGCAAGTCAATAAACGATGATTAAAGCGAGAAGCGGTGAAAAATACTCCAACAATTACTATAAAACTTTAACGTTACTGCAACATTGTTTGCCCGAAGCGTTTTACAGCATGGCTCCCGGGGGACAAATTTTCCCTGCCGAATTACCGAAGTAAACCGATGTGGCGGTAAAAATCGTATGACGTGTGCAAATGATCGTGGGTGTTTTGTAATTGCTTATGTGGGAATTTTAATGACTTAATGGTACGTTAATTACCTGTGATGACTTAAAAGTTGTGAAGTCGAGGCATTGAGAAGGTATATGTGTTTAAATATTATCTCGTTTTGGATATTTTTTCTATACATATACCTTATTATTATCGAAGAAAGGTAATATCTATGCTCTTTTTAGGTACATCACGGTTATAGCTAGCTATTTGGTTTGTTTTGGTTAAATATCATTCGCGAGGCTTAATATACTTGTTCCTGCTTTTGCCATATCATTTTATTGAGTTAAAGTTATAGGTGCTAATATTAACGGACATTCAGATGAAACAATCAGTCACGTACCTACAAAACTACAAGAAACCTTTCCTTCTTTTTATTGTGACTTTTTGTAACTTCTTCTCGAACATGATAGAAGACATGAAAGAAAAAGAGGTGAATGAAGACATGACGGCTGATAAAACATGCAGGATACCAACTTAAAAATTAGATATATTAAATTATATTGCATCGTCCTGCAGCACGATGGTCCGACGACTTGAGAAAGGTGGCGGATGGATGAGGGCCGCTCAGGACCGGGATGGTTGGCGCTTACTTGGGGAGGCCTACGTTCAGCAGTGGACGGCGATAGGCTGAGTTATATTATTATTATTATTATATTATAAATTATATTGAAAATAGAGCTAGAGAATGATGATAAAGCTGATGATTAATATATGTATAAGTATATATAAACTTATCACCATGTATATTATAGTCTAAAAGTACTTTAATTTAGTATAATACAAACACTGCTGAATACACAATACAGAATAAAATTTACAATCCGTTATTAATCATTGCTAATGCTGAAATCAATCGCAACACCGGATACCTGGTTTATGAAGTATTCATTTGAATATTCACATATTTATTTATTTTATTTATTTAAACTCTTTATTGTACACATTTTAACAAACAGAATATACACAAAAAAGAAGAGGAAAGGTACAACTGGCGGCCTTATCACTCAAGGTGATCTTTTCAAGGCAACCATAAGATGGATATGTTGAAAGAATTAAATAAATAATAGAGAAGTATCATTAAATTATCTACTACTAACTGACCCGGAATTTTACGTAAATTTAACGATAAAGGAAAATCGTAAGGGCTCATACACGACGTAGATTTCTTCTCTAATTTTTTTTAAGATATAGGTAATGTATGTATGTAGTCCACCTTGTACCTCTTGCACACAATCTACACTTAACCAGTGTACTGAACAAAGCTTGACCATTCGGTGATGTTAAGGAGGCTCATACCCAGTAGTGGCACAGACCAGTGGCGTGCCTAGGGTGTCAAACTAAGGCAAGCCCAAATGTTTATTTAGTAGCAGCATATTTTTTTTGGTACGTAGGACTAATAAATACCTACCGGTTAGTACTCACATTCACGTTTATAGCGTTATTTTATAAATAAACAATCGTTAAGTTCGTTATTCGGAACTATATAAGGCAAGTCGGGCTTTCGGGCTTCTATGGAAGTACCGCCACTGGCACAGACATAGTACATATATCAGCTAATATAGACGTATCAGCCGAAAAACGTTCCACTGGCGGGCACAGACCTCCGCTGCCATCGAGAAGGTTATCTAGAATTATGATAACATATCCACAAACTCGAAGGCAGTGGCACTTATCAGGTGGAACTCAATAGATATGGGACGTTGTCGGAAATTTATACAAACTATGTTTGTCGAAAAATCGAAAAAAAACCTACAATAAACAGTCATAAAGTAGACATCACAGCTTTTGGTCTTCTTTGGAAGTACATTCACTAATATCACAATATTACTATTCTTGACAATATTACAATTCAAACCAACTTAACACGCTAAAAATGCTAACACAGCAATTCCAAGCCATAACATTCCCTCTAAATCACCCAGAACTATCATTAAACTGAAACCCGCGAATCGTGTTCAGTTCCCAGCCGATGCCGAACACCGATCGTATTACTAATTGGTCAGCCAACCACACAACGTTATCAACAATGCATAAAGTAAACGGGCCAAAACAATATTTGCCCCAATATTGGATGCAAATATGATTCCTCAGTGGACGCGCATAATTATTCTGTGGGGCCACTCGACCGTCAAATGAATCATATTCGATCATTTTGAATATTACACGCGATTTTAACCCTGTGTTTGTGACCGTATCTTCCGTTTGTTTTCATTCGTAAATTGAAATGGAATCTGGAAAATTAACTTCGTCATGCTTTTGTTTTAAATGGAATTGTTATTTAATAAATATATTTAATTATGAGCGTGGCGATTGGTGAGATCTGTCTTTCATCACTTGAGGGTGGGTTTGAACGGTAATGTGCTTACAAAAGGATGCAATTGACTTTTAGCACCCCATTGTTTATAAGAAGCACTAAAAAATTATCGTCATCAGCATCATATCGTCCCACTGCTAGGCACGGGCTTCATTTACCATTGAGAAAGTTTAGCCCTCAGACCACCACGCTGGCCTACGGCGGGTTAGCGGATTGCACATCTAAGAAATTCACTAGAGAATGTTGTAAAAATAGTATAATTTTTGAGGGTATAAATTATATTCTAAAATGGATAACAGTTGTGTGTTTGTCCACCGCCTCATTTAATTGGTGTATTTGCTAATTTATCCATATCCGTTTACCTATTCTGGCCTTACTCTCATCAGTCCAGATGCGCCTGACCATCAGTCACGGGCCTATTCCAAAACAGAGAAATATTTAAGCCTTAGTCCAACATGCTGAACTACTACGGATAGTCTAACTGCGAATTGCCTCTCCACATGTCCTATCTTATCTACGAGTAAATCCTTTTCAAAACTCATTCAAATCGGCTTAGCATTTGAGTGTGAAAGACAGGCAGAGTTACTATTTATAATGACAGCCCCGTGGCGCAGTTGGCCACACACCAGCTTGCGAAACGAGAGGTCGCGGGATCAACCCCCGTACCGAGACAAATGTTTGTGTGACCCACAAATATCTATATCTATAGCAAAATTCATTCAAATCGGTTCAGCAGTTTAAGCATGAGAGAGACTGAGTTCGCATTTATAATATTAGTAATGGTTACATTCGCTCGGGAATATGCTACTCGCTTGATGTATTTGCTCTTCCCCTATTACATATGCACATATATTATGAGGGTATTATTGTTATAAATTGCTCGTAACATTCGCTTTCTCTTAGATATTAGACGTATGAACGGTTAAATACAGACAGACTTTTAGTTATATTACGGGACTTGGAATAATAAATAAATACACCCAACAGTCACATAGTTCTGACCCCATAATAGCATTCAAGTCCTGTGTCGTGTGTATTGGAAACTACGAAAAATATTTCGGTATCATAAACACGCAGACCCGAAATAAGTATTCCTGGATCATACAAATATTTGTCTCGGCGTGGGGATCGAACCCTTGGCCCTCGTTTCGCTAGCTGGTGTCTAGCGAACATAGTGTCTAGCCGAGAGGCTGTCAAGGATGTCGATAATAATTTTCAAGAAATACATTACATTATGTCTGTCTAGCAGTGATAGCCTCGAGGTTTAGGCACGCGGTCGAGAATCTCGGCGGTCGCGGGTTCGAACCCCAGGCACTCACCTCTGACTTTTCGAAGTTATGTGTGTATTCAAATTGAATTATCACGTGCTTTAACGGTGAAGGAAAACATCGTGATAAAACCTGCACACGTAAAAAGTTCTTAGGAATTTCTTAGGTGTGTAGTCCGCCAACCCGCACTAGGCCAGCGTGGTGGACTATGGCCTAAACCCTCTCAATGGTAGAGGAGACCCGTGCTCAGCAGTGGGCGTACATGGGTTGATGAAGAAGAAGAAGAAGATGTCTGTCTACCTTAGCTCTCAATCTACAATCTTATGGTTTATCACTTAGAAATTCAAATAAAGAAGATTATAGTTCATATAAATTACACTTTACATAAAGTATTTTCTGTATTCACGCTAAAGCCCGCAAGAACAACCTTGTATGTGATAATGGGCGGTAAATATTAAATTTAATACATTAACGATGGGTAAATCCGTGCCAAACCGCTGGCAACACAACGTAAACTAAAACGGGAACGTCGGTGGACTCACAAACCATTCCCACTAAAACCTCTAAACACCGAACAAAAATGGGGAAAAACAAAAAGGCTTTGTCGTTGGCAACACTTGGCGGCTTCTAAAGACTTGTGAATGCGGTTATCTGGGTTACGTCTCATGCATTGAGTCGCGAAGTGTTCAGCTAAAAGGCTTGCATTTTACACGGTTTAGACAAGGTAATGTGACGGATTAATGTGGAGAATTTTTACGCTTTTTATTTTTATTGTTGGCATATTACAGGGGGCAACTTATGTATTTTAATAAAGGGATAATTTTCATGCTTGTACCGCGAGACTGAGAACATTACGTAGAACTCAGATACCATTGTTATAAAGAAAAACTAACTATTTTTAAATTATTTATTCCCAGTATTCGACATAACAAACACGATACTTAGGCAAAAGCCCGAGATAGTGTTTATATTTTATATAGGTATATTATATAGTGTACAATAAATTGTGATAAATAAAAATATAAAAATTCTACCTAAATCTAATCTGAAAAATCGCCCAATTAAATATAATTGAATCCGGAACCAATGATCTGAATACAAACAGCATCGATATCACAGACGGCGAGATTGCGAAACTTCAAACAATTGCTAATGGATGCTTAAGGACTTTTACGAAACAAAGCGAGCGTTATTATCCGGTATTTGTGATTTCTTGATGTTTGAGCACACAGAACAGCTGAATAAAATGAGAAGGGAAATACGGTATTTTGTATAGGGACGAGTGTCGTCGATTGACTGTCACCTATTCATTCCTCCACGATCATTCGTCCAATGATGAGAATTTCAAACAAAAATGACGGGCTGGGTTGGGACACATTTATAAAGTCTAAATTACACGGAACAAGAATTACCAAGAAACGTTAGTGTCCAACATATGGCAGCCTAATCGTAGGTTCGGTACCCTCGGCATGCTGACATTTCCTTGCTAATCTTATTCAACTGTTCTGAGTTTCAGCCAATGATGGAAGTAATCATTGCAGTTACTGGTGAGGGAGGGGTTGCGTGGGGGAAAACGTAACTCACTATTGATGGCCACGGTTTGGAGACCAAGACGATCATATTAGATTTTCGGAATATGCACTAGATTTATTTAGTTTGAAAAAGTTCAAGAGACCCTGTTTATTTTATTTTCATGTCATCATCGGTATTCTACTATTATCAAATTGGTAATATAAAAAATAATTGAATGTGGTATCCGACCCTATTACGACAAACATAAATAAAAGAAAGAATTTGTGACACTACTAAAACTCCAAAAGAAAGATACGTTCTGAAGCAGTGGTAGCTTATTTTAATTAGTAAATCGAAAGAGCGTATTTTTTAATGATAAACAAAAGAGCTTATAAAACCATGATTTCATCACCCAACAACCTTACATTAACTGACACTTACCCAGTCATTAAACCTGTCTAATTTCCTTGTTACAGCCGTGATTTCGGCGTCCAAGGGCGAAGCAGAAAGCAATAAAAGGTGAGTCTATTGTTGTTTAAATTAAACACTCATAGTTTATTATACGACTTAATTAAAGAGACGTCAAAAGTGTATTGCAGCTTTTTATGGTTATTGTAATACGCAATTAAGTCGGATTATATTATGAATGGAAACGCGGGCTTTCATAAATTATGAAACTATGTTTTAAAATACTAGTATACGTTTTCATAGATAAACATACAGTTAATAATAAAAGCGTTCTTCACTATTGGAGAGGGTAGGTAGGTATTTCTATACTAATGTGTTTATTCTTGTACTATACGAGTCTATAAGAATTGTGTTTAATCCAAAGTAATAGGGGGCAGCTCCTTTGCAGTGTTTCTGTCATATTTTCTGACTCCGTGCTGCTACTCAGAATTTCATCATCGTCATCTTTATCATCATAATTATCATGGTCATCAGCCGATATACACATGTCCCACTGTTGGACACGCACCTCCTTTACAACCTCTAAAACCCACTCTAAAACGAACTTGCTCGCAAAATCCCAATAACTCCTTTCCCGAACCTGGCAAAAAACAGTTTCAAAGCTACTTAGTCCACTTATCTCAGTCAGTTTAAACTTTGACCCGCCACAAATTATCCGTAAATCTACACAAGCCTTTACACGATCAACGAGCAGTTTTATGAAATTAACAAAGTTCAGGCGAAACTATCCCTCTAACGTGAAGCTGGAACTATGCGGCTTTCGCGGAGCATTTGATTCGGAAGCAGGAATTAAAGGCATTGTTTATTGTTAGTATTAAATTTTGTTCGAATTGTTTCTGAGTGGAGTTTTGCGAACTCGATTTGAGTGTGTTTAAGTGCGTTTAAATTGGTAAATAATGAAAATTTTAGCTTTTAAAATCCTAAAAATTTAGGGTAGGGTATGTAAATTATACAAATTTTGTGGTATATGTAGGTAAAGTAATGAAAGTTGAAGGATTGTCAGACAGAGGAAGGCCAAAGAAGAATAATAAGAATGCGGAAATAAAGATATGAAGGAAAAAGGGATGAATGAAGACATGATGGCTAATAAGGGATATTAAATGATAAAACATACTGCGCCACATCAAATAGAATTATCAAAGTGGTTATAGATTTTCTCAGGTGTCTTACGGTAAACTAGCTTAATATTGAGTGTTTTGATTACGTGTTGGGGTCAAGATGACTTCTTAAAAATGATCGCAATATCAATATTGCATCTTTATATGAATAATATTCCAAATAATCTCACAAATAGTCGTTATTACGTAAACTTGTTTACAATTTTAACAAAAGCAATTATAAGAACGTATATTATAAACACTCTTAAATTACACGACAAAAATATTTCACAAAAACACTTGATAAACAATACGAGAGAGACCAAACACACTTAAATTGAATATGAAAACAATAAAAGTGGCTTGATAAAAGTATATTCGCCATAAAAATACGAAATTATGTACACAACACATAATAACAAGGGACTAGGTAAAGTGAGATACTCCGACCACGATCCCCGAGGGAATATTGTAGGTTGATGCTCCTACTATAGATCCTATGTTCTCGAATATTTCTCACGCTTTATGAATGCATCATCTACATTTTTTTTAACATCAGCTTACATACGTCCCACTGCTGGCCACGAGCCTCCTCTACCATTGAGAAGGTTAATGAATTGATAAATTATATTCTTGGAATATTTTTTCCCTATACGATCGAATGAAAAAAACTATTCTTAAATTAAACGTAGAGTTAATTTCTCTTCTTATTCGTAGTGTATTTAGATCGTGATCTAAAACTAAGGCGGGTAATAACAACAGTGATTACGAACCTATTGGCATTAAAAAAATCTCGACAGAAATTATAACGTTTTACTGACAACCATATATATTTAATACCTATAGTTAGAATTAAAATTAATACATACATACATATATCGTCGTTTCGTCGTCATCCTCTTTTCTTCTTCTTCATCAACCCATATACGCCCACTGCTGAGCACGGGTCTCCTCTACCATTGATAGGGTTTAGGCCACAGTCCACCATGCTGGCCTAGTGCGGGTTGGCGGACTACACACCTAAGAAATTCCTCTTTTACCATTTAACACATATAATGCCGTACTAACAAATGAACTAACTGTATTTTTTTTTTTGTAAAATACGGTCATGGAATGTGAGGAATGTCTTAATTCACTATTTTCGTTACATTTTACATAATGTAATAGTGAAATAAATAAATAAATAATGGTGGCTGCCACATATGGCTGACACGGCCCAATTGGTTTGGAAAATGTCAGCCATATGTGGCTGACAAGGCATTATATGTGTTAAGTATTTATCGTTGAGGTTCAGCAATTCAAGTTTCAGATTTTACTCATTGCTTTTCTTCCTTCTCAGAAATATACAGGTTTAAATTATTTTCAGTTGTGAATCATCTTTGTATCACAAACACAACTACACACACACACTTTTCTTTCGCTTCCTCAGCTGACACAATCATCTCTTTTTCGACTATTTATATTTCATTTTTTTTAATAAACCACCTAATTGGTGTTTAGGACTGCTTAGGTGCTCTCAGGAAGTTCTTTACCGACTTTACGACTCACTTCTGCACAGTAAATCTCTCTCGTAATTCTACAATCATTCATATTTGAGGTCAAACAATTTAATCATTCTCTATCTGGGTCACTGCATCGGCTGTCAATCCACATTTTTTCCTCAAAAATATAAAATTGATCAATTTTCATCCGGCCAGTTCACTTTCAGATATTTTGCTAAAAAACCGTTCGATTTTGTCGCACGCACTAGAATAACTAACAGACTATTTATTCTGTCCATAAAACATTTAGCGAAAGCTTTTAAAACTGCGAGCGACGCTAACGATACAAATTTAAATCTTATTGATACTTTTTAAAAATATTTTGGTCTGCATGTATAAAAATATTTTTGGTATATCTATTAATAACATTACTCAAAGCCTATGTTTATGCTTTAATACTAATATTATGAAGTATTGGTGGCCTCGAGGTTTAGGCACGCGGTCGAGAAATTCGTAGAGACGTGTATATTCACAATGTATTATTAATTATTATCATTTACTTTAACTGTAAAAGAAAACATCATGAGCCAACCTTCACATCTCAAAGTTCTTAGGAATTTCTTAAATGTGTAGTCCGCTAACCCGCACTAAGCCAGCGTGGTGGACTAATACCACTCTCAATTTTAGAAGAGGCTCGTGCCCAGCAGAAAGACGTAATATATCCACTATCCTTCACGCAATCAATTCTCACTATCCTATCACTGCAAAATTCCTCGTACATTCGTATTAAATCAAAGAGTAGTGGTGTCAGGAAGTAACAAGCAACCACTGAGGGTTTTATCGTAACAATAAAAGCGACACATACTGAAGTACGCCTCTTGGCGATGTAAATATATCTTTGTGCATTGTCCGTGCTTTTGTCAAACGACAATAAAAACCCAACATAAGGTTTGTTAATTGCAAAATGCGAGCTCTTTATTTGAACTCTACCCGTATTTTGCGAACTTATTACTGAATTATAAAACTACACATTGAAACGAGTGCTTATTATGGTTGGCGGTGCACATACAATTCTTTTTAATAATAATTTTAATAAATACACCCAACAGTCACACACATAGTCCTGACCCCATTAAGATACGAGTCTTGTGTCGTGGGTATCAGAAACTACGAAAGACTTTTCGGTCTCACAAACACCCAGACCCGAAACAAATATTTGTGGATCACACAAACATTTGTCTCTGCACTCATGTTTTGAGTTTGTGTTAAAATTCCTACGGCATTATCATAATCATAGGCCACCAAAGACTTCCAAAGCGCTCTGCCAGAAGCGGCCTGCATCCATCTTTTTTTTTAACGTAAATGACGCACAACAATCGGTTTTAAATGTATATAGTTTGTATTGAGAGCGTCATTTTCTTTGTTGGGATTTACTTGAACGCCTCGGGGTTCATAATCACCGTAGCTATTACATTATGAATATGCATATTTTCTGAAATTAATTACTGACTTTTATCAAATATTCTACGTCCATTTCCAATGGTCTCCAATAAAAACTATCCAATCACGAAAACTGAACACAAATCAAATTCGACAGCCATTGATTGATGTATTGTTGGCCATGTCACAATGCCCGAAATAATATTTATTCTATTGTGCTATTTTAGGTTAAACTGACTTTATTTCCACGTTAAGCTATCAAAGACCTCGAGCTCGATTTCTGGGATGTGATATGAAAGGCTTTTTTTATAAAAAAAAATCTCATTGGCAGCAAATATTTTGCTAATGTTCCCGAGAAACATTTATTTATTTTGAAACAGAGGATGTTTGCCTCAATAAATATGAATTTGGTTCTATATATGCTCAGCCTATCACCGTCCACTGCTGAACGTAGGCCTCCTCAAGAAAGCGCCAACCATAAACGTAACATTTGGTTCTATTCAAAGTTTGTATCTGAGCTCTCATTGCATAGTTTAAACTATGAGGGTTTTTGGCACATATTTTTGACTGAGGAGTTGCGAACTATCTCAACATGACAGCCCTATTCGCGAGTACACAGCATACTTCGGGAGTGAAATTCTTTGTCTGACGAATGGAACATTATGAAAGAAACAAGAATATTATGCAAGTTATATTGCGAGACAAAAAATAGCTGACTATATGATTTATTTATTTAATACTTCAATACACTACATTATAAACCGTAAAAACAGAAAAAAAAAACAAATAAAGAAGACATAGAGAGGGAACAAATGGGGGCCTTATCGCACATGGCGATTTTTTAAAAACAACAATACGTTGTATATTCAGAAGGGATATTGGTTGGGCGATGTGTACAAAAAAGAAAATATACGATAAAATTTATGTTTAACACATATACTTACTTCCGAAAAATACTTCATTATTTGTTATTTTTTACTATCTCCTCTCTACCTACCCCGATAAGGCAAAGGCGTATTTAATGTATCTATATCTTTTCAATCTCTAAACTCTATTTATTACCTCTTATATTAACAAGATATTCACGCCTTATTAGCAAAGAAGGGATAGATTAATATCAAAAGGCGGTTATAAATAAATCTTTTGATCATCGTCCCACATCTGTCCCCGTATATCAAAGGGAAACCCAATAGGTACTAAGATTCGTTTTAAAGGTCACTGAATATTAGAACTAACTAGTTATTGTATGCAACTCCGTATAAAAATTACCTCGAGATATAAACTATGTCTAATAATATAAAAAAGGCCACGTACCGGGAAGCGCAGCGTGGGACGTCCTGCGACAAGGTGGTTGGACGACCTGGAAAGGTCGCAGGACGTCGCTGGCTGCAGGCGGCTTCCGGCATATCTCGGTGGAGAACGTTGGGGGAAGTCTATGTCCAGCAGTGGACTTCAATCGGCTGATGGATGGATGGATGGATGGAATATAAATGTAGGCCGTGCGTACTAGATGTTCTAGGTTCAATTCAGGTCGGGAAATTCGGGGAAATTCTTTAATTAAAAATTCTGAGTAACCGCAAAGAGTCTGAAATTTTTCCTGAAAACCCAGAATAGGCTTGCCTTTTAAAAATGAGAATTAAAATTGGAAAAAGGGGGTGCAGAATTTTACATTTACCTTCCCCTTGGAGGTACATGTGTGACTGGGTATTAAGTTCTTTATTATAATCCAATTGAATGCCGAACGTCTACAAAATATATTTTAAATGCAGTGAAAGAAAACAGCATATTTATTTAAAATCGACTCTCGACGTCTCGATTTACTGTCATTAAAATTAATTGGAATTTTCAATATGTATTTTTTTCAGATACACCAGCCCAACGGGTAGAGGCTTTCGGGTCGCGCAAACAGATTCATGGAAATATGCTTATAAAGGTAATCTTAATTCTTTGTATTAAAAGCGATAAATCTGGTATTTACTGGTAAAATATCCCCGAGTTTCTGATCTTTGGAAGATACGTTCTGAATATTTTCTTAATGAGTCGAGCGAAATGTATTAATGAAATGTTATAAATATAAATGTTTTATTTAGCACTAAGCATTTTTAGTGTAAATTATTGTGTTAATTTTGATTGCCATGTTGATTCTGAACTTAATAATGTAATGATATTTAAACTTCATACAATGATTGTAATGGCTGACTTTGTGTATCATTTTTTTCTGCTAGTCCTAACTTAAGAGGAGCATAGATTATAAATAACAAGTTTGCACATTTAATTTCACACAAACGCTATATTTTTTTGGAATAAAAGATAAGGTAGTCATCACTAGAGGTGAACAGAAAAAACAAAGATTACCATTTCCGAATTAAAGTAGTTTATTTATTGGCTCGAAAATTAGGTTAATAATTGTTTTACTATTAATAACTCTCGTTGACGGTGCAATCATAATTACGGAGATCATATAAAAATATTGCAAGCTTCATCAATTCTTGTAATTATATTTAAAGTATATTAATGAGCACCGTTAATATCATAAAGTTAATATGATGTGTAATACTTAATTTACGTAAAATCCGCAGTAAAAGATAACAGAAATCAAAATGAAAATATTTTTTTTTACCAATTCTTTTTTCACCCAGTTAATATAGTAACATTAATTATGAGATAGTAATATTAAGGTTACTAAGCAGTGATGGCCTTGAGGTTTGGGCGCGCGGTCGAGAATCTCGGCGGTCGTGGGTTCGAACCCCAGGCACACACCTCTGACTTTTCGAAGTTATGTGTGTATTTACATTGAATTGTCACTTGCTGTAACGGTGAAGGAAAACATCGTGATGAAATCTGCACACCTATGAGTTCTTCGGAATTTCTTAGGTGTGTAGTCCGCCAACCCGCACTAGGCCAGCGTGGTGGACTATGGCCTAAACCCTCTCAATGGTAGAGAAGACCCGTGCTCAGCAGTGGGCGTATATGGGTTGATGAAGATTGAAGAAGAAGAATATTAAGGTTAATAATATACAAGCTGTAAAAAGCCCATGATCGACATCTGAGACATGTAATAGTTACGTCATTAAAAGAACACCCGAAAAAATGACGTTTTTTTTAACAAATACGTTCATAAAAATTTACTATTTATAGTTTTAACCTGTATCTACCTTAGTTTTCGCACGGTCTGAATACAACACACAACACATACCTCACGCCTATATTCCCCGAAGGGGTAGGCAGAGATGCATTTCAGGGCGAACCTATTGCCGTTTTTCGGGCACATTTCCAGACTCCGTGCTGCTACTGAGAATTTCCTAATGGAAAAACCCAATAACACTTTGCCCGACCCGGGAATCGAACCCAGGACCTCTAGATCGCACGGCACATATTTGTACCGCGAGACCACGAGGCAGTCAAATACAGCCTGTGTAAAAATATACCAAAACTATATTACCAATAGATGTAGTATCTGTGATAATTATTGAAGTGTGAATTCCCGGGCCGGTCACGGAAACCGGTGGCCTGTATCCCGGGATGAACTAAATCAAAGTGGGAGATACCTACAGGATGGATTGGTTGGAACACTTGGGTTTGGGTAGGATTACGTTGCTCGTGTGGAGTGTATATGTAGTCCTATAGTACACATAGAAGGCATATTACTAAAGGGTAGATAGTTTCCTTAGTAGGTACTCTTCTAGGTTTCATAGCTGCAAAAAATATAAAAGTTCGTAGCCCGATTTTTTTTTAATGGTATTGGGAATAAATCTCGAATAATATATTGAATTACCAGCTTTAATATGTATTTAGAGATTTTTAACTTCGTTAATCTTAGAATAAGAATTTAGAAAAGTAAGAGATTTTAGAATACACACATAACTTCGAAAAGTCATCTGCCAAGATTTTCGACCGCGCGCCTACACAACGAGGCAATCACTATTTTCACTCTATCATCACCATTATTATTAACCAAGAGAGGTCCATTACTAGACATTGCCTATTTCCAATACTGGACGATAGTAAAGATGCTTTACTAATTAAAGTAAATTTGTTGCAGATCACTCGCTTCATATTCGAATTAGAAGAAATTTACAAAACATGATTATATCCCACCATTTTACGGAGAGCACGCCTATGCCGGGTGTTGACGTAAGTATTCTTATTTAATGTTGACGTCAGTCTCGTACTTTTGTAGTTTTCGGAACGAAAAATATGTACCTAGTGTGGGTAGTGGTCAAAGACAATGTAAGATTTTGTGACACTGAAGTTTGTCACCCTTTCATGCGTCATCGGCTAAATCGAGTTGAATTGGTTTTGCTTTAGAGGTAAATTTTATTTTAGAAACGGTTAAAGATTATTTCATATTATTTTCTGGTAGCGTAACTATAATTAAAATGTATACAATTGACAGTCACCATACACATTTCGCTAGACACTAGATTAATATTCGTTTCGGGTTTTTCTGATTGTAGGGCGAAAATCTCTTCTAATTTCTAAAGTCCACAACACAAGACTTGTATCATCGTGTTTGGTCTAAAATACGAATGTAAATGTTACTCAACAAGTAATAAATATTTGAGAATTTTTTAATCGCCCCCATATTTCAATATTAATGTATGTTTTTCAGCATGCGGTATTTTTTTGTTTTATAAGGTCATGGTTCGGAATTTATGATATCAAATTATTTTAGGTTAATCTGTACTGTACGATCAACGGGCCACATCCAGCCAGATTTGTTT
Organism: Cephonodes hylas; assembly: GCA_030295005.1. Classification (NCBI taxonomy): domain Eukaryota; kingdom Metazoa; phylum Arthropoda; class Insecta; order Lepidoptera; family Sphingidae; genus Cephonodes; species Cephonodes hylas. The sequence continues at coordinate 4,462,889 of AP025385.1, forward strand.
GGGAGAGAGATGGACTTGTGGTGTCATCAAATACGGATTCAAGGTAATACCATAGTAAGAACATTTTTTTTTAATTTTCATATACCTTGTTCAAGACATCCTTGTTAAACTGCATTCATAGCTTAATAAAAATATTTGTCGATAAACAAAAAATACCTGTTTCTGATCTAGGTAGCAGTGAGGCTGAAAATTTTCTCGGCCACGACATAAGATTTTGTATCTGAGTGTGGATAGAAATTACATGTGGTTTGTCATCAATGGTGAAAGTTTTCCTAATCGACAAAAAATGCTAATCGACGTCAAGATCCTGTGACAACGTTTGCAATTTAAACATTTTGGATATTAAATTTTTTTAAAACAATGTTTACATTTTGTTGCCAATCATACCCAACTCACTTCACTTGAAGTTGCAACCTATGAAAGAATCGCAGTGAATGAAATTTTTACACTCCCAATTATTTCTAGGTACTCAGTAGGTCAGACCATGACGGGCGACGGTGGCGTGACCACACAATTGAACATATCCCACGTGCGAGTGGATGACGGTGGGCTATTCTCGTGTGTCGCCCACCATGGGGATAGTGTGGTTGCCCACCATGACAGACTTAATGTTTATGGTAAGTGGCGATTTTCTGTTGTTTCTATAGAGTGACGATACAGTGGCTGACGATGTTAGTGCAAAGCTGTTAAAAATATAGTGTTATTTGGGTATCAATATTTGTATCCGTTACGTTGATCGTCGCTAAAGTAATATTATGTGTCGCGCGATGCAGAGTTCCCAGGTATTAGACTCGTCCCTTATTACGTAGGACTATACATAACTGGCGAAATATAGGTGCAACTATGTACCTTTGCTTACCCCTCCAGGTAATACAGGTGTGACGTTATGTGTGTAACATACTCTATAACATATACTTATACATCAAATCTGCTGAATAAAATAATTACGCAATCATTTGTGTCAACTCTATCTGCTCACTGAACCATAGTGATTTGTATATATTCTTTCTAGTTTTCAACACTCGACATTTTATTATTAATGTACATAGATAAACTTTATACTCACTTGCTCGAAATAATTAATATGTTTTCCAACCAGGTCCGCCGTACATTCGCACGCTGCCTCCCCTCAAAGTGCAGAGTGGGCAGAGCGTTACGCTCCGGTGTCCTTACTACGGCTATCCAGTAAGGTAATTAATTTGTACTAACCACTTGAAATTGTTCATTAATATCCACTGTATTCAAGCATTAGAAAAATTGTATCAATAGAATAGGAATATTTGAATGTAACGGCAATGTGTTTATAATAACCGTAATTATTATCTGTCTTACTTTTCAACTACGGTATTTTTACAACCTGTAAAAATGCATCAAAATGATTATAGTGTGTTCATATGATTTTGCAAAGCTTGAATGATTTTGCTAGAGCACACGGGTAAAGACATTGAAATACTAGAACTAAAATAAAGACTTCAAAAAAACTGTAAAGCGAATTCATTTGCAATTTATTAAAGAAACAGCATACTATTTGTCTGCCGATTTGTGAATTCCTTTACAGTTTCATTTGACGTAAATAAATTAACCCTCTCAATGGTAGAGGAGACCCGTGCTCAGCAGTGGGCGTATATGGGTTGATGAAGAAAGAATCAAATTAAGTTTTTCATTCCGGAGATCTCAATAACTTTCGCAGAGACTAGAAATAGAATAATTCTATCCTAAGGAAATAGGATCGTTTTTCAATGAGATTAAAAAATCGCCTAGAAAGGTTACCGTGTTTGTTATGCAACTTCGTGACACAAGCGTAAGTAACTATGTACTATATCACTAAACAAACAGCTAGAACAAAATGAGATTTCTGGTCATACAATATGCACTTAAAAGAATATTCCTACTATTGAAACCAAAACGGAGCTCGCAATATAAATCTCTTTGCTTTCTTAAGCAAAACTCTCAAAAGAATTCACTTTTACATACTCCTTTGACGGCGTTCCGTTGGCTTCTTGTTCAATATCGACGTGGAATATAACAAAGCCCGTAAAGATGTACCGTAGCGATTCTTTGTACGAAACGCTGGTATTAGAACTAGTATGTTGCACGAAAGCGCTTTGTTTAAAGATTGTTTTGTTACAAATTATAAGCATTTTACTAAATATTGGTGGGTTATCGGATTCCTGAAACTCTATGGATCATGTATTAGTGTGTTTGAAGATGATAAAATATTTTAGAATTAGCAAGGAAGCTAAATTTACTCGGATAAAGGTCATAAATTCAGTATTAATTATGTGATAGCTGTGAAAAATAACCCATAAAACACTACAAGACAAAAGGAAATCTGAGGTATGAAATATGACAGCCTCATGGCGTCGTTGGCTACTTACCAGCTTGCAAAACGAGACAAATATTTTTGTGATCCACAAACATTAGTTTCGACAATGGGTATTTACAAAACCGAAAAGTCTCTTAGTTTGTGATACCTAAGACACAGCACTTATTTTATAGTACTTTCTTCTTCTTCTTCTTCATCAACCCATAAACGCCCACTGCTGAGCACGGATCTCCTCTACCATTGAGAGGGTTTAGGCCATAGTCCACCACGCTGGCCTAGTGCGGGTTGGCGGACTACACACCTAAGAAATTATTTACTTATTTTTTATATATGATACTTACTTGTACTAATTACTGGATTAATGTCATGAAATATTAACACGAAAATTAATTTCGCAGAGAAATATCATGGGAATACAAAGGCAAGGAGATCAGCTCGGACATCCTCACATCAGCACAGCCGAGTCGCTACAAACGGTTTACAAGAGACACGGAATTCAGCATAGAAATATACGGACGAAAACCCAAGTTAAGGGAAAAACGAGATATTGGCGCGATGAGTTCTGAAGGGACGCTGAGCATCTCTAAAGTCAGCAAAGCTGACAGTGGATCATCATACTCGTGCATAGTCAAAAGTCCGTCAGGTGAAATGGCGAAACGGTCATTCGAACTTCACGTAGTAGAAGCGCCACAACTAGAAGATATTCTCCTACCAACCGATCTGCAAGAAGGCCAAATTGTTCAGATCCACTGCAACCTCAAAAGCGGAGACGCGCCCGTATATTATTCCTGGTTGAAAGACGGAAAGAAAATCCCAACTCATTTGAAGGTGAGTGATATTACAGAATCTTTAATAGAAGGCGAGTTCGTTAACGTTATTGTGTCTAGAGAATGGACTCATTTACTTTTCATTTCTGTGTGTAATTTTTAATGAAGTTCTTGATTCAAATATTTGAAGTCTTTTAAATGTACATTACACAATAGCATTTTGTTCGAAGAATGGGATCTAAATTTGTCGTTCGTTGAAATGTTTCTGTTCTCTGAAACTTTTGTTATTTTTATTAGGTCGTCTAGAAATCAGAGTTCATGATAAGACTGGCAAAAGATATCCACATTATTATAAAATTTATAACTTATTTTTTCCAAGACAAAATTGTTACAAAGCTAATAATATAGCTTATCTCCATTTGTAGCCCCGGGTTATATGCCCCGTAGCCCTGTATTTTTCATGTGGGTTGTGAGTAGTTTTTTTTTTATCTTTAAAATAAGTTTTATGGCAAAGTTTTAAGTTTTTAGCGAAACATCTGCAGTAGGTAAAGCTTGTGTGGAAATGGAAGTTTATTGTTCTCTATTTTATATTCTCACTCCTATATAAAAATTTACGCAACACAAAAAATTAAGTATAAAATACCCTACAAGGAGCAACAAAATACAAAACTTTGTCCGCTATTTAATTACGTCTTGGCACCGAGTATAAATTGCTAAGAATGCGCCAGCCATCACATTTAGAACTTGGGACGAATGCGAAAACTTAAGTACGAAATACAACAGAAACATGCTCAGAAGCAAACAAAAATATTCTAGCAAAAAAAATTGTTGTTGGAACTGAAGGACAGTTTAAAAAGACCTATGTATTTTTTTTTTAAAGTCATCAACAATACATGTGTAAGCCTCAGTTTTGAAAGTCTATTATTTAACAAAAATATTAATAAAATGTGGGTAAATTATGTTTTAAAGATGTATAAATACTGGCGACACTGACAGATTGATTCATTCTTGATCGAACGATGGAATTGTACACAGCTGAAGTTTGTTATATATTTGTTTAAAAGAGTATAAAGAGATTGGATAAAGGAATATAACAAGTTGAAACAAGTTTGTGTTCTCATTTTTGAAAGTGTGGCTTACACATGGACCTTCCCATAAATAAATACTTCGACTAAAAAATTAACTCACCAGTCACATACATATTAAACAGCGAGTATTCAGGCCGTGATCGGAAACTAAAGCAGATAATATCTAAGGTCAATAAAATGCAAAATCAAAAAATTAAAAATCACAAACAAACATACATACATTTATTTAATACCGATGGTTGTATGAAAAACGTCAAAAAAAAATTTCTTTCGGGATTTTTAAACACCATTTTTGGATTAATGATCACCGTAGCCATTCCGATCACGGTCTGGATACAGTCTTTGCATGTATATGACTGATGAGTAAATTATTTGTTAATAGAAGAATAGACTTCCACTTCCATTCCAATTTAACTGAGATTTTTGATTCAATCAATTATAATCGTTTAATCATAAGAATGAGGTTGGAATGTTAATTTAGGATGACAGTCGTTTTTCGATGGCTGGATTTCTGGATGGCTGGTTTATTTGGATGAAAACATTCTTTACCTTAACTTTTTTTCAGAGCACAAATCTAAAGTACATACAAAGTTGCGGGCAGAAGCCAATTGTTTCAGAAAGTTAATTAGATTCATTGTTGTTTATTTTTATTCGCTGGATCATTTGAATAAGACAATACACCCTCAAAATTCTATACAAATTCCTTGAGTTGACTATGAATAATATTTTGGATCCCAACGTCGAAAATATTCTCATTTCGATAACAATAATAGATGTATATGGGGTAGATTATTTTAAATACTTGTCTATTTAACATGTTTTACACCAGCAACTGATACAGTGCTGTCCAAACATTACAATAAACAAACGTTATCGATTCTCTCGCCAAATAAAACCATTTTATGTATCATCTACATAGTTTGACTAAAGATCCTTTAGAATCGCTTCCGTATTTCACTTTGAGAGTCTATCTTCATCAACCCATATACGCCCACTGCTGAGCACAGGTCTCCTCTATCATTGAGAGGGTTTAGGCCATAGTCCACCACGCTGGCGTAGTGCGGGTTGGCGGACTTCACAACTAAGAAATTCCTAAGAACTTTTACGTGTGCAGGTTTTATCACGATGTTTTCTTTCACCGTTAAAGCAAGTGATTATTCAATTTGAATACACACATAACTTCGAAAAGTCAGAGGTGTGTGTGCCTGGGGTTCGAACCCGCGACCGCCGAGATTCTCGACCGCGCTCCTAAACCTCGAGGCCATAACTGCTTTTTTCAGTGACAGTCTATACCCTTATGTATTCATCATCACGACCATCATCATCACCATCCCCATCATCACCACCACCATCATCAACACCATCATCATTATCATCATCGTCATCATCATCACCAGCCTCTCAAACGTCCACTACTGGACATAGACCTCTTATGTTACTACACTGGGCTCGATCTTCGGCCCTCCTCATCCAACTGCTGCCAGCCACCTTGTGTTCGTTTATAACATTCTATCGTGGAGGTCTTCAATGTATATTTTTTTCAGATCGTCGAAAGGAGCCTGGAAGTATTCAGCGTGCTGATTATAAAGAATGTGTCGTTGGACCACTGCGGGACGTACACGTGTGTGGCCGCCAACCATGTCGCTAAAGTAAACAAAACTGTCAACTTGTATATAAAAGGTAAGTTATTTGTATATTTTTATACATATGATGATTATCTCCTTGTTGATGAAATTTAGCGGAAGCAGGTTCGATTCTCAAATCGTAAGGAGTTATTTGGTTTTATAATCATCAGTACCAATGCTGGGCACGGGCCTTCTCTACGATTGACAGTGTGCTGTGTGACGTACGTGAAATCATATATATGCAGCATTTAAAAAAAAAACATATTTCACCCATCGAAACCTTTCGCCGACTCCCAATCTTTCCAATTTAAAAATGTATTCCAGCGTATCGAAGATTTAGAGGAATATTGTTCTATCTCCCGTTTCTAGCGAAATGGTTACGGGAATTCTGACACTGGCAATGTATTTTGCAGTTGTAAGCGCCGACGTAACCGCACTGCCACAATTTGAATCTAAGATTAATTCGGAATATACACTAAAATATTCTCCATTTGAAGAAGATTATTTTGGTTTTTGTTATTAAATTTTTTAAATTTTGTGGGTTTCGTGTAGTATAGTAAGGGATTGAATTTGATGGGATTATACTGAGGAGATTTTTGATGCAGCATAACTTGATTAAAACGTCCTGAGTCATGAGGTCGAAAAAGCTACAAGCTTAACTTCTCGCAGGTGCGGCAGTGAAAGTTGCTTTCCTAATATACCTATATAAAATTACTGAGTTATATGAGATAGAACAGACCTGATACTTGCTAGCTGAAAGTCCATAAAATAAAATGTTATAATAGGCATAGGTATATCGTATTTTAACTGTATCTCGGCGGGGCTGCGCCGGTTCAATTCCCAGGCGTCTGACATTTTTGTGCAATATATCTACTACATATTGTATTCACAATGAATTACCACGTATTGTAACGGAGAAGGAACATCGCGAGCAAACCGGCTCACCTATAAGTTCTTAGTTTTTTTAAGCGTAGAGTTCGCAAACGCGCACTAGGCCAACGTAGTAGACTAAGGCGCAACCATCTCATTAAAAGAGGAGGCTTGTTAACAGAAGTAGGACATGGGGTAATAATGCATGCATCACACTAATATCATAAAGGTGAAAGTATTATGATAGTCAGAATTGACTGATTAAAAAATATTTTAGTAGGAGGGTATTATCCAACATCACATAGGCTCCTTTTTACGGACTTCGAAAAAAGTAGGAGGTTCTGAATTCATCTGTTTTATTTTATGTTTTTGTTTACCTATGAAATTTAGTGTTGTATCGAACATAGAATTCCAATTTGCTCTCAGGCGGAACTGGACCCACCACTTCTAGTTTTGTAATTCTAACGTTGAAAATTATTTGATATCTCTTTAAATTTCATTCTATAACTCATCAAATTTTGGTTTGTCGACAAAACAATAGTTTATTTCTTGTAGAAAGGTAAAATTTTAGTGGTCTAGGCGTAAAATCGTAATACTTAATGAAGAGAATTACTTTCGAATTAAGTAGAAATTTAAACTAGTGGCGTGGGCTCTGAAATTTACTTACATATGGCAGTTGTAAACTCATTCTTCTGGGAGCCCTTCTCACAAGTTTACGAATGTAGTAATACATACATGTTATATGTATCTACAATATATAAAGAGAAAAGGTTTTATTTTTTTTTTTTTTGCTGCTCACAAACTTACCTAACAGATTTGGTTGATTTTTGGCACGAATATAGCAATGGTGGAACTTTCATAGAAACTCAAAAACGTTAAACGTTAATTGTGTTAAGTCTAGTTTGTAATTTTTATATGGAGTCAGGATATTTCGATAATTTTTAATAAAGGTTTAACACATTTTGTCAAGTAGGGATCTAAAGCTTAGGGATAACTATTCTGTTTTGTGTAAGTAATTTGGGCTTTTGGGCATTTCTCCACGTATATCTTTAATTTTATTCATTCAACAATAGCATACATATAAATCTTATATCTATGTGAAAAAGAGTCCTTGAAACCTATTACATCAGTAGAGAACCGAAAGAAGTCTGGACCGTGGCATTTGGCACTCTATAGTCTGCCTACCCCAAAGTGAGACAGACGTGATTTTATGTATGTTTTAGACAGCCCCGTGGCGCAGTTGGCTAGACACCAGCTTGCGAAACGAGATGCCGCGGGTTCGATTCCCGCACCGAGACAAATGTTTGTGTGATCCACAAATATTTGTTTCGGGGCTGGGTGTTTATGAGACCGAAGTCTCTCGTAGTTTCTGATACCCACGACACAAGACTCGTATCTTAATGTGGGGTCAGGACTATGTGTGTGACTGTTGGGTGTATTTATTTATTATTTATTTATTATGTACAGATAAATATGCTACAATAGAGCAATATAAAATAATTTAACCAGGCGAACATAAACAGATGTTGGCTTCAGCCCAACACGTACTTGAAGCACGACAAATTCAAGTTTTTCAACGAAATTTCGTCAAAACATTTAGCCTTTTTGTGTTCGTTTAAACCAGCTGGTACTAATGTGGCTTTAGTTATACAGGTTTTATCCGTAGTCAAGTAAAATTGCTGCGAAAGCTCGAATTAATAAGTATATACAATAGACTCACGCCTGTATTTCCTGATGGGGTAGATAGAGGTGCATTTCTACCAGATATCAGTCTAACGTAGTAGATGACAAGCATATTGCCGTTTTTGATAAATTTCCTGATAGAAAACCCCTACAACATTTATACCAAACTGGGAATCAAACCCAGGACCTCTAGATCTCACGGCACATACTGATAATAATTAATATTACAGATTTTTGGTATGCTAGTACCAATAAGCTCAAAAATGATTAAATCAAACTGTAAATAAATAAAATTACGGCCAGGAAGATTGGATCCCAATCGGTATTTTAACCTTTCCCAGCTGTTGTTTCGCATAAAACAGCTATAGCGACAGGTTAAAAGTGCTGGAGCTAAACTCGACGAAGAGGCAACAAACTTGGCCTCACAGCCGGCACGAAAACTGTTTCAGCGGAAACTAATCTTAGATTCAATTTAGTGGGGTTGAAGTGATTTCTTTTTATTCCGTTATCTTTTCTGCTCTTGTTACTTAAATATCGGCGTTCGGTTTGGAATAAAATCGGGATTTGGAGTTCTATTTTTAAATCGAATAGATGGGAGTTCTTTTTGCGTTTTTTATTCTCAGAAAGTTTTTATATTGGAACACACTTTTGTAGGTATGAAAACAGCTGTGTTACGTGATTAATAGTAAGGATGAAATAAGAAATAATATTTTGAATAAATGAAACTTTCATTCTTTTTAAAATACAATGCCGGTTTTTGGTAAAAAAAACAGCCTATTTTCTTACTCAAAGGCTCATCTGTGTATGTCTATACATTATTTAAGGCATACTGTCAGTCTTTTTACACCTGCAGCCTATGGGTTGGGTATACGCAACGGGCTTGCAATGCCTTGCGTGTTCAATATAACAATGGGTTCAGGGCACTGTTGGGGCTGCCGCGTTTCTGTAGCGCGTCGGGGATGTTTGCAGATGCCGGTGTTGACGGCTTTGCTGCAATACTTAGAAAACGAGCTGCATCCCTGATGCGCCGGGTACATGGCAGCTCCAACGGTTACCTGCAACTCATTGCAAATAGAATGGAGACCGATTGTCCATTTTTCGCAACATGGAATCGCCTACATGTGGCGAAGTAAATTTGTGTAGTTTTTTTGAATTATGTTTTATTTTTAAATTGTTTTTATATATGGACTTTAATTGTGAAATGTGATGGTCTGAAATAAAAGATTATTATTTATTATTATTATTTATTATACAAAGTAATATAAGAGAAGGTTATGCAATTTTTCACTTTTAAGCCCCAAACAGTTTTGTGATAAAATATTTCTTCATCATAATATTAGTATTTATGTTAAAGCTAAATGATTTTGATGGTGATATTTCCATATCCCCTATAGCAAAGTGGGGGACAAAAATAGGGTATGTGATATGTCATCCCCCCAAGCAAAATTAATTTACACTACACATTGTTAACGCTTTGAGTAAAGCCTATGTCCAGTGGACGTCTGTCGGCGGATGAGGATGACGATGATAATTCCATTAACTTTATCGAAGTAAGTTATTACAATCTGCACAATCGTCCAAGACCTTGGCACAGTCAATATTTGTCCAACGGCTTAAACTAACGCACGGAAGGGCAGCGCAAACAAACGAAGGACGAATCTTTGCTTCGAATTGCTTAGTCGAAGCTTTTATACTATATACAATCACACTTGAGCAAAGAGGTTTGCACACAGATTATCCTGGTATATACTGGCCATCATTCAATGTATCAGTCCTTAAATGTTTTATTTACGTCGTCATTTGTTTTTTATGACCTTTTATTAGTCTCTAGTCTTCGATTTTCGAATAAAATCAATTTTAATATTTTTCATTCATAAAATATATTTTCATTTTTAGCTCATTCTATTTGAGTATATACTTTTCCAGGCACTTAATAGTTTCAAAAAATTATGCTCACTTGTTACCACTAAGCCAGCTTGGTGGGCTAAGGACTTAACTCGCTCAGTTGTAGGGGAAGCCCGTGCCCAGCAGTGGGATATATATGGGCCGATGATGACAATGAAAAATATATGACTTAATGAATAGTACATGAAATCTGGCACCTCATTTATACCATCGCTCCATTTAAGCCTATTCTAACACAACACGGTTCCATTTCAAACAATAATGAGACCGAACAATAACCTGTTAACCACAAAGAAGCACTTACACAAAGTTATTTTAAATTCGCGCCACACCGCGGCCTAATTAGGTAAACTAAACAAAAACTCCAACGCTGTACCGAGAGCAAATATTTTTCTATTCTACTTAATGAATTTACAAAGAAAATTCCAATAAACAATAGCAAACAAAGTTAGCGTTCCATTTTCTAAAGGATATTGAGTTACGCCATTGGAACGTATTAATTAAGTTTCTCGAAGGCATTTTAATATTGCCCGTTTGTTTACATTCTATCGATTTTATTAACGATACATCCGTATTTGCTATTAAAATTATAATCTAGCTGGCCTCTTCTTTAATCCGTATCTTGACGATCGTGATCTAGAACTAAATAAATTCATTTGAACTAAACACAAGACAATTGTATGAAGTAGCACAGTCCAATGTGATATTTGACATTGAAATAATTATAGATTTTAAATTCAATCGTGTTAATAGTTCTCTTCTACATTTCCTACCACTTAACCAAAGTTGTGAAATACCCACACTTCCATATAAATTTACTACAATTTAACTTCTTTTAGTGGCACCGAAATGGAGCGAAGAACCAAAGAATTCATCCCTTCTCCTCGGTAGAAGCGATCACATATCCTGCAGCGCCACCGGCTACCCACAACCGCAGACCCACTGGCTCAAGAAAGACGGTAAGAATGTTTCCTATACTTCACACTTGACATCCAATTAAGTAAAAGCTTATGTGATACTAATTTTAGTTAAGATTAAGTCAGATATAAGGAGTATTAGGGGATGTAGTAAGATAAACTTGTAGAGAAATACATACTTTGGCAAGGTTATGGTTGTCGCAGGCCAAACCTAAAACAAGGCGAGAAAGGATGAAATAATTTTCAAGAATCGATATAATGCATTTGAACCTATAAATTGACGTGTTGCACAAGGAGATGGTTAGAAAGGCTCTGAATAAATGTCAATTCTTGACAAAGATATTTTTTTTCATCACATTTCGTTACCTACCTCTTTAATCTCTGCCAATGCCTGTGATATGATTAGCATGTAAGAAAATTTACAGATCCCATTTTTTTTCTTATTTTTTTTTAAACTTAAAACAGCTTTTTATCATTGTATCGCGAGGGTACTACGAACCATTTTTTGCTTTAAATATACTTTTCAAAACACTGACGTTGCTGATTTTTACGATTGAATCAGCTAAACAAAATTCAGTAAATAATTGTTCAAAATATTCCATCGCTTCTGATTGGCTGAAATTGCGGAATTATGCTAACTTGAGGGCGGGAGGATATTGTTTAGCCGAAAATGGGCTAAGTCGTAATCGATTTTCACAACTAATTAAAAGCGTCTAAATTATTCCTTAAACTGTTGTTAAAGGAATGGATAATCTTTAGTCTTAATGAAAGTTTTGTTTAGTTACATTTACTTTCCATATAAAAGAATAGTACTTCAACTGAATGTCTTACAGGCTTCAGTAGATTTGATCATAGATTTAAGGTCAAAATTAAGAAGACTTTGCCAATCGATTTCAAATATGCAAATGGGCAAGTGCAAAGCCATTTTGGGCTACACATCGAATACGCCTACTTCGCGAATTGTAATTCGGAAAATTTTATCTCTATGTCGTTATTGTAAACTATTTCTTGATTGGAAAAGAGTAACACTACTTTTTGCCGTTTCTTCTCTAGTAATGACTGATTCGGACATGGTGGTAGACCTAATTTTGAAGTGACTGGATTTTAGTGATGTATTCGACATTTTAAAGTAAATATTATTTCATTTCATTGCAGCTGTAAAAAAAAATCACTTTAATTCAATTTTATTAGATTTAATTTTATTATATTTTTTACTGCCTCCTGGGTTCGATTCCCGGGTCGGGCAAAGTGTTATTGGGTTTTTCCATTCTGAAATTCTCAGTAGCAGCACGGAGTCTGGAAATGTGCCCGAAAAACGGCAATAGGCTCGCCCCCTATTAAGTGGGACTGATACATACCAGGCGAAATGTGCGTGCAGAAATACACTTCTGCCTAGCCCATCAGGGAATATAGGCGTGAGTTTATGTATGTGTGTGTCAATCTATACTAATATTATAAAGCTGAAGAGTTTGTTTGTTTGTTTGTTTGTTTGTTTGTTTGTTTGTTTGTTTGTTTGAACGCTAGGATCTCAGGAACTACTGGTCCGATTTGAAAAATTCTTTCACTGTTAGATAGCACATTTATCGAGGAAGGCTATAGGCTATATAACATCACGCTACGATGAATAGGGGCGGAGCAGCAATAAATAATGTTTCGAAATCGGGGACATTTTTTCCTTTTTGTGAGCTTCCGCGGCGTGCGCTGTGAAAACGGTTAAAGTTTCGCTAAAATAATGTTTGAGAGAAATGTTCCTCTTTAAAAGTTCTAAAAAAAAGTCCGCGACAGCATATGTCTATTTTTTAAGGTTGGCTTACTATAACGTTTTTTATCCTAACCAAATTTATTTTAAAATAAAGTTTTATTTGTGAAGGTGTTTTTATAAATATGATATTAATCCTTATCCAAATAAATACGCTATTCATTACAAGTATTTAATTTTAAATAAAATTGCCCTTTACATCATTTAATTTCACTGAGTATCTTAGAAGATATTGTAGTTTTAAAATATTGATCAAGCGCGCAGTAATGATGCACAAGGCGTCGATCGACGCGTTACGGTTTCACGTTTGAACAATTTGATCGAATTGTATGAATTTTGGTATGGACATAAATAGGACTCTGAGAAGTAAAATAGACTACAACTTATTTTCCTTCTGATCTCAACCCTGTAGTCTACGCGGACGGAGTCGCGAGCAAAAGCTAGTTTTATATATGACTTCTCCATAGTTTTATCGGAGACATGGCGACCAGTACTGGAGATTGCAGGAGGCGGTGTATTAAGTCTATCTAATGGATCTCTAATATTCGATTCCGTTGCGTTGTCCGACGCCGGTCTTTACACTTGCCACGTCGAGAACGGGGTCGGAGAGCCACTTAGCAAGACCGTGTGGATTTCTGTCAATAGTAAGTATTTAGTAGTTAATTTTTCCTGTAATTCCTCTAAAGTAATTTCTCTGGTGTGGTTGCGCATGGGCAGAGTTGACCTCTAAACATTAGGTGGTTCACTAGATTGTTTGCCTCCGTTTCCATTAAAAAAAACAGTCTAGTGAAGTTTTAATTTTCGGAACTCTATTTTCAAAGTTCCACGCGATTTCGCAATACATCAACGAAATACCATTTGTTTTAAAAGAAATGTTGACGATGATATTAAATATAAAAATAACATTATTTTTCAAGAAAACCCTTAGCTCTTATCGATTTATTTGCAAATAAAGCAGCAATTTATTTCAAATGGATATAGTAAATATTTAAACCGATTGGAATTCATGCAATCGCTGTTCCATTTTTCCCGACTTAATAATTGCTTTTGCTAGAATTTTCTGTCTTTGTACTTTCTGATTCAATTTGTTAAACTATTCAAGTAACGTCTGCGGAAAACAGATGTTTTAACTTAGAACAGTATTAACAATCATAAATTAAATGCTGAAGTTGCATTATTATCTGTCATCGGTGTTCATTACATTTGTAGTAATTATATTAAAATACACGTCTGACTTCTTCTTCTTCTTCATCAACCCATATACGCCCACTGCTGAGCACGGGTCTCCTCTACCAATGAGAGGGTTTAGGCCATAGCCCACCACGCTGGCCTACTGCGGGTTGGCGGACTACACACCTAAGAAATTCCTAAGAACTCTTAGGTGTGCAGGTTTCATCACGATGTTTTCCTTCACCGTTAAAGCAAGTGATAATTCAATGTCAATACACACATAACTTCGAAAAGTCAGAGGTGTGTGCCTGGGGTTCGAACCCGCGACCGCCGAGATTCTCGACCGCGCGCCCAAACCTCGAGGCCATCACTGCTATATTATACACACGTCTGACTTAGTGGCCGTATTTCTATAGAAGCCCCAAAGCCTACATTACCGTGAAACACTCCAAATCTAATCCCTACCGCACCAATACCATCACAGTAACTCGTGTGCTCCAGGATAATTTGTCATTTTCAAAGAAACATGTGTATAAAAAAATAAAAATAAATAAAAAAAATAAAAAATATTTATTGAAGATTAAACTATGACATAGATAACACTTAAAGCTAGTTTACATAGAAGAGATATCTTATTATTTATTGTAACAAAACTTAAGTATTTAGAGAAAATCTGGTATGAGAAGAATGTATGAGAATAACCTAAATCACGATTAACACTTATAAAGAAACTATTACACAATAAAATGTTACGCTTTTGGGCCATGGAAGTACCCCCACTGGTTTGACTAACTGGTGTGTTTATTTAGTATTCAAAATTAATGTATAATTAGCACCAAAAATACAAAATTCTTTTATAACTAGAAAAATTATTACAGAGCCAGTTACATTTGATGTGATGTCAAGAAATCTTACTGCCAAACTGGGGCAGCATGTGACTATTGAGTGTCAGGCTAAAGGCGATGATCCTATACGAATAATGTGGACGAGGAATGGAAAGCCTATAAATCCGTTGACGCAAAGGTAGGTTGACAAGTTTGTTGTAACCGTTTTACTTGAAAAAATGTCATTAAATCATGCATCAGGAATTAAGATTATAAGTTCACTACAAGAGTAATATCAGTCGATCGAAACTTTTATGAACCGTCAAAAGTACACATGCTCGTTTATATATTTTTGCCTAAGATATTTGTCGAAACCATAAGTTATGAATAATATCACGGAAACCAGTTTTCCAAAAACTTAATTGTAATCTGCTAGTATATTATGCTTCGTAATCTTAAATTCCATGGTAGATTTGAAAAAGGCATCTATATAACTGGTAAAAATACCATCACCGATCTTTTTAGTCCACTCCAGTAAGTTGATTAAGTAACCGTAAATTTATTTTACGCTAGAATAAAAATATCAGAAGTGAAGGCTGAAGATGGAATGACGAATATCCTTGAGCTGCTGCAAACAGAAACAAGTGACGGCGCCTTGTACCAATGCAGAGCTGGAAATCCTTTTGGAGCCGATGTGTTCACTGTTCATCTTACCATACTGGGTATTTATTTCCTTCTTCCTTCCTCAACCCATATACGCCCACTGCTGAGCACGGGTCTCCTCTACCATTGGGAGGGTTTAGGCCATAGTCCACCACGCTGGCCTAGTGCGGGTTGGCGGACTACACACCTAAGAAATTCCTAAGAACTCTTAGGTGTGTAGGTTTCATCACGATGTTTTCCTTCACCGTTAAAGCAAGTGATAATTCAATATGAATACACACATAACTTCGAAAAGTCAGAGGTGTGTGGCTAGAGTTCGAACTCGCGACCGTCGAGATTCTCGACCGCGCGCCCAAACCTCGAGGCCGTCACTGCTTTTTTCCTCATTTAATTATTTATAAAAACATAATACATTGCGTTTTCTCTGCGAGACGGATAAGAAATGACGCGACGTTAATTGACAATGTACGTGTAAGTGGCGATAAAATCGACACTCTGGATTCAAGTAATAAATTTTATGGTATTGCTGCTATTGCATTTTTATTATTCTCTATGACTTGCCAAAGCCAGTAAAGTGGTTGATGAGTTGTTTTATACTCCTCAGTAACATTGATAATTAAAAGAAAGCAGTTAAAGCTAAAGAATTAATTTTATTAGTATATTTAATAGTTCTAATAGCATATCTCGAAAGATTCTCAATGAAAAAATCAAATAACCTTGATCTCTTATAAATAGTATTGAAACCATTACACTTTCCACAAGCAAACAAGAAAAATTTCTCAACAAAATAATAGAAAAAATCAGAATAGCAAACTTACATAAGAATTTTATTAGCATTAATTGTCTTTGGTAATTCCAAGAGCAATTAAGAAATCTCAACAAATTAACTCAATTTACTTACATTTTTCGTTCTCATTCATCGTAGAACCACCAATTCCACCTTCGGATTTATCAGTGGACTCGATCAAGAGTCGCTCGGTGAAACTGTCGTGGCGGGATATGACGAAATCCCTCGCGCAGTACTACAGCTTGCAGATAACCACCAGTCAACGCTTGTCTTGGAGCAGTTCAAGAACTATCAATATTACCAGGTACGAAAATGGGTAGTATATACTAAGAGTACATAGTTCGTAGAACTAACGAGCGACGAGGCATAAAGTTTTTCGAGTAAAGACCACGTACCAGGAAGCGCAGATTTGGACTTCCATCAACTTTCCAAGATCCTTCCTCTACTCCTTGCTCTGGAAGTATTCAGGAGATTTTTCATGATAATAAGCGAATTGATAAACTAAATAAACTTTCAACTTGTAGGCGTGTACACTTTAGAAAGTTATGACGACATAAAAAGGTATAACAGAATTATTTTTAACTGATTTTATTATGTAAGATCTCTTATAAATTTCATTCTATAACTTCATATAGGTTAGAAGAAATTCGTCACTCAATCGAGATAGAAGACCTTCAGCCAGCCACGAGCTACACAGCGAGAGTTGCTGGTGGGAACCAGGCGGACCTCAGCCATTACTCCACGCCAGTTAGATTCACCACTACGGAAGAAGGTAGGAGAAGAACTTTCAATTTGATTTCCTACATATTACGTTATAATTAATTATAAAGTCATGACTTCAACATTGATTGTCTTTATACAGTATGTATTCAGACCTTGATCGAAAACTATGGCAAGAACCCAAAAAGCCATTGGAATTTTCTTAAAACCCGTAGGGATTAAATGTATGTGGTTATGAGGAAAACTACAAATATTTTATTTTTTTAACGCCAATGTAGCTATTGGAGCTATCTGCCTGAGTTTTTGATCACGGTTTGAATACACGATAAAAGTTTTGAGTCCGCAATCATGGGGGCAGTGTCATTATTCACCTGTTTTCTATTTTGTTCAAAAGTCTTATCGACTATGGTCGATAAGCTGTCACATGGCCACTATACCTGATTGACGTTTCTTAGCCCCATCATCACCACCACTGGGTCTTCAAGTGGAACAAACAGACTCCCCAGGCGAGTTGAGGGTGCGATGGCTGCCACCACCTGCTGATACCCACAACGGACAGATACTGGGATACAAGCTTCGAGCAATACCACAGCTGAGCGGGTTCAAAGGTAGGTGTCAATCATCATTATCAGCCCATGAGGATGAATATGGGCTTCCTCTGCAACTGGGAAGATTTAGTAATTAATCCACTGGGCTATGTTGATCATCATGATCATCATCATCACTACCAGCCCCTGAAGACTACTTGGGCATGGGCTTCCTCTGCAGCTAATAGTTTAGGCCTTAGTTTGCCACGATTGGGTAATAGTAGTGATATTAAACTTGAATAATGATCTAGACCTTACCAACCAACATGTTAAAATTTTTCGGTACTAGATAAATAAAAAAAATCGGTGACGTAATTTCTGCAGTGAATGATAGGTCTAACACACGGTCATCAGGTATGCAATACTCAGTGATTTATTCGAACAAAAGTACTTAAGTCGCAGCTTATAAATAAAGGCTCGTCAGAAAGTTATTTTAATGTCGCCAAGCTAGAAATATTAGTATTCGTAACATACACCCAATCTTTCACATTTTAATAAAATAATCAAACTGAGAGTAAATAAAAGAATAGCAATAGCGTAATTTTCAATGTAAATGAATATTCCATTTTATTTACGAATCCACACACAAAGAAATCGATGTTGAGAAAGGAGGTTTCTAATAAATTCCGAACTAGCACTATGAAATATTAACTATCGATTTTTACTGCACGGCATATGCCTGATAAAATATTGAAGCTAGTAAGCTCCGGTCATCTATTACTAACTTCAGCTCGCCAATTTCAAGCCATGATTAAACTCGATATTTGACTTTAGAAAATATCAATTTTCAGGGTATGAAACGCACCAGATATTGGCAAAAATGTTCATGTGATGAGAAAATCTTTTAATCTCTTTTGTCACTGCATTGATTGATAAATACTTTTTTGTATTAAACATTTTAGTGCAACTGAATGGATTATTTATATCAGTTGATTAATGAAAGATTGAAAATACATGTGAAACTCGCACTTCCCAAACCAATTTTTTGACCGATAAATATTAAATATGGTGTCCAGAAAATTAAAAAAATACTCGTTAAAGATAATATGACCAACGAAGTCGAACCATGATATAATAATATAATCTGATTTAAATTTCATCATCTTTTTATATAATTTCAATAATTAAACGTGTTGTATTTAATAGAATAATTTTATTATTATAAAATATCAATGTGATTCATATTGATTTTCCCTCACAGAGAATGAAGAGATCAGTGACAAAATCATCAAAACGGTGTCCCTTTACGCCAAACAAGAGACTACTGTAACAGGTCTACTCAAAGGAGTCAGGTAATTAGTATTCGTGAAATTTTTCCTGCTATGCGTATCACCAGCCAGCACCAGTAGACTGTAGACGACTAAGATAGGTGATTAAGTCCATCACTTGATGGTTGTCTCTGAGAATCACAACGAACATGTTTTGGTCTACGTGGCAATGGTTACGGCTACGACTACAGCTACGGCTATGGCTAAGGCTACGACTATGGCTACGGCTACGGTTACCGCTACGGCTACGGTTACGCCTACGGCTACGGTTACCGCTACGGCTACGGTTACGCCTACGGCTACGGTTACGCCTACGGCTACGGTTGCGCCTATGGCTACGGCTATATGACGTCCCATCTCCCATCTCTTAATAACCTTATGCTTCAAAAGATTTGGAGCTGTTACGTTATTATGAACATTTTGGAAGTCCGGTGACCCTGAAATACCCTTTTCGGCTTCCCACGAAGTACCGAACAAGGAGCTTAAGGCGCTTTAAACAACAAATATTATGAACACTTTCAATATAATGTTTCGATCAGGTATGCAGTATCTGTCGCGGCGTACAACAGCGCAGGCGTCGGTCCGCATTCGGTGCCGCTGTTCCAAGACACGAGAGAAGGAGGTGAGTTTATATACTAACATTTAAGGACTCATTGGAATTTTCTTTTAAGAAATTCTTAGTCTGCATGGAAACTGGTAATGTACCGAGAAACGGCAATAGGTTGGATCGCTATTACGTGAACCATATCATCATCATCATCATCATCAACAGCCTTTCACGTCCACTGTACTGATGATGAACCATATAACTTGTCGAAATGCGGAGAAATACACCTCTGAATATTCACCTTTCGTAAGACTTTGTTTGTGTCAGCACGTAAGAGTCCATGAAAAAAAAAGATCGTAATTGGAATTCAATGGTACTTTTTTCACAATAATACGATTAAAAGTCTTACAAAAACTTTGTATTTTTATATATTATATAAATAAATCGTGAAAACATGACAAAAAATATATTTACGTGTTAGAAATCTCATCTAACAGCGTGCTAATAGCCTCAAATATTTACTTTGCAAAGACACACGAAACAACCAATAACCATCGACAAATGCAAAATACGATAGATTTAAAAAGTAACTACAAAAGGCCTAAAAATGTGTCTCTTCTGGCTAGCTAACTTAGTCCATCGAACCACTATTCAGTTCAATAACCCAATCTATAAACCACGCTAATAATATCACAGCCGCGAAAATCACCCACAAAAATAACCCACTGCCACGAAAATCACCCACAAAAATAACTCACAGAAATCCACCGGACGAGCTTCCCATTTTAATTGAGTTAAAAGTGGTACTTTCGAAGCATTCTCGGCACGTCAACTAAAATCCCCACTCCAAGTTGATTCACGTTAACTGAATCAGTTGGGAACTTGTGAGTTATCTCAACTAACCCTGTTTGGACCCGATAAAGATGTCTATATACTGAACGTTACTTAACTTAAGCGGTTACGTTCGAGAACCGCAATTGTGTTGCTGCACAATTGATAGGAACTTACCGAGTTTGCGATAGCGCCATCTGTTGGAGTAAATACGAATTGAGGGCATTCAGTATTTTATCGTTAATAAATAAGACTTTTTCCAAGTCAATATTCGACGTGTTCTACCATATAGGTGTATTTTTGTAAATAATCCGTATAATCATTGACTGCAACATGACCTCAAGTAGTGAATAAATAAAATTAATAATATACACACAGAAACATGTGTGAACCCAGGAGGGATAGGCATAGGTACAATTCTGCATACACATTTTACAAAATGTGTATTTCTCTCACATAATAAAGTGTCATCCCTATTGCCGTTTTTCGAACTCAATTCCAGTCTCGATGTTGATACTGAAAATATCCTAATCTAAAAATCTATTCAAACTTTGCCCGACCTAGAGATGGAAACTTGAACCTTAAAATCGCTCGGCACATAAAAGAAAACAGAAAACACGAGGCATTAGTTAATAAATATACTAGTAATGATTCAATGATTTGAAATATATTAGATTAAAATACATACTCAGCGAAATATTGATTAACATACTTTAGTGTCATGTGCGAACTCATGAAAATTATCAAGTTTTGATTGTAAGGAAAATAGAACTTTTCTTAAGCATATGTTAATAAATCGAGCCCTACAACTCAAACGCGTACTCCAAACACAATTAAACTGCCTTCGAAAAATTACCAAAGTTATAATTTTATTGTCGCGAAATATTAACCCACGTCTTAATTATAAAGTCACGAAAATGTTACATTTCCCGTCAGAATTCATTGCTCAAGTTCGGCTAATTAATGGCAACAGCAACACGAAGTTTTCGGCACAATAACATTTTTGTTACGATCGAAACTTTGCTACGCTTGTGAATTTCCTCAAGTGTCGTAAATCCGACGCGGTTTTTGTGGGGTTGACAGACGTCACTAATTATGACTCGTGGGTTTTTATGTGGCAAAGTTTAAACGCTTGTTTTGTCACCATTTGTCTTGGGGTTGTTTTTGCGTGTCCATTTTTATCGACGTACATTTTTTGTGGGTCTGGATGGTAATTTACAAAACATAGACTACAGCGTTATTGTTTTAGCCTCATGACGTTTTCTTCACGTTAAAGTACATGATAATTAATTGTGAATACACAAAATAACTATGTAAAAATCAGATATGTTGACGCGCGACTACTGAGATTCTCTACCGAGCCAGTGTGTTTACAACACGAAGATATAATGTTTCTAAGAACTTTTAGCTTTATAGGTTCCCTCAAGCCATTGTCTTCTCCGTTAAAAATAGCTGATTATTACAAATACAGAAAAAAGATATAAAACCTCAGAGCCCTAAATCTATCACCATCGAGATTCTCGACCGCATCCACCACAGCTTTAAATATGTTAATACATGATACAATACAACTTCGATGTACAATTATTCATCAATAAATTTGGTCCACCTTATGTACGATGTATGTAAAAAGCAGTGATGGCCTCGGGGTTTGGGCGCGTGGTCGAGAATCTCGGCGGTCGCGGGTTCGAACCCCAGGCACACACCTCTGACTTTTCGAAGTTATGTGTGTATTCACATTGAATTATCACTAGCTTTAACGGTGAAGGAAAACATCGTGATGAAACCTGCACACCTAAGAGTTCTTAGGAATTTCTTAGGTGTGTAGTCCGCCAACCCGCACTAGGCCCGCGTGGTGGACTATGGCCTACACCCTCTCAATGGTAGAGGAGACCCGTGCTCAGCAGTGGGCGTATATGGGTTGATGAAGAAGAAGAAGATGTACGATAGTTTAAACACATTGATACATGATATACTACAAGTTCGATGTACAGCATTTTTTCAATAATTTTGATCCATCTTATATTCGATATCTTCAAATACAATAATACAACATGGTCCATTAAATCTTCGGTTTACAACATGTATTCAATCATACATTTGATCCACCGTATGTATGAAAGTTTAAGCATCAACAGCACTTTTACATCAATGACTTTCTCCCCAGCCCCCGAGGAAGGTCCATCGTCAGTAGAGTGTGGTGGGGTGACATCAACAGCTCTGCGCGTCAGCTGGCAGCCCATACCGCCACACAAGCAAGCTGGAGCTCTCATCGGCTACTTCGTGCTGTATGCCGCTCAAGGTAACATCTACTACATAAAAACTTCATTTTTGATAACTACAGCCTGTAGAATTGCCACTCCGTCCTCTATGCTGCTCAAGGTAATATCTTATAGAAACCCCAGGGTTTTTTGTTAAGTACAGCTTGTAGGATTGTCATTCCGTCCTCTACGGTGCTCAAGGTAAGATCTAATACTTAAAATCCTCAGCCTTATTTTAAATGTATGGAATTGTCGGAATTCCAATAATTGTACTAAACCTTTCATATAGGGTAATTCCGGGGGAGATGGCCCTAGTAACTTGAAGGCTCTACTGTGAAGGAATTATGACGAATAAATACAAAAATCATAGAGAAAATTAAAGTTTATTTATAATTATTATTGAAACTTAACGATAAAACACTTTAAACAATGAAATAACACGTAATATTACACTTTAAAAAAAAAACTAGGACTGGCCATCTCTCCCAGAGTGTCCGGGAGAGACGGCCATAGTGGCTGGGGAAAGATGGCCAGTACTTTTTTTGCCTTTCCCTTTGCCCTTGAGTTGTTTTGACGCCTTTTTTTTTTCTTACCACAGTAAGAAATCATGTCCTCAAACTCGGTACAATTTTCATGTACCCAGAACATGCAAATATTGCATTGTATCCAATCTTCAAGTAGTTGTGTCCTATAATAATTATCACCACAACCTCTGCAGTTATCTTTTTCTCTATCTTCAGTTTCACTCTCAGAGGTATCATTAAAAACTATGGAATTTTTTTCGCAACTACTATCAGACAGCTTAGGAATTGCCTTACGTTTCTTAACAGTCTTTTTTTGCTTAGGTCTAACAGTCTTTTCTGTCTTAATTATTTTTGGTTTTTTAGACTTGTCTGCCAAAAGAATCAAGTGATCGTGAATGAGGTATAAACATAAATGAAAATTTAAACATTAAATTTTATGGCTATCTCTCCCGTCAATACTGTGGCCATCTCTCCCGATTGTCAGGGTGAGATGGCCAGCTTAGTTAAATAACACAACTCTCAAAATTCAAAGGTAATTTTGAGGTTAGAAAATCGAGAATATTGTTCTTTCATCGGGAAACCACGAAATCGGAGATATCTTTCAAAACCTTTTTGTAAGTACTTAATATGTGACACTCTTACCTTAAATCGAATGTGTCTTAAAAATATAAAGTCAAATTACTCACCTTCCAATTATTTTTTCGAACAAAAATTTACCGACGTTTGTTGGCCGCGGTCACGTGAACCGAACGAAATCGTAAGTAGCGCCACCTAGTAATTATTTCATGAACTTTTTTCGATTGGCCATCTCTCCCGTACGGCCATCTCCCCCGAAATTACCCTATAGGTAATTTACAGAATGAAAGATGAAGATCACCTACATGATCCCATATGAAGGCACAAGACCAACTCAACCCAATCTGCACTAGACCAGCGTCGTGAACTACACCCCAAAAACGCTCTCAATTGTAAGAGAAACCCGTGCCCAGTAGTGGGATGTATATCGGCTGATGATGATAGTGCTGATGTTAGTGGTGGTGGTGATGATTATGGTGACGGTGATGACACCGAGACTTAAACAAAGTTTATTTATTGATTAAATCGTAAACGTATTATTTCATATAGTTACTACAGCTGTACTATTTTAAATAAAAATTGCTGTTATAGCAACGTAAAAAACAGCGAGCGATTCAGCGACATTTTTAAATTTGTACGTTCGCTCCAACATTTAACTGACGTGCGTTGTATTGAAAAACAAAATCGTGAATTTGTTTACCCAGTTAACGGTAGGGTTGGCAGATACACTGTATTTGACGGTCTGATTTTATGAAACATCATTATTATCTGGTTGCCCGAACAAAGGACTGCGTTCGTTTTCCATTTCGCAATTGGATAGACTGAAATTTCTATCTATACAAAGAGGAATGGCTTGTATTTTTAAATGTTTGGAACGGATAAACGCAAAAATAATTAAGGAATTTCATAGATTTTTATTGTCAGGAACTTCCTTTACGTAAAACACTTTTTATAAAATTTAGCCCGGGTGAAGCGTGGCCAAATACGACATGAAACATTTTCACGAAACATATATACTGCTTTGAAAGATATGACAGGTTAAACATCACAAATGCTTAACATAAAACTGTAATTCAGTTTCTAATTTATTCTACGTCACTAGAACGTACGTCACCATTATTTATGGATATACTATAGACCAATAAAATGTAATCTGAATTGATTATTCTGATCATATTAATATGAAGAAATAATTCTACAATATTCTTTGTTGTAGGTCGTCACTGGATGAACGCAACCTCCTTGGTAACAGAACTTCGTCTGCAAGGACTGGCCAAATACACCAACTACACCATCAAAGTAGCTGGCTTCTCCAACTATGGACACGGACCTTTTTCGTTTCCAATAGTTTGTTCTACTCTGCAAGATGGTAAGTAGTCTGATAAATCGTTTTTAGATATTTGATTTTTAAATTTTAACTTGGAAAAGAAGTGTACGAGACTGGGAGTATGGAAGACTGAAGTCTTGAACGACGGCGAAAATGATTAGGAAACAAAATCCGAGTATATTAATAAGAATCGGGAATGATGCTATTAATTGATTAATGTTTTTCTCTTATTCATGACATTCAATTCTAGCAGTATCACAGATTAAATTAGATCTTGCAAGAAGAGCTATGAAGAAATATACCAACAATTTCGTAACAAGTAGTCTCTGTATTCCTAAAATTTCAAATAGATCTAGCTCTACAGCTCTACAAGCCTTATCAATAGATCATCTGCAGATCTACATCTGTATTGGCAGAATTAGAAAAGTCTGCCAATCTTGATGAATGTTCTTTGTCCTAGTTCCCGAATCACCAGCGGAGATAAAATTGCTGTCACAATCGTCGTCAACATTGCTAGTCAGTTGGAAGAGGCCGAACCAGCCGAACGGACGGTTGCTGCATTACACTGTCTATAGCAAGCCCACAGCTAGGTAAGTCAAGACTCCTTAGTATAAAGCCTTGCAAGCTATTCCATAGCATCATAGTGGGGCAATGGAAAGATTTGGGAACCTTTTGGCCAAAACTGGGGTGTTAGAGACCAAGAAGCTGGGATTTTAATGGACTTGAATGCAGGTGTGAACTTGAATGCTGGTTTTATTATGAAATAATAATGCTTTGCACCACTTAAGTGTTATGAATGTATATCAATGTAGTACCTAAGCATGGGTTACTTAGTTAAAAGATCTTTCATATATGTATGTAATCATTCTTACCAGCCTATATTATACGCTACGATACCCAATATGCTGGGCACGGGTCACCTCTGCCATTGAGAGGGATAAGGCTTTATTCCACCACCCTGGCTTAGGCGGATTGGCGGACTGCACACCTAAAAACCCAATAACAATTTTGGTGTGCAGGTTTCATCACGACGTTTTCCTTTACTGTTAAACAAAGTTTATAATATAATGTAGATAAACGGAATAAAAAAATAAATAAAAAGAAATGCTGCACAGGGGAAAATCTTCTATTGGACCCCGTACTACATTTAAAGCGATGGTATTATTTTAAACAGTATTCATTGCTGCATTAAAACCAGTTGGACATAATTAAGCTCCTTTGTAAAACGTAGCGTGTGCTGCGCTCATGCGAATTACGCTAATGGGATTTTTATTGTATCTGTAGCAGCGTTATGTTGGGGACATATTAAAATTTTAATTCATATTTAATGGGTTATTTTAATGGGATATCGGGGTGGTAATTTATTTATTATGTGCTGTCGGTGGCAGCGGTTCGATCATAAGAATATATGCTTTTTTGTGAGAAGTGTTATATGTGAATATCATATGTTTATTGCCGTCTAGAACTGAAAGTAGACCTCTCCAATTTGGCTCTAAAGACCTCGTAGTAGAATTATCATCATCAGCGCATATACGTTACAATGCTGGGCACGGGCCTCTTCTACCATTGAGAGGGTTTAGGCCTCAGTCCACCACGCTGGCCTAGTGCGGGTTAGCGGACTACACATCATTAAATTCCTAACATCATTTAGATGTGCCAGTTTCCTTACAATATTTTCCGTCACCGCGAAAGTACATGTTATCATTATTAATACACACATAACTTGAAAAAGACAGGCCTGAGGTATGAACTCGCGACCGTCAAAATTCTTGACCGCGCTCCTAACCTCGAGGTAATCCCAACTACCGAAATTTATGCAGATCGCAACTGTAGATATCATGTATGCCACTCTATCACCTTCCCGCAAATTCTCACTCTCTTTCTTCGTAATTCATATTTTACGACATACAATAGGTACTGTTTGTTTGTAAATAACCTCCTGCAATATGATTTAAACATATATTCTTTTCTAAATAGCAACGACGGGCCACAAACATACAGAGTGGAGGTACAATCAGGAACGGAGGTGTACGAGAAGTCACAGACGATGGAGCTGAAAGGTCTTATTGAGGGCAGACAGTATGACGTGTGGGTCACTGCTAGTACTGCTGTAGGAGAAGGGCCGGAGAGCAGACGAGTCACCAACACTCCATCGCAGAGAGGTAACTAGCATCTTCATCATCATTAACAGCTCTCAATTCGTCTACTGCTGGACATACGCCTCTCTTATGCCACGCCACTAGCATTTTGTCAATAGGAAACTCATTGTGTGCAGTCTTTTGTTCTTAATCAACTTTCTTTGGTGTGATAGGTTGAATAGAATTGTCAGGATCTATAAAAATAATTTCTTCTTCTTCTTTCTTTATCAACCCATATACGCCCACTGCTGAGCACGGGTCTCCTCTACCATTGAGAGGGTTTAGGCCATAGTCCACCACGCTGGCCTAGTGCGAGTTGGCGGACTACACATCTAAGAAATTCCTAAGAACTCTTAGGTGTGCAGGTTTTATCACGATGTTTTCCTTCATCGTTAAAGCAAGTGATAATTCAATGTGAATACACACATAACTTCGAAAAGTCAGAGGTGTGTGCCTGGGGTTCGAACCCGCGACCGCTGAGATTCTCGACCGCGCGACCAAACCTCGAGGCCATCACTACTTCTAAAATAAAAATAATTTACGTTTGGTTTTTTTAATACACCTACTTGGCAAACAAGAGACTGCAGGATCGCCGTACAGAGACATTTTTTGTGTGATTCGCCAATATTTGTCTCGGGTCTGGGTGTTTATGATGCTAATATTTTCTATCGAACCTTCTGATAACCACAACACAGAAGTACCTCAGTGTGGGGTCAGGACAATGTTTAATGCCCTTAGTCTGCATCGTAACCGCAAAGATTGTAAAATTAAACTTGAAACACTATAAAATCCTGAAAAAGACATTTACATTCATCTTTCTGAAACGCGAACGTAAATTTTATAATACTGGTAATAAATATAAACTATAAAATTATTTCAAACATCAATTTATAGCAACAAAAATTACATTCTACCTACATATTCACGCAGTGGTAGCCGGAGTGGCGTCCTTGGGAGGAGAAATAACAATAGCAGTGCGGAATTCCCTCCTGCTGGAGTGCAAGAGTGTCGGCTCGCCGCCTCCCCGGACGGTGTGGTACCACAACCAGAACATCATCACCCATCACCCCAGGTTCACCAGGAATCGAGATGACAGCTTGTTGATCAAGAGTAAGTGGTAGAGGATTAAGTTTTGGAACACAAAAATATTTTTAGGAGAAATGTGTCTTATAAGTGTGGTTATTTTAAATTTATGTTTATCTCATGAGTCATGACATAGTTTTAAAGTACTAATTGTTTGTGCTAAATTGTATGAGTTTTTTAAGAATTATATTCAAAGCTCATTTTCCTTCTTTACAAGAAAATTTTAGATTAGATTTAGGTACATACTAGTAAACTGTATTTAACAACAACCAAATCGAGATAATCAATATACATTTCGAATAAAAACAATACCATAAACATTAGCAATAAGTAATCTCGAATGCATAAGGCAATCGCTCATAATTGAACCAAAGGAATCTTGTCAACAAACTGGCAACTTTTTTTTCAATGACAATGATGCTAGCAAAAATTCTTATATTATATCCCCTTTTATTCTAGGTATAGACCAATCACTAAGCGGTAACTACACGTGCTTAGCCAAGAACTTATACGGTTCTGACTCAGTAGTATACACTGTGAAAGTGCTACCTCTTCCTGACCCACCTTCTATCAGAGCCACCCCATACAAAGACTACATCATTGTCGAATGGGACGAAATCAGAGGCCACGTCAACGACTCGCTGGGTTATGGAAATAGTAAGTATGAGATAATGTAGCTGTAGTATTTTAAGAAGTTTTAATCATGATGTCGAAGCAGTCTAATCATCATTATCTGCTCATATAAGACCTCTTGTTGGGAAGAAGGGTCTGTACAACGAAGAGGATTTGGATCTTAGTCCACCAATGGTGGCCTAGTACCGTTAAAACGGATTACTCACCTAAGAAATTCCTTAGAACTCTTACGTGTTTCAATTTCATTCAATTTACCACCAACTTTAGAATAGAAGTTGTGATGGCCTCGAAGTTTAGGCGCGCCATCAAGACAAAATTTCAAAGTTACTACTGTGGAATTGAAAGGAAGGATAGTAACAAAAAATGCCTAAGATTTCTCTACAGAGCCAATGCTAGCAGTTAGTTATACACGAGGTCCGTGCCCAGCAGTAGAACATAATATGTATAAACTATATAATCAATACTATAGATAGACAGTTTAGACTGTAACACAAACTCTAATAAAAACAAACACGCACAGCACACTCAAATTGACTATTGTTGCAATAATTGCTCCATTTTGTTTTTACGATATCGTTCGCATACAGAATTTCGATACTTTTTTGATTATGAATTCATTTTAGTATTTACTATTATGAAATAAAATTTCTGAATAAATAACACTAGTTTACAGTACATCTGTTGCCGAAGAAATTTTAGCTTTTGCTGACTACATATGCTATGACATTTTCAAAAATATAATTAGAAGATTTTTATCAGCTCTAGTTTCCGAGTTTCAGCTCTACTAACTCTACTACTAAGAAAAACTATTTATAAAAAATAATTATCATTGAGTACTAAAAGACTTTATTTTAAAGCTCTTCACTGATGTGTAGACTTTGGAAAATGACGTACCAGAGTCCAGCAATAGTCTGACATCATATTCGTATCCTAGAAACTCAAGTAGCGCTCTACCATGACCTGTAAGTCTCGATGCATACACTCTCCCTGCTTTTTGGGCATATCTTCTAAATTTTCCGGAAACCTGTCCAAGTGACGTGGAGGAAGGAGGAAGGAGGAAGGAGGAAAGATGGAGGAAGTGGAGTTTCATGCTCATATTCTACCTCATATTTTTTTATTGAAGCAGAGCGTCTCTACAAGTTCAATATAATTCGCTTGAAGTTCAAATTTTTTTTTGGGAGAAAATTCGGGCCTGATGAGTCAGGTGAATGTTGCATTGAACGTTGAACACAATTTGTACTTGGGGACTGCATTTTAGCTTGATTTTTAGTGTTTAAACCGTTTACGTTCACGCTACAAAAAAAACAGTCTTCGAGATGATTTCGCGGTTCTTACCAAATAGTCGGCGTTTCAAACTTAAAGGCACTTCTTTTACCACTTTTCCAAAATCTTAAATATTTCACACACGATTTACAAACACAATTCGGAGCCCAAGACTTCTCATTTTTAATCAAGAGCACCCCAAAATACTCAAAATAGGTATTTTTCATACACTCTGAAACAACGTTTCTACGATCATTAAGCATATATTCTCTGCATATGTAGAAAAAAGGTTCTGTATTGTTTTAACAACGTCGTTTGAACTATTCATGACGCAAAAACTTGAGATACTTATCTTAACTCAGTAAAATACGCCTGTTTTCAATGAAATTATACGGTCGGATAAAAAAAATCAAAATATAAAAAACACGAGCTGCTCAAAAAATTTTAAAGATATATTTGGCAAAAACAAGTCATAAGGGAACATTATCAAGCAAAAAATTCGCGGCAACAGACAAAAAGTAAAATTTTGTAAACTAGTGTAATTTTTTTATTTTCGTTTGGTATTACAGTAACTTACATTTTGGGTTATTCTTCACTAAGTAAGATTGCATATCGTCCTTTTTTCTCTTATCTCCCAATAACATACTACTTTTTTACTAGATATTTTATAACCAGCGCTTTGAGTCTTCAAAGCCCATTCTAATATCTGGTATATAATATACCTTACCTATTTTATCTAGTACATTTCAATGTTACTAATAATATTTCTAATAAAAATATTTTACTGTAAAATATATTTTGTGATGACATGTCTATACTCTAGGACCTCTTTATCGCGAAACACACAATCAAACATCTTCACAAATATTTAAAAATTTTCTTCTTAGAATTAACCATTAATTGTCCCAAAGGTTACAACCTAACATGGCGCGAAGGCGACGGATCGTGGCAAGAAGCGTGGCCTGTTGCCAGGGAGACCAGAATACCAGGGATCCAACAGCACACTCTTGCTGGACTGAAGTGTGGGACCAAGTATAGTATCAGGGTGACTGTGACGGACAGTGTTGGGACCTCAGCGCCCGCCCATGTCGACGTCACGACCCTTGGAGGGGGTAAGAATAGTCTTAAGTTTTGCATGGTAGTTTGTGATGATTGAATGTGTTTTGTAGTTTTTATACCATAATATTTGTAAAGTGGTATCTGTTAGTTAGAAAAATCTATGAGAACTTGATAAATGTGTCCATCGATGTGTAGATGGTTTAATCGATATCAGGATGGAGTAAAAGTTAATGAATTTCATCTATGTTAGGAAATTTAAAGCCACAGAACAATCATATTTTCAGAGTATAAAATTTACACACTAGGTAAATATTGACCAGGGTCGAACACAATTTAAAAAATCCTTACATCAAGTCGGAAAGATTTCAAACCAAAATTGCCTATCTTAGTGGAATAGTTGTCTAGAAAATAGTTTGTCCATAATTTCTTCCTCTGGGCTGTATATTTGTGGAACGAATGGCTTTTGCGCTCTGGTCTCGATAGCTATGACACAATTTAAAATTACGTCAAAACTACGAATGTGACTGTTGTCTGTTGGGCGTATTTTTTTTTAATTAGTAGTTCATTTCCACGTAAAAAAAATCACAAAGATACGTCATCGCATGAGATGTCGACTAATTATAATGCGTTTCGTAGAACTGAATCCATGGTGGAACTTAACGAAGCATTTTTCCCAGAATTAATTTACACTGCAGCTTTGATGTTCTATCAATTAAAAACCAGTTTTCAGAATTTTAATACTATCCAATATTGAAAACAAGTAATTATGTAGGGTAGTGTATATTCATGTTTTATACACCAATAAATATGTAATTAATATGTGTATTTTTACAACTTTATCCTAGTAAGAGTAGAAAGTATTTCTGCATAAATGCGACAACTTTTTGCCAATATTGTTAAGTTCTACGTTATGGGGAGTGAGCATATAACTGTGTTTTAATAATTATACCCAAATCCGAGCTAGGTATTATACTATGGAATATATATTTTTGGGAAAAGTCAATTCTATACTCCAACAGTTACAGGACTCATGATACGATTAGTTTCGAAATTAATGTACATTTTTCTAGAATTTATCATTCAGAAATATCTTATTCAGAGTAATGAGTCTAGATATGTCTTCAGTTAATGGCAAAAATCATTACATGCGCTTTAAAAAATAATACTATCATGTGCTCTCAATCTCCATTCTGGCTACCATGTATGATACATCTCTACCATTCGTTATTTCACGTATATTTTTCCACAACAGCTCCCATGTCACCACCCACAACCGACTGGCTCTGGAGCAACGCCACCCACATATACATCCAGCTGAGTGGGTGGGACGACGGAGGCTGTGACGTCACGAGATGGGAGGTGGACTACCGACCTCTAGGCTCTACTGTGTGGCATCGGGCTGAGAACAGAGCTGTAAGTAAATTTTATGTATCAAAATTTCTAATCTTAGAGGAACCCTGACTTGGCAACGAAGTCTTTAAAGTAATAGATTATATTTTTTAGAGTCCCGTACTCAAAAGGTGGAACATAGGAGAGGCCTATATCCAAAAGTGGGTAAATTAAAGGTTCTTGATGATGATGATGACTCAAAAGGTAAAACGGGACCATATTTCTAAGACTTCGTTGTCCGTCTGGCCGTCAGTAACCAGTCTTTATCTCCTGAAATGTGATTAATAGGCAGTCGATATTTTGATAGATTATGTATTTCTGTTGCCGCTATAATAACAAATACGGAAACTAGAATAAATAAATATTTAAGTGGGCTCTGATAAACTAAACACAATGTTCCGTTTTTATAAATAATGGTACGGAACCCCTCTTGCGCAAATTCTATTCGGGCTTGACTGTTTTTTTTTATGAAGTTGAAAGGATGAAGCTTGGTCCTTCATTAAAGTTTATAACTTTTTGATAGTGCGGAGCTAGGGAAAAATATTTCGACAGGATACTTTTATCTCCGAACAGTTGTGTGCCCAGCTTTCCCTGGGGATGATTTTAAAGAGCAGTCCAATACAACCTTTATACGTAATATTCTTTTTGTTAAGTGCGATTTTATTCCCAAGCCGGATAAACATGAGAATTGTTTTAGGCAATTGTTGAAATGTTTATGTACTATCATCAAAATAAGCCCCTATACGTTTTCCTCTTCCATGAGAAGGCATAGGCCTTAATCCACCACGCTGGCCTGGTGCGGGTTGGTGGACTACATACCTTAGAAATTCCTAAGAACATTTTAAGTGTACAAGTTTCGTCCCGATGTTTTCCTTCACCGTTAACGCAAGTGATAATTCTAAGAATACACACATAACTTGGAAAAGTCAGAGGTTTGAACCTGGGGTTTACACCCGCAACAGTCGATATTCTCTACCGCGCGCCTAAACCTCGTCGTCATTGCATAACATATCATCACATAATCATCGTTAAATGTATACTCAGCCCATCGCCATCCACTCTCCACAAGAAACCGCCAATCACCCCGGTCTTGCGCTGCCCACATCCATCCGATACCCGCCACATAACATGTACTAAATAACCCTCCTCCTGTCTAGCCTATAGAGGTAAGCGCTGGTTGGAGTTACTCAGAAGGCCAATACCAGGCGCCTCCACTCCGGTCACTCCCAGGATCTTTCGCAGTCGGCTCCCTGTCTCCAGGAGTGTGGTATGAGCTGAGAGTCACCGCCAGGAATGATGCAGGGCCTGCACAGGCTACCTATACCTACGCCACCAAGAATGTTGATGGAGGTAAGTGGAATGTTCTAGAAGTATTCTGATGCTTGTAATAATTGTCTTGCAAGTTCTTTTAGTGATCTGGTTATATGACTTTTAGATAAGGATTTGTATTCATACCTTATTATGAATACGACTGCTTGGAACTGAAATGAGTGTTTTGATTAAAGTGGACTTTGAGCTTGAACTCACATAAAGTTAAGAAGAGTTTAAAATCTTTTTCCAAATTAGATCGGTATTTATAGATAGATTGTTATACGCTGTTCATGTATAGAAAATCCTGATTTCACCATATGAACCCCCTTTTAACCCAAAAAAAACTACTTCTTTTATTATGAACATAGATTCACAACATCGCTACCTGATTAGACTTGCAATCTGATTAACTTTTACACTGACTTTTTTCAAAATACTTAGGAAAGCGGGACTTGCTTTTCTCAGGAGAATTTCATTAGTGTTCAATACATTCACTAAAGCATTACCTGTGTCCGATCAATGCATATACGCGTGTAGTCTTTTCAGTTTTCTTCAAATTAAACTAATTTAAATTACGAGATTCAATCCCGACTTGAATACTCATTGAATTTTATTCTATTTTTAATAGACTTATACTTGCTACTAGTTTTTTTACTTAGTAAAAGTGCGCAGTAAATTGTGATTTAAGTATATACGCTTGCCGTTGTCGGTGTTAAATCTCACAGACTTCGCTAACTCTTGGTAGAATCCTAGCTGGTTGGTATATCCTGGCTGGTTGGTCGGTAAAATGTCATCATCAATTTTTTTGGAGAACTCAAACACCCTAACTCTGTCATGATGTTCTTCTTTATTCATGCTTAAAGGAACGACTCTTTAATTCTTAGCCATCTTTAAACTTCTTTTTTACACCACTCTGCTAGACACTATCTCCTCTACACTTCAGAGCATCTAGTCCAAAGCCTTAGACCGATTCCTGGTCTTCAAAACCCACAAATACTCAAACCAGTCCGCATCCATCAAATCAGTGCGTTTCCTAAACATCGAGACAAGTTAAATGGAAGCCCGATACAAAGCCGTGCTCAACTCCAGCCATAATGACAACATAATGAGAGCAACTTTATCAATCTCCCGTGTTTGCCTATCGAAAGTTTTGTTATCGCAGCCGTGACAGAGCCAACTGGCGTGGAATTACGTCCGTCGACCAACTTTCGACGCTGTTTTGATGCTACGGTTAAATTATTTTGTTGTTTCGGATGGGTGACGTATGGGGATATATAGATGTAAGTAGAGGCATTAAATTCTCGTGTGTGTTTAAATTACTATTACCTTTTTATTGTTAAAGTATTTTTAAAGACTGTATCTTAAAGAAGATAATGTATTTCGTCAAATCAACAAAATTATTTTGCCATGAACTGATGATGAACATAATTATGAAAAATTGTGAATATTCTTTTAAGAAGATTAAAAAACGCATTTCCTGATGACGACTTAGATAGGTTCACTCGTGATTAGTTTATTTAAACTAGTAGGAGTACGTCACTTTTCTGATAAACGCAATGCGATTTGCATAGAGTAACTACCGCATCCTTGTGTAGTGTATGAGCACAAAGTCCCATTTCTGGGTTAAAAAAGAATTTCCCGGATTATACATATTAGAGAATTTTCAGAAACAGCTCGAAGTCTGGAATTTTTTGAATTAACTAATGATGATGATGAAAATCCCTCACTATTAAATTCTAATCAAAGGTTTTGTTGCAGAGGAAATCGGCCCACCTTCGGATTTCCTAGACCTGAACATGCTGGTCATCATCTGCAGCTCAATACTCCTCGTGGTGTGCCTTATGGCTTTCTTCTGCATACTGCTAATGAGGCATCGGTAAGTAACATTATTCGTATGATAATAATCACCAATGATATTATACTGGTGTGATCTGTCTATTTTCCTACTAAATAAAAAAAGAGAGAATACTATTTACTGTGGCCAACTTACTATTTATTGTGGTCTCGCGGCACGTGTATGTGCCTTGCGATGTAAAAGTCCGGGTTTCAATCCCCGGGTCGAGCAAAATGTTATTCACTTTTTCCATTAAGAAATTTTCAGTAGTAGCACTGAGTCTAGAAATATTTCCTAAAAACGGTAATAGGCTCGCCTGAATGTGCAGAAATGGACCACTACATATCCCTTTTTTGAGTAATAAAAAAATGCTATCTGACAGTTCGTGTTGATGAAGGAGTTTCTACCCAATTCTGCTCCACAGCGATAACAAGTTCTGAAGCGGCAATAGTATAAAAGTGGTTACTTTTATACTATTGCATATTGAAAGGTTTTTTAAGGGAACTTATTGAAGTGTATTTGTATAAAGGGTATTTTGACTTTGTTTTTGACTTTGATAGCTCATCGTAAATATCACTCCAAAATGCCATAATTAAGACCTTAATATTTATACTCTCGACCGCTTAGATATTATCTCAACCGCGTACCTAATCCTCTGGCCATATAGTCTATATCCTCTAGTCAGTAGGTACAGTCTTTAAATAAAGTTATTGATTAACAGTCCACTTTCTATATTTAGCTAACAGACTAGATCACTGGCGTACAATAACCCGACATGGTAGTCTGTTGTTACAAATGGAAAATAAACGCTGACATTAAAAGAAGTTCAATATTTAAAGGTCAAGAAGCATTTGTGAGACTTTATTGTTGTATTTTGAAATAATATTGTGATGCTTTTGTTGTGTGTAAAATTGTATTATGATGGGTAATGGATTTGATTTTCTTTAAAGGTTATACGTAATGATATATTCAAATACTCGTATGTACACTCTAACGCCTGTATTTCCCAAATTAGTAGGTAGAGATGCATTTTTGCACCACTTTTTCGTAAATTTTGTTTCTTCTTCATCAATCCATATACGCCCACTGCTGAACACGGGTCTCCTCTTCCATTGAGAGGGTTTAGGCCATAGTCCGCCACGCTGGCCTAGTGCGGGTTGGCGGACTACACACCTAAGAAATTCCTAAGAACTTTTAGGTGTGCAGGTTTCATCACGATGTTTTCCTTCACCGTTAAAGCAAGTGATAATTCAATTTGAATACACACATAACTTCGAAAAGTCAGAGGTGTGTGCCTGGGGTTCGAACCCGCGACCGCTGAAATTCTCGACCGCGCGCCTAAACCTCGAGGCCATCACTGCTTAAATTTTGTTTCACCTTCACGGAAATAGGGTAAGCCCATTGCTGTTTGATTGACTAATCTTGACTAAAAGAGTAAAGCTTAATTGTTCTACTGCATCAAGGAAGCACATTTTCAGCAATGTTATATGATCTACAGGCCACTATTAATAGAAAACTTTGGAAGTCTTTGGAGGAGGCCCATGTCCAGCAGTGACCGTCTTGTGGCCGATTATGATGATGATGATGGTGACGATGATGAATATTGTCTAATATAAAGCATATCATTCCAACAGGCAAAGCTATTCCTCGCAGTACCGCCATTCTATAGCAGAAGAAGTGAAGTCTAGGAATGAGAGTGTGGCGTCACATTCTGAACATAAGGAGCGGTACGCGCATGCGCCGCGAATCTACACATCGCCTGTGCAACCTAGGAAGACTAGTAAAAACGGTGAGTCGAATTGATGATTTTTTTTTTTCAGATTTTCGTCCATGGAGAATGTCTGCGTGATCTCCATATGTTTTCGGGAGTGATAGTTTATGACGACATATTATTGTTTGTTTTGTTGACGTTTATGATATTTTCTTTATGAAAATATCTCGTATATTGATTGAAGATTGTCACAACTATGTGTCAATTTTGTACACGAACCATTTATTTAATTGTTGTTTTCCTTTTGTAATATTAAAACTAATAAATTGACTATTGATTGTTATCCACAAAATGTCTTAAAATAGCAAATGTGTCCGAATATGTACGAAGTTATCCGAATGTATTCACTTTCTGAAATCCACCAACATCCATAACCAAATTATTTATCCCCAGAAATGTTCGAAATAAGCCCGTACGCTGAGTTCGCGCTCGGGTTTCGAACCTTCGACCACGTGGAGAATCAAGACTTACCAAGCCGGCTGCCTGGCAGACCTAGGTTCGACACCGGTGAGTGACATTACTTTT
The DNA here is from genome assembly GCA_030295005.1 of Cephonodes hylas. Lineage (NCBI taxonomy): Eukaryota > Metazoa > Arthropoda > Insecta > Lepidoptera > Sphingidae > Cephonodes > Cephonodes hylas. The sequence goes on from AP025385.1 coordinate 4,500,920, forward strand.
GTATAAAAAATATATAGGTTATTTTTCACAGGTAAATTGCGTAAGCATATTATATATTAGCATTTTATTTTTTTATGCTGTGTCTTTACTCTGTATTCCTGACAGGTTTTTTTGCAATAATAGGTTAAAAAATTAACGATTTCCCATTGCGCGTTTACGAAGAATAAATTGAAATTATTTATATTAATAAAAAAATCTATTCAATATACTCCTGTTTCGCCCAAGGGAACCTTCAACCACACAATCTATTTAAACTTAAAACCAAATTATAAGAAGCTATTTGTTCCACAAGACTGGGGGCGAAATTAAATTTCTTCGAAACTTACCCTGTTTAAATTTAAAGCACTTTTAAGGTTACACAATTTTGCTTAAATACATTTTTTAAGAAATTAATATCACGCAACATTAAACTAGTTTAAGGCCAAGTGAGAAGAAGTGAGAGAATTTGTTAATTATTAAACCTACCAAAAACAGAATTATAGAGTCATACACTAGTCTAGTTAGGCTTTAGTAACAAAAGGCCGGCTCGACTTTGGTGGTACCACTGCCTTAAAGAAAATCAACGTCAATTTCCTGAGTAAAATCGGACTTCGGTCATAATCTTCAAATGTTTGTTTGTCAAATGTTTGTCAAACAACAGCATCAATATTTTAAGAATTCTGTTACTTTGTTTACTAAAGAGCTGGAATTTTTTCCTTAGATCTTAACCTTTAGCTTATATTTCCCGAAGGGGTAGGCAGAGATGCATTTCGGCACCCACATTGCGCCAGGTATGTATCAGTCCCACGTAATAGGGGGCGAGCCTAATGCCGTTTTTCGGGCACATTTCCAGACTCCGTGCTGCTACTGAGAATTTCCTAATGGAAAAACCCAATAACACTTTGTCCGACCCGGGAATCGAACCCAGGACCTCTAGATCGCACGGCACATACTTGTACCGCGAGACCACGAGGCAGTCCTTTAGGTCATGTGCAGTAACTCTTACCCTAACAACAAAATAATGTTTCAAATCCATTAGGTGAATAAAATATATTAGTAATAAAAAAACATCCGTGAACTAATCAAAGGTACCTTTCTATCTCCTTAACAAAACTCATCCAAATCGATTCAGTAGTTTAAGAGTTTATTAACAACAAAATTTATATTCTTTATAATTTCTATTCTACATCATTACGTCTTCTCACTTCAAGGGAACTTTTCTATAATAATCCATCCTTATATTTATTAATTCTCTCGATAATTCATTATGCTCTACAAGCAACTTTAAAGATATTTACTGGGAATTTTCTATAATAATGGAACATTGTTCGTCGTTCTTACATCCCGTGTAGATTAATTAAGCAGATATTGGAACAGCTGAAACGAGCGCACAATTTATATTATACTTGTAGTACTGTCAGTTTAATGTTCATTACACGGAATATTTATACTGGATATGCCATGCTAGATCTTCCGTATAAACCCTGTAGACGACGGTTCTTCAATAGAAGCTCAAAAGCATTACACGTTAATATCGTAAGGTTGAATGTATAATTGGTTGTGGTAAAGTCAGTAAGCAAAGTAAAGTCAGACAGTAAAGTAAAGTAAAGTAAAATCAGTAAAGTTAAAGTTTGTTATTCGGAATTTTGTAGGGTAATTTGGGCTTTCGGGCTCCATTTTGGATAGGAAGAATTGGAGGTTTGTCGTGGAACTCACGTATCGCCAAATGTCTACAAAGATTTTTAGGCACATAGAATTTCTAGATGCTAAAACTAACATATTGTTTGACTTTGAAGTCATACCCGGGAATTTTGGATCGTACGAGACACAATTGTGCAAAAGGACCAACAAAGCTTTGTTTAATTTACACAAATAAATCTGCATCCTTTTTTAGATTACCCCTTTAACTCCTGACACTAAAAGTACTTTGATTGTCTACTATCGTTCTTATATCAAGGCAGTAAGGTTCACTATCAACTCAGCCATTCACATAAAAAACGACTAACACATCCAGTAACTAAATGTCCAGTACTAAACGCCGTACAGTCGACCGATCGCCATACTTAAGAGCTGCGATACCGTCTCTCGTATATCTTGTTGACACGTGAAATATGGGGCTATTCACTCGAAATCTAGACGTGGTTTTATGTTAATTGATTGCTTGGGAGCTGCGGCCGCTTTGTCTTTGCTTTTGAAGCTGTTGTTTTTTATGAACAGGCTATCATTGACAACAATGTATCTAAGAATAAACATTGTGTTGTCCAAATAGATAGATAGAGATAGATTATCATAATTAGACATAAGTTCGAGTTTACTTTAGTTAATAGTGAATGCTTAGTGGTCTTGCAGCTCAAGTATATACTATACATACCGCCGCGCGGTCGAGGATCTCAACGGTCGTGGGTTCAAACCCATGCACACACCTCTCACATTTCTTAGTTATGTGTGCATTCACAAAGAATTATCACGTACTTTAGAGGCGAAGGCAAAACATTGTAATGAAAAGTTTCTTAGGTGCTTAGTCCGTCAGCCCGCACTAGGCCAGCGCTGGACTTAGGCCTAAACCCTCTCAGTTGTAGAGGAGGTCCTTGCCCAGCACTGGGTTGTACGGGCTGATGATGACTACATTATTAACAGTACATCATTTTAATTTCCTTCTTCATCAACCCATATACGCCCACTGCTGAGCACGGGTCTCCTCTACCATTGAGAGGGTTTAGGCCATAGTCCACCACGCTGGCCTAGTGCGGGTTGGCGGACTACACACCTAAGAAATTCCTAAGAACTCTTAGGTGTGCAGGTTTCATCACGATGTTTTCCTTCACCGTTAAAGCAAGTGATAATTCAATTTGAATACACACATAACTTCGAAAAATCAGAGGTGTATGCCTGGGGTTCGAACCCGCGACCGCCGAGATTCTCGACCGCGCGCCCATACCTCTAGGCCATCACTGCTTTAATTTCCTATAGCAGTAAAATAAACTAAATCCAACATTTAGTTTTACAAAAACCCACAACGAATTCCCCCGACGTAGAATTAAACGGTACGTTTTCTAAATCGATCTAGATACGAGTAATGAACTGAAACAATTCTCTAGTGGAGCACATTTCGATTGGAGTCCGTTAGCGGCGATTGAACCAATACAAGAGCCACGATTAACTCTATCCAACAGTCTGCAATGCGAACTACATGCTCCATATTTCTCTTTCCATTTTATGGTTGTCTCTAGATAGCCTTGAGCGATAAGACCGCCAATTATACTTCAGTTCCACTTTTATAATGTTTTGATCTTAGTTGCTTCTTAGGGAGTGTATTCAGACCCTAAACAGTAATTAAGGTAAGAAGTAGCTTCGGTGATCACAAACCCACTGGCGTTAAAAAATTATCGACAAAAAATACAATTATGACGTTCTCCATAGAAACCACGTACATTTAATACCGATGGTTGTATGGAAAACGTCTTCATCATCTTCATCAACCCATATACGCCCACTGCTGAGCACGGGTCTCCTCTACCATTGAGAGGGTTTAGGCCATAGTCCACCACGCTGGCCTAGTGCGGGTTGGCGGACTACACACCTTTTTAAATTATTTGTCGAAATTTTCTTTAACACCAGAGGTTTTGTAATCACCTTGGCTATTACGTGCCTTCGTTTCCGATCACGGTCTGAATACATCCTGTATACTTCAAAAATATTTGTAAAATCATTCTCTTGTTCTACCACCGATTTTTGTCTAGTTAAATTCAAACCGTCGGACATTTGACGTCACGTCCCCGGTCTTGGCGCGACGAACAATTTTGACATTCATTTTAATTAATATCCCGTGAACAAGTTCCACGGGATTTTTCTAATTGGACGGGCCGAAGTTAGATTGCTTTCTAAAATATTAATAAGAAGTTTTTATACGAGGATGCCCGGCAATCTTTAGTTGTGATTTTTAATCTGGAGTTTTACGAATTAATTTCTAGAAGTATTGTGATTTGGTTATAACTTTTTAAGATCGTGCAAGCAAATTTGAAAACCTCGGTTCACGGGTTGTGCTTAATCTTACTAAAAAAGAGAATTAAATCTACATAATGATAATATAACTTTCGGGGTAGGAAGAGGTGCATTTCTGCACCCACATTTCACCGGGTGTGTATGAATTTCGTCGATTTTTATTAATTTATTTTAACAATACTGAAGACCATAGTATGTCCATGCAACAACATCAGTTTTGTCCAAATATTTCAGTTCAATTCCCAATTCCAAAAACTTTAACAGCTCTCAAACCATCTATATCGGGAAATAATAACACTCAAGGAATTTAGCCACACAATACATTTCTCAAACCCGCTTCCTATTTTTCATTTTCAATTTCGATCTGTCTAGATCTGAGGCGCGCGGAAACAGGCAACGATGTTGGATATTTCACGCTTCTTTGTTTTAAATGGTATTCCTCATCGAAGTATTTGTATTGATTTAAGAGATTCTTCCATATCTGCACTCGAGGCTTAGGTCTGGACAGATGCCATTTATTCGCCGAAGTATCGTGGTCTAGTAGGCCAAGTATGTTCAGTGCGATCTAGAGGTTCCAATAACAGTGTTATTGGATTCTTCTATTAGAAAAGTCTCAGTAGCAGTTCGGAGTCTAGAATTGTCTTTGAAAAACTGCAATAGGCTCGCCCGTTTTATGGAACGAAAGAGCAAAATGAGACAAATGTTTGTGTGATCCAAGATTATTTTAGTGTTTGTGAGACGGAAAGGTCTCTCGTGTTTTCTGATAGCAGATAGTTTCTTATTACGTGACTTTTGATGTTTATTTATTTAATACACTAGTTTTAAAAAATAGCATAAAAATTGACGATTCAAAAGTGCTTGTGAAAGTCTATTTGAATAAAGGAAATTTGACTTTGACTTTATTTAGTTTGTTAGGATTCCGTTTTTAAAGGGTAAAATGGGATGCTATTAAGCCTTGCTTCGCTATCCGTCTATCACTAGACTGTAATTCATGAACCGTGATAAATTGACAGTTAAAATTTTAACACATAATTCTCATTCTATATAGCAGTATAAATAAACAATTAAGGAGGGCTCCCATACAACTGAATTGTTTCTTGCCGTTTTGTTTTGTTTACGGGACCATTCATGCGCGCGTCCGACTCGCACTTGGCCGATATTTTGCAACAGGAATAACGAGACCTTTAAAAACAGCACGACATATCTACAACCAAACTTGCCAACTCCCGTTAATGACGAAGCAAACAATAAAAAAATATCTGTAAAAAAATCACGCGAAATTCATTACCGCAACTTTTAATTGTGCCGCGTTGTTCGTTTTTCGTCGAATCAAGGACCCTGGATGATTTCGGCGAATAATTAAACGGCCCATCTTAAGCGTTGAATTTTAAACCTTTATAGTTACAGATCCATTCAATTATCATAATTCTATCGCGTTGTTGACTTTTGTGTGTGGCAGATTGGTTTTATTGATGATGCGTGAATTGGCCGTTTTAAATTTGATACGTATGCTCTTACCACGGATCTAGATGACCTAACTTTGTCTTGCTTTTGTAAAAAATCTTGACCATATATGCCGTGATGGTTTAGGTTAGGTTATATCGCCGGTGGCGGGTTCAAACCCCATGCACACACCTCTGACTTTTCGAAGTACAGAATAAAATGAAAGTTTAATATAATGAATTATTACTTGCTTTGACGGTGAAGGAAAACATAGTAATTAAACGGCGTGTAGTAACTAGTCACCCGATCCACACTAGACCAACGTGTTGGACTAAGGCCGGAACCCTCCAATAGTCGAGGAGGCCCGTGCCCAACGGTGAAACGGATATGAACTGATGACGCCCATGACGATGAAGAAATTGATTAACCCATGACTTCACGACAAACAAAGTCAGTTTTATATCAGGACATTGTCAATAAAAGTTCCAATCAGGAATTATTAACTAGAAGGGCTTGCATATTACAGCTGACTTTAAATACAGCTCGTGTGAATTACCTAAAGGGTAAATGCAATAAATAGGCATTCATTATAAACTTCCCCTTATTTTATTCACCTACTGTATTCCATCATAATTCATACTTCAAACATGATAATGGATCTCTGCCTACCTTTTCGTTAACAAAAGTCATAAGTGAATGTGTCCATGAAAATACGCCCCAAAATAAACAGAATGTTATTTTAATAAAACCTTTGCATGCAGTTTTGTTGATTACCTTCAAAAGTCTTCGCTTAGCATTTAATGAAGCATTTCTATAAACACAACTTCACTCCAAGGCTCCATAACTCAAACAATACAGAGATGTCAACAGAACAGAGAGTTTCACTTTATATCGCTCTTTGTGTCGAGTTTTTGTCGCATGGCCATAGGAACAGCGTCGAATACGAAAAAGATGTTTATTAATTATGGGTTGCCAAAAAATGTTTAGATTCATGTAATACATCAAAATGCAGGAAAAATAATTTCGATGTAACAATTACTAACAGGTAAACATCGCATGCCCGTTAAATCAGTTACAGTAGGTAATAAATAAAATAATTAAAATAAATATTTTTAAAAACTATACAAATCAAAGAAACCAACACAAAAATGTTTGAGCTCAAAAATTTCTTACTGCCATTGTTTATGTCGCAGAATATTGATTGTCATAATTAGCTCATTAGTACTATTGCTGGGCACGGGTCTCTTCTACAACTAAGGGGATTTTGATCTCAGGCAACCGTAGTGGCCTAGTGCGGGTTGGCGGGTTGGTAGTGTATCGTCCGTTAATTAGATTGTAAATATTCAGATTCAATGCGCTGATATCTCCACGCTAGCCTAATACGGCTTAGCAAATGTAAAAATAAAACAAAAGAACATTATTTCCAAGCGTACTTCCCCCAAGCTTCGTGGCCGCAAGAGGTTTTCGTTTCGTGTCAACATTAATCTTAATCTAATTTAATAAAATTAATGAGTTTGTTCTTCCATTTGGCTCAGCTTTCGGATGACCCAGGGGACGGTCTGAGTGCCCACTCCGCCAGATTATATCTATCTGGCCTTCAGCTTATTTCATTATGTCGGACAAAAACGCTCTTTAGGAATGGAAAATTCAGTCTCCTATATATGTTTGACAGCCTGGTGGTGTAGCTGGCTAGACACCAGATTCGATCCCAGTACCGAGATAAATGTTCGTGTGATGAAATATTTTATATACATACATATGTGACTGTTGGAAGTATTTTTTTATTTAAATCTTCGATGCGATAAATAGAATGTTCGTGTCTCAAAAAAAATATCTTTCCAATCTAAATCAAGCTTTAACCCACCTGAAAATAGATGGAAAATTTCATTACTATCGGTCCAGCCTTTTAGGAGGAGTTCAGTTACAAACACACGCACAGTAGAGACATATATATATATATATATATATATATATACATCAACCATTTCCAACACAGACGATGGAACGTAAATCTAGAAAATTTCTTAAGAATTAGGTGTAGCACGCACTAGGCTAGCGTGGTGGACTAAGGCCCAAACCCTCTTAATCAAAGATGACTCGTGCCCAGCAGTGTGAAGCATATGAGCTAATGATGATAAATGTAAGAAATATCTCCCATTAGCCTTTCCAGAACTTTAGTATATATTGAGTATATTTCGTAATTACGTGACGTCTGGATTCACCGTACCACTAAGTGCCTAATGAAGCACCATTCACAAGGCGCATGATTAAGAAACTCGCTTTGACGAGTGTCTCTAATCAGACGTAATTAAATTTTAATGCCGCACATTACTGGAATTCGGTGGAATCCTTTGACATATTCCAAATGTTTCACATTGCAAGCTGTTGGGTAATGAAGAAAAGCATAAACAAGGTGTATAAAGATCGTGATAGGAAATTAAGGCAGGTAATAGCCAAGGAATAAGCAGTGATGGCCTCGAGGTTTGAACGCGCGGTCGAGAATCTCGGCGGTCGCGGGTTCGAACCCCAGGCACACACCTCTGACTTTTCGAAGTTATGTGTGTATTCACATTGAATTATCACTTGCTTTAACGGTGAAGAAAAACATCGTGATAAAACCTGCACACCTAAGAGTTCTTAGGAATTTCTTAGGTGTGTAGTCCGCCAACCCGCACTAGGCCAGCGTGGCGGACTATGGCCTAAACCCTCTCAATGGTAGAGGAGACCCGTGCTCAGCAGTGGGCATATATGGCTTGATGAAGAAGAATAGCCAAGGTCACTACAAAGCGTTAAATAATTATAATAAAGCGTTTTCTATACAAACCACGTACGATTAATACCAGTGGTTGTATGGAAACCAACAAAATTTCTATTTTTTTGGCGGCATTTTCTTTAAGCCCAGAGGGTTTAGTTTCCGATCACGGTCTGAATACATTCTGAATATTCAGACCGTGATTGGAAATTAAGACAAATAAAAGCTAAGGTGATTGCAAACACAGTGACATTAAAACGAAATCCCAACATAAAATTTTAAAAATGCACTTTCCTAACAACGAGGAAAGCGCAAAAAGAGATCGCTTTAAGCAATAAGTCCGCCTATTGTTAGATAATAATTTTTTATTCATAATTCCATTAACATAAAGAATTGTCTATTAAAATAAAGTAAAATGTAATAGTGCATGTCTGCCTCCACGTTTGTCGTCATGTTAACAACTTACAACTCTGTACTGCCACTAAGAATTTTCTAATAGCAATGTACATAGTTATGGGCAGCGGTTGGATGAAGAGAGCCGAAGATCGAGCCCAGTGGCGTGCCGTAGAAAAGGCCTATGTCCAACAGTGGACGAATTAAAGACTGCTGATAATGATGATGATGGTGATGAAAGTATTATAACTTATTGTGATACTTTCACAACTATCGTGATAAAAAGCAATATTACATTTAATTTAAAGCACAAATTTGCCTGTCTGACTTATTTGTTTTTGTTCCCAGAAACCAGTTTCCAGACTCGCTCGGAGTCCGATGACAGCGATAGCACGTCCAAGGCGACAGTGTCGGTGGCGCCGAGACGTGAGTCACGGACTCTTGCACACTTTTATACGCTTAAATGAGAACCGTTCCCACTTATGATAGGGTAAACATGTATAAATAGCTGTGAAATACTACTGTAATGACCCTGAAACAATAAATTCCTAAAAAATTAAGATAGGAGCAAAAATTCGTGAAATTTTAGTATTTAGTTAAAAAAATAAGTTTATTGCTCGGATCTCAAGTTACGGGTTTTAATAGTTATATGCCTCTTAGAAATTTGACGGCAGGACAATTTATCGCAAAATTAAAATACAAGCTAATTTGCCTTACTCTTTGCCGTTCATGCGTGCCTAGTACTTTTAAAGGTGACAACTGACAACGCACTGATCCTTCCTTAAGTATTTTTGATGTTCATGAGTGATTTTGACCAATTACCATCACAACACTCACTTGCTCGTTTATCTCTCTTTCCCATAATAAAAAATAATATTTGACTACATACTTCGAAGACTCCTTGTAAATCTCTACTTTATATAAAAAAATCAAGTAGAAATATGCCTTAAAAAAACTCTAAATTCAGAACGACAAATTAACATATAACGCAAATTCCGCAAATGGCCAAAATTAAACCGCAGTTGGAAACATTAAACAGCTGTAAAGGGAATTTGCCGCTAACTGCTGTAATGCAATAGTTTAATTATTGAACGAGCTTAACTGTACCTCGCCGTTTGCACTCCATTGTTACTAACTAGTGTTTACACGAACAGCTTGAACACCTGCAATTCTAGGAAATTGCAGAATTATTTTATAAAAAAAAATGGGACAAAAGCTCGAGAAATTGCATAAAAGATTTTTTCCCATAATTTTTTTTGAAAAATGGGTGAATTGCTCGACCGTTGTGGTACACCAGTCATACAAAGAATTTGAGTAAAACATCCCTATAGAATTTTGGTTACTTGGTTTTATGAATACCTTATTGTCTTGTCTGATTAAACAGCTTAGTAAAGTATCAAAATTTATTGACTAAAAAATATTATATTGAGAAAATCATAAATTTGAAATACGTACAGAATAAAACGAACACATTTTTATCAATATTGTTTAATAAAATAACATGCATCGGCTTGCTATATATAGAAAGAGGAATATTGAGCTAATCGGAGGACCAACAATCTCATCCACGTAAAGAAATTTAAGTTCGATTATTTAAGACCGTGGTAAAACCACAGTCGAGCCAGTTCTACCATTTATAAATCAATGTTTTTTTCCACAGGTCAATGCCGCACACCGCACCACAGATAACGGCAGAAACCAAGGATCAAGATTGTATAGAACAACGTAATAATTAAATTATCAAGTACAGTTGTTTAAGCATATCAAATACTCCGATTTCGTAATGTTTTACCCTTGTTTAGGATAAGAATCAGTCTTTTTTGCATTCCTAAATATTTACAGTGTTCTGTTGAATGTAATTTTTGATTACTTTAGGCTTTTACAGTTTACATTTTAATACAAAAAAATATATTTTAGCATTATTATACGGGTGTCTAAAATATAAAACAGAGAATTGTAGTCTTGATGCTTATTGCTGTTCTAAGTTTACCGTAAAAATATGCAGAAATAAGGTTTTATTCCGAATAATGTTTCAATAAAAACTGCCAGTTTGCTTCAAATATACACATTCGAATTTTGAATATTTGCTATTCTAATTTTGAATAATTTTATCCTGTTCAAATATTTAAACTTCAAAAGTTTTATAAATGCATGATTAAACTTTAAAAGTTTATATGGGATTTTTTTGATAAATCGTTTATACGGTGATTTCTATAGATAGGTAGGTTCGCAATAGTAGGTGTTTTGTAACACATCTAGTAAATCCCGTGTAGAGTGACATGCTTTAAAATAGATGAAGTTTTTTTTATTGAACCAAATACTTATGCTTCTACTGCCAACATTTTAGAAAATTCAGTAACTTTTACTGCGCCATACTTATGCAAAAATAAGAAAGTAATTTTACATGTCTTTTTTAATTTTTACATTCAATATTTTAATGTCCAAAAAGATTGTTTTAATCAAATTGAATGCATTTAAAGATATATTTAATTTTTTATTTTATATAATATCTTTTAAAAGACTGATGTTTTAAATTTAGATTAAGATTTCATGCCAAATATGCGTGTCAAACTATCTATGTGTCAGTAGTTTTAAAACACTTATATATTATTTGGAATTTTAAAATGTTTCCTTTTTTAAATATAGCCTCATATTATTATGGCCACATTCCTTTCACGAAATCTGTTTCAGAAATAAGTACTTCTACTACTATTTAAAGTCATTCGTAATTATGGATACGTTAATTTCAATTAATGGCAACTCTGATCATTCTTTTTTTCATATTTTAACTTAGTTACCAGGCAGTCTATACACCTTACGTACCTCTACTACAGTCGAAAACCTAAGTTTTTAAAATAAATAAAAATTAAAAACAAATACTTTACAAATGTTTGTTTATGAAATTACGATTTGTCATGTTAATGTCATACAATTTTTTTTTTTTGTTTCTATGATGATCTCCTCGCAATGATGTATTATTACATCTCACTGCAGACATTCAAATGAGTTGTTACCCCTATTACTTCATAAAACCCACAACCAAGGGTTGAACAATAAAGTTGAAGTAATTAGTTTTTGTGTAAGAATTACAATTCCATTCTAGTCACCTTATCATTAGCTAGTATGTTAAATGTAAAATATAGATAAATGTGAAAATAAATGTTTGAAGGACCGTACATTGTTTTATTTAATTGGGTAAAGTCAACTTCGGAACTGAAGTAACAGCTTGTAGAATTTTCTCTATCCCACCACACACCCGCCACTACAACTCGGCACGCACAGTATTGATCCCGAGCAATGAAGCTCGGCGAATCTAAGGGCACCTAAATTATCATAATCCCGCAAAGAAGTTAATCAAAATAAAAATATAAAGAAGGAGTTGGAAAATAAAGAGTTGTCCACTGAACTTATGCTTGTAGAAATGCAGCTCGTAGAAGTGACGGGCGGTTGGGCAGAAAGGTTCTCGAGTAGAGGCCACTTACCGGCAAGCGCAGCGTTGGACAGATAATGTACTGAATAAGTTGACAGATGATGGACTGGATGCTCTGTATGGAAGAGCGCTTTGGAAGTCTTTTGGGAAGGCCTATGACTAACAGTCTTTTGGCTGATGATAATGATGATAATAAGCTTTGGGACGAGGTCCCAAAGAGAAATAAAAATGCTAAACGTAAGAATTATAGGAATACGTTATTCTACACGTTAACAAAGGCTTTTAGGAAGTCAAAAACATTATTTTAGCTTGCAATCTCCTCTTTCTCTTCAACAGAGAGAGTGAGTAGGCCTTAGCCTACGCTGATATGATATGTAATAATCTTCTTTAATATTTACCATTACAACCCTCCAACTCAACTAAATTACCATTGATTCTTTCTAGATCCCAACATATATATGCTTAACATAAGCCTCTGCACACTACTTCTAAGGATGAAGCATTTTTTTAATGAACTTAATTTCAATAACAAATCTCCAAATTTATACACTCAGTCACAACACTCAGAAATAAAATAAAATAATCATAAAAAAATTATATCTGAGACACTCATAATTTCCAAGGCCTTCCCTAACTTTCCCGTACTGCATAAGGTCAAAATCGTCATTCACTCCAGACAACCCCACTAAATTACTTTCCAACTCGCGTAAATAAATAAAAAGTAGAGGGTTTACGTCCGAAGGCTTTAGGTGTTCCTACAATATACTTAACCTAGATTTTAGTGTTCTAGGTATCTCATTCGCTAACCAAGTTACGAGAAAACCGGAGGAATAATCTTAAAGTATGGCTTTAATCTTCTTATATTACGGGAAGAATTTGCTTCTAATCGTGATGAGTGGAGATCACGCATCAGAGCCTAAGTTCATAGCTTTGAATTGCGTCGACGTGCAGAGCAAGATGCCAAGCGTGATCAGCTGAAAGCCCGACCACCTGTGGCTATCACCTACCATTACAGCAATGGTGCTCTAACGTGTCCGCAGTGTGCTCGCACCTTTACTAACAAAATTGGTTATGTAAGTCATGCTAGAGCACACGCAAGACGAGGAACGTAACGGATCAGAAGTGGTCGCCATGGCCGAAATCGGCTGGATGAGAGTTATATTACGGTAAATATATTTGGTTAGCTTCTAGCTTAAATGAAGTGTTAAAACCGAAGTTTTTGCACAAATATATCGTGTTCCTGATTCACGATAGTCGATAGTGAGATAGAGACAGTCTTTACGTTCGCATATTCAATACCCAACCTGAGCAAAGAGCCCGAGGCAACTCATTTTCATGCCAATCCAACAAGACAAACAAGACAATGGAAATAATTCCTAATGAAATTCTTCGGAATAAGAAAAAAAAATCAGAGGTGCATTCTACACCCGCATTTCGCCAAGTATGCGCCGCTACTGAGAACTTCCTAATGTAAAAACCGAATAACACTAAGCCCCACCCGGGAAACGGGACCTTTTGATTGTATAAACAAAAACAAACAAACCAAGTTACACATCCAAATAAATCCCACACTCATCTGAAACCCCCTGAACTAAGCTTGCGAAACGAGAAGCACGGGTTCGATTCCCGCAAAGAGATATTTGTGTGATCCACAATATTTTTTTTCGTGTCTGTGTTTTTATGAGACTTACAAGTCTATCTGAGCCCTTTACACGACTCGCATCAAAGTTTTTGCTCAGAACTATGTATGTTTCATTAAGTGTATTTATTTAATTTAATTTAGTCTTAGGTGTGCAGGTTTCATCACGATGTTTTCCTTCACCGTTAAAGCAAGTGATAATTCAATGTGAATACACACATAACTTCGAAAAGTCAGAGGTGTGTGCCTGGGGTTCGAACACGCGACCGGCGAGATTCTCGACCGCGTGCCCAAACCTCGAGGCCATCACTGTTCTCATCCCACTAATGCAATCTTTATTTACATATATTACAATCCTTGCTAGCGTAGTTCCCTGCAAGTTAATGCTAAGTGGTTGAAGGGCACTCGAAATCTCTATCGGCGCTCTGTATTTAGTTAGCTTTTGAACTGTTTTAAATGGATGTTTAGTTAGAACGGCAAAACTGCCATAAACCCAGCATTTTGATTCGAAAGCTCTGTAAATATTGTTGTACGGGATTAAAATCGCGAGATGCGCTTGATAGTATTAGGTTAGGTATTTGCGAAGTTGAGTTAAGTAAGGTTGACATGGAGCTAAGTAGTGATGGTTTGGAGGTTAAGGCGGTCGAGAACCTCGGCGGTCGTTGGTTCAAACCCTGACTTTTTGGAGTAATGTGTGTAATAATGAATTATCACTTACATTAACGGTGAAGTAAAATATCGTGAGGAATTTCTCAGGTCCGTCAACCCTAAGGGTGGACTAGAGCATTTCGATTATAGAGGAGGCTCGTACCCAGCAGTGGAACATATATTGGCCGAGGATAATGATGACGATGATCATGATCATAATCACGATGATATGACATTAAAGGATTTGTAGAGAACTTTTAACAGTCTTAAAGGAGTTTTGAATGAGAGCGAGTGTTAAAAGCTGAAACGCTATCTATATTAAGTGTTTGCGGTCAGTTCGTTACAAAGTCAGATAGACATAAAAGAATCCTTTACGATCAGTACATATCTCAAGACCAAATCTGTCAACTTTAATTTAGAGAACTTTAAACTCATCTATTAAGTTAGATGGTATATCATGAATATACATTACTAGCGACCCGCCCCGGCTTCGCACGGGTGCAATGCTGCTATTTAACACTAAACCTACCATGGGCGGTCAAATGACCGTTTTTGAAGTTTGGCTTAAAAAATCTCGTGCAAAATGTTACTGTGTCCCAATGTCGCTTTTTGACTTTTCCTATAATATACATACAAACCATTTTTTCATATTTACGACTTTCTTTATTGTTTAGTTTTCGAAAAAATTTTAAAGGGTGTCTAGTCTACCACACGCGGTCATTTGACCGCTTGATGAAGTCGTGTTGCTAACAACTATATTCTTTAGAAAGTGTTATTCTTTTTGATTCTAGAATGTAATTGTGGATATATAATGTCAAAAGAAGTGCAATTAGAGTCTATGCATATCGTTCGTACCTCATATAGAGCATCAGAATTTGCATATGTACGTATATACCCTCACGCCTGTATACCCCGAAGGGGGTAGGTAGAGGTGCATTTTTGCATCCACATTTCGCCAGGTACGGACAGTTGGATGTAATAGGGAGCGAGCCTATTGGTGTTTTTGGACACATTTCCAGATTCCGTGCTGCTACTGAGATTTTTCTCATGGAAAAACCTTATAAAACTTTGCCCGACCCGGGAATCGAACCCAGGACCTCTAGATCGCACTTTACATGCTTGTACCGAAGCAGACAATCATTTGAATAATTTCAAAGTGAATAATTGAAATTATTACATGGACTGAAGAGACCACGATCACTTATACAACGGTATAAATGTGAGGTTTCGACAAAGGCAGCAAAGTCAAAAATACGACCTCGTTTGATTTACATTACAGTTTTTTCTTTATTATTTGTATATTCATCCTCAAAAACGTCAAGACATTGAGAAATATCAAGTTATTGTGCCAATTTTTCTGAAAAAATATCTAGGCAAGAGCTTTTATTTCAATTGCTAGAAGAGCTTGAGACCGAATATCAGAAGGAGAAATAGCGAAGCAAAGGATGTTCATCAAAAACAATAACAAATACGGCAACAGATTCTCTTAGACGGATATCTTGTCAAATGACATATTGTAAAGTCGATAAGACTAACAAAGTTTGTATAGTGTAAAAGCTGTGTATGTGGAAAAATTTCAATACGAAATACTGTAATAGGTAAAAATATGATAAAAATGCTTAAAGATAAAGAAAACATACATTAGAGCACAAGAAAAATATGTTGTTTACTATCCCGTTGGCTAAAATTTATTTTTTTAAATTTATTTGTGAAACGGTCATTTGACCGCGCATGGTAGAAATAGGTATACATGGAATGTCGGTAGGTTTAGTGTTAATGGATGTTATCATACATATAAACCTTCCTCTTCAATCACTCTATCTATTAAAAATAAACCGCATCAAAATCCGTTGCGTAGTTTCAAAGATTTAAGCATACAAAGGGACATAGAAACAGAGAGAGCGACTTTGTTTTATACTATGTCGTGATACATATATTATCATCGGCGGAGCATGTTTCATCCTTCCAAACATCTCTATCGATCGTCATGACTCTACTTACCCTTCTTCTTTCAGATCTTCTCTCTCGCACTCCATTAAACTTAATACTCATTACTGTTATACCAAGTTATATCACCTATATTAAATAAAATTACGATAAACAACAAAAGACTTATAAAAGCAACATTTTCGATCTCAAATATGAAATTATCTTCAAAAAGTGGCCTATTTACCGTGAGATGAAATGACTTAGCACTGATTACGTGCCTTTCCGTCGCTTTTGCTCATACCCTTACCCAACTCCGGCTTAAGATCAAAAATCTCTACACAAAATCTTTATGCGACATCCATTGCTGCATTTTCCCAACAAAGATTCTTCACTCCCCTTTCTGAGGCAGCAATGTATGTTAAACAATAATTTGTAGCCGGCCACATAATGTTTCATGGTGGGATCCTAAGCGGATTAACTTAATAGCTCTTACAAATTCTTTCTATTGAAACAAATCCTCTTAGAAGTACATTAATGGTAGAAATATTCGGATATAACCTTGAAGATGAACTTTGTCGAATATAACTTTTGTTTTAGTGATGTACCGTTTAGAATGTTATGGTTAAAATATAATATAGAATTAATGACGGTAAATTCTCTTATTTTTTCACATTTTTGTCGCTTAATAAAAAATCATCCTCGTTTTAAAAGATAATATTCAGAGATTTTTTTAAACACGATGGACTTTTTATTTATTTATTTTTAACTTGCGATGTAAGATTTTGGATTCCAGTTCAAGTTCGGGTGGTGTGTGAAAGTAGAGTATTTTTATAAGTTATGAATATTTATTATCAAAAAACGCGATAACACTGACTCGGGAATCGATCCCGGGACCTCTGAATCGCAGGCCACATACTTAGGCCGCGAGACTACGAGGCAGTGAATGATACCTAAAGTAACTTCTATCTATGGACTTTTATGATACCCCATTGAAACAACATAAACATACTGAACAGACCCCAAATTAAGAATAGGGCGAGGAAACTATGATGATATTTGAACAAAATCATACTTATTATCAACTTTTAGAAGTAACTATGGCCTCGTGGGCCATTTTTGGGACCAAGTCAAAACACATATCCAAAAATGAGGAAAAACATTCCAAAAATAGTCGATGCTACACAAAATAAATCACGAAACGGCCGCGACATCTCTAGCTTGTATTAGCTAGATTATTTTGACGCCGACTTGGTAATAGCCGGCCAAACTCTCCGAGTACTATAAGCGGATTATACAGCCAAGATGAGGGATATACATTTTGTCTTCCAAACTAAGTGGTATTATGGGAACTGTTGATTGTCGACACTAAAGTGATGGCCTCGAGGTTTGGGCGCGCGGTCGAGAATCTCAGCGGTCGCGGGTTCGAACCCCAGGCACACACCTCTGACTTTTCGAAGTTATGTGTGTATTCACATTGAATTATCACTTGCTTTAACGGTGAAGGAAAACATCGTGATGAAACCTGCACACCTAAAAGTTCTTAGGAATTTCTTAGGTGTGTAGTCCGCCAACCCGCACTAGGCCAGCGTGGTAGACTATGGCCTAAACCCTCTCAATGGCAGAGGAGACCCGTGCTCAGCAGTGGGCGTATATGGGTTGATGATGATGATGAAAGTTCTCATGTGGCGTTGTTCGGGATTGTTCTAAAATGGAAAGAGTAAATTGAAAGGGGGATGCTGGAATTGTTTGGCATGATTGAAAGGATGAATGTTTGCAAAATTACAAAAGAGATCTTCTGTGCGGAAGTGAGTGGTGAAATCGGTTGAGGACGGCCCAGGTTCGCCTATAAAGATCATATAGGAAATTGATTTAATATGAGGAGTCCTCAAAACCGACGTGCATAAAGAGTATGTATATGTCAGTTGAGGAAGCGAAAGAAGTGTGTTTGTACCGTGACATTTGGCGCTCATTATTTCTAAATCATTTTTTTTTATGGTGGATAAATAAAAAAAGGAAAAATAATAAATTGAGTGTTTACACTCCTTTTGGGTGATGTATAAACTAAGTTCTGAGGAAAAAATGCCCCTTGAAATCCTCAAAGTTCTCAAAGAAAACATTATTATTGATATACGAGTTAGCATCGATTTAACCTCATAAGATTCAAATGTATGTATTTATGCCTAGAAAGATATTACTAAAGAAGGTTACATTACTTAACCCAATTTCAACAATATTGCATAAAACACTGAAATCGCAATTTAGAACACCATTCTCGAGACATTAAACAGAAAGTCATAAGTTACTGAAGATAATAAAAACAGGCCAGAAATATAAAATACCCGTGGAATGAATAAAAGGTACCCTTCGATTTATTGTCGGAGTGGCTTGGGAGTAATGAAACTGAATAATGCATGCCTGGCGAATATTGCCCCTGTGCGGTAGGGCTGCCATGGAACAGATAGAAATATTCAGGCTAGTAACCAAAAAATTCAGGATTTTAGAATAAAAATCAAAGTAAGGATGAATCACGGATAATGCCGATGAGATAAAAAAATTAAGCTATAGACCTGAAAATCGAAATTTTAGAAAATACTAGTTCAGAAAATATTTAAATTGAAGAAAATGCCTGGTGCGTAATATTTCTGTTTGCACGCTATCGTCGAAAAAATATTGATGTCACAAATATCGTGTAAATTTGGGACTCTAGGTCGTTCTGGGACTATACATACATTACAACACTCAAATTACGCTAGCTGTTTTTAAGACCTACGAAATACATACTTAAACCTTATTGCTATGAGGTCATAGTTCTGTCTTTATCAACCCTTTGATGGGCACAGACCTCTTCTGCGACTCATGTATTCTTCTCAGTTAATTCCAAGCACATCTGACATTTAAACCACAACAAGACAAGACATTTGCTCGACTTATTCTTACTCCTCCACTACCCCACAGTTCTTATTCAACAAGTTGCTACCACACTTCAGATTTAAATCTCCACTCCGAAGCAACCCTACAGCTCCATAAAGAATCCCGTGCGATCACACAACGATTAGATTTTCATGAAGCTTTGACGGTATAGATGCGCTTCCAACTTACCTATGAATAATCGAGTTGGGTGGACGTTGAGAACAACCCTTTACACAAGGGTTTTAAAGCAACGCGGTTCATTAAATCATCACTGCGGTCTTAGGGTTTGGCCTTGGGAATTGTGTAGTTGGATTTTTGGACAGTAAATGGCTAGTATTTGATTTTTTTAAAGACAAAGGTTTGAAACAATGGTGATTAAATGAACGAACGAGTGTGGTAATATGCAGAACATTTGAAATTGATATGTTCGAAAATTTAAAATCTTAAAAAGAAAAAAATTAAAAATTGCCCGAAAAAACCACAACTCCACTGATTCCCACAAATCAAAAGGTAGGTTGTAGTGGAAGAATGACGGGAGTATCTCGCCATTTGATGTTTAATTTAATCGGCGCCATACTTAGCCTAAGGTGATGCGTAATTTTTTTCTCCTACCAGTTTGAGAGAGTTGGCAGTTGTTTTAAAAATACGATATTTTAATGTTACCAAAATGGCAGCCTGATCAAAAAACAAATTTTCAAAGACTTTCAACGAGACACACTATCATTTATTTTATTCTCATTCATTAAGAATATCCTAACACCAAATATACTAGCAAAACGAAGACAAAAAACAGTCAGGAAATTTAAAAATCTGGAATTAAAACTAGAAATAAAAATCGCGCTCATTCGCAAAGACACGGCCCGAACGGAGTGTTAAATTAACTTTTTCTTTGAAGCAACAGAATTATAAAGTGCGGGTAATTAAACAGGAAAGTAAGGGAACATTTTCTAGGAATACGAACGGTCTTGGGAAGACATTTTTTATACCTGTGATGTAATTTAGGGCAGGTCAAGACGGTAATATACTAGTACCTCCTTCTGACTAGAGTTCTAGGATTTATTCGTCTATAAAAATGTAGAACCGGTGAAGTAAAACATCGTGAAGTAGACTCTGATTCTAAGGAATCTTTAAAAAAAAAGTTAGGTGTGAGAAATTTAAAAATTCTTACAGTATACAGAATATAAAAAACGGCGGTCGAAAATTAAGACAGGCAATAATTGAGGTGCTTCCAAACATAATGTTAAAAAAATATTTTCACAAATAAGAAAATAACGTTTTTTCTAATAAGCAAAGGTATTAAATGTGTAAATAAATAGACATAATAGGCTCGCCTTTATCACATTAAACTTTATCTTGGCGAAATATGGGTGCAGAAATTCACCTCTACCGCCTATACGATATTCAGGTTCTCTACAATGTATGTATGCTAAAGATCATTTCAAATGTACCATTAAAATCACTTTAATAACAGAACCATTACCACCTTTCATCGCATGAAACGGTACGTAACCCACTGACGGCTCTGCAAATTTCAATTTCCTCTCGGAAATATTAGGACAGCGGTTAGGGATGCGTTTTGCTACTACATTATTCATTTGTACATTTTAGAGTACGTTTGCTGCTTGCTTATCCTAGTCCTAGTACACTACTGCGTAATAAATGGAACTACTGTTATATTTTGCTCTATATCTAGAGAAAATTTGTAGTGACAGCTGAAGTTTGATTACATTTAAACTCTTCTAGAGTCCCGGTAAAAAAATAGAGTGCGCGTTCTTTGAGATTGCTAGTTAGTTTTAAAAGACCTCGAGGTTTAGGTTCCTGATCGGGAAACTCGGCGGTCGCAGTTTCAAATCCCAAAAACACACCTCTTGTTTTTTGAAGTGACGTGACGCAATGAATTAAAAACATCGAGAAGAAACCTAAAAATTCATAGGAATTTACTAAGAGTGTATTCTGGCACTATGCCAAAGTATTGGACTAAAGCCTAAATCCTCTTGATGGTAGAAGAGCCCCGTGCCCAGCAGTGGGAGGAATATGGGCTGATGATGATGATACAACATTTCTAATTCACGTAACGGCTAATGCAATGCCTTTGTCCACTTTCAATAAATATAAAGCATCAATGAATTGTATCAGTATTATAAACAATTATGTCATGTTCCAGGAATAGCCTGTGTCTATCCAGTAAGCATAGAGCGGGAATAATATGACGACTAGTGGGGGATGATCGAAGTCATTTAATGGACTCCCTAGAAATCTCTCCGTTCATCCGTCTATAAATATCTCATTTTTCTACCTCATTTTTCTCTTTATTACATTCATTGTCGTAAAGCAAATTTTTCATAAACCCGCTCAAGCGATATTCAAATTAATCCCATCGGATCAAAGTTCAAACTCGCTTGAGGAGGGCGAAATGGCCGTTAAAACTTCCAGACTAAACTGTGTTTACAGAATTTCCCTTTGATACAGTTACCCAATTTAATTTTAAATTCATTAGCCGTTAAGTTGTTTTGATTGATTTTATTGTTCAAACTTTGTTGTTTATTGTTCGCCGCTTAATTTTCATATTTTAATAAAGTTTATTGTTTCGTTGGTCACGTTGTTTTTATGTACGTTGTGAGATTGAAATGTCTGGTTCGATACCTGGCTTGGGAAATTTGGCTTGTTGAAAAGTTTTTCTAATAGAAGTGTGTATATAACTTACAATTATTATGCCCCTTATGACATGAAATAAATTGGTGAAACATGGATCAATAAATGCACTTCTGCCTATGCCTTCAAAAATACAGGAGTAAGTACGAGTTTTTAAATTCGAATCAAATTAAGAAATCGAATATAGTAAAGAAAGACCTCGTAATAGTGTTCCAAAAAACGCTGAATTTATCACACTTGAGAAAAGATTACATAAAACCAGAAATGTCATAACATTTCACGACGATAAAAAAACTACTATTAAAATAACGAACATCATAAATGTACTCATAAATGTGCTATTAAATATAAAATTAGTCACAATTAAAGCTCCATTCACACTCGAATGGACTCGTTGGAATAAAAGTTGAACGGGAACAAGATTATCGTGAAAGGAAACTAATTAGATCCAATGTTTATCTTCCTACAGTAGGATGTACGGTAACTTCCCGTCTTCTAGGTAAAAAGTATGCATATAGCAATATTTAGCTTACTATAACACAGCAAGGTAAGCTTAGTGCAGATAGCTAACAAACAAGTAGAAAAATAAGGTGCTTGTGCAATGAGAGATGCCTTGAGTCTCGATCTCCGAACTCAAAAAATGTTTGTGTGATACACAAATATTTGTCTCGGGTCTGGGTGTTTGTGAAACCGAAACGTCTCTCGTAGTTTGTGATACCCACGATTTGCTGTGGACTTAATGACATGATACACAAGCAACGACACTGGTACCCATACAAAATACTGTATATTACCCTTCTTATCTCTTTCACCTGGCCCATATCTCACAATTCTACAACATAACTTTACAACTAAAAATTTAACAAAAAGTTCATGGTATTTCTATTAGTCAAATTTTAATACGTCACTCATCATGTTACATATTCTCGCCTACTTAAAGGCGAATTGCCGATGTTCATTTCTTTAATGGTGATGCGAAATGCTTGTTAATAATGCGAGCGGCAATTACTCATGAAGATAGCAAACCAAACTGCAGAACATTATAAATTCAGCAGATGATCTAGTTTCACCTCTAATTAGCCCTGATCTGAATGCCACTCGTTGATGCTGTCACATTTGATGCTATAAATTGAAATATTTTACATACATCCATCTCTGTATGTACCAAATTGTAGACTGAGAAAAACATACATACACATATCATCATCAGCAGCCCAATGATGATTACACATGAAGTATTACATATAATTTTAAATAAATAAATTCATTCAACAGTCACATACATAGCTCTGACCCCACACTAGGTTACAAGACCTGTGTCGTGGGTATCAGACACTACGAGAGACTTTTTCGGTCTCACAAACACCCAGACCCGAAACAAATATTTGTGGTTCACATAAACATTTGTCTCGGTGCGGGGATCGAACCCGCGGCCTTTCGTTTCACAAGCTGGTGTGTAGCCAACTGCGCCACGAGGGCTGTCAAAAATATTTTTTATATATACTCGTATACAATCGTCAGCAGCCCTTATACATACGAGTTACTGCTGGGCATGATCCCCCTCTACCATAGTGAGAACTTAAGCTTTAATTCACCATGCTGGCCTAATTTGGGTTGGCGGTCTACATCCTTCAGAATTTCCTAAGAACTTTTAGGTGTGCAGGTTTCAATACGATGTTTTCCTTCACCGCTAAAGCATATACCAGCTCATTGTATTCTTAGAATTGGCAGAGTTACGTTTCTGTAACCACATTTCGCCAGGTTTGTTTCAGTCTTATAGAGAACCTAGTCTTTTGCCCCTTTTCAAGCACATTTTCACAATCCTTGCTACAGAGAATTTCCTGCTTAAAAAACCTTATTACACTACACTAAGCCGGAATCAAACCATTTCTAGATAGGCCGTTAAATGCCCGTCCCACGAGACTGCAGACAATTTTTATACGTTGCAATTATAAAATAAAAATCCTTACATCCACTGCGACGAGCTAAAGCGCAGGCTGGCTTTAAGCCCCGCATCGCAATGATACAAGCGGTCTCTATAACATTTGTACAGCGACATTTAAAGCCGACGTATCAGACGGAATGGCAAAAATGCCGAGCGCGGAATTGCTACATGACTCTGCAATGTTGAGAGCGAAATTTTAGAGATAATGTTATAGAAATGTTTTTTAATGCTTACAGATTATGTCAGATTATTCGAAAAGGATGTAATTAGCTGTGATCGAAAACAAAGACAGGCGATTGTAACGGTGATTACGAATACATTGCCGATAGAAAAATATACATCAATCATACAATCTTCTTCTTCTTGTCTTCATCAACCCATATACGCCCACTGCTGAGCACGGGTCTCCTCTACCATTGAGAGGGGTTTAGGCCATAGTCCACCACGCTGGCCTAGTGCGGGTTGGCGGACTACACACCTAAGAAATTCCTAAGAACTCTTAGGTGTGCAGGTTTCATCACGATGTTTTCCTTCACCGTTAAAGCAAGTGATAATTCAATGAGAATACACACATAACTTCGAAAAGTCAGAGGTGTATGCCTGGGGTTCGAACCCGCGATCGGCGAGATTCTCGACCGCGCGCCCAAACCTCGAGGCCATCACTGCTAATAACACATTGCCGATAGAAAAATATACATCAATCATACAATCATAAGTACCAAATATAGTAACTTGGGAAACGTCAAAATTTATATTTTTTGTCAGATTTTTTTAACGTCAACGTGTTATAATGACTCTAACACAGTAAGAGGGGAAAACCTAAATTTAGTTGATGAACCATTATCTAAATATGGTTTGAAATTACACTCACAACACGCCCTTTATAAATATATGTAAATAAAATAGAATTATTTAATCATTGTAATAATCTGAACGCAACTCAAATAACTAAAAACAAACACACCAGTCGAATTTAATTAACGATAAATTGAAACTCCTACTAATAGTTTATAAAAGTTCAAATTAAATCCGACAAACTTTAAAAAGGCCCGATGAATATTACACCGCGACATTTTGTAGAACTTCAAACTTTACACTTTAGCAAACGCGTCCTAATGTAGAACTTGGTCCGACATCGAAACAAAAGGTCATTTTAGAGCAATTAAGTAAGCTTTTCCCGGAAAAAAGTAAAGGAAAATTTGTTCCCACGATGGCTGCCAAGCACGAGCACTTTAGAATGACACGCGTTGCGGTTATAACATTGGGCACATTTTTTTAAGGAATTCTTTTTTACTTTCGTAAGCTACAGTTTAAAATGTCTGCCTACAAGTATGTGCCGTGCGATCTAGAGGTCTTGGATTCGATTTCAGGGTCGGGCAAAGTGTTAATAGTTGGTTGTTTCAGTTTTGTTCACAATGTTATCTTTCACTGTTATTGATGATTCATTGTACACTTAACTTCGAAAAGTCAAAGGTGGGCCTTAGGTTTGAACTGTAAAGTAAGTAGATCTCCGACCGCGCGCCTAAACTGCCACCATCACTGCTTTATTACAGATCTTATTTAGTCAGGGTCAAACGCTCCAGCATTACCCCGACTGCCCCACCACTACAGACTAATGACCGAATTCACTGAGAGCTGCTGCGCTTCCATATTCATGCGGTCGCCGTGCCCGCGCATTAGGTAATTGATAGCGCCGGCCCGCTGCAGATGGCGCTGGTAGCCGATGCCCAGCTAATCCTGACGCATCGCATGCTAATTGCGTTAGATGCGTCGTACAGACCAGGGAAGGTTGTTGTTTCGAGGAATAATGTTTCGAATGTGACAACCAGACGAACTGAAAAATTCCTGATGAAAAACTCAGACCAAAAGTCGATGCCAGATACTCTAGCCAAGACTTCGCTTAAATCACGAGGCCAATGAAAGCCATTAAAAATTGTGGCTTATTACGAAGATGTAGAAAGAGAGAAAAAGACCTAGACTTTGTTTTCACACAGATGTAATCAACAAAATTTTAAGTTTGACTCGGTCAATCTACATGACATTCTATCGAGACACAATAAGCCCGTTGATCATCCTTTCAATAAATAAAAGAAAAAATCTACCCTTACGAGTTTCTGTTAAAATTCAATCAAACATTCTTTCGAGACTCGTACGAGATTCATTACAGAATATAGCTTAGAGCTAATGTATTCCCCTCACATCAAACACGTTGAGACAGCGCGTTATTAATCAAGCCACCGAAAAGAACCTAAGGAAACCGAACAAAGGGTGGTTAAAAATTAATTCTAAGACGTTCTCTAATTAAACAGAAAAATATAAATGTCTACTCAGTGTTCCCGGCTTTTGTTCTGCAAACGAAGCCCGAAGGAAGCCAATGAATGGAGGCTTCTATTCAAAAATATGCCCCAAGCCACAACCGCGAGCAATTATTATTGTGCTAACACAACAATGAGACCATTGTGTTCTGCATTAAAAGCTTTAAAATTAGCAAACGGCCCAACTAAATTTCGCTAAATTGTTAATACAACTCGTTTGGGTTGTATCGAGGTGGTTCTTGGAAAGAACGGTGGTGACGTAAATGGGTTGAAAATATCGTCAAAATTACTAAAAGATAAAAAAATGGGATTCAACTTGACCTTTTTGTAACTATTATTGTTAATATTATTGTTATACATAGTCTGTTGTATAAATTTTAATGAAGTAGTTATAGTAATGAAGCAGCGAAATTTTCTAGCCATATAGTTCAACTTAACGGCAGATTTCACGAAGTTAGAACATGTATTTATTAAATAAGATGTATATATCACATCATTACGTTATAATCAATAAGCATGGAGCAGCAATAAAATTATAAATAAAAGTAAAAAAATATTCCTTTTTGAAGTATAAAGTATCGCAAACAAATTTCCGGCAACAGCATCTCATGCAATGAAATATAGCAAAACATTCGGGCAATCTTTATAAACAAAAACGAAAATAAAGAGAATATTAAGGAATATAGGAAGCATCTCGAAGATTTGTATGATCGTGAGCAGGAACAATAAGAGAGAGAACCTAAGCCTCCCCAGCGGCCCGTGAAATGAGTTCGAGACGAGCATCCGAACGCTCCGCTGTAATCGAGACGTTATTTCAAAACATTTTAATACACATGAAATTTGGGATAAAGCTTGATGTAATAGTGTATCAGTTAAGTATATTAGCGAGACTTACGGTGTATCAGTTAAGTATATTAGAGTTGTAAAATAACAATCTTGGTTCTTATAAGAATTTGCAAAACTGATTTTTTGATTCTGTTCTATTAAAGTAATGGGCCCCATACACGGTACGATTTATCTGTACGACCCGTCGCACAAACCGATCGAAACAACGAATCGATGGGGCCCTTAAGAGACGTCATCGAGAGAAAATATGTTTAATCCCTTCGGACTATCATCGAATCCTCAGTAGTAGTGCCATAAAAATGGGAACCTACCTACTGCTATGTGGAACAGTAAAATCAGACATCGAAATGTGAATGCAGAAAAATCGAGCCTGGTTATCTCACTGTATAGGTCGGTGTATTTAGATTACTGTTTCTAAAGGAAATAATGATAACTAATCGATACTAATATTACAATGAGAAAAGGTTGACCTTTTTGTGTGTACATTAGTAACGAATAACCGTTTAAACTACTTGAAAGGTTTAAAGTACGAAAAAAAATGGTAACTTCTACTTTTTATAAAATTACGCCTGAATGGAGAAGGACCCAATAAAATATGAAAAACATTTACGAAACTGTTTACTCAGACAGTTACGACAGGCGATTTGTATTAAGTTTTCCGGTGGGGTGAACGTGGGTTAATAGTAATAATGGTAGACCCTCTGAATGGTAGAGGAGGCCTGTTACAAGCAGTGGAACGTAAATGGGCTGATGATGATGATGATGATGATGATAATAATGATGATGATGATGAGCATGGGATTTAAAATCGCGCCAGAGAGAGGAAGCACCTCGCTGCTAATACAATATAATTAGAGCAACAACTGGTGAAAATTTATGATCTAAAAAGATATAATAATCAAAAAGATAACATTACGCCATCCCAAAATACAGATTTGCAAAAACAAATTTTCAAATTACTGGAAAAACCAATTCGTGTAATTGGATGAAGTCGCACGAAAAATTGCTTAAGATAAAGAAGAATAGGCCGAAAGTTAATAGATTAATGGGAAACCACGGAATCAACTAATTAACGTGAAACCCTACTGGAATTCGTTACTATGGAAACTAGATTCGAACTCAATTCACCACGTGAGAATAATTAAATAATAGTAATAATTTTATTAAAAGATCGAAAAATTAGAATACTACGCAGTATTTTAGGAATTTAAATGGGCCTCCTTTATGACTACACACCTAAGAACTTCCTAAAATAATTTGAGGTGTGCAGGTTTTCCCCACAATGTATTCCTTCAGCGTTAAAGTACGTTATAATTCACTTCGAAACGTCAGATATATGTATGGGCTGCCGAGATTTTCGACCGCGCTCTTCGTCCTTGAGACCATCACTACTCACACCTATAAAATTCCATGTCAAAAAATCGTAGGACTTTGGGTTTCTGAGGTATACTGACTGGTGTGCAGGTTTCATCACGATGTTTTCCTTCACCGTTAAAGCAAGTGATAATTCAATTTGAATACACACATAACTTCGAAAAGTCGGAGGTGAGTGCCTGGGGTTTCGAACCCGCGACCGCCGAGATTCTCGACCGCGCGCCTAAACCTCGAGGCCCTCACTGCTTCATTCTAATGGACTGACGTAAACTAACCTGATGTATATGTAAAGTTATCTTGATTTTTCACGTCAGAAGACTAAACTGCTCGAATTTGTCGTGCAACTGGCAGGCTTTGGCGGGACTTATTGAATGGACTTTTGGCACCGCACCAAACGTAAGATATAGGGGTTTTTAAGCGTTCCGACATGAGCTTGAAATTCAAACGTCGAACGCTTAGACATTTCTTCTGTTTTGTAAATTGTTTTTGGATTGTCTATGATTGTTTATAGTCTCTTAAAATGAGGTAAGATCCCTCATTTATTTGTTGAGTTCCTGATCAACAAACTATAAATACACATGTTCTTAGGTATTAAAAGATTGTCTTATGATCTTTTGGTGTATCTGTCTGTAATATCGCCAGGGCTCAGGTTCGTGTCCCAGGTCAAGTTATGGAGATTTTTTTCATTAGGAAATTTGTAGTTGCAGCGCGGATTCAAAAATAATGCCTGAAAATCGACATTAGGCCCACCCTCCTATGTGGGAGTGATACATACCTGACGAAATGTAGGTGTAGGTATGCACCTCTACCTACCCCCTCTGACTACAGTCATGAGGTTAAGTATGTATGTAATTTTTGACAGCCTCCGTGGCGCTGTTGGCTAGACACCAGCTTGCGAAACGAGAGGCCGCGGGTTCGATCCCCGCACCGAGACAAATGTTTGTGTGAACCACAAATATTTGTGAGACCGAAAAAGTCTCTCGTAGTGTCTGATACCAACGACACAGGTCTTGTAACCAAGTGTGGGATCAGTGCTATGTATGTGACTGTTGGGTGTATTTTTTTATTTTTATTTTATAATTTGTATGAGATTGTGTTTTTAAACGTCTCTCGTCGTAGTTTCTAACACCCTCGTCACTAGATATTACTTGTATCTCAATAAGAAGAATAAGGTAAGAATTATGTACTCGTATATGACTGTTATTAATTTAAACTTTATTATTAATTTACACTAGCTTTTTCGCTGTATTTTAGTGTATTACTCTCATTACTCTGTTTTCTCATGCATTAATCCCAAAATATAAATTCTAATCGAGATCCGAACCAGAGGTAGGGGCCACGTCGCTTATACAATTTATTAAGAAAAGGTTAGAAAAGTAGGTACGGAGGCCACTCAACTCACCTAATGGAGTCACTATTAATTCAATTCGCTCGTACCTGCTTTCCTTTTAAACATAAAATATTTATATGCAATTCAATTTCGCGAGTTTTTACTAGACGAATGTAATTTGAGTTAAAGCTTGATGTACTATATTACCTTTATTGTAATTTTCTTCGTATTTCAATTCATAACCATTATCATTATCATCACCATCATCATTATCATCACCATCATCATTATCATCACCATCATCATTATCGTCCGCCATCATCATAAACGTCCCACTGGGAAAAGGCCTCCTCTACAACTAAGACCGCTTAGGACTTAGTCCAACGCTTAGCGTGGTTAGTAGAGCAGGTTTCCTCACGATATTTTTCTTCATATTTTAAGTAAGAGATAATTCAATGTATTCACATTTGTATTCACACGCATAACTTCGAAAAATCAGTGGCGTGTGTCTGGGGTTTTAATCTGGTTTTTATGTATCGCCGTGGAATCAAAATGTATCTATATTATGTTATACAACTCTATTTCTGTAGTTTCAAGTAATCTTTGTTCCTTTGGGGAATAGAGACGTAAACATATGTATGTATTGAATACAGACTGAAACACACAGCGCTAAAACCTTCGACATAAAATTAATAAAATCAAGCTTTTATTATGCACGAAAAATTAAAAAAATAAACTAAGAAAACATTCATAAAATTCGTAGTTTTTTAAACTTTACAAGTAACAATTTACAAACGTGTTCGGTTTATCAGTAGAAGTATGATACATAAACATATATTATCTATAACTAGTATATTAATATTCTTAAGTGATCTAAAAGCTCGTCGCGGCCGAGGTCTTTGCATTAACGAAATTGCGCGACAAGCTTTTAAATCACTTAAGAATATTAATATACTAGTTATAGATAATATATGTTTATGTATCATACTTCTACTGATAAACCGAACACGTTTGTAAATTGTTACTTGTAAAGTTTAAAAAACTACGAATTTTATGAATGTTTTCTTAGTTTATTTTTTTAATTTTTCGTGCATAATAAAAGCTTGATTTTAAAATATGTTTTTCACCGTTAATTTATTTTTAACTTTTTAGTTGGAAATATTTCTAACTCTATCCATTTCGTAGTCATACCGAAATTCAATTCAATCGGTCCATGGAAACTAGTGTTCCTATAGGCACCTTCCAACTTCTCATGACACCAGATCAACGATACCTTGTTATTATGTTGTCACTGAAAATACAAAGGCATACCAAATTTTAGCTTAATTGGTCCACAGGAATCGGAGTTCATATGGGCTTCTTCCAACTCCTCATCAGATCAGCTTCATGATACCATATTTTTGTATTGTTACCGAAGTTACGAAGACAGACCAAATTTCAGTTCAATTGGACCACAAGAATCGGAGTTCCTATGGGCATCTTCCAACTCTTTGTCAGATCAGCTCTATGATACCTTATTATTATATTGTCACCGAAATTACATAGGTATACCAAATTTCAGCTCAATCGGTCCAAAGGAATCGGAGTTCCTGTGGGCTTCTTCCAACTCCTCAATAGATTAGCTCTATGATACCATTTTTTGTATTGTTACCGAAATTATGAAGAGATACAAAATCTCAGCTCAATTCGACCATAGGAATCGGAGTTCTTATGGGCATCCTCCAACTCCTCATCAGATCAGCTCCATGATACCATATTTTTCTATTGTTACCGAAGTTACGAAGAGATACAAAATTTCAGCTCAATTCGACCATAGGAATCGAAGTTCCAATGGGCATCTTCCAACTCTTCGTCAGATCAGCACCATGATACCATATTTGTGTATTGTTGTCGTAGTTACAAAGACATACCAAATTTCAGCTCAATCGGTCCACAAGAATCGATGTTTCTATGGTCATCTTCCAACCTCATCATCAGACCAGCTCCATGGTACCATATTATTGTATTGTCATCCATGTTACGTAGGTATACCAAGTTTCAGCACAATCGGTCTATTGGAAGTGGTTCAAATCTTCATTGCAAGATTTGTAAACATACAAACATACATACATACATACATACAAAAGTGAAGTTAAATAAAAGCTTGTAAAAAGTATACTATTCCGAAAACCCATCAAACAGCGCGCATTTTAACCGAGCTGAATCAGCACTTTATGATTGCAAGCAAATACGGAACCATATTTGCGTCGGGCAAACTTGAAATGTTCCAATGAATTCAGTTGCAAGCGGGGGCGAGCGTTTTTCGACACCGTTTGTCTAACCTAAATTATTTAGGTCGCGTTTTGATTCCGCTCCATAGTTTCGGGTGTGTTTTCATTGAAAAGAATCAACATTGAATCTGTATGTTGAAACTAGTTTCATGATGGTTCCAATGGGCTCTGGGGTAAAATGTCCAGTTTCTAACTTGGACATATCATCAGGTTATATACGGTTGGGTACGGGCTTCCTCTACAATTGAGAAGGGTTAGGATTAAGTCCACCACGCTTGCCTAGTGCGGGTCGGCGGACTGCAATCAGTAAGAAATTCCTAAGAATTTTTAAGTGAGCTGGTTTCATCGCGATGTTTTCCTTCATCGTTAAATCAACTAAAAATTCTTTGGGATAACACACGTAACTTCGAAAAGTCAGAGGTGTGTGCCTGGTGTTTGAACCCGCAATCGCTGACAGTCAACCGACACTACATCTAACTTCCCTATCCCTGTAAATGGCTAAGTACTAGTTTCCGATCCCCGCACCGAGACAAATTGTGTGAACCACAAATATTAGTTTCGGATTTGGGTATTTAGGAGCAGAAAAGTCTCTCGTAATTTTTGATACCCACGACACAGGTTTTTTATCTTACTCTGGTATCTGATGTATATACGTTACTTTTGAGTTTATTTATTATTTTACAATCACTTAGACCGCTCTTTTTCAAGACAATCTATTGTAAAAAAGGCACTAAAAGATTCCTATAAATCAGGGGTGGCCAACTTAATTAGACTCAGGTTCTCCTGTTTACTATGAAATCCTGTGCGATCTACCAATTTCATACTTGTTGAAATCATAAATGAAACAGCATAGTTCAGTACACCATCATGTAGTATTTTTTTATTTTATTAAAAGAGAAAATTATTTAGTATAGTATAGTAAAATTATTTAGTAACTACGTACTGGTGTCTACGTATTTATATTTTTTGCCTTGCCACGATCGACTGGACTAACAGTCGCAATCGACCGGTCGATCGCGATCGACCTGTTGGCCACCCCTGCTATAAATCATATAAAATTTTCCAACACCATCACCTACTTACATTCCATGCAGTGAAATCAAAAATCATGTCCCTCTCCCTTGCAGATATGTAAAAAAGTGTCCAACAGGTCCATTTGTATCCGCTGGTGGCACCGTGAATACATTTATACGTTGGTTCATGTATTATTCGCTCGTGCTCCGACCCCTAAGAATCGGGGAGATGTATAAATCAACTGGACACGGGCGTTTCCTTCAGTCACGGCTGTGCTTACACCGTAGCCTAATCTTTGGAACGGAGAGTAGACTTAGTTTTTTAGAAATATATATTTTAAAGTTGCGATGGCCTCGAGCCTTAGGCACGCGGACACAATCTCTGACTTGTCGAAGTTTTGTGTATTTACAAAGAATTAACATCTACTTAAAACAAAACATTGTGATGAAACCTGCACACCCAAGTTCTTATCTGTGTAGTCCTCCAACCGCACAAGGCCAGCGCTGTGGACTAAGGCTTCTCAATGGTACGGGATACCCGTTCCCCGTAATAGGACGTACATACATACATAACTACACATAACAACATAACATAACGACACTATAGGAATATATCGCACAAAAAAAAACAAATATTTTTTCACCACACAATCATTTGTAGTGGATGAAAAAAACTCGCAATTTCACTATTCCTGCCAAAACATCAAACTTTTGCTTACATTGCGGTGTGAGTAGGATCCTGAATACCTCCCGGGATCGTCCACTACACGAGAGCAATTGAATTGGGAATAGTAATGTCACCCAGATTTAATTATACGCCTACGCTTTTAATTATCCAGAGCATTTTCCTTGAGGTGGATCATTCCTTATTCGTGCCGATAGATGGCGCTAGTAGAACCTTATTCATTCTATTATATACGGCCCATTGGCATGAGCAATCTTTACTAATGAATGGGGTTAAATTTTAGTCCATCACGCTGGCTGAGCACGAGTTAGAGGATGGAATTTTCAAAAATTATACATATAAATGTCATAGATGTGTTTGTGAACAATCGAATAAAACGGGTAGTACGTATACTGCGTTGGATCTCTATGCAAATATTTCTATGCTAGAATATCGCCAAAAGATGGCGTCGATGTCCAAGCCCGCGGTCGAGAATCTTAGCGGTCTCAGGTTCAAACCTCAGGCACACCACTGACTTTTCAAAGTTATGTGTGTATTCACAATAAATTATCACTTGCTTATCGGTGAAGAAAAACATCCTACGGAAACAGGCACACCTAAAAACTCTTGGGTATTTCTTAGGTGTGTAATCCACCAACCCGCACTAAGTAGTGGACAAAAGCCTTTACCCTCTCAGTTCTAGAGGACCGCGCCTTGTATTGGATATATATGGCCTGATGATGATGATGATATAACTTGAAATACCGTTGGACTACGGGTCAGCTTGATAGTGAATTTGACCCTCAAATCACAATCTCCATAGCACTTTACACCTTCACAAACATTTCAAATTGAATTAGTTTTAATTTGTCCCACAACAGTGATTACTAAAGCAATTACGATTATGTCAATAGCAGTAATAGGGTATAGGATTAAATGCAATAAGTACGCTAATTGTTGTAGCTCTGACGTCATCATTTGGTAGGAAGCACTTAGTATCAGCATCAAGAATAACAGCCTCCGTGGCGCAGTTGGATAAACACCAGCTTGAAAAATGAGAGACCACAGGATCGATCCCCGTACCGAGACAAATGCTTGTGTAGTCCACAAATATCTGTTTCGGGTCTGAGTGTTTGTGACACCGAGGTACTAAAATTCAAGTTACTTTGGTCTAGTCTGTCTTTGTTTAGTGAATATTTAAAGTGTGAGGTAATCATTACAAGACTAGATTTATACTATTCTGTACATCCTATGACGAATTGCCAGAATCAAAAGAGTACGAATAACATTAAACAAAACTAATATTGTTTAGTGTGTGAAACTAGAGGTGGCTAACAAGCTAAAGAAGGTAAGCTATTAAAAATAATATCTTAAAGGTCCACAACTTCTAATATAAGACAGGGGAGGGGCAGTGAGTGTACTGGCGATACCCCCCGGCAGTCGACTTTGCCGGAGTTTTTCATCATTATAAGTTGAAGACATCGGCCATTACTTGGTTCGAGAGTTGGAACTCTCGCGACAGTGTTTAAAGTTAGTTAAAGTGCTCCCGAAGCGTACGCACTTTCCTGCACTCCTAATGACTTTATCTGTACCGTTTTAGAGTTTTATAAATAAATAAAAATTGGTTGGTATGAAACAATTTAATGTGGTATTAAAAAATTGCGAAAACATTTTTCGTGTCACAGATAACCTCGACCGACGATTTATTCCATGGTAAGCTGCGAAGATGAAATCTAGGGAATCTCGTTTTTTTTTTTAAACGCCTTAGCAGGCAGACGAGCAGACGGCCCGCCTGATGGTAAGCGGTCACCGCCGCTCATGGACTTGGCAATGCCAGGGGCACAGCCACGCCGCTGCCTACCGTGAGGAGAATACTCTTTTTAAGCCTCGTTTGAAGAAGGCCATGTCATAGCGCTCGGGGAACACCGAGGCAGGGAGTTCATTCCAGAGCTTGCACGTACGTGGTAAAAATGACCTCTGGAAACGCACCGTACGCGTACGGTACGTCTCCAGGTGATATGGATGAACTCCACTGCGGTGACGGGTGGTGCGATGGTAGAACGGCGATGATCGTTTAACATAATGTGTAACGAACTACACCTCGGAGACTATATTATACTGCTACTTTATATAATGTATTAAATATCATAGCACTACATCCTAATCATAAAAAAACTGCTTTAACTAGACATTATCTTCATTTATTAGATCACTCCAGAGAGCGCTAATCGCGAACTTTCATACAATCTAATAGAGTGCTAACTAAATTCCATTATCGTCTTTTTACTATGCAGATTTTGCTTCTTTATAATGTGTATAAAAAGTAATCATTATAAATTGAGGTAGACACATAATATCACACACCTACGCACAGACCTTCTCTACTACAGAGAGAAATACAATAGTAAACTAACTAAAACTCACTCAATCTATAGCCGTCTTATAAAAAGAAATATTTATTGATTTATTCACACTTTATACAATTGGTATAGGTGGACATAATGCCTAAGACATTCTCTTACAGTCGAACCTAAATGTTGCAGAAATATATTGTAACTCTTTAGAATTTCTCTTAAAAACCTTTAAACTTGTATACCGTTTTAAAACAACTCACATGCAGCGAACATCCATCTCCTTTGCTGTGATAAAAATAAAATACATGATCGATAGTGGCGGGACGTCCCATACATTTTCATTACGTACAAGAATATTGATCAGTTTTCGTGGCCACAAGTTTGGTATAAAACGAACAGAAAACCACTTCTCTTCACTTCTAGTACCAAGTCCAAAACTAGGGAAATGTGCTTACAAGATATGGTAAGATTTTTTAGTTACTTCGGTAAAGTCATCACTCATTTTACGTCTGTTTTATTATTACAAGCTTTTATTTAACTTCACTATTGTATGTATGTATGTATGTATGTATGTATGTATGTTTGTATGTTTACAAATCTTGCAATGAAGATTTGAACCACTTCCAATAGACCGATTGTGCTGAAACTTGGTATACCTACGTAACTTGGATGACAATACAATAATATGGTACCATGGAGCTGGTCTGATGATGAGGTTGGAAGATGACCATAGAAACATCGGTTCTTGTGGACCGATTGAGCTGAAATTTGGTATGTCTTTGTAACTTCGACAACAATACACAAATACTGTACCATGGTGCTGATCTGACGAAGAGTTGGAAGATGCCCATAGGAACTCCGATTCTTGTGGTCCAATTGAACTGAAATTTGGTGTGTCTTCGTAACTTCGGTAACAATACAAAAATATGGTATCATGAAGCTGATCTGATGAGGAGTTGGAAGAAGCCCATAGGAACTCCGATTCCTGTGGACCAATTAAGCTAAAATTTGGTATGCCTTTGTATTTTCAGTGACAACATAATAACAAGGTATCGTTGATCTGGTGTCATGAGAAGTTGGAAGGTGCCCATAGGAACACTAGTTTCCATGGACCGATTGAATTGAATTTCGGTATGACTACGAAATGGATAGACTTAGAAATATTTCCAACTAAAAAGTTAAAAATAAATTAACGGTGAAAAACATATTTTAAAATCAAGCTTTTATTATGCACGAAAAATTAAAAATATAAACTAAGAAAACATTCATAAATTTCGTAGTTTTTTAAACTTTACAAGTAACAATTTACAAAAGTGTTCGGTTTATCAGTAGAAGTATGATACATAAACATATATTATCTATAACTATACCCTATTCAGGAAGCCGTGAGATAAAAGGTAAACAAACCATAAAATGGGTACTTTATAGGTTCACGATTGTTGAAGTTAATATGTTTTATAAAAATAAGTACGAAAGTAATACACTGACAACACTGTAAATGATATTTTAGAATGATATTTGTAAAACTGGTATAATCATTACAGACTTATTGGAATTCGAATATCATAAATGCCTTAAATATTTTTTTTTATTTAAAATTATTAGTTATTAAGTTATGTACATGTAAAAACACCCAACAAAGACCCGATTCCCAAACTTCGACCGCATTTTAGTACTACTAAATTATAGACCACAGATCAAACGATTTGTGGCTAAAAATAATAAAACCTTTAAAATTAATGAAGTTAAAGTTTTACTTGGCAAAAACATAAAAGTAGAGGATTGTCAAAGGTGCATTGACCATGTAATAAAAGAAGAAAAAAAACATGCTCAAAATTGATTATATGGTTGGATGGCATAATTGATTATAACTTTTGTTATTCATGTTGGTAAGAGTTCATCAGAATCCTCGGAATTCGCTGAATAAATAATTGAATATAGGAAATCTATTGTTTCATTATGCTCATAGTTATATACCTTCTAATAAAACCTTTGCAATTGTTTGTTCATTCATCTGAACTATGTAAGATAAACAAAGTACAGAAACTAAATGTAGGTATTGTTATGTTATAAAGAAAACAATGAAAAGTCCCACGGGAACGCTGTCGAACCGGATAAAAAGTATCCTATGTTTTATTCCCGGTTCTAAGCTACCTCCCTACCAATTTTCAGCCAAATCACTTCAGCCGTTCTTGAGTTATAAGTGGTGTAACTAACACGACTTTCTTTTATATATATAGATTTTCGAAAATAATGTCTAAAACAAACAAATATAACAGTACCTGAACTTTGTAGACATTTTACAAAAAAATAAATTTCTGAACGCACACATGATGTCTTCAGAAAAAAGAGGCCATAAGCTCAAAAAAAAAATATTTGTTACACTATTTGACAGGATTGGACAACAAATGTTTGACATCTAATAAACAAATCAGTATCTATTGAAATGATTAAGTATTCATTACTCATATCTAGTTTTCATTGTTTTTAAGATGTATTCTGCTATTCGGGACGGAAACAAATCCAACAAATCAAAAACCATGGCAATCGGTCCAGCCGTTCTCGAGTTATAAGTGTTGTAACAAACACGACTTTCTTTTATATATATAGATGTTTAAGGATACATTTTAAGTTATCTTTTATTATTTAATTTTTTGATTTTTAGATAGTCTTTATTGTTTGGGTTACGATGAGACTGACATACCATTGTTGGTTACAAGTCTCTAAATAAAACTTAGAAATAAAATATACAGGGTGTATTTAGACCGTGATCGAAAACTGAGGTAGGTAATAGCGATTACAAACCCCCAGGCATTAAAGAAAATCCCGACAAACAATAAAAATTTTTAGGTTTTCCATACAAACCACATACTTTTAGCACTGATGGTTGTAGGGAAAAGTGATAATTTTTATTTTTTGTCGCGATTTTTAATATCGCCACTGGGTTTGTGATCACCCTCGCTATTACCTGCCTCAGTTTTCGATCACGGTCTAAATACACCCTGTATAATATATATGCGAATAATATGTTGACCCCACATTAAAAAAATGTTTATTTTTGTTTATTTTTAATCTTGTTTCTGTAATTTTATTTGTGGTGTACAATAAAGTGTTATAAAATAAAAATAAAAAAATATAAACTAGACTAAAAATGGAATGAAAGTATCGTCACTGATAGATACAAAAATGCTGGTTGATTGCAATAGGAATTCTCTAGACTGGACATTTCCATCAATAACAACAAACAACCATACATCAGAGCATGTTGCATTCAGCAGAATGGAACCCACAATCCCCAAAAAATCACTGAAACATAAACATTCGTAATATCAAAAGCCGCAAATATAAGTACCGCATTCACAAACAGGAATTGGAAATTCATAAAATGCAAAATGGCAGCCGTAAA
Source organism: Cephonodes hylas (assembly GCA_030295005.1). Taxonomy (NCBI): domain Eukaryota; kingdom Metazoa; phylum Arthropoda; class Insecta; order Lepidoptera; family Sphingidae; genus Cephonodes; species Cephonodes hylas. The sequence continues at coordinate 4,540,214 of AP025385.1, forward strand.
AATGACCCAGCTCGGAAACATTCGATACATCTGTTCACGATTGTGTCGATAATTTACGAGTACAATTCCAGAGCCGCGCGGCCCTCATGTGTGCCGAAAGTGAAAATTTCACACTGATTTTTAATTTATCCGACTACAATCGATACTGGATGATGTATCGATTATATTGTATACAACGATGGATGCTTTTGCTTCTAATTCTGCACGCACGATTAATCAGAAGCAGGTCTTTTCTTCACACTTCAGAGACATTAAAGATCAGGATTTAGAGATCAGGATGTGCACAAATCGCTGTACATTTAAGCAAAAGGTTCGTCAATTGCTGGCTCGTGAAACTGCGGAATGTTCATAAATATAACTTTCTGTCTGTTATTGTTTTATATGTATATATTTTATATTTATATGTATATATGTATGCATATATGTAGTAATATTTATTATACGTTTATATTTTGTCAATTGTATAGTTTTAACTTTTTACACACCTGCCTCATCTCATCTCTGCATCACCCTAGGTTCGACTGCGAGAGAATGCCATGCTAGGCATTAAGTCCGCCTATACAACCCTGTATAAAGTGTAAATAAATTAATTAAACGAGCAATAGCGTCAGATAACAATCAGAAGTTTTAATGGATTCTGCTCCTACAACGCTGAAGATAGATTTGATATAAATCGCCATACCTCATACAAAGAATGAGAAGGTATTAAATGATCTCAACATTGAGAAGATAAGGAAGAGGCTAAGATAATTGTTTGACGGAGTTCCTTAACCGAAAGCGTTATACAGTAGCTAGTGCAAGTACCTCACTTCAGTACCTACAGTTCCAATGAAGCCGACATATTCATGTTCTTCACCCGACGTCTTAACCCATTAGGTACCAACTTTTTTCTGTATTGTTTGACATATTTTTCAAAGAGTATATATAATAAGGAGCACATAAAAAAAATATTAAAAAAAAATAACAATATAAATTTTTAGTCCATCAGTCCAATGTTCCCATTTGGGAACATATTTAAATAAAGAAATTCAATAAGTACTGCCATCCATTGAATCAAATTACTAGTTACAAGCTATTATTTAGATACTATTTGATATTATTTTACAATAATTATAAAATACTTACATCGAATTACAGAATAATCAAATTGGAAACAATTGAAAATTTCGAAACTCGTAAAAACTACGTTCTTTGATCAACAACACATAAATGACAATAATTTCAAGTGAATAATTGGCTTGATATTTAGCACCACACAGTGTAGAAACTAAAGACATGAATAATTATTAAAACATTGCAGGTAGTTATGAATGAATCGACAAAAAGTGAGATGTCCCAAATGGGAACATTGGTACCTAATGGGTTAAGCACCCGCGATCTTATTTCAAAGGTAAGACACTATAGTTTGATACTGCGACAAATACATCAACATTCGTTCAAGGGGGAATGGTAATTACTACAAAGCCAATTAGTATTAAAAAGAGAAAATTATGTAAAACTAACAAAAGCATAAATTGATTGTGCCACAACCAATCACACTAAGAAAATGTCCTGTTATGAGTATTAAAAGACAGTGATTCAAAATGACCAAAAAACCAAGAGTTATCAATTTCGCTCTTTAGCAGAAAAGAAGTAGCATTCGATCCTAAAAATACGACGAACTCAACCCATGATACTTACATACACTATTTATAGGAATATATTATGACCCAGTTCACTATAAAATATCATTAATTTACCCTATCCCCGTTCTCATACAACTCCGGTTAGTGGATTTTGTGTACATGTGAGCTATTAATCCAGCTATTCCTCCGGTCTGGATTAATTCGTCAGCCGTTGGGCAATCCATTAAAGCACTGACATTTACCACGAACTGCAATGCATGGAAGCGACTTGAAGAAATGGAAGCGTAGTATAACATTCATAAGAGGAATCAAAGAGGCGAATAGCAGGCTTGAATAGAGGCCTGTGTAAATCATTACATTTATATATACATAACCCTTACACCTGTATTTATTGCGTCGGATCAGTATCAGACCTATCAGAGGCTAGCATAGGCGAGTATATAAGTTGCAATAAACATTGTGAAATCGAAAAATTACTTCTTTACTTTCATTCACCATATACACAGATCACGATGAAAGATCAGAGGTGCTGTGTTTGTTAGGCAAACGCATCTAATTAGGGGGGGGGGGGTATGAATTCCGCCATGGTATCCCCTACCTGTCGTAAGATATGCAGTGGGCCACTGGGTTGGTTGGGTGTACTGCGGAGAACGGACTACCGTATGATAACAACACCGAGATTTGCGGCTAAGGGCGTGGCCTCTTGACTGTCGCGGACGTTCTCAATTTGGACGAGTCCACAATTGGATCCTAAATGGGCGAGACGGTCAACGAGATATTTTATCCGATATGCGGTATCCTTTCGTAAAAAGAAGACATATCTAGTAGTTTTGTATCCTAACACTCCGCATCAGAATGTACGAAGGTTCGCAATGCGGGGCCTTTCAAAGAAATCGAGCTACGTATTTAGAGATAAATTATCTATTATGTATCTACGCACAGTTACATTACACAATTGTATATTATTATATACTTGGATTATATACTTGGATTTTGACGTCATGTCTATGAGATGTTCATATTTCTGAGTTGCGCTTTAGTTGAAATTGACTTGCGTGCCGTGGCGAAAAATGGCGTGACGGTTTATTATCCCTACCCATTAGCGTTTTTTTTAGTTTTCATTCTTCATGCATTTTGGTTTCGTTAATTAAGATGGCTAATGTTGTGTTCTGAAAAGGTCGTGTTTTAATATTTTTTCATATTTACAATTATCCTTTTTTTTTTTTTTTTTTTTTATTTGCCTTAGCAGGCAGACGAGCTGACGGCCCGCCTGATGGTAGGCGGTCACCGTCGCTCATGGACTTGGCAATGCCAGGGGCACAGCCACGCCGCTGCCTACCGTGAGGAAAATGCTCTTTTTACGCCTCGTTTGAAGAAGGCCATGTCATAGCGCTCGGGGAACACCGAGGCAGGGAGTTCATTCCAGAGCTTGCACGTGCGTGGTAAAAATGACCTCTGGAAACGCACCGTACGCGTACGGTACGTCTCCAGGTGATATGGATGAACTCTACTGCGGTGACGGGTGGTGCGATGGTAGAATGGCGATGCCGGAACCAACCCAAACAGTTCCTCGGAGCATTCCCCATGGAACAGCCGGTAGAACACACAAAGAGACCCAAAGTCCCTCCGCAGTCCTAACGGCTGTAGATTCTCCGTGAGATCGGGATCATCGACGATGCGAACGGCCCGTCGCTGTAAGGAGTCAAGTGGGTCGAGTTGGTATTTTGGGGCACCTGCCCAGAGATGCTAGCAGTACTCCACGTGGGGCCGGATTTGCGCCTTGTAGAGCGACAACCTATGACCCGACGTGAAGTACCGCTTGGCTCTGTTCAGGATACCCAACTTCTTACTAGCCAATTTAGCTTTGTCCTCCAAATGACTCCTAAACTGGACTAAGCTCGAAATTTCGACGCCGAGGATCCCAATACTCTCGGAGATCTGGAGAGATACTCCTTGGAACTGTGGCGCCATGACGAATGGATCCTTCTTCGCAGTGAACGCGCAAACTTGTGTCTTCGTAGGGTTGAATTGAACCAGGTTCTTTTCTCCCCATTCGAAAGCCGGCCCCAGAGAGCTCTCGACTTCAGACACAAGTTGTGACCGTCTTTCCCCAACGGTACTCCGAGGGACATTCTGTTGGCCGATGTATCGCGCGTCACTCGTACTATCATCTGCATAGCAATGCATGCTTTCGATAGAAAGCATGTCATTGATATGCAGGATGAAGAGTGTCGGCGATAGCACCGAACCTTGAGGAACGCCAGCATTAATGGTCATGGTCTCGGAGCAACAGCCGTCAACGACAACCTTGATGCTTCGACCATCCAAAAAGCTGGCGATCCACTTGCAGAGTCCCTCGGGGATCCCATATGCTGGAAGCTTCGCCAGAAGGGCGCCGTGCCACACTCGGTCGAACGCCTTCGCAATGTCTAGGCCGACGGCAATAGCTTCACCCCCACTCTCCAAGGCCTCCGCCCAGCGATGCGTGAGGTACACAAGAAGATCACCAGCGGACCGACCGTGTCGAAAGCCATATTGACGATCGTTAATCAGCTGGCGATCCTCAAGGTACCTCAGGATAAAAAGATTACTATTATGACATTGTCGAGCCCAGAAATTAACCTCACAATGGAACTATGAAATATTCCTTTAATAAAATTCACACGTATCTTAAAAACAGTAAACTTCAAATAAGCCGTAATAAATCTACTAAAGGAACTCCACTCGGACCTTTTAAAAGCTTTACCGGCCTCAGGTGCGTTCATATAACATTAAAATGGTACAATTTATGCTAGATGAGATCAATTATTTATTCCTAAAGAGTATTAACTTCTAAACTTGTTAAGGGAAGAGCAAAGCAGGCACGGTAATAGGATTTCGAAAAGTTTCGCTCGAAACTAAAAATAAAATTTTGTATATAGTTTAGGTACGCTTAGAAGTCTTTGTTAGGAGTTTAAAATTATTTAATAAATAATAAACACGACATTGTTAAGTATTGCCAGTTTTAAATAAAAAATGATAGCTATTACAAAAGGTTTTGGCATAGAAAAATGAAACTTTTTATCATATTACATTTATAATGTTGTCGCTATTTAAGCAATTTTTATAAGTAGGTAAGTACTCTGAATTTATCATACTCGTCAATAAACTATAAATCTTTTTAACAACATTTAAATGTATTATATATATCATTCTTATCGGAACTCCAAAATAAACAAATACCCAGAGCTGTAAATTAAAAAAAACAACGCTTTCAAATGTAGAACGTTAATTCCGAAGTTAAATTTCGGACAAACATCTCGAAGGCGCATTAGGGATATGGATGGGCTCTGTTATCTCACATTGGCGGCAAATTGCACCATTTATCACCCACAGTGGTCGGATGACGAAAACGGTGGACTTATCGCCGCAAATTGACGTCGCAAATCACTCATTTTGGAATTAGAACGGCTGTTTTTTCAAATCAAATATGGCGGCGCGCAGATTGCAATTTTTTTCATCGTTTATTAAAATTATGTTTTGTTGGGATTTTTTATGATTTGTTTTTATGATGTTTGCTTTTTTATTTATTTTAAAAGTATGTAAGTAGAAGGAAGCTTAAAGAAGAGATTGATGAAGTGCGAAGGAAGATATGAAAGAAAAAAGGGTGAATGAAGACCTGATGGCTCATGGGATGTTTGGATGGATGAAACATACTGCGCCGATCTCAAATAAACTTGGGAACTGGGCAAGAAAATTAGCCTCTTTATACGTGGTATTGAGAATATAATTTCTGGCTTATGACATTTCTATGATAATGGTATTGCACTTATAAACAGATTCTTAAGTTCCTTTTGGTTTACAATTTTATTTGAAATGAAAACACTGCTTCATATTTTATATCCTTCGCCATACGAACGTGTCTTGCGATCTAAACCATATTCAATACCCGTATCGGTCAAAACTTTATCCGATTTTTATAGCAATTTAAGTAATGCTAAGTGGCAGCACTTTGGTATTAGACACGAACAAAAGCATAACAAGTATAGCAAACTAAATACACTGGCACAACAAGAATTCTGTTTAGAAATAATCAAAATTTCATCCTTTTTTATAGCGATTTAAGTAGTGCTAAATAGCAACACTTTGGATTCCAAAAAAACAACAAAAGCTCAACAAACATCAGAAAAAATACTAGCAAAACGAGAATTCCGTTCAAAAATAAATAAAAGTCGTACGCCTTACATTTTTAGTTTGACAAAACCTGTACAGATGGAGTGAAGATGGCTATTTGATTAGCCCCCATCGGCTGCGATATTTTCCCAGCAGAAAGTAGGATGAGAGGAAATCAACTTGCGCTTAACTTGATTATTGTGACTTGTGATTTGCCAAGTTTGTTTATCTACGTGATGGCAGACGGCTTAATTTGGTAAAGGAAACGAGCGCGCACGCTACGGACTTGGGCTGGTTGGATAAAGGGGTTTTTGTAAATGACTGATTTTGCAGTCTCGAGGATCTAGTGGTCTCTGATACGATATCCAAGTCTGGCAAACACTTAGTAGACTTGGCCTGCTTGAATAAAGGATTTTTAGTAAAGATGACTGACAGTTACGTAGCCTCGAGGATCTATTGGTCCCAGGTACGATTTCCGAATTTGGTAGTGTTATAGCGTTTTCTATTAGGAAATTCTCAGTATAGTAGCAAAATTGATTTGAAGTTGGCGGAATTAATAATATGTTCTGTTGTTAGATATTTTGGTACAATCAGTTCATCATCAATGTTTTTATTGTGTACGGGAGTGACATAATCATGTGTTGGTTAAACTTCCAATTAAATTAAAATAGAAACTAATGCGCAAATATAGAATTGTTTATATGAGCAAATTATTGCTTTCTCTTGCAATAAAAATAGAATTATATCGAAGAACATTTTTAAAATTTAAATCACTACCCGAACCGGGATCTCCAGATCGCACGGCACATACTTATGCCGCAAGACCACGAAGCAATCAGCTATCGTCATTCTTTCGTCTGCTCCCTACTTTTATTTGGTGTCGGTGCAGTATGTTTTTTCCTTCCAAACATCCGTTATTCTTCATTAATCCCTTTTTCTTTCATATCTTCTCTGGCGCACTCCATTCATCCTTTCTTTGGCCTTTTTCTGTCGTTTGTCCATCCAGGCAGTCAGTTAAAATTCTAAGTAATAAAGTTTCTAAAATAAAGTTTCTAAAGCCTACCCTCACACATCAAGTTCAAATAGTCCCAAGTCCACACACCACGTAGTCTAACGGTTGCGTAGAAGAGTTTACCAAGTAGAGAGTGGGTTCTGCTTATTGATTTACCCAGCGCTGCCCTAAAGAGGTTTACCCGCCCGATAGATTGGACTTCTTTCGCAAACTTCAGCTAAACACAATTATAACTAGTATACGCCGGATGATTCTATAGACTCTAAGTCGTACTGGTGTATGATATTTATTGTATTAATGTTACTTAATTTCGTCTGGAAATGTGCCTGAAAAACGCAAGTGACTGGCGAAATGTGGGTGCAGAAATGCACCTTTACTTACCCCTTCAATGCATATAAAGGCGTGAGGTTACAGTATAGACTTCACTTACCAGAAGACCTAATTGTCTTGGATACAATTCTTGAGTCAGGAATTTTATGTTTCAAATACAACATTCTGAATTGAATTGTTTAATCCTAAAATTATTTATAAAAATAGGGTTTAATACTAGATCCTAACGCCTATTCATCTCATTTGTAGAGTAGGTATATGCCCGGCAGTGGGAGATATATGGATTTATGATAAATAATTCTAGGTTTATTCATAACTTCGTCTAATGAAAAAATTGTTCATATACCCGAGTAGAAATCAAATAAGGCACAACCAGATCATGTATCGGGTCCTGATCAGGATAGAATAAGGCATGCCCAATCCGGCAAGCCCGATCAGGACCAGATCGGGACCTGATCAGGATAGCCTTATGTTAAATGTTTTCAAGTATTGTACGGCCAGCCCGATCAGGATCAGATCGGGACCAGATCAGGATAGCCTTATGTTAAATGTTTTCAAGTATTGTACGGCCAGCCCGATCAGGACCAGATCGGGACCTGATCAGGATAGCCTTATGTTAAATGTTTTCAAGTATTGTACGGCCAGCCCGATCAGGACCAGATCGGGACCTGATCAGGATAGCCTTATGTTAAATGTTATCAAATATTGTAAGGCAAGCCCGATCAGGACCAGATCGGGACCTGATCAGGATAGCCTTATGTTAAATGTTATCAAATATTGTAAGGCAAGCCCGATCAGGACCAGATCGGGACCTGATCAGGATAGCCTTATGTTAAATGTTTTCAAGTATTGTACGGCCAGCCCGATCAGGACCAGATCGGGACCTGATCAGGATAGCCTTATGTTAAATGTTATCAAATATTGTAAGGCAAGCCCGATCAGGACCAGATCGGGACCTGATCAGGATAGCCTTATGTTAAATGTTATCAAATATTGTAAGGCAAGCCCGATCAGGACCAGATCGGGACCTGATCAGGATAGCCTTATGTTAAATGTTATCAAATATTGTAAGGCAAGCCCGATCAGGACCAGATCGGGACCTGATCAGGATAGCCTTATGTTAAATGTTATCAAATATTGTAAGGCAAGCCCGATCAGGACCAGATCGGGACCTGATCAGGATAGCCTTAGGTTAAATGTTTTCAAGTATTGTAAGGCAAGCCCGATCAGGACCAGATCGGGACCAGATCAGGACCAGATCGGGACCAGATAAGGATAGCCTTATGTTAAATGTTATCAAGTATTGTAAGGTATATTGGATCAGGACCAGATCGGGACCAGATCAGGATAGCCTTATGTTAAATGTTTTCAAGTATTGTAAGGCATACTGCATTAGGCCAAGGTCTGGATCAAATAGGGCTAGCCTGGTATTTAAAAATATTCAGTATGATAAGACATGTAGTATCAAGCCCAGATACCGTTATCCTAATTGTCAAATACAATTCAAAACTTATTATTGTTTTGGACGTGAACGGTGAAACTCAACTCATGACGTGTATCAGATCATGATTGCCATATTTATGTCACGGTGTAAATTTTATTTGCATCAGATCAGGTTATACTGGTAATTTATTTTACAAAAATCTTTTACCATAAATTTTGTTTGTCAATAACGAATTTCTACAACGTTACAAATTCACAAACATTATCTCTTTATAATATTAGTATAGATTTGATAACGCATGAAAAGTATTTTATTTGTTATGGCAACATTAGGTACTTGATAAACCGACAGGCGACAACAGGAAGTGTAGGGATTAGGTGCATAAATAGAAAGTTACTTATTATCGTATTTATTTTTTTCCAGAAAATGTTAGGTAAAATAATACGTGATAAAACCATTATAATTAAAAACAAGTATTGCGGATGTTACTAACTTGGTGCGCAACTTAAAATAATGCAATACCGCTTTTGGGCATTTCCCGCCTTTTACTACAAACGGCAATTCTACATACAGTCTATAGAACACGGGAGTTAATTTTTATTTTATGTCAAGAAGACGGTATCAGTGGATTGAATATGCCGATTGGTATATTAATGTAAAGATTAAATAAGTTCATTACAAAAACTAAATCGCCTTAACAGTAGTTACAGAATAATTAATATATTGTGTGTTTACCAAAACAAAGTGTATCAAGGACTATAAACTTATATCTAGACATTTACTAAGTGTGTATTGTGTATAAAATACTAAATTGTGGAGTAAACTACTTAAGTAGATAAAAATTTACATGTTGTGTGTAAAGTTTCGTTATTAAATTGAATTACCTAAAACATTCAAGGATAGTAAAAAAGTATTTAAAAATACATTACAATTCTTTGCTATTTTTCATTATAAATTTATATTTCAATAATCCGTATTTTTTTTCAGATGACATTATAGTTTTATTTGTAAATGATTTATCCAATGAAGTAATTGATATAGTATCAAGTTCTTGGTTAGATCATTACATAGAATATAGTGGTACTGGATGTAAATATTATATGCCTGCATAATTGTTAAAAAGTACTAAGTATTGTAAATTATTACAAACAATAGTGAAACATTGTGAAGAGCCTGATCCGACAAGACCAACATTTCATGTTCAAATATGTGGCACAGCAGGTAATTTATTGTTATTTGAATTATAGATTTATGAGAATTGATATCTTATTGTCAAAACGATAAAACAGTAATTAATTTATACAATTAATGTTATCAGAAACTATGAAAGAGGCAGAGGAAAAATTAATAAGATTGGAAAAATAACCCTATGCTTTCTCTACTGATAATGAGCAGACCACTAAAGCAAAAGCAGCTGCTGTTGAAAAAACTTTCAAAATAAAAGCATTATCAAAGAATCAATTAAAAATAGATAAAATATTCAGCCAAACAGCTTTGGAGTTAACCGATAAACCCACTGAAATTTGAGGTAATATCTCTTATTTAAAATGTAAATATTGTTGATTAATTTCTAATATTTTTTTTCTAATGATTTTTTTAACAAAGCATATTAACTGACATATTTTTATTATTGTTAATTTTGATACAAATAATTAAGTTATACTACTGTTGTTTTACTTCTAATAATAATAGTACATTATCAATAATTGCTGATAATCTATTTAGCATCTTTATAGTAATAAATCCAAAACAGAAACTGAAATGACTATATTAGCAGCTAGATCATCAACAAAAAATACTGTATCCAATGGTTAAAAACAAATTAATCATTACAATACCTATCTAATAATTATTAGTAACTAAGGTCATAATATGGATTCTATTCTGAAATTGTGGAGTGTTGGTAATTGTTATAATGTTTATATTTGCATCAGTGTTGGAATTTTGATATTTTAATAAATGTATAATCAGTGTAAAAATTTGTATTAATATATATTTTATTTTTAACAGATTCTTTGCTTGAATGTTTCAGGCATAATTATAACAGTCTATCAAAACAATTAGGGAATTTAAGAGGTCAAATTGTAAGCATATCTGCTGTTGTTGCCCAAATCCTGTCTGAAATTAAAAAGAATAACAGTACTCAACTGTTAGATTCCAGTCGAATAGATACTGAAGGATCAACAGATGTGGCTCAAAAATTAGAATTTCCACTATCAACAATGGAAAACTTTGATAAATTCAATGAAAAGTTGAAAGACAATAAAAAAATGTGAGTTTCTAAAAAACTATACTCTTATATATAAATATATGAAAGAACTAATATTTGCTTTATCTGACCATATTATTGTAATTGTCATATTTAAAAAAATGCTCCTCATTATAAATAATAATAAATTTGCTTTTCCAGAATAAACTTATATACTTTTCCATTGATGGAAAACACTATTACCCATAATATGGGCAATATTATTCGTTTTTTACATTTCAAGAGATATGGCCATGTCATATGTAGCTGCAACTCCAAAAAAAGTTTTAAAAGATACAACTTTTTTCACTTTGGTAAAAAGTATGTTAATCATTATATAGTGCAGGATACTTTCATTGATACCAAATTAATTATTTCTTAATTGTATGTTATTACTTTATAAATATTAATATTTTTTATTATTATTACTTATTAAATTACAACATAATTGAATCAAATTTTGTATTTCAGCTGCAATGAGACAGAAATTTCTAAATAAGCAAGATATTCCTGACAGTAAATTACAGCAAGCATTGTCGTCAATATTAAATAAAGCTAACGATTGGGATGGTTACTGCTTAAAAAGCCTTTTTAAGAAGGTCAATAAAAGATACTAACAGCTTTTATTTAAATTCCTTGTATTTTTTTTTTATTGTTTAAATATGTTTTACCATACAAAAAATAAATAAATTCATTAATATTGAGTTGTTAATTATTATTATTTATTATAATATTCAATATTTATAAAATCATTGATAATTAAATAAATAACGAATTGATAAAAAATAAATAATAAAATGTTAAGTAACATATTTATAATAACAATTCATATTTTTTTTAACAAACAATTTTTTCATGACTATAATATTATATTCATGTTTTTTAAAAGGACCGGACTGGGCATACTCAATTTGGATCAGGCAAGGTATTACATGATACAGATGATTGATTGGGACCCGATCAGGCATTCCTAGTTTGGACTCGATCAGGCATTCCTAGTCTGGACCCGATCAGCCATTCCTAGTCTGGACCCGATCAGGCATGCCCGATCTGGACCCGATCAGGCATTCCTGATCGGGTCCAGACCAATGTTCTGCGTTACATGCCCGATCTGGACCCGATCAGGCATGCCCGATCTGGACCCGATCAGGCTTGCCTGATCTGGACCCGATCAGGCTTGCCCGATCTGGACCCGATCAGGCTTGCCCGATCTGGACCCGATCAGGCATGCCCGATCTGGACCCGATCAGGCTTGCCCGATCTGGACCCGATCAGGCATGCCCGATCTGGACCCGATCAGGCATGCCTGATCGGGTCCAGACCAATGTTCTGCGTTACATGCCTTATCTGGACCCGATCAGGCATTCCTGATCGGGTCCAGATCAGGAACACGAAAAAATTTCTACTCGGGTATTGGCAACCGACAGAAAAAATTTACTTATCATTTATTTGCTGGCCGCAGTACCCATACTACTACACTGAGTTTTAAAACATAATTTATAGTAGTCGGTAGAAACCTTATTTATGGCTTAAATTCATTAAATGTGGCATAACACAGTTTCCTCACGTCGGTTTCTGTAAGGCGGCGGGCCGACCTACTTGCACCAAAATTTTAATTGACTAAAGCTTGGAGGTTTTTAAAATAATTTTGTATCCTTTAATATTTTATTCTGCACTCAGTATATTTATCATCACTACATAGTATAAAACAAAGTCGCTTTCTCTGTCCCTATGTCCTTTTGTATGCTTAAATCTTTGAAACTACGCAACGGATTTTAATGCGATTTTTTTAATAGATAGAGTGATTGAAGAGGAAGCTTTATAAGTATGATAACATCCATTAAATATCAGCATTGCACCCGTGCGAAGCCAGGGCGGGTCGCTAGTTGAATTATATGTTTATCATTTTATCACCAACCCATATCCACACATCTCACTGATAGAAACAGGTCTCCTCTACAATTGAAAAGGTTTAGGCCTTAGTCCACCAGCCGGCCTAGTGCGGGTTGACTACCTAAGAAATTCCTAAGAATTTAAAGATTTGCGCACGTTTCATCATCATACTTTTTTCACAACTAAATTTTTCACAGTCCCTTTCACTCTTTAAGAGACAGCGAATCACTCATCCATAAACGCAACCAAACAGCTCGACAAATAGACGACATTCGCATAATTCCATACAAAAAATATCTAGATAAATTACGTAGCAAATTCAAGTATCGGGGTTTGAATCATCAAATTACATTGAATATACGGTAACTATCCGCCTCCCATTACCGGCGGACTGAAAAATAAACCCAGGCCATGTTCACTGAATAAACGCGTTCGTTAAAAATTTAAAGGGTTCTGTGAAATACATTTTTGATTGGGGACATATTTTTGCACAGTTCGACGATTGGAAGCAAGGGTATGTCATTTATAGCTTATAAGTATGTGTGATTACGCTTGTATGCTTGTTAAAATATAATTATAGTTGAATTTCGTGAGGTGTCATTAAAAACCCACGTTGTTTTGAGTATGCCTATTGCCAGTCCTTAATGCTAAAAATTTCTCATGATGACCTAAAATCTCTTTGGTTGTGAAGAGAAGTAGACAACACTTTGTTTCCAATTCCTCTTTTATATCTTATATCTGATAAATTTCATTGCCTGATTATGACTAATAAGGTTACTTTAGGCTCGCCAAACTTTATTCCTCATCATCATCATCAACTCATATGCGTACCACTGCTGGGCACGGGCCACCTCTGCAATTTGAGAGGGTTTAGGCCATTTAGGTCCACCAAGCTTGCCTAGTGCGGGTTGGCGACTGCTTTAGGGCCCAGTCTGAATACTGTGCGTTCCGCAATCGATCCTGGGACACAGGAGTTCTTCTGACAGGTGTATAGTGTAAACTAATCCAGGCCGTAAATCCGTCGGCAGATATGGGCGGCCCATTACAATTTTAGCATGGATATGTTACGTGCAATGCCAATGACTGTGGTGTCTTGACTCCGAATTCTATCCACCAGAAAAACTCCTATCGTTTTCCTTCCATAGCAAGCTAAGTGACTTTACGTCAAGTAAAATATACAATCTACTGTACATAATTACCGTTGAGGATCTCTGAATGAACGCGCTAGTGCACCCCAGCTGAGTTTATTTGCTCTCTCAGGTACTTTGAGGACGCTTTCGAATGGAAAATTGTGAACTGCGTTTATCAGAATTATTTATGCCACTCCCCGCTAGAGGCGCTTCACTCTTAAACATTTTCTGCTAGTATCAAGTTGGGAGTTATGACGTAATTACTAGATTTACTTGTATCTAGCTTGGAGTTATGATGTTACTAGACAAGTGCGTTACTTAATTATTGCGTTGGTATGATGGTGTTTATAGGTCCTGAGTTTGATTCTCAAGGTGAGGAAATTTAGGATGGTTTTCATTATTCTTAAAAGTGATACAGAGTCCATGCTTTCCAAAAATATCCCTAAAAACGGAAAAACCCTCAACTTATTAAATCAATCTATATTATTGGTTACCTTGATTTGCAATTGCAGCCCTACCTTATCTTTGAAGGATAGGACAAATATCGACCTATGCACAGAATAAAGTTATATGTGCTTTTGCACAACTTGTCTTTGTCAGTAATTTAAACTTAATTGGGCACAAAATTATCAGTAACTTCTTTTGTTCTTCAAACAACAACAAAATTTATGGTCATTATTACTTCACTAGTGCAATATATAAAAAATTTTAACTCTCTTATAGACATAAAAAGTACTTTGGTGTTATAGTCATAAGTAGCCTTATTCTATGCATAGGTCCGATATATGGGTCTATAAATAATTATTTATGAAACTAAAAATTTAAAGCATATTTATGTACATTCTACATAAGAAAAACCTATACAGTACTAAAGTAAATGTCTAATAAGGGTTGATACAGAAATTAATTTTAAATATTTCAACTGCATTAGAACTCAAGTCTACACTCAGAGTACCACAGTGCTTCTAAGCTGAAGGCTTATTATACTTATACTGAATATAATTAGAACAATCTCGTTTACCAAAACCTTTTGCTATTAAGATGATAAAATTTCAAAAACATTTACTATTTGTTCTCGATTGATTTTAAAATATAATATCTTTTCGCTTGATTTTTCGGTAAGGTAAAGTAAAGGCAATCCATGCCCAGCAGTAGAATATGTATGGGCTGATAAAGATGGTAATGGTGATAGTACATATTTATTTTAAAGTCTAAAAATTCGCATACAGATGAACGGGTTTTAGCTAGTTACTATACAGGGTGTATTCAGACCGTGGTCGGAAACTAAGGCAAGTAACAGCCAAGGTTATTACATGACAATGACAGCCCCCGTGGCGCAGTTGGCTAGACACCAGCTTGCGAAACGAGGGGCCGCGGGTTCGATCCCCGCACCGAAAAAGTCTCTCGTAGTGTCTGATACCCACGACACAGGTCTTGTAACCTAGTGTGGGGTCAGAGCTATGTGACTGTTGGGTGTATTTATTTATTTAAACCCCCTGGTGTTAAAGAAAATACAGGGTGTATTCCTTTGGAAGTCTAAAATTTCGCATTAATTATTGCGGTTATTACTTATTAGCTAGTTACTATACAAATGTATATGTACATTCATACATACAGATGAGTACGTTATGTATGTTTTAAACATAAATCTCATCCTTTCTCAAGCCAATGGTAACGCCACACCACTGGTGCGCACTTCTCAAAGTAAAATAATCGACTTAAGGCCAAGTTGGGGCGAATTCATTTATTTAATTAAGACTCGGAAAGTTTTGAAGAGTTGGGCGCGTATTAATCACTGACTAATGTACTGCGGTCCGCTCGCGATCGCTGCGACGAATCAGTCACGGTTTGTTTAGCATATATACTTGTGGAGGAAAGGAATTGACTTCATCATCAACCTCTACCATTGAGAGGGTTTAGGCTATAGTCCACCACGCTGGCCTAGTGCGGGTTGGCGGACTACACACCTAAGAAATTCCTAAGGACTTTTTTTTTATTAATTAATAATAAATTGACTTATACCCTGGTATTGTCTTATACCTTTGACAGCCCCGTGGCACAGTTGACTAGACACTAACTTAGAGCTTAGGGTTCGATCCCCGCACCGAGACAAATGTTAGTGTGATCCACAAATATGTTTCTCGTAGTTTCTGATATTCACACCGTAGGACTTGTATCCTAGTGTGGGGTCAGAACAATGTATGTGACTGTTGGATGTATTTATAAGTTAAGTAACTAGTCGCAGGTTCAAACCCTAAGCACACTCCTCTGACTTTTCGAAGTTATGTGGGTATTCAAAATAAATTATCATTTGCTTTGCGGTGAAGGAAAATATTGTAATGATACCTGTACTACTAAAAGTTCTTAGGATTTTTTAGCGTGTACTTCGCCAACACTGACGAGGCCAGCGTGGTGAACTAAAGTCTAAAAATACTCTGGAAAATATAAGATTCTCGTGCCCAGCAGTGGGATGTATATAGCCTGATCATGATGATGATTCAATAAATTGCAAGCTCTAAATTAATATAATATGCAGAATTAATCATGCAAACTACCCTTAGCGCTCAAAATCTCGACCCGAGCTAAGTCCTTAATGAATTATGCGTAGGCTTTTAGACCCCATAAATAATAATACCTGCACTATCCTTCACTACGGGCCTTCTCTAAGATTAAAAGGATTCAGGGCTATGTCTTGAACCTATAAAGGATGGGCAATTTTCTTGTAACTAAAAATAATTTTAGGAAATTATCTACATAAAACTTTATTTAATCAAAACCGTACTTGAAACAAGCTGAGTATAACAAATTTCGCATACCAAAAAAACAAATAATGATGATAATTTTTCGCTAGCAACATGATTCAAAAGATAAAATCATAACAAAATAAAATCCATTAGCAGGAGTCTCACATTTCTTCTTCAATACTCTTAACTCAAACTAAATATCCGTCCACGTTTAGTCCCTGGATTTATTGTGAGTAAGGAGGGATTATTTTACATTTCTGTGCCTTGTTATAAAAACTTTTTACCTACACAGTCCTAAATAAAAGCTGAAGACAGACAAATCATCATCATCACCTTATAAACGAATACGTTCCACTGCTAGGCGCGGGCCTCTTCTACCACTGAGAGGGTCTAAGTTTTAGTCACAGACAAATACTAAAGAGGAAATACAGAATTTTGAGTTTACTTATTCAAGTATACAATCCAAAGCCCTTACGTAACACAAACAAAACTTCACCAACACCTTGAGCAAATGTTTGGCCAAATACCGTCCAAGGCTGTACAAATTGACAACAACAAAGTAAAGATGCGACCCCCTTTAATTCTAATTTGTACTGCCATTAAGGGCAGTAACACGGCTGGCGAAACCGTCGCAAATCTAATTCCGCCGGCCTTCCGGCCAGTCCGGTACGTACGGCTAATCCGAAGACGGGAAACCGGCCCTAATAAATCTAGCAGCGGACACGGAATATTCATGAGACCACATACGTACATTTTAGATTGTACGGGGTGATGTTATGGATAGTATTCGGTAGAATATTTATTAGACTCGTAGACCAATAGAGTATGACTTTGTCCCAAAAATGTATATTGTATACTGCTACATTGGGTCATTTTATAACAAATACATCTAAAATTAATACAACCTTAGAATTATGTATCGCTAGTAAATTGTGAAGCAGTGATGGCCTCGAGGTTTAGGCGCGCGGTCGAGAATCTCGGCGGTCGCGGGTTCGAACCCCAGGCACACACCTCTGACTTTTCGAAGTTATGTGTGTCTTCTTCTTCTTCTTCATTCTTCATCAACCCATATACGCCCACTGCTGAGCACGGGTCTCCTCTACCATTGAGAGGGTTTAGGCCATAGTCCACCACGCTGGCCTAGTGCGGGTTGGCGGACTACACACCTAAGAAATTCCTAAGAATTCTTAGGTGTGCAGGTTTTATCACGATGTTTTCCTTCACCGTTAAAGCAAGTGATAATTCAATGTGAATACACACATAACTTCGAAAAGTCAGAGGTGTGTGCCTGGGGTTCGAACCCGCGACCGTCGTATTCTCGACCGCGCGCCCAAACCTCGAGGCCATCACTGCTTTTTGTGTGTATTCAAATTGAATTATCACTTGCTTTAACGGTGAAGGAAAACATCGTGATGAAACCTGCACACCTAAAAGTTCTTAGGAATTTCTTAGGTGTGTAGTCCGCCAACCCGCACTAGGCCAGCGTGGTGGACTATGGCCTAAACCCTCTCAATGGTAGAGGAGACCCGTGCTCAGCAGTGGGCATATATGGGTTGATGAAGAAGAAGAAGTAAATTGAAGGATCTCAACAGGAATTGACATCTATATGGATCCCATCGTTTTATCGTTATATGCACGAGAAACTTTTCGGTCTCGCAAACACCTAAACCTTGAGCAAATATTCGTCTCGGTGCGGAGGTCGAACCCGCGGCCTCGCTTTTTGTAAGCTAGTATCTAGCCAACTGTGCTACGGGGCTAGACATATATAAAAATTGACTTTGAAACCATCTTTCAACATTCGGAAATATCGTCTTTGGATTCCCGAAACATTTCGTCTGCTCACCCTGTATATCACTAGTGTACAATATTCCAACATGAATACAGCAATAATTTCAAGCCGCGTCAAATACTGGCCCTACGCTATCACTCTATGTTCCGTACAACATAACTACAGGACTTATAATAGGCTCGTTGAATTTAGATCGTGATGATTCTTACTTTATCCGACAGTGTTATGATGGGTAAAATTCATTTCTTTCTTATTAAAACCCGGCAACATTTTAGAGTTAAATAGTCCCACTGTCGGGCACGGGTTTTCTCTACCATTGACAGAGTTTAGGCCTTAGTCCACAAAGCCCACAAGTTCTTTGTAAATGCACAAATCACTGCAAATAGGCGAAGATGTGTGCCTGGGGTTCGAACCCGGGACCGCCGAGATTCTCGACCGTGCGCCTAAACCTGCAGGACATCACTGCTTCTAATAAAAAGCAAGCCGTAGTGAAAAAACTACCAAAAACAAATGAAAGCGGTTTAAAAAGATATCGGGCGCGTAGACTGACGTCACTCAGCAAATACTAATCCACTTAAGGCAAACGTGCAGGGGAATTTGTAACGCCACGAACCATAAATCTGCCCAATAGTGACCTCATCGATGCTGCTCTCCTAGATATGGTTGATGAGTCAAATTATTTAGTAACTAATAGTAGAATTTCTTAGGTGCGTAATCCATTAACGCACACTAGACCAGTGCGATGGACTACGGCATAATCCCTCTCAGTTGGGGAGGATGCCCGTGCCCAGCTGTGGGAGGTTATTGCCTGATGATCAACATCTTTTATCATGGCCTGTGTCCAGCAGGGAAACGATTAGGCCATGATAGATATAAATATATCCTATACAATTGATAGATGCCATTTGGGGGATTGATGATGGAGAATACCGTTGAAATAAAGACCGCGCTTAGGCAGACGTAGTGTAGGACGACCTGTAGTACGATGGTCCGACGACTTGAGAAAGGTGGCGGGTGACGGATGGATGAGGGCTGCTCAACACCGGGATGGTTGGCGCTATCTCGGGGATGCCTTCGTTCAGCAGTTGACGGTGATAGGCTGAGTACATATCAACATCATTATCATCATCAGCCCATATACGTCTCACTACAAGGCACGGCCTTTCTCTACCATTAAGAGGGCCTTAGTCCAGCTCGCTGGCCTAGTCCGAGTTTATGTACTGGTGATTTTACCAAATTGTAGCCCCTTTCACTGTCTCTACATCTTTGTATGTAATGTTAGCGATATTTGGCGTTGCGATCGGATTCGCGAACACGTCATTTCAAACGAGTTATCGCGTCATCGTAACGAAAACGTGCGCGTTTACGTTCAATGAACAGGTAATAATGTTCGTGCGTGTTTATTAAACGTAGACTCGGTAGAACTGTCACGATATATGTTTTTGAATATTAGGCCAGAGTTTTTATCCACGCCGAGGTCTCTAAAATTTTAGAAATATTAACACATTACTAAGGGAAAATGCACATAAAATTCTCTAAGAAAAATTTTAAAGCTACACCGTGACTACGAAAAATTAAAACAAGAAATGCAAAGGCAAAAATTTCTTTACCTTGCTTCTTCTTCTTAGCTTAAGTATTTGCTTGAGCTAGGTATTTTACCTGGTCCTATATCATCACTTTGGTCCCATATACCCTTCATCATATAATCTTCATTTAACACCACTTCCCCAGTAATCGAATTCGGGAACTCAACATAAAAACGCAAACCACGCGACCAGTAATTAAAAATAATCCACGCAAAGCAAATTGGCGGCCTTATTACTACGAGCTTGGTTCTAAAATATGCATGAAGTAAATCGGGGAAACGTCTTAGTTTCGGCCCACTTCGAGCGCAGTTTTTAACTTAATGAAGAAAACTTTCAGAACAGGTGCAGCTGAGATGGATTTTTGCTCTATTTAGGGAAAAAAATGAAATTATGTATTATTCAAACAAGTTCCCAAGTCGCTGACGTTATGATAATTCTTGCCAACTCTGGCGGTTGTCGCAAAATGCATTCTAAAACTGGTTTTAATAAAATTTGCGTCGTTGTTGCAAGATTAAATTATGATGGAATTTTTGCTTCCCATGTTTTAGTTTAGAGATCGTTGAAAGATAAGAGAATCGTTGCAGTCAAAAATCTGGAAATTCTCATACGGATAGGTACGGAGTGTTAAAAATTGTCTCAGAACGACAAAAAATGCCTCTTTATAATCATCTATGTACGCCTCACTGCTGGGCACAGGTCTCCCCTACAACTGAGTGGACTAAGGTCTTAGTCCACAACGCTGACGTGAAGGTTTCTTTACGATATTTTCCTTCACCAATTCTTCTTCTTCATCAACCCATATTCGCCCACTGCTGAGCACGGGTCTCCTCTACCATTGAGAGGGTTTAGGCCATAGTCCGCCACGCTGGCCTAGTGCAGGTTGGCGGACTACACACCTAAGAAATTTCTAAGAACTCTTAGGTGTGCAGGTTTCATCACGATGTTTTTCTTCACCGTTAAAGCAAGTGATAATTCAATGTGAATACACACATAACTTCGAAAAGTTAGAGGTGTGTGCCTGGGGTTCGAACCCGCGACCGCCGAGATTCTCGACCGCGCGCCCAAACTTCGAGGCCATCACTGCTTTATCCTTCACCAATAAAGTATATGATAATTCATTCTGACAATAGAAGTTAGAGTAATTGAAATCCAGCACTGCCCAAAAAGGGAATAGAAATTGGGAATACTGGATCGCACAGAACATACTTATACTGCAAATCCGCGGAGCACGAAAAGAAAGATGATACTAAAATAACTAACTAATCGTCTACTTCAACTATTTGCTAAAGTACTTCATACAAAGAGCCACAGTTCCCGTGCGTGCTCTTAGAGACTGGCCTGCGCTTATGGAAGTAGCCATTATGATCCATTCAGATCCTCAAGATACATTTTATTCCGCTATTAGAAAATGGGGTATTTTGTGTCGATAGAAGTCGGATATTTCATAGCATTAGTATTAAGATTAGAATGAAATCCTGACCACGATATCTTATTCCATTGAACCACGTTTATAAATATGTAAATAAACAAACACATAAAGAACAGCTGAATAAGATTAAGGGAAATAGTATTTTGTATTGGGACGAGTGTCGTCGCTTGTCTGTCACCTGTTCATTCTACGTCAAACACACGACCAATGATAAAAATTGAAAGTAAAATAAACGGCTGCTTTTGATAATCACACATTTATAAAAGTCTTGATTTTACTCGCAATCCATATACATATTAAGCGGTCCTGTCAAACATATGATAGTGGTTTAATCGTAGATTCAGCACGCTCGCTATGTTGACATTCATTTCTAGTTTTATTCAACTGTTCTGCGCAACTATCAAAAAATCACATACACATTTTGATTACACCCTTAGATAGGTACAAGCCTCTTACCGAGGGTATCAGAAATTACAAAAAAATTCGCTCTGACGAACACCCAGACCTGAAACAAATATTTGTCGATCACACACACACATTTGTTTAGTTACGGAAACCAAACTGCGGTCTGTCGTTTCCCAAGCTGGTATTGAGTCAACTGCACCACGGGGCTGACATATGAACAGTCTTACTTATATGAATATGCGAAAGTTTGAATATGTTTTTAAACCTGCTGATTGAATTTCAATGAAACTGTACTACAATATGGCTTATAAATCAAGATTACACTTAGATTATTTATGAAGATAACACCGACAAGTCTCGCCTAATCTTTAGTAATCACAAGACCCATATTTAATTTAGGCTTGAAAATATGTATGTGACCAAACGTACTACGCACTTATATTTATGAAGATAGGCATAAACATAAAACTGTCTGGCTTCAACAATACAACTTTTACACAACAACCTCCTTCACTATTATTCTTCCCCAGTACCCGAATTTTGTAGGCCAGTTACCGAAATTCCATTTTCAAATAAGTTTGAAATTCGCGAATAACTTTCTTTAATTAAAAAAAATCAAATTGCACATTTTTTGAAGAGCCGCCGCGGTTTCTGTTGCGGGACACGAGTTTTTTTTACAAGTCCTTGTTTTTTCAGTCTCAATCTGTTTAATGGCGGTGGAAATGAAATGCGCGCTGCGGTGCCTATTCTGGATGTCGTTCGACATGCCCGGATGGTGAATTAGGAATATTTTTTATGAGAGAAGTGGTAAAGGCACAACTAAGTCGGTATTGGCTGTTAGAAAAGTGTCATAGAATAGCTAACTTAAATAGTGTTTAATGAATTAAATAAAAATTAATTTCTTTATTCATTAACCTTTGAACTATCATCATCAACCAGCCTTTATACGTCCCACTGTCGTGCGAGCCTCAGTCCACCTCGCTGACCTATTGCTGGTTAGGCGACTACACACCTAAGAAACCGTGAATACCGTGAAAGAAACCGTAAGAAATGTTTTCCTTTACCGTTAAAATAAGTAATGATTTATTATGGATACAGAGATAACATTAAGTCATAGATGTTTGCCTGGGGATCGAACCCATGGCCGCCGAAATTCTCGACCGCCTAAACCATGATCCCTTCGCATAACTTATATCTCGCCACAGGCGCCATTCACGGGTGACATAATGTCGAAAAATGCCGCTAATACTTTCAATTTTTTTCCATCTGACGGCACTAAATCGGAGCGAGTGCGCGCATTAATGTATCGACAGGAATAATTTTACGTTGGAATATTTCAGCGCGGGGCGAAAAACATATTTTTTTTCACTTGATATTTCGCGTATTTTTTTCATTACCTGCCACTGCGAATGTTGCGGTTCGCAAAACGGCACACCACTTCAGCCTTTGACGTGTCGCTGGCTATGGGCGGATTGTGGCGTTCTACGTAATGTCTGTTTATTATTTAATGTGTTCGGAATGAATTGCCGTAATTATAGAGCTAAGATTTGGCACGATTCTGTATGATTAATGATTGATGACGATTGAATGCGACTAAAAATAACTTATTTCGAACTTCTAGTTCGAAAAGCATTTGAAAAGTAATTGCTAATGTATGTGAATCTTACACTGAAATTTGTTAAGAAGTTTTTAATGAATGACGTCAACATAGAAGTCCTATTTAAACATATATTTCATATTACATTGATTCTCAACAATCGCTCCCGATTCAACCACACTTCACTTACCCCTAATACGTCATATTCCCTGTTACGAAAAATTAGTAGTAACAGGTGTATTCGTATTTAAACAGGAACTAGTATCGTGCTAAGAACGGGTATAATATGACAGCGTTTGAACAACAATCCTGTGTAAATGTACACTCAACAGGCACGAATCTTCAGTACAAGAATGGGGCCCAAAATTCGCTGAAACTACTCGAAACTACTTAGCATATCTGCCACGGTTCTTGGGGATACTTGTTAGTGACCTGGAGCTTAATAGGTCGAGGGCCGGGGGAAGTAGGCAGGGTCTTTTAATTTATTCTGGAGTAGATTAAATGGGAAGAAAAATATCGAGTGAAACTTAGAACTTAGGAGTTTGGTAATCGCTCATTATGTACAATCATGATGGAATAAGTACCTCTAAGTTAAAAAGAGGAATTTTGCCTAGCAGTGGGACATATTTGGACTAATATAAATAGATTTTCATTGCGTCGTGTGTATGGACTGATCAGCGTAGGGAACAGAAATCGAAAACGTAAGGAATAATATGGATTTCAAAAGCTTTTCAATAAATTCTGATATCCATTTATATTTCGATTTTAAGTCTCTGGGGATATGATTAAGAGATGAGAATCATTGTGCTTTGCTCGTAAATACGATATCACCAAATAAAAGGTTTGTGGAACATAAATAAAGTATTAAACCATTTATAGAAATTTTGATTATCTGTTTTGTTCGTTATTCTTTCTTGAAAGACGAAACTGTACTAAGATCGCACAATACAGTATGAATACCATCAGTTTTGGTATTTCGCAGATGCACTATAGAAAAAAAAAACAAAATTAGTTATTTACCAAAATGTCTTAATTTAAGTATTACCGTTATTAAACATTTTATGACGCCTCCCTAGCTTTTGATACTAATGCGTTTCAAAAATCACGTGAATTTCGAAGTTGGGTTTATGTGCAACTGTTTCGTTGGGTTCTGATTTCAAACTAGGAAGCTATTAGTGGAAACTTCGATAAATACATACTCGTAACAGTCACATACATACACTGATCTTGTATCGTGAGCATTATGCTACAAGAAACTCTTCGGTTTCAAAAAACATAGACTTGAAACAAATATTTATCAAATAATTACCACATTCATAATAATGGATGACACAATCGTTTGTCCCGAACCAGGACTCTATAGGCTGACTGTAGAGTGATGACTCGATTAACTCACGACTTGGCGTTTCTTAGGGCAGTATTATGTAGCTACGTAGCAATGGCGGTGCTTCCATAGAAACCCAAAAGCTCAGTTTGACTGACAAAATTCCGGATCTTTAAGTATTTATTTAACAAAATAAATTTGACGTATAAATTATAATATCCTGTACCCACAATAAACAAATATAAACTAGGCATTACAGAATAAACATGTAACGCTTCTGAATTTCTGTGGAAATACCGTCACTGCCACGCTTACGCTATAAAATTTTTCAAAACAATAACATTAACTTTTATATTACAAGTAATCTCATTATGATAAATCTTGTAATCATGATGATGAATGATGGTGATGACCAAACATATGTTCATCAGACCACATAGATCCCACTGTTTGCCACCTCCTCTAAAACTGCATATCAGTTTAGGCCTTAATCCCATACGCAGCATTCAGAAGTGTAGAATTCTAAATAAACAAAGATAATTTTGACTCCGCCGAATCCATCCCTGCTCTCAAAGGTACTCCAAACTCGGTCCGAGTTAAATTTCATTAAAGAGTGTCCTCTCTGCGGAATTTCTCAAGTTACGCGACGCTGGTTAGTTTAAACTAAAATCAATAGCCATTGTTTGTACAACATTCAGTAACAACTGAATATCGATCTGGGACCGATAGAGACTTGCATAACGCGGTCTTTCAAACTGCTAAACAAAAGACTGTGCTATCTCACATAAATAACAAAAGCAAGATTCAATTTGTAATATTTGTTGAAAAGATGGATAAAGTTAAAGTTGAAAATAGTTATAAGCTTATTCTAAAATATAAGTTTTTGCTATAGTTATTATAATTAATCGGTACTTTTTGTATCACAAATGGTTCTAAACACAGACGAATTCTTCTTTATGAATTATTCACATATAAAAATATATTTCTAAGCACATCGAGTGTAGTGTGTTCATTTCGAATATTTACTAACGTTAATCATTTTTTTACACAAAACAAATATTTTATATTTTACAAAGAAAACAGACCTTTCACCCTAAATATAAAAAAAAATCTTTTGTTTAAATATTCTGTAACACCCACGTATACTTAAAACATTTTCTATTAAGCAAAAATACTTTTGACGGGCGTCTGTCAACGACCCAACTTTGTTTTAAGAAAGTGTGGATTAAAAGGAATAAAAAAGCAGGGATTTAAACCTTATTCGCTTGTAATAAGAGCGTTAATAAAAGTTTTACCTCAAGAAGTTCCTTGTAACAATACTTTTATCGTCAAATCCAATAGGTATTGTTTGAGTGGAATTTTCACAACAATTTCTCCGACGTTGAAAGCTTCTGATAACGCCGTGAGTCTTGTCTCGTTTGTAATATCAACGTGGATGTATAAATATTTGTATGTTTCTTCATTTATTTTAAATGGTCATTTCATAAAGAATCATCATCATCATCATCATCAACAGCCTTTAATTCGTCCACTGCTGGACATAGGCCCCTCTTATGGCACGCCACTGGGCTCGATCTTCGGCTCTCCTCATCCAACCACTGCCATTATTCATAAAGAATGTTAGGATAAAAATAAAATTCTATGGTCATCTATCATTTTATGTTTATGAAACACAAAAGTTCCTTGCAGTTTCTGATATTTTGAAAAAATATGTTTATGTGAGATCATTTGGTATATTCTAAGATCAGTTTACGTATACTCTATTCTGTGAACACACATGGTCGTAAATCTAGACGT
Organism: Cephonodes hylas; assembly: GCA_030295005.1. Lineage (NCBI taxonomy): Eukaryota > Metazoa > Arthropoda > Insecta > Lepidoptera > Sphingidae > Cephonodes > Cephonodes hylas. The sequence goes on from AP025385.1 coordinate 4,566,719, forward strand.
TTCCGGGTTCAAACCCCAGACACACTCCAACTTTCAAACTTTCAACATTTCATGTGACATTACAAGACTTTCCTAATGTCTCAATTAAAAATACCTGTTAAATACCACATCAATTCCTTCTCAGTTCGTGTTCTATACCGTCTGTTATGATTTTAACTTGCGGCCCATTGAACGAGCAAGACAAAAGATTTATTGTGCGCCAAATACTGTCTCCAAACAATGTATATATATTCAAACAAAATTGTGTATTTTATGTGAATTTGTATCGTAAATTTAAAGGGTGTAGATTCTAAAGTTTTCGAGACTTTGTAGATAGAGAATATGGCGATAGCCTTGAGGCTCCGGTTTTTTAACATTCTCGTGTCATAACAGTGAATATTTTTAATATACTAGCTATATCCAAAGTGTACCTAAAAAAAACAAAAAATGAATATTCCGTTATCCATCACTCACGATTCTTTACATACATGTTAGAAAGCTTTCCACAATTTTCCTTAAAGTTAAAAAAATCATAATACTCTTTATTCAAAAAGAATTGTCAAAATAAAATTATTACCGCTTCGGAACCTATTATCGCTGTGGCGGAGAAACGGCAAGAATATCCCAGAACAACAAAATCATCTTTTCTTTTTTACATGTTTTAAAGTCTTCGAATTCATTCCGGTATTAAAATTTTCCTTAAGAAACTTTCATTACCAAGTCAAATTAATCACTACATAGTAAAAAACAGCTTTCTCTGTCCCTATGTCCCTTTGTATGCTTAAATCTTTGAAACTACGCAACGGATTTCGATGCGGGTTTTTTAATAGATAGAGTGATTGAAGAGGAAGGTTTATATGTATGATAACATCCGTTAAATATCAGCATTGCACCCGTGCGAAACCGGGGCGGGTCGCTATTCAATATAAAGGTTCATCCTAGATTAACTCGCATGTAAAATACATCTCACTGCGTAATAAAGCAATGGATATACTATATGTAACACGTTCAGTTCCATTTTACAATACTACGCCTACAAAGCGGAACGTGCACAGATCACAGGGCACAAAGTCAAAGGGAGTTCAGATCCCTGAAGTCATTATCATAGTGTATCGATAGGAAAGCCTCTTTCATACTCGGCGAAAGTAATGGAAAGTACATGAAGGGAAGTAAGCAATAACTTTAAGATATTTTCTTAAATAACCAGTCTACCTTTGAAAATCAGCGTTGCTGTATCAACCGTTATTGATGTGGTTGAATAAGGTACCTTTGCTAGGGAATTTTAATGTTTATTGTTTTTCTTCTTTTCAGATTATTTATTGTTATTGTTAAATTGTGACAGCAATATTTATTAATGTTTCTTTCTACTCGATAGAAGTAAGCAGAGGTGCATGTCTACATCCAAGTTTCGTCATTATCAGCCAATTTACGTTCCACAGCTGCTCTTGCTGGTTATTAGACAACACAAGTAGGAATTTCTTTCTATTAACTTGGATCTCTCAACAGACAGTTGAATATATCGAATAACGACATATGGTATCCTCTGGCTACGTGATATTCTATTTGGATAGAATTATATATGTGATATCGCTTTGCAGCTCGTGTGATAAGGCAATGAAAAAAATAAACACAAAGGACACTTTTCGTACAGCCAAAAAATACGAAAACGCGTGAGCACGTAATAAAAAACAGTAACCATAAAAGTTCTCAATAAAGCCGTGGAGGCGACCGCGATTCTCGAACGGTTTACTTGTTATATATCGTCCATTACAAAGCTTCTGATACCACGTAAGGACCTTATATAACGTAGAAGGGATGTGGAACATTTCATTTTCGCTCGATGTAAAATATTGGAGCAATACACGACAAATATTTGATCAAAGTTATATCATCAATAAACTAAATGACTATTCCGTAGATTTTGTGTTGTATGTTGCGTATGATCGAGAGGTACCAGGTTCAATTGCCGGGACAGAGATTTAGGTTAAGAAAGGAGAATGGAGTCACAAAATGGGCCTGAACCAAAACTACCGTCCACCATGCCAACTACCATGCCTGTTTGGTTGCCTGTAAGAGATCGCCTTGCGCGATAAGGCCGCCCATTGTACGCTACTCATCTTCTGTACTCCTTAGTTTAAGTGTTGTGTGTACAATAAAGTTTAAATAAATAAATAAATACCGTCTAATCTGTTTATTATATGGGACTTAAGAAGCTGTCTTGGTAAAAGTTTCTCTACCTAATTATTAAATCCTTGTCGATTGAATGATTGCCGTTTATCGGGCACAAATCCAGACTCCAGATATACATTAATACTTCACATAACAACCTACATTTCCATATTTTTCAAGATATCTAAAAACATTAAAATCGGAATAAAAGATCGCAGCGAAATTGGCATCGAATGCAAATCCTGCCATCCCTTCGCACGATAAACGGGTCCATTGAAAAACGAAAGGGTCCGAGCGACTTCAAGTGGCGAGCCCATCTATTTCAACCGGGAATGTTTCTTCAAATCACTTGTGAAAGGGGAGAGCGGAATGTCCCTGGCGCTTTTTCTTCGATCACGTTCAGATTGGCGAAAGAATTCAAGATTTAAAGCTGGTAGATATTGTATTTTAAATCACTACATAGTATAAAACAAAGTCGCTTTCTCTGTCCCTATGTCCCTTTGTATGCTTAAATCTTTGAAACTACGCAACGGATTTTGATGCGGTTTTTTTTAATAGATAGAGTGATTGAAGAGGAAGGTTTATATGTATGATAACATCCAGTAAATATCAAAATTGCACCCGTGCGAAGCCGGGGCGGGTCGCTAGTGTACAAATAAAATAAATCTTTCCAAAGAAGTTGTCCAAAGTGTGTCCGCTCATTCGCTCTATGCCAAGGTGGACTGTGGCCTAAACCCTTACAATTTTAGAGGAAGCCGCATTAACTATGTATTAAACTTTTAGTTCTTTCTTTATGTAACGATTCCCTTTACATAAATGTACGTTTTTACTTTTGAAATATATTTAATTTCCGAGGCGAACACTTAATATGTATATTTTTCTCTTAGAAATCGTCGATAAGACGAACCCAGAAAACCATGACTCTAAACCTCACATTACTCGACTTTGAGATTATATTCATTCATGTAATTCATCTCTACCTACCCGTTTACAGATTCAACCGTAATAGTATCACAATCATAATAAGAAGCAAAACGAATGAAGCTCTCAATAAAACACAAGTTGGAATATAATTTAGTAAGTTCACAGCGCAGACGGACGGCGCTGCCCACGGGAGTTGGTTATGTACAAAGATAGGGAAACTTTATGAAAATACGTGGGAACACGGCCGGGGCACTACGGGAGATCAGATTTATTTTTTTAATATCGGTTTTAAACTAAGTTTTATAAGAAAATATAGGCTTAGAAAATATAAAATGTGAAATGTAAGGTAAGAACCCAAACTTTTATTTACTACCATACAAAAAAATAAGGAAGATGGTTAAATAGTTTTTTCGTTACAAACATACATATCTTTTCTCTTTATAGAAGCATACACATCCACATATCCAAGCATATACAAAAGTACACATACTATATAAAAGTATAAATAACTACCGCTCGGTCTCATGGTAAAACGTGTGGAAATCTTAATATTTCCGAATATGACTAATTGCGACTGTGTAGTAGGTACTACGTACTTAATAAATACATTTCTGTCCATAATATAACGTGTCGAGTATGTAAAAAAATCTGAAACTCAGAATTTGTAGTTGCAGGGAACAGGTGCTAAAATGTAATAAATAATTACTATTGTGCTTTATATAACATAATAAATAGATCCATCTTTTAGCCTTTATCATTAATTAAGTCCTATATGATAGTCATTAATAAAAGAACTTTTCATATAACTTCTATTATTTTCTAAATATTTCCTAGTTCCATTGTGCCGCAAGCGCTAACCCGGGCGTCTCTCGACGAGGCGTGAAATGGCGCGCCCGCCGGTCCAGTAGTTAGCAGTTCCTCCACGAAAGAGTTTCAAACTCAACGCTCAAGCGCTGGTTTTGTTACTTATACCCGTATTATCTGTTAAGATAGTTTGTGGATATAAATAGGCTGTGAAGAGACCGTTATCGGGAACTATTCAAGGAAAAATACTATATTGACTGATATGGACAAGGGTAAACAAGTATGTGCCCTATACATGGATCTTACAAAGGCATTTGATTATGTGGATCACAATATATTGTTAGATAAGTTGTATACCTATGGGGTCAGAGGTAATATTTATGACTTAATCAAATCTTACTTAAGTAATAGAACCCAAGTTACACAAATAACACGAATATGCCCTATTGCAAAGAAAGTGATACATTACTCATCAACATGTAAAGCAGTAACAACAGGTGTGCCACTAGGAAGTGTATTGGGCCCACTTCTATTTATTATTTACATAAATGATCTTCCTAAAGTAACTAAATACAATACTGTGTTATTTGCTGATGATAGTACAGTCTTATTCTCAGGGGACAGTAGATTAAATTTAGAATCTGAAATAAACTTGACTCTTAAAAATATTATAAACTGGTTAAGATCAAATAACCTACATATTAATCTCAATAAAACTAATATAATGACATTTAGATGTATAAAAAATAGAATATCAGATTTAAATATTAATTACTTAAATACCAAAATTCAGGATGTAGATACTACAAAATTTTTAGGATTAAATATTGATAATAGATTAAACTTTAAAGAACATATTGATGTGTTATGCTCTAGGCTGAACACATATTCTTATGCGCTATATAGGCTGAGACAGACGGTCAGTTGCGCGACACTTCTTGTCGCCTATCACGGATATGTCGCGCCTCTTCTAAAGTATTGTGTTGTTTTTTGGGGCAATTCTGCTGAAAAAGAAGCTGCTTTTAAGGCACAAAAGAGATGTATTCGAGCCGATTCCGATTTAGAGGTTGCATTATTTGTTAAGAAGCATATGTACTACTTTAGACAATTAAATAGTAAAAGACACGAGTTTAAAATATGTTTACCAAATAATAAAACGGCATTACTAAACAGGAGTATTTTCTGCATGGCGCCTCGTATTTACAATCATTTGCCTAAAGTGATTCTGAAGATGTCAAATATAAAGGAGTTTAAAAATGCAGTCAAAAAACTGTTGTTAATTAAAGCCTATTATACAGTCACAGAATACTTACAAGATGCAACCTTGTAAATGCCTACATTTGTTAAAATTGAAATTAATTTACTTTTACTTTGCATGCCTTGTGGGTAGGATATGGATAATGCACCTTATTGTTTTTATATACATGTAACAACTACAATGTCGCACCCATATCTGCAAATAAATGATTTTGATTTGATTTGATTTGAAAAATTGTCGCTTTTCTTATCATACCTAATTACTATAATCTGACTTAGTTTTCGATAGTCTGTTTACACAACCTGACAGAACAAGACTCACTGATTGAAAACTATAATTATGGTGATGAAGAAAACTCATTATTAGCTCTGACTTTTCAAAGTTATGTGTATATTCACAATTCAATTATATGTTACATTAACGGTCCAAGAAAACATCGTGAGGACACCTGCACACCTAAAATGTTTTTAAAATTTCAGTCCGACAACCCGTACTAGGCCAGCGTGGTTGACCTTTTCAGTTGTAGAGGAGGCCCGTGCCCAACAGTGAAACGTATACAGGGTGTATTTAGACCATGATCGAAAACTGAGGCAGGTAATAGCGATAGTGATTACAAACCCCTTGGCATTAAAGAAAATCTCGACAAAAAAAAAAAAAAAATTTTTTTTTTGTAGTTTTCCATACAAACCACATACTTTTAACACCGATGGTTGTATGGAAAACGTCAAAATTTTTATTTTTTGTCGCGATTTTCTTTAATGCCAAGGGGTTTGTAATCACTATCGCTATTACCTGCCTCAGTTTTCGATCATGGTCTAAATACACCCTGTATAGACTGATGACGATGATGGGCTAAAACCTAAACCCTGGTAAATCTAAAGGAGGTCCGTTTCCACGATGGTTATGACATAGAAGAAGAGACATATAAACCAATAGATGCATAACTAAATTGTGAATATATTGAAATACCATATCTAACTCATCATCATCATCATCATCAACCCATATACGCCCACTGCTGAGCACGGGTCTCCTCTACCATTGAGAGGGTTTAGGCCATAGTCTACCACGCTGGCCTAGTGCGGGTTGACACACCTAAGAGATTCCTAAGAACTTTTAGGTGTGCAGGTTTTATCACGATGTTTTCCTTCACCGTTAAAGCAAGTGATAATTCAATTTGAATACACACATAACTTCGAAAAGTCAGAGGTGTGTGCCTGGGGTTCGAACCCGCGACCGCCGAAATTCTCGACCGCGCGCCTAAACCTCGAGGCCATCACTGCTTAAATTTTGTTTCACCTGCACGGAAATAGGGTAAGCCTATTGCTTATCGGGAACTATTCAAGGAAAAAATTGTCGCTTTTCTTATCATAATTACTATAACCTGTCTTATTTTTCTGACAGAACAGGACTCACTGATTGAAAACTATAATTATGGTGATGAAGAAAACTCATTATTAGCTCTGACTTTTCGAAGTTAAGTGTATATTCACAATTAAATTATATGTTACATTAACGGTCCAAGAAAACATCGTGAGGACACCTGCACACCTAAAATGTTTTTAAAATTTCAGTCCGACAACCCGTACTAGGCCAGCGTGGTTGACCTTTTCAGTTGTAGAGGAGGCTCGTGCCCAACAGTGAAACGTATATGGACTGATGACGATGATGGGCTAAAACCTAAACCCTGGTAAATCTAAAGGAGGTCCGTTCCCACGATGGTTATGACATAGAAGAAGAGACATATAAACCAATGACAGCCCCGTGGCGCAGTTGGCTAGACACCAGCTTGCGAAACGAGCGGCCGCGGGTTCGATCCCCGCACCGAGACAAATGTTTGTGTGATCCACAAATATTTGTTTCGGGTCTGGATGTTTGTGAGACCGAAAAGTCTCTTGTAGTTTCTGATACCCACGACACAAGACTCGTATCTTAGTGTGGGGTCAGGGCTATGTATGTGACTGTTGGGTGTATTTATTTATTATTTAATAGATGCATAACTAAGTTGTGAATATATTGAAATACCAAATCTAACTGGGCGTATGTAAAGTAAAGCGTGTAATAGCTCCGAGCCGTACAAGTTATCGGAGGCGGTTTAACAGATACTAGTTAATATGATCACTGGAAACCACAGCGCACCGGTACTACAGCCATGTTTGTAGCGGGACTATTCCTGACTTAAACAGGGCGTAGAAAGACCGTGATCAGGAACGAAGACAGGCGATATCCACAGAGATTACAAACATCGTGATATTAAATACGATCCCGACAAAAATAAAATTGTAACCAATGTGGTCGTCAGGAAACCAATGTCTTAGCTTCCGATTACGGTCTGAACACACCTGTATAAAGAGATGCGTGATCAAATCAGTTATAAACAGTTGATGCGTGAGCTAAAATAGCTGAAGACCACAACATATTCTTTTAGGCTTCCCCAGGCCGTCGTAAGAAGCTTTCATCACGTAAAAGTAACATTCAAGCAAATTTCCATCCATTCATATTTAACCCCTTTATAAACCTTAGACACATACCTAAGACTTTTAGAAATTTTGTATGTTGTCACAATAGATTATCACTTACCTTGACGGAGAATGAAAATATCATGAGAAAACCTACACACCTAAGTTCTTAGAAATTGCTTAAATGTGTAGTCCGTTAATCCGCACTAGGCCTGCGTCATTGACTAAGGCCTCGGACGGGGATCCAAGAGGATTTTCCCCATGAGAAAAAAAAAAAAAATGGCCTGCGTCATCGACTAAGGCCTAACCCTCTTAGTTGTAAAGAAAGCCCATGCCCAACAGTGGACGTATATAAGATGATGGTGATGATGACAACGCTACCACTAACTGTTATCTAAATCTATGGCGGTACTTCCATAGAAGCCCAAAAGTGTTAGGTATCTAATTTATTAGTCTTTATTCTGAGATCTGAGTATATTTTTTTAAATAACGACCCAAAGCTCGAACACTTAATCATTTGGAACTTTGAAAGGAAACATGGTTTTTGGACCTCTATGGAAGTAGGAAAATGAGACTAGACATAAGACAATAAAGAAGTAACGTTTGGGCTTCTATGGAAATACCGCCACAGGACCTTTACTCATCCACCATTAAATTTGTAATCCTAATCTGAATACATTAGCAAAATACATACTTTACATTAGACCGATTTCCTAGTTGAACCCTCGTGTCGCCAAACGGTTGGCCACCCTGTCTAAACGCAGCGCACGTTAATTTGACTTAGTAATACGATGAAACTACCCAACCGGGACCTGCAATCGGGGCCTAACGTGCATCTTGACATGTGCTGTTTCTTAAACACTTCAAAATTTGAAGACTTCAAGACGTTCTGAGCGCTAGTAAATGATTTTTATGATATTGAACAGCATACTTTATTGAACATTGTATTTATTCATATTCATCATTGGTGATGGTGATCTATGCTAAGCACGAGCGTTCTCTGGAATTGAGAGCGTTAAGGCCTTAGTCCATCTAGCTGGCCTAATGTTAGATTGGCGGACTCCATAGGTACATAAACATTTTTAGAGAACATTTATTTTAGGTGTGTGGATTTGCGGATTGTTTAACTTCACCCAAAGAGTGAAAATTAAAAACGAATATACACATGATTTGTAAGTCAGAAATGTATGCCTGGGTTTAAAGCCACAACCGCCGAGATTATCGACCACGCGCCTTTTTTTCTTTTTAAATTAAATTTTAATGATACCATCGATTTAACATTACTCCGCAGCATAATAAACCCAGACAAACATTAAACAGATATTCATAAACTTAGCTCCACATTTCCAAGTACTGGGATTTTAGATTTTATATAAATTCGTTCCAATAATCCCAATAATACTTATCAAAATCCGTTAAGGTTATAAATTGTCATCCCAATGTGCAATAGTTTCTAAATAAGACAGATAACAGTGGCACAAACGGTCCGATAAATTGGAGCTCGGACTTAAACTAAATTTAGAGCGGCGACATGCAATCTTAATTGCTTCGGGCTTGCCTACTCCAATTTACAACTATTCGACTGACTTCTGCCACCATCGTTTTACTTACAACTCTATTTTCATTACCTAAACGTCCAAATTTGAATGGTACCAAAGCGCCCATTTCCAGGATATTAGGCAGAGAACTTAGTAGCGGGGACTGGTTGATTTTTTCGCGTGAAAAAACAATTCGAAATGAGTTTGTTCTGTTATATTTTGTTTTTCGGTTTTTATTTAGTTCTGGCATGCTTTTGTTTGAAAATTGGTTTTAAAGATTTATATTTTTTTGATGATAGTTACTGCCTTTATGTCCTGTGAGTCACGTACGACGCGAGTAATCAAAGGACCCTTTTTCGATCTCCGGCTCAGGCAGTGTTATTTCTAAACGTCTAGGTCGCGTGGCACACATATGTATGTACATACATAAACTCACGCCTGTATTCCCTGATGGGGAAGGCACACACCTGTGACTTCGAAATTATGTGTGTATTCAAATTGAATTATCACTTGCTTTAACAGTGAAGGAAAACATCGTGATGAAACCTGCACACCTAAAAGTTCATAGGAGTTTCTTAGTTGTGTGGTCCGCCAACCCGCACTAGGCCAGCGTGGTGGACTATGGCCTAAACCCTCTCAACTATGGGTTGATTACGAACCAATTTTACAGAACGCCCGCTCAGCTCCACTCTACATCGTATTAATAGAACCGCCCCTTAATAGCTACAATTTAATTGCGCCTCATGCTAATAGGCTCCGGGGAGATGGCGGCAATTTCGTAAGACGTTTCACTTACTGATGACATTAGGCGGCGGTGTACCGTGACACTACCTAGCAGCTCGCTATGTCTAGATTTCGCTAGTTGGTGAATAGAAACGCCATATGTGGAATAGATCCAAAATATTTTACGTAGACAAGTGTGGAAATTAAGAAGTAGGGGGGGTGGATTTAGTGTTAGGCGTCCTTTTAAAGTATTGTGGTTAATCTAGATAAATTATAAGATAACATAATTAATGAGCTCCATGCTCCTAATATGTATAATACTCAGAGATAGAGAAAGATTGAGGTCAGAGTAAATTAGGTAAAATTGTCGACATAACCAAAGCCCTGTAAGCCTCCCTTTAAAGTTCCCAGGGGTGCCCCTAAAAGGGTTTGTCTCGCCAATCCAGTACGGAATATGAAACTTCGTTGTATAACTAACTAGCGACCCGCCCCAGCTTCGCACGGGTGCAATGCTGATATTTAATGGATGTTATCATACATATAAACCTTCCTCTTCAATCACTCTATCTATTAAAAAAAACGCATCAAAATCCGTTGCGTAGTTTCAAAGATTTAAGCATACAAAGGGACATAAGTTCAGAGAAATTTTGAAATTGAACAAATTGAGAAATTGAGAAAACAAATCAAACAGAAATTGAGGTTCCATCCCTATCATCTGGATGAATGGCGTTCCTCAACAGTGCGGTTCGGTTAGGGACCTTCAAGAAGAGAGCTTATATCTTCCTCAAAGGCCGGCAACACACCGATGATTCCTCTGGTATTGTGGGTGTCCATGGGCGGTGTTGACCACTTAACATCAGGTGGCTCATTTGCTCGTTTGCCTCCTTTTTCCATAAAAAAAAAAAAAAAAAAGAGAAAGCTACTTTGTTTTATACTATGTAGTGACCTTCAAAGGTAAAAATTAGATATGGCTGTTCATAATCGGGATGATTAACGTTTTTTTAGTAAGGCCTACATTCAGCAGTGGATGGCGATAAACTAAAATATTTGAAGTTGTACTTTCTATACTTTCATTATTTACTGTGGTCTTACTTGTTTATACCACCCTAAATTTGTCTGGTCGACGCCTGATAATATGCTAATTGCAATATGTCACTTTAAGCGCCATTAGAAAACGACCTTATTCCAGCAGAGAGCCTTATGTGCCTTATGTTGGTGATACTCAAAAACATGCTTAATATCATTTTCTTTCATGTAACAGAATTAAATCTGTGTATTTATAAACTGGCATACATTTTACTCTCACACAGAAATCTCCTAAGAGGTAAGCAGATAAAAGATTCTAGGGGAGTCAACATCACCAATTAAACAACGTATTAAAATTCTTAAAATACTTTATTTTCTTACACAAAGCTTAATACAAATATTTACAATATATACTAAGAACAATCGTTGTCACATAGTAAAATTCTTTCTCAAAAGTCTTTGTTTAAAAACGGCCATGCGGCATACAATGTGGTCAACATTTAAAATAAATTATTCTAAAACTTTATTGTGCTAGGGCAGCGGCTCCCAAACTTTTGTTCAAGCCCCATGTTTATTTATGTATAATACGCACAGCTATTGTGTATAGATAATTAAATAATTAAATCCATGATTCTAAACATTTAAAGACCAGCTTTAATCATAAAATAAAGAATGAGACAACACAATTGAAGTAATTAGAACAGGAAGCTATTCAAAAGAATCATTATTATTGAAGAAACTTAATCACCTCTTCATTGATACAATTATGTAAAAATATAATTACTCATTGCTTTTATTGATGATGAAAATATAATTAAAAAGACATGTATCATAATTATATAGCGAGACTTAAAAGAGATAAGAAATCTTTTATTTTGAAGTAAAAGTTAATATTTTATTATATTAACACCATTGTGTACAGAATTTAAGACATTATCATAATCAAAATCGTTGCAACAAAACACAAAAAGGCATCAAAAATTCAAAGTCACGAACATAATTTATCTTCACATGAATTTCTATGTTCTAATCAATATTATATAGTCACCACTTCTTAATTACAACAGTACGTAAACAATATTGAGGGGTTAGAAAAAAGTTTTGAGAACCACTGTTACATACACGCTTTACAATAATTTGTACTCTTTAAATAACAATATACCTTAATTTATGACTAAAAGTTTACATTTATTTAAATATATAATTCGTTGGTTTCAACCAAACTGTAAACGGCAAAAAATGGAAAAATTTAACCAATCCTGGTAGCAATTACCTTCTTATAATTTAAAAGCTATTAAATTTAACAAAACAGCACGATGCGTCCCAAAACCAAAAGAATAAAGGCGACAGAATATTTTTGCTGAGATACCTCCTTTTTTAAATAAAGTATAAAAAATCGGGAGTCTAATAATTCATCATGATTTTTAATTTTTGGTTAATCAAAAAATCTTATTTTTTCAAGTGATAAAGGATACTTACAAAATAATTAGATGTTTTTTTATCAGGCTCATTTTACAGCACATTAATTGTAATCACAAAACTGTAAATAACTTATTTTTACATGATATTTCATTCATTACAAAATTTATTTATTTTAGTTAGTTGAATGTGATTTGGGAGAGGCTTTGAACAGAAAAAAATACAAAAGAGGATATTTTTGAAAACTAAATTACACAAAGCTATTTCAAAGCATTAAGCGTAGACACAATCACAAAGTAAACCAATAAAATCTATTACAAAATTAACATAAATTAAGTGACATAATATGAAGGCTGTAACATTACTATTTAAAATTCCGATAGCAAAAAAAAAACAAAATAAATAAAGAAATTGCTTGTTTCATATCATATCAATTACACATTACACTTGAATTAAACTTACTTACTAAAATCACAAACTTTTTTATATTTACAAAACACCAACACACATGTTTGATCAAAATGAAGTTGTTGTTGGCAACAATTTTGATCCAACATTTGCCATATAATATTACTTAGTATCTACATTTACGACAAGATTGCATAGAAAATACAAAGTATATGTGGCTAAAACTGCTTCATGACTTAATTATAGCTTTTTATCATTCCTATTGAAATTGTGACTCAAATTGAAAAAGATGGTATTATATAAAAAAAAATTAAATATGATCCAGCCATTGTTTAGAAATAAGAAATACACATGTGATCCAAAACAAAAATTAACTATTTCAAACATTTTTTGTGAAAAAAAAACAGACTTACTCGAAAAGAGTAACTTTTAAACTCTAGAATTTTCTTTGCAACACTGTTTTTACTGTCGAGTGTGATAATGGTGGGGTAAAAGAAATGGAGTTTACATTCATCTATGAACCAAAAATAAGAGTCAAGATATACATATCTTTCCATATCCCAGTCTAACAATGACTTACAAATATGATGATGACTAATAATGCTACTATCTGCTACTTTCTGATTTGTCACAAATACCTTCACCAGAATCCATTTTAGCATCAATTTTGGACTTGTATCAGAAATTCAAAGACCGGGGCTTCAGTGCAGTTTTCCTGAGGAACTGATGAGCTAGGACTGTCAGTTCTAATTGATCTTGGGTCTTGCCACATGCGAATATCTCCCATTTGCCATCACCCTGTAATGGAAATATATCCTCATGAAACGGTATTGTAAAAAGATCTACATGCATAAGTGTATTTTCACATTTCGCTAGTTATAAGGCCTTTGTAATAAGGAGTCTATTGAAATGAATATATATTCTGAAAAAATTCAGCATAGTATGTTTTATCCTTTCAAACATCTCTATCAGCCATTATGGTTTTATTCACTCCCTTTTCATTCATATCTTCTTTCATTCATCCATGCAGTCTATCCATCTCTCCTTTGTTCTTCGTCTGCTTGTCTACCCATTAACTCTCATACTCAATTCCATTTTACCTAAATATTTATTTTTACAGATCAATGACCGAAAAAAAATTGTCCAATCTTCAGTCCGCATGGCACTCTTCGGCAAAAGGAAAAAAATAAATATATTGATAACTTGCAGGCTCACTATTACTTGGTTCTTTGTCACAATTTTAGCAATTATTTAGTTATGAATACTACGAAGTTCTATGAGTTATATAGAACCATGTAATAGTGAGCCAGCGACTGTAATATATTGACTTACCATCAAAAATAGAGGTTTCTCTTGTTGCACCTGCTCTTCGGGAGGATCCTGATCGAATTTAATCGATCTTACAGCTGACCTCTTCGGTTCGCCTTCTCTGTTTACCTGAAAAGAGGAATTGTTCAATTACTTAAGACATTTCATCATCAGCCTGTTTATATGCCACTGGTAGAGACAAGCCTCTTTTACAACTTAGAGTATAGACCTTAGCCTTAGTATACTAAGGCTAAATGTAGTATACTGGCCTAGTGGTGGTGGAATAAGACAATGCCACTTATATTGTTGTGGCCTTTCTTCTACCCAATGATGTTGAAGTAAAATTTTGTATCGCTTTTCATTACTTACATGGTTATTTGCAAGAGTAAGAAAATAGACTACTAGAATAAAATATAATTCAACATAAGTATTGGGCCTTGATTTTAATATTAATGGGATATGTCTTTGGTTATTATCATTTCTTACTGCTCTGGACCCACCAACAAATGCTGTCTTTTGGCTGTAACACTATATAGAAGATTTCTCACATACTTTCCACTGATTAGCACATTCCTATACTGAAACCTGAAGGTCGCACTGAATGTATGAGTACCTTTTACGAGGTTTTTTCTTGGTTGCTTTCTTTTTTTCACTATGTTTTCAATCACTTAAAATTCGCTTGTTCGAAAGCAACGTCAAGAAATTTTAATATTATATCGGCTTATTTATTTTAAGTGATTTTTCACATTTTTAAATATAAAATTTGATGTAATAGAAAATACTTTGACCCGCTGATGGCGGGGTCTAGGACACAAAATATTTTTTTATTTATCAGATAATATAGACACTTCTGCGGCATTTACTTTATAGATGGGTTCTAACAAAATATTATTTATCGCATAATATAGTAATATTACATTACATCATGTTATAATAAAACACGTGTTCTTATTTTAATAACTTTTGACTTGTTATAAATAACATTTAAAATTTATATTATAGCTTGAGTATTTTTAAACAAGTATATAATCACTGCTATTGGAAAAATCAAAAGTATAGTTACTAAAAAGTAATAGGTTAAAATCATTTACTATGAATGTGAGATAAGCTGCAGGAAATAAAATAAACTCAAAAATTAAGTTCAAAATACATTTATTGAAATAAAAAATGACAGTGGAACACTTGTGGACTGTGGAATGGAATACAATATTGACGGCAACACTAAACTACTCAGAGAAAAAAACACATACAAAGTTGCCATTATACAAAAAAAATCTACCAAGAAATAAATTAAAAACTACCACAGAATAAATTAAAACATTCTTTTAAAAAACATAAATAACAAAAAAACAAATGCTATAACAAGATAATAAATAAGTATTTTTTAGCAAGATTCAACACTGGCCTGTCAATATTGTGGATGGGATTTGGGCGGGAACGGACGAGAGGCAAAGGAAACAAGGTTAGGGATAATGTCATTTGTTTATTTCAAATAAACACTTTTAAGTATAGCTGCCGATTTGTTTTAAAATTGTTTACAAATTTAACAAAAAAAATGAAATAAATTAAAAAATCCACAACCGACGCGAATGTTCAATATAAAGAAATTATTTATGCGATAATACAAAGCATAGAGGTTCTAAATAAATAAATACATGGGAATGGGATGGGTCGCCTAATTTAAGGATAAGTTAGTGTAAAAAATAAAAAAGGAAACGATTTTTTTACAGCAAATACTGCGCTTAGTATAGAACATCCCGCTAAAATTACGTTTGGTCACTCGCTTAAATTTAAACAGTAATCGATAATCGATTATGCGATATATACAAAACAACAATTAGTGCTGGCATTAAAATACCAAAGATAAAACCGCAAAAAACGAAACAAAGTCTTTACCCATACTTTTTTCCAAAAATGTACAAGTGTTTTTATCAAAAGTCCCACAAAACATTTGCATGATATAAAGACAATATATCTTAAGATACTTTTCAAGCTCTAGAGTTCGATTTGTGACTTACTTTATGCATCCACTTTATATCCACATAAATTTATGGACAAATAAATCTCTTAATACGTGACCAACGTAAAACCATCCTATGAGAGACTTCAAAAACCTAACTATATGAAATTAATACTTGAAAAAAATCCCTACAAACGAATACAAACTATAATTAAAAACTAATAACACTAAAATATTTTGGTGCTTGGTAAACTTGAGGTATGCATTTTGGATTACTAACTAGACCTAAGTCATTCTAGCGTTTTTTTTTATAATCAGCGTTTTTCTAAACGCCGCAATGGACCGCTTTGTAGACGAAAAAAACGCGTTTAAAACTAAATCTTTATCCAATATATTAAAAAAAATTCACAACGTTTATTCATTTGATGAAAATGTTCATCTTTGGCTTAATTACTAATCTCGTTAGACGTTAATATTAGTTTGGTGCGCTATTATACATTTATAGAAAAATTAATCACGATTATTTAGTCGATTAAAAAGCCCGATTAGTTTTGGCATAAAAAATCGCAATTCATAAAAAGTTCTACCACCTATTTTTAGTAGATTTTAGTAGAAATCAACCACGATTGTTATAGTAAAACCTACCACTAACTATCGAATTATCATTATTTTATCACGTTATTCTATCCAACAATGACTACATATTCTGTTTGGTGACTTACAACTTTAGTTAATTCGATGAACAGCTCATACTCAGAGCGAATTTAGTAAAAACACGGTTTTTATCAGTATCCATTAAATTTACATAGGGGTCCATGTTAATCCCCAAATGTTAAAAAAATGCAGGCAAATGGTAAATTATTATGCTTTTGAAATTAAGAACTGATATAAACATTAAATCAACTAAAGCTAAGCCACCAAACCGCATCCCTACTGCGAAATAAGCGTATCATTATAGTTCGACTCACTAATTCCATTCAGACTCAACCTTTAAAAATTATTTATTCCACCTTGAAATTCTATCTGCAACTCTTAATTGCTGAAAATTTCGAATCAGTATATGATTATACCAGTAATGAAATTATTGAATGCCTTTGATTACTCATACATAAGATTTCGTGTTATAAGAGCCAAGAGAACAGGCCTTCTTCTGATTCATATTCGTATAGTCTATGCAAAAGCATGTAAAGAAAATAAATTTATTTATCGTTTCAATATATTTGTTTGAAAAAGAAATTAAAGAGCTAAGCACTTTTTTATTTGAAATGTTATTCTGACCACTACATCCAGTATCATTCCATGCTATATATCGAGTATAGTTTAAGTCTTCATGCAAAAATCGTATTATCTGGCTCAACCACATCAATAGTTACTTTCCACAACAACCTATTTTCAATATCTTTCTCACTTCTCTGGATCAACAACTCTAAAACTTACAAAGTTATAGACTCATAACGTAAATAAGTACTTGAAATACTTCTACAAAGTAACTCGAAAATATTCCTTTCACTCAAACCGCTTTCTACCATAAATACAGTCAAAATCGACTGACCAATTCGAACCAACTACCACTCCCTACAATTTACAAATTGCTGAACATATAATAATCATTCGCGAACATCTCTTCTTGGCCTGTATCTCTCTCCCCCCACCACTGATTCTGATTTTCTTTCTCCTGTCTCATTTTATTGGTCAAAACCTCCTCAATTTTCGAGGTAGACGGTTTCTGATTGGTCACTTTATAAATGTGGTCGGCTAGGGCATTCGTCAATACATCCTTTGGGGCAATTAAATTATCACAAGACATTTCATTGGCTGAAGTGATTGTTCGTAATCGATCTGCGTTTAATCGAGTAAAGTTCCTTGGGGAATTATCATTGGTTATGTCCCTAAACGGCGTATATTGGTATATTAAAGGGTCCGAGGGGTTAGGTAAGGGATTAGTAGGGACATTGGACCTGTGTTGTACCTTAGTTTTCTCTGTGATCACTGCTTCAATGTCGAGATCTTCGAATTTTGGGTCTGGTGTGTTTTCCACGCTTACTAGACTGTGCAGGCTAGTTGATTCTTCTAGAAGGGAATTCTTCACTATCGATGGTGGGGAGAACATAACAGAGCTGTCGCCTTCTAATGTTTTACTCTGTAACAAAAAAATAATAATTCTTTAGTCAATGAAAAGTTAAAAAAGCCTGGGCGAAATCATGGCAATTTTAATAGGGAATCCAGTCTTGGTTACCATGGCTTGGTCTCAACCTACGTCGATGTGAGATTTTATATAGTAACGATTGCTAGTATATACTTTTGTCGATGGAAGATATTACGAGAGATGCCTATAATGAGCCTAAAGACAGCTGCTATAGAACTATGCTGACTCTATCGACGTTCCTCCCTTAAATCCGTACTATCGATAACTAACGCTGATTATCAACCTTCCGCACTAAACTCCCACTATCAATAACTAGTGCTGCCTATCGACATTCCTCACTAAAATCCCTACTATTGATAATTAGTGTTGTCTATCGACCTTCCACCCTAAAATTCCAACTATCCATAACTAGTGCTGTCCATCGACCTTCCACCCTCAGATCCTACTGTCGATACCTAGGGCTGTCTATCGACCTTCTACCCTCAGTTCCTACTATCGATACCTAGTACTGTCTATCGACCTTCCACCCTCAGTTCCTATTATATATACCTAGTGCTCTTTACCAATCTCCCCTCCTAAAATCCCTACTATCGATAACTTGTGCTGTTACTTACCGGAGTCTCAACGATGAACGAGACGTCTGGAACGATGGTGTGATGATGGTTATGGTGATGGTGATGAGGCGTACTCGTGGCTCCCCAACTACTGTGCAAGGCTTTTCGCGCCCGCTTGTGGGAGGGTACGTTCTCTTTACCCTGGCCTTCGGTACTGCGACGCTTTAGAGAACCGATGCCTGAGTCGTTCACCTGGAATAGAGTAGATATTTAGATATGAATACGGGAGATAGGGTAAATTATATCGATAAGCAGGCTAAAGGGTATATGCAGGGTGTGGTGTGATCGAAAAATAAGGCAGGTGGTTCCAAGCTATTGGCATTTAAAAAAAATAACGACAAAAAAAATAGGCATATACTACCATAGGTATTGAGTGTATGTCGTTTTTAGGAAAACGTATTTTATTTTGTCGAGATTTTTTTTAACGCTAATGGTTTCGTAATCAACGCCGTTATTATCTGCCTTAGTTTTCGATGACAGTATAAATATCGATAAACTATAAAATAGTTTAATAAAATCGATTGCAAAAAAATATGGGTAAGCAACTACACTATAAAAACTACTTCATTATTAAATTCGATTAATTTTAAAATAGGTTAATATACTATAGAAACATATAAGCAAACTACACAATGTTAGAAGAAAATCTGTTATGATAATTACTTCGTTAAAGAGATTGATAAAACCGCTTCTATTTTCATACACCACCACCATTGATTAGTTCACGAATATCACTTTGTGTAAATAAAATAATAATAAAAACTAAACAAAAAGTAAAATATATCTCAAAATACTAATAGAAAGAAACGTAACATCATTTTCAACGTTTCATCTCAACGACGTTTTTTTTAAGATGAACAAAAGTACGAACCTATATATTTTATCAAAGTTGTTCATTTCTTTGCTCATATAATGCAAAAAAATATTATCATGTATCTCAAATTTTATCACAAACAAATATACTTTGAATTACTTAACTGTATGTAAATAAAGCTGGTTAAAAACCTAAAATTTTTGTGAATTAACCCAACATGGACTAAGGCCTAACCCCTCTCAATTACCAAAAAGGCCAGTTACAAGTGGGACATATGTGCTTATATACAAATTACTTAACCATAAAATCAACTCCGGTGTCATACCTGTACATTAGCATCATGTTCCGCTGTGGATGACAGCATTGAGTCGTTCAGCTGTACCGTTGTGTCAGAATTCTCTTCTCTCTTGATCATCTCGGTGATATCTTCAACCAGTAATTCTGGACTCTGCGGTTCATACTTCAAACCGGACTTCTTGCCAATCTCAGCCATTATTATCTTGAACGGTGTTGGGGTTCTGTAAGGATATTTTGTTTGGTTAAGTATTTTTTTAAGTTTCCTTGTTGGTCATAGAGCTGTATTATAATTTTGACAGCCCCATGGCGCAGTTGGCTAGACACCAGCTTGCGAAACGAGAGGCCGTGACAAATGTTTGTGTGATACACAAATATTTGTTTCGGGTCTGGGTGTTTGTGAGACCGAAAAGTCTCTCGTAGTTTCTGATACCCACGACACAAGACTCGTATCTTAGTGTGGGGTCAGGACTATGTATGTGACTGTTGGGTGTATTTATTTATATGTTTTATTTCAGAGTTAGGATATTGGTTTTGTTGGATTATTATATTATAATTAATAATAGTGATCACCAATGGGTTTGACTCATATAGAGTAGGGTGTAAATACATTTTACCTTGGGTAATCTTAGAGTTGGAATTACTCCTACTTATATGTTTAGGCAATGCATGATTTTTTTAATTTATGTAATTATTATGAAAATAGATGACTCGACGAGCTATAGACTTATTCGTGATTTCCTTTGCATTTCTTCTGAGGCAAAAATATCTCATCTGTACCACAAATTTGTTGGGTAGCGGAAAAATGGGTATACTTACTTGGGTGTGTTACTCTTGAGATGATTAGGTCCTGGCGTAATATTTGCAGGCGTGGGTGTGTGTAATAGTGGACTGGCGCTCCATTCCTGAAAATTATTAAAAATATTGTTACAAGTCATGACCAAATGTATAAATCTAAAAATAGTAAAGTCACATTGCCGAAAATAATACTACAATATAGATGATTAATGATGATTTTCCACAATATTAAATAATTTTCATTTACTTGTCATTTAAAATAGTGACTGCTTTCCACATAACGTTTGGAACTCAATGATAAGCCCATTTGGCAGCCCATGTTATTTTTACTTTACATCTTGTTATTTAAATAAAAAAACCTTAAATAGAAATTGTAAATAAAACCATCCTGTAATACTCATCACATGCCACATACCTTAGTGTGAGTAGTATGTCTAAGCGGAGTGGACTCTACAGTAGAGAAGGAGATGCCAGCGGGAGAGTTGAGGAACTGTGAAGGACTGAATGGCAGTGCCTTGATGGGAGTCACTCCTGACTCTCTCGTGTCCAGTGCCTTGCTTATTGTCTCTGACCAAGGCTGGAAGTAAATATTGGATTATTAGAAGATGAAACCAGGTATTATTTTCAATTTGATAATGCTAGTCTTATCTAGAGTTATATATTGAAGGATAATCCAATTAAAATACCACTTGTGATTTCAATGGAACTTTGGCCAGTTTTGAAGTGTTCCAACTAATACCTAACTAAAAAGAAATATTTAACTAAGAAGAAAAGTATTGTCTTAGAAATCCAAGTGGATATAAAAACAAGGCCACATGTCCGATACAATACATGCACTCACATTGGGTGTGGGCGTCAGAACCTGGACTTTCTTCTTCCGTCTGAGTATCGGTGGAGGGCTGTTGGTCTCCATCTTGTTCTTCTTCGGAGAAGTATACACTGAGGGGACAACTATCTCCTTCAACTCGTCGGGTTGCACTGCGTAGGTTACTGAAATACATATAATTTTTTATTGTTTATTAAATTCACTTTAAAAAATGTGTAGAACATACATAATTACTATGCCATTACCAAGTAACAACAGGCTTTTGAAGGCTTAATTCTTGGTCATTAAAATTACTCCACTAACATATAAAAGTACTTTAATCAATAACATATTGACTGCATTTACATTATAACACTAGATGTAAATTTACCAATAGATGCCAGTATGGTCACTACATATTTAATATATCAACAAAAATATCTTTAAGAACTCACCGGTATCCTGGTTAGATTCGCTTGCATTCGATGATGGTGTAAAATAGTTTTTCAACGGAGAATTTGACGGCAACGATTCTATATTCACAAACCTGTAACAATATTTAAATTATAATACCTATATTGATTTACTTAGAAATAGTGGGCAGGATACTTTAATATAGGGAGAAATCAGGTCTATATGTAATATTGAATGTATTTTATACAGGGTGTATTTAGACCGTGATCGAAAACTGAGGCAGGTAATAGCGAGGGTGATCACAAACCCAGTGGCGATATTAAAAATCCCGATTAAAAATAAAAAAATTGTCGTTTTCCATACAACTATCGGTGTTACAAGTATGTGGTTTGTATTGAAAACCTCAAAAATTTTATTTTTTGTCGGAATTTTCTTTGATGCCTGGGGGTTTGTAATCACTATCGCTATTACCTTCTTCAGTTTTCGATCACGGTCTAAATACACCCTGTATATTATGCTAAGATTTCAATCTTAGTGCGCTTATTGAATCTCCATGCAACTTTTACGAAATATATTTGTGTTTATGTGATCATTATGATAGTGATGATATTAATGATTATAATGATGTTATCATCATGACAATTACGGTAAGGATAGTGATAAAGATGCTACTCGTGATGCTAGTGATAATGATGATAATAATAATTATGATGATGATGATAATAACGATGATATTGATTCTCATGATGATAGTGATATTGATAATCATAATGACGATGATAGTGACAATGACAATGACAATGAAAACAATATCAATCAATGATGACAAAGACTATTATGACGATTACAATAATGACAATGCCAATAACGACGACGATGACGACACTCCCAATAATGACAACAAACAAACACACAAGTACATACTTGAATGGCGAGTCGACGATCTCCACATCGGCCGCGACGAGGCCGGGCGGGCGCGGCGGCTCGGGCTGGTGCAGGCTGTGCAGCTGCGCGCGCAGCAGCTGGCGGCAGTGCAGCACCTGCTTGGAAGGCGCGCTGCCGCCCGACGAGTTGCTCTGCGTCGACTCGTTGAGCGGGTCCAGCCAGGAGGGCTGGAGGTAATGTTGGACGTGAGTATTGTATGCCTACTTAAATAATTAATATTTGTCTTAGGCGTTATTTAGGAAACGAAAATGTTTCAGGTAGTAACGGTTTTTTTTTTTTAAGAAAATTTTGAAGAATTTTAAGTTTAAACTTTGCAAGCTATCTAGCCTGTTGCAATGGCAGTTGATCTTTTAATCTTTTTCTTTTCAACATTCCATTCTATAAAACTGTATTTTCAGAAGCAACACCCTAATACAAACCTCAAGAAAAAAATATTTATCAATCGACTCTTAATACTTCTTTCTGGTTTAAAAACAGAAGTATAGTACTTACAGAATCAATATATTATACACTGAAATTTACATTACTATTACTGCAAGCGTTAAACAATACTCTCTGTTAACGTTATTAATTCTACTTACTGATACTACACCAATGAATGAATGTATAAAGTATGAAAAATTTTAAAGTGATAAAATCTACAATATGAAAAAAGCAATGAACAATCATAAAGTATTAATAGGGGTCAGTATCTCTAGTATAACTTGGTAACTAGATGAAATAACATTAACCATTATGAACCCAAACACATAATGCGTAAGTATGCAATAAGATATTATTTAATATGGATGACGTCATTTAAAATTTTCTGTAGTTTATTTTTGTTTTTGATTACAAAAAATGAAATTTAATTTTCAAGTTAGCAGTATATGATTAATAGACTCCCATTTTGATATAAGCCACTCGAAATTATGTATTAAAAAATATTTACTCAAAAACATTTTTTTTTTTACTTTTTTGTGTAATTACTGAGGACGTATTAAAAAATCTAAAAAAATAAAAAACACCAAGTGACGTCACCCAAAAAAAAAACACAAAAGCAAAGCTCACATCGTTGTAGGCGACTTGCACTTTCTCAGCGTGATCGACATAGACGTTATTTACAGAGGCTTCGCTATATACACCGGGCTTTACCCGCTTGCGGCGAAGGTTCTCGAAACTATCGAGGAGGTCGGGCTCGTACTTCCTTCGCATCGTAGAGTTCCAGTGGTTCTTTATAGCGTTGTCTGTCCTGCAATTTTGAATGATTTCATTTTTAGCCTATATTCGTCCTAATAACGTAGTGTAGGACGCCCTCAGGCTAGATGAGGTGACGATATCCGCAAGATGCCTGGCACCGATTGAATGAGGAGAGCTGAAAATCAAGCCCAATGGCGTGCCATAGGAGAGTCCAACAGTGGACGAATTGACGGCTGTTGATGATGAGAATGATACGTCCTACTGCTGGGCATGGGTCTCCTCTACTACTGTGAGGGTTTAAGCCTTAGTCGTAATTTTGCAAACAAGCTTCTATGGCAACCTTCGGGTAAACCTCAGTTTCCTGCCTCTTTAGAAATTTCCTATCCTTTTGGACAAAAGAACACATAAGAATATGGGAGAACAGTATACAAACCTGCCCGGCAGTAGTTTCGCTATCTTCGCCCACTGGTTTCCAAGTTGCTTGTGCGCTTGGTATATGACCCTGTCTTCGTGCTCCGTCCACGCTGTCTTCTTTATCGAAGGGTTCAGGTGGTTGTGCCACCTCTCTCTGGAAACGTTGAAAATACATATTAATATTTAATATATATCCATGATAAGTCATATTAAATTGGATGGTAAAGGTGTAAGTTATAATTATAGCTCATTAATTTCTTTGTACAATAAACTGTTTTCATCATCATTGCCATCAGCCTCTCTCACGTGCAGAGCTGGACATAGGCCTTTCCTATAGCTACTGGGTTCGATTCAAAAACTTTCGTACAGGTCTTATTTATACGTTTGAACGTAACCAGTGAACAGAATGTTTAGTAGCAACCAACAAACAAGAAAACAATTGATAGTGTAAAGAATAGAAATTTAAATTATGATAATAAAATTAAGATAAATAAACGTATATTATGTATTATATGATTATTATACCTGCATTGTTTTCCTATCCTGCCCTTCAAATGCCTCGCAATAAGCGTCCATTTTTTAGGTCCGTATTTCGCCACCAACTCGACGACTTTCTCGTCTTCCTGTAGACAAGAGAAAATAATGTTTTATTTAGATTCAACTACTATCTGTTTTGTTGAGCACTATCACGATATTTAAGAGTGTGGCATGTTGCTGTAGATTGCAACAATAGTATGAAAGCGAAACCAAAAAATGACAGACCAAACGTAATTCTATTCCAATTCCATTCTGTACAATATACATATGTTTTGTTTTTCAACTTTGCCATAAAATTGTATAAATGCATGGATATTTGAATATACGTATATGCAAATTAACGTCTTAATTTAAACAAAAAATTGTCTTTAAAAATCAACATTTTATCGTTTTGATTTAAACCATATGACTTTACAGACCTCGTTACTCATACACATCTTCAATCATTCGTATCTCGTAATGGACTTTTAGGTTTCAATCCACGCAAAAACAACTAAACAAGAACATTTGAGAGATGTAAAAAAAGTACAAAAGAAACCATCTGATCGGAGCCGAAGCGTGCGAAAATACGTTAAGTCACAAGGTGAGCGAGTGCGCGTGGGTCGGTGATAAATGCGGTAGAAAAAATACGAATTACAACCGCTGCGATCAGCTGTGTGGGTGTAGCATGTGTGACGTATTGGGGTGAAAGCATTACGCTAACATTCAAGCGAGGGTATTAGATGCAGTTTTCACTTTTTTGACTTCGGTTTTAAACTTTGGGGTAAAAACATTACGCGATCATTCGACTGTATTAGATGCAGTTTAAGTCTTTGAATTATATTTATGTTTTGAATTGCCTTGTTGGTCAAGCGAAATAATTTTGTGCTTTGCGTAGTATGCTTGTTTCCTGGGTCGAGCAGTGTTATTGGGTTTTTCCACATTATACTAGGTATCAACATAATCTATTATGTAGGAATTTAGATACATTTAAGGTGATGTAGGCGTGTGTGGCCTTTTTCATCTTTATTTCTTCTTTTTCAAAACATTAAAAAATATGTTTTCTAACAATATGATCTATAATAATAAAAAAAATCTATTTTTTGTATTAATATCAAATCGCACAAGTAAGCCTTCGCAAAATAAACCAGGTTCTGAATAAAAAAAATGAAGCCAACATTGCAATGTTTGTACACAGTACACTTATCACGCGACCGGAACGAATTCTTCCGACGACGATAGTATTTACATTTAATTCATTTATCAGTTCACGTCCTGACAGGTCATGAGCCGTCTCTTAGTATGAGAAGTGAGGGTTAAATTTATTAAGCTGTAGTTGACCGCATCTAACGTAGGTTGACGTTTAATAACTTCTTACAAAAGATAATTTATTTTTTTGGATTTTAATTCTAATATTACTATTACACGATTTGAACTCATTTAAATCGTGCGTATAAAATCGATTGCTTTAATTACTATGTTTGTTCTCATATTGTTTCCTAACAAACAGAAGTACTATTACAAAAAACCTTTGGTGATGATGTGAAAAACGTGTTTGCTACACATCTGTATGTATCAGTTATTATCCGAGTAATTATTTAATTGGATGTTTTTCGATTAGGGCTGTAGTACTTCCAGGAAGTTGGCAATTGGCGCTCGAGGCGTCTTAAATATTTTATGTAGAACAAAAAATATGACTTGCGATATATCCTGACTTGAGTACAAAGAAAAACGGAAAAAAGCAAGCGAGACATTTTATTATGTAATATCCCGATTTCGTTTCAATACAAAACTTCTATGGAAGAAATCAAAGAGTAATTTAATGTTTTGAATTAACGAGTAGGTACTGCAATCACATTGAGCTGTGATGTAATGTTTTAGTAAATTAAATTTCAAATAATTTAAGGTCTCTCCCTATATTTTTGTTTGTGGGTTTAAGATGATCTCATTTATATATTAAACAGCTTTGTTAAATAAATATTTTAAGCAAAAAATTCTATTCATCTCATTTTCAGCTCTTGAACCTCTATGGAAGTAACCCCACTGCCATGAAGTACAACATTGGCACTTTGCCGTGCCATAAATAAACTGCCATCGATAGACATATGGCCATTTAATTCGATAATTGCTTAACTATACGAGTATAATGTTTTTTCGCCATCTCGTTGAATAAATGACATCATTCATTATCTCACACAGCGGACTAAATATAAGTCACAGAGAATCTTTTAGTCTGGAATTTCATTGGGGCCTTGCGAGGTTCTCTGTTGGTTTGTAAGGCCTAATTCTACTTGCGAAGAGTTAAGATAATTTAAGCGTATATTAGGGACGTCTTCCTGGATCACTTACTCTACTCTAAAATTATTTTTTTCTACGACCATGACAAAATAATCACAAAATATTTAGCCCGCAGCTTTCAAATTCGTGGTTAAAAATAAGTATATCAAAAATATTTGACAATTTTGATTGAAAAAAAAAGTAAATTTTTATCAACCTCAGAGCCAAATATAGACAGATTCCTATATATACAAATAAAGACTGGTGACAGAATTTCACCTTCTATGATAGTTGTCGTTGTAGTATGCAAGCCTTTGACGGCTCAGTAGTAACACTGGTTCTTAAACCTAGTATTCTAGACTAAAAACTATGGTCAAGTTATCTTTTTACTGGCCTTATAACATACACAAGTGAGTTTCATAGAAATGCACCTCTGTCTTTGAGGAATACAGGCGAGATGTTTTAGAAAAAGATGTTAGTTGTCCTAAAAATTCCCAAAAATCGGGTATTTGAAAGCAACTCATCTTGCAACACTGTCATGTATGTATGTAGTATGAACATACAGAATAACTCATACATTAGTTTAAATAAACATTCGCACAGACCGAACGCACGTGGCGTCGAACAACACACACAAAAAAACACTGACCGAGTCAAGGATGCAGACATGTCGCGAATGAGATTAGGGTTGCCGAAAAGTCGGGTTAGATATGTAATAAGGATATACATATCATCTTTTCGCCAAAAAACTGATTCCTCTTTGAAAGTAGCACCTAAAAGACATAAGTTTCACTTTACGATAGCCCAAGAGAGTTAGAGAAGATATAGCGAAACGAAGTCATTTACGCTTGTACGCCAAAAGAGAAGTGTTATTTCGCCAAGTGTGTTTTTAACTTAACAAAACGATCCAACTAAGATAGAGCTGTCAGAGTTTTAAAAACACCAAAAAAATCTGAGGCAAATAGACGTTTTTATATCCCGGAAAATTTTAACCTCACAAAACCTCTGTATGCTTTATTTTCGTAAAGGCCAAATGAGGCCATTGTACACTATATTCGTGAATATTAAATAAATCATAGTCGACACACCTAAAATTCTTATACTGTACGTGAGAAAACGACTTGGATTTTTTTGTCATTTGCATGCGTTTATGGCGAGTATAAATATTTATCAGTAAATAAACGTGGGGAATTAGTCATCGATTGTTTGAGCTCGAATGGTATTAAGCTTTTTCATTGATACATCTGTTCACACGGTGCGGAGATCCTTAAGGGGCCATCTCCATTGGCGAGAAACACGCGGCGACACTAGCCCTCCCACGCGATTTGACTTACGGAACTGCACAACATTCCTTTTCACCACGTAAGGATACATTTCATTTTCCTTCCCAAATAAACTCGAATTATGTGAATATTTAAGAATACGAAGGTTATTTACAATACTTAAACATAAATAAGTTGGAATGAACACAAAAAGACACTTAATTTTTTATGAGCATTGAAGTGGAATGAATAAATATTAAGACAACTGTGTTATGTTTAAAATAGTAATTCCAGACACGATGTAAAATTAGCCCATATAGTATCTAACAAACATATAGAATCGTTTTCGCACTTGTATAAACTTATTTTACTTGTCTAACTAGCATAAATATTATAATATTAGCAACCGCATTATTCCATCAACTGTTAACTAAATCTAAATGCAAATGGGTGCAATTAAGATACGTTGTAGCTATCAATCCATATTCAGCGACACAAATGACATTTGATAAGAATACGGTCCATAAAACCCTGAGACATCCGACGTGTGTGGTCTTAATGTGTAATTACGTCTCCGCAGGACACAGCGCTCAGCTTGCGCAATAAATACACTTTTTATATTAAATAACTGAGTTGTTATCGTATCGTCGAGCTATCTACCTTAGGGTCGTTCTCCATAAGAGTCATAAACGCAGCGTGTTATTATTTCATTTTTATAATAAAATCGCGAGTTGTATTTCTGCAGTTTTATTATGTAGGTTATTTGAACAAACAAATGTTGATCAAAAACATCAAAACGTTTTTAGGCTCGTAGCATTACTTTTTCGTAGTTTTGGAGAAACAAAATGGTTTACAAAATGTTTTTTCAGTTAGTTTCCAAACAATCAATGACCAAAGTGCGTAAACTTATAGTGTGTTAAATCCCACTTAATATTCAAGGCAAATTGCAGGAACGCCCAACTACGCTAGCATTTCAGCGGAGTGACGTCAAAACCTATAAAACTTATACGGCAAATACTCATGACAAATAATTTTATGAATGAAACCATTGTTTGTGTCGCGTGACACGAATATCAGTTGATGTTATTTATGTTTACTTACATCACGTATTGATTTATATCTATGGTCGTTCATAGAGCACGATGAACTTGAAAGAGGTTTTGTGCCGAACTTTAGTTTTTTTTTTAATAGGAATATCTACTGTTTACTGAACACATTGCTTAACCCATTTGTGGCCAAGCAGAAACTACAAGAACAAATTCAGAAATTTCTTTATTTAATCATAGTTGGGGATACAAATAAGTATAAAAATGAAAAAAGAAATAAAAATTATTTATAATTTTGAAATTATAGGGGTGTGCCCAAATTGGCACAATGGCCACTTAAGGGTAAAATAGTGTGCAAGTCTATCGGATCCTATTATAACGGATAAGTCCACCAAAACGCTTTGGAAACTTTTTCTTTAACATATTCGCTGCCGTCCAGTTGTAACCATTCGATGACAATGATATCTGACGAGTAACATGATGATGAGGTGATTGTCCAAGACAAAATGTAGCTATACTTCAGCGAAAATATAACTGATCCATTACATCTTCTTAAGACGTAGCTGTAATGGTCACGCATTTGGTAATGCCACATCTATCATGTGTTTGAAGGGAACTCACCTCCATTTGTTTGCCATGGACTTCAACTCCATACAACGATATTGATTGGGCCATTTTCAGCGAACCTAAATTATCTCATTATTTGTATCAAATTTATACTCGATCTCTGTTCTTTCAACGTTTCTTTCATACTACTCTCGTTTAGTAATTGGTCAATCGATGATGGATAAGTCTAAGGATAAGAAGGAGCCAAGGAGGAACAATCAGCCTGTCCTGAGGTAAAGGGGGGTTTGAATCCCAGCACGGTATCCCCTGCATGTCGTAAAAGGCGACTCAATTGTTCCCTTGGGGTCGCTGGACGTGCTGCGGGGGCAGGGCGTCCTCAAGTGACTCCAAGAGAGGTGGCGGCACTTTGGCCTCTGTACATCGCCCCCCCCCCCCCCCCACAACCGGGGCGCCCGAAACAAGGTAGAGGTTGCTTAAATGCGTTCCCTTTGACTCCGAGGCGGCCGAGACAAGTACGTCTCGGAGGCGCACCGGGCGCCTGTGGACAACGGTGGCCGCCTCTCGCTCACGTACCATGGTCGCCCAACTCGGCACGAAGATGGCCACCGGGGGGTTTTGGCCGGTATGCCGGTTTAGAGACTGTATTAAGGACTCAGCCCGTCACTAACAACTGCGCAAATATGACGTCGCCGCGCGCCGGGCTGGAAGGCCTGTGACCCTGATATACGCTTCCTGCCCCCCACTGCCCCCGGGCTGGCGGGAAGTAGAGCCATAAACAGCTTTCCCCTCGAGAACAAAAAAAAGGAGGCACAATCAGCACTGACCAATTTCGTCCAATCGCAGGTACATCAGGTGCACTAGCGGTGGTTTAATATTTGCGGTCTTATGTTCGTTTCCCTTGGCAGTTCACTATCACTGCTATCCTCATACTCAGAAAGAGTATCTACATTATGAACACCTAAATACCTCGATTTCTCCTAGAACATGAATTGGTAATATTGAAGACATTTGTTCATTATCAAAACCATCTCCTTCGTCAGTATCAATAAAAAGTTCCAATGGAATTATAGCCAAATCATAGTCCAAGCCGTCGTGCCAATCTTCGAGGATTGTATTTACCTCTTCCCCGTATCCACGGCAATTGTTACTGACACTATAACGTCGTTAGCAGTTTCTCCTTATGATATGCAAAAATAACACTTGTGGCCAGTGTACCCAAATTGGCACAGCAATGTTCAAGGTGCTATAAAATGGTAAAAAATAAATCATTATTTTTTAAATTCTGTTTATACGATAGACAATTTATCGTATTTGAATAATAATAACTATTTACGATGATAAACTTAATATGCAAAATATAATAATTGCAAACAGTCAAGTACCTCGACAGGTCCTTCAAAAGCAAAATTCGACCAATTATTGTAATGGGTCAATCAACTTTTATCTGTCCTATCAGTACTATGTAAATTTGTCCCCCAGTAGGTTAGTACAACGAAACATTAATTTTTCCAAAAAAATTATATATGGCAATCCATTACAATGAAACATAATTATTAATTACAATATCTACTATGATGCTAGTAAATAGATTTTGTTTGCTTTAAAACCTTAACAACCTTTTTGCATGTTTATTTTAGTCCCTATTATATTTTATTATTCTGACTTCCACCGGACAACGGTAAAAAAGTTCCAAAATCCAAATATTTATGGCGTGACTACTGCTTGGAACTCAAGTCGATTTATTTCGTGACAACATTCATCCAGCCTCGATTTTGATTTCATCTTTTCCGCGGCGCCAGTCGACCGAGTGTATTTTGAAAAAGAGCGTGGCTTTATTGTGTGTCCACTGGACAACCAGCACAAAAACTTTCGTATTTTATATATTTCAGTAAATTAAAGTGGAATATATTCAATTTAATGTATATTTTTTACTGTGCGTAAGACCTAATTCAAAATATTATTATTTATTACCAGGGAGCGGAAAGACTAATAAATATCACCACCAGTCCCTTGGACATCCAAGATCGTTATCTGAATTATTCAATATTTTCTCTTCTAATACTGATAATTATTTTCAAATAGTTGTTTTTTTATTACATAAAAGAAGAAATACATGCGATTTTCATCATAGAGTCCCCTTTGGACACCCGAGTATTTCCTATGGACAAACGTCTATGTCCACTGGACAACCACTTTTTTCTTATCTCCTAAAGACAGATTATCGTCATTTTTACTTTAAAAGAACAGTAAGGTTTTTCAAATATGATTCTAATATTTAAAAGTAAATTAACAATTTGACTGAATTTTTAAATGTCCAAGGGACTATCTTAACTACAGTCATGTAAATTTTTGAGTAAAATTTACCATAAATTGTTCTGCTCTATTTGAATTCCTTAAATATAAATAATTATCAACAACAAATACGTATAAAATATACAAATTTAAGAAAAAAAAATTGATATATAAAATCTATCATTGATGGTACATTTAAAAGTTGATTGACCCTAATAAATCTATAATATATAACCAAATTGTTTAATATTATATGTAATCACCGCACTTTCAACTATCCAATAATGTGAGAATTTATTAACTTACATAAATACTTTTTTCATGTACCCTCAAAAAGTAAGTGTTCCCAAATTGGCACGGCGGTCAAGAATGGGTTAAGAACCCTCCATTTTTCGGGTTTTTCTTCCCGGTGGGTTAATTTGTAGCTCGAAGTCTCGTAGTCGTAATGCTTCTTAAATGGCAACAGGCTTGTGTCTAGGGTTTGCAATCCCGCACCATTTTTTTTCCCGCGGGAAATTTGCGGGAAACTTGCATTTCCCGCGGGATCCCGCGGGAATTCCCGCAAAAATTCAAAAATATGCATATAGTAATTCTATATTACCTGTACATTAGTCATACTATATTAAAATAATAATAATAGAGACATTCATAAATTTATCTAATAGAAGAAGTACTTGTTCATAGTTTTTATGAGGTAAGGTAGCGGGTTTGCAATCCCGTATTCCGCGTTCCTACATTCCTAAATAATAAATAGTAACCTAAACAGCAATTAAACCCTCGAGCTATAGGCGCGATCGAGTATCTGAACGATTGCAGGTCTAAAGCCCAAGCACACACAACTGACATTTCCAAGTTACCTATGTGTGTATGGGTCAATCAACTTTTAAATGTACCATCAATGATAGATTTTATATATCAATTTTTTTTTCTTAAATTTGTATATTTTATACGTATTTATTGTTGATAATTATTTATATTTAAGGAATTCAAATAGAGCAGAACAATTTATGGTAAATTTTACTCAAAAATTCACATGACTGTAGTTAAGATAGTCCCTTGGACATTTAAAAATTCAGTCAAATTGTTAATTTACTTTTAAATATTAGAATCATATTTGAAAAACCTTACTGTTCTTTTAAAGTAAAAATGACGATAATGTGTCTTTAGGAGATAAGAAAAAAGTGGTTGTCCAGTGGACATAGACGTTTGTCCATAGGAAATACTCGGGTGTCCAAAGGGGACTCTATGATGAAAATCGCCTGTATTTCTTCTTTTATGTAATAAAAAAACAACTATTTGAAAATAATTATCAGTATTAGAAGAGAAAATATTGAATAATTCAGACAACGATCTTGGATGTCCAAGGGACTGGTGGTGATATTTATTAGTCTTTCCGCTCCCTGGTAATAAATAATAATATTTTGAATTAGGTCTTACGCACAGTAAAAAATATACATTAAATTGAATATATTTCACTTTAATTTACTACAATATATAAAATACAAAAGTTTTTGTGCTGGTTGTCTAGTGGACACACAATAAAGCCACGCTCTTTTTCAAAATACACTCGGTCGACTGGCGCCGCGGAAAAGATGAAATCAAAATCGGGGCTGGATGAATGTTGTCACGAAATAAATCGACTTGAGTTCCAAGCAGTAGTCACGCCATAAATGTTTGGATTTTGGAACTTTTTTACCGTTGTCCGGTGGAAGTCAGAATAATAAAATATAATAGGGACTAAAATAAACATGCAAAAAGGTCGTTAAGGTTTTAAAGCAAACAAAATCTATTTACTAGCATCATAGTAGACATTGTAATAAATAATTATGTTT
Organism: Cephonodes hylas; assembly: GCA_030295005.1. Classification (NCBI taxonomy): domain Eukaryota; kingdom Metazoa; phylum Arthropoda; class Insecta; order Lepidoptera; family Sphingidae; genus Cephonodes; species Cephonodes hylas. Next base: position 4,600,909 of record AP025385.1, read on the forward strand.
CATTGTAATGGATTGCCATATATAATTTTTTTGGAAAAATTAATGTTTCATTGTACTAACCTACTGAGGGACAAATTTACATAGTACTGATAGGACAGATAAAAGTTGATTGACCCGTATTCACAATTTAACGGTAAAGGAAAACATCGTGATGAATCCTACAAAAAACCAAACTAAAACTAAACCAAACTATTTCGCAAACCATCTTGGTGGTTAAGACCTACACTCGCACTAGCCCGGCGTGGTGAACTTTAAACAGTGGAATGTTTATGGGCTGATGATGATGATGAACCTAACCTAAATAATTGTTACTACTATTCAGTTATTTATATACTCAGCCTATCGCCGTCTTTTTTTTGCCTGGGGAAAACTACTACTAACCAGCAGGATAATTATGCAGGACTCTTACCGACTAAAAAACCCATGGTTCTCGGTTACCGCGTGCAAAGGTCACCGGGATCTCGAGAAGAACACATACCGGCAATCCTTCTTGCGGTTTGCTTATATGCTCTCCACATATACATTTCTAAAAAATCATTATCTTAAGTCTTAACTTGCTCGAAAGCGATTAGAGGTTACAGCGCTAATTTGTCGGCCTCTTTGCCTACGAGTGGGATCGGCTGTTTCACGATCCCTCTCTGCAGCCTCTTTCTTTACCATGACAGCCTCGCAAAGCCTATCGCCGTCTACTGCTGTGAACGTAGGCCTCTCCAAAAAGTGCGTCAACACTCAACCATCCTGGTCTTGAAGGACTCTTATCCATCCGTTACCCGGTTAATTGTTACCTACTGTTGAGTTATTTACTTTATCGATAATTTACTGCATCGATTTCTGCTAATTACATTGTGCAATAAATAAACGAACAAAACTTGTAGTAGCCTGTTTTAAAGTGTCCCTTTAATTGGAAACTCTCACTTTTTTTCTATCAGAATAAACAAACCGCCGCACATTTCAATCTTTTACTTCGCTCAATCGATTGATCGATACTGTCCGATACGTCGCACTATTGGGATGGAGCTAATAGGCCGTCAGTGATAGCTGAATTACCTTGCCGAGTCATAAAATTTCCGCGCGGAATTCCCGCACAATTGCGGGAATTCCGCAGGACTTAAAAATATGCGGGATCCCGCGGGAATGCGGGAACGCGGAATGCGGGATTGCAAACCCTACTTGTGTCCTATAAAGTAAGACATTCTAAAAAATGAGACTGAACACTCTTCGGACCTTATTATCCTTATCAACCTCTGTTTTTCATAATTTTAAAATTATGATTGTATCTATAATAAACGAAAAATATTCTTTCTTTTCTATCACGCGGGTGCAACGAAAGCTCACAAACATTTGATCAAACGTCACACGACAAACGTTTGAATGGCAAACATTTGCATGAATGAATGAATGACGGTGTAGGGAGGTAATTATGCGGATGTGAGACGCGTGCAGGCGTGCAACCGATGAATCATGCGATGCGTCCTGCATTGATAGACTGATTGGCGTTGGCTATTGTCAGTGAACAGATAGCGTGTGATTTGATATTGGTATTACATAATACGCGTAATAGATGATTGGCAGTGGTAGGAATGTAGGATATTGGAAGTATTGGCCAACGGTAAGTATTTGTCGTTCTTTTGTTTTCTTTCATATTTATAGAATGTTGCTGGTTAAAGATAGTCATACTATTTCCTAGTTGTCTCGCGATACTAGTATATGCCGTGCGACCTTGAAGTCTCGGTATCGCTTCCCGGGTCGAACAGTGTTATCAATTTTTTTCATTGCAAATTTCTCAATAGCATCTCGTTGTCTGAAAATGTGTCTAAAAACAGCAATAGGCTTTGCTTCCAAAATTTATTTGCAAATATATACTACCGCCTTCTGTACTTGAAAAAAACTTCTAGACTCCCCAACGCTTACCTAAAAACCCTCCCATATAAAAAAATAAGGGTGTCTTTCCACATACCTTTTTCGTCCACGGGCCTTTGACTAGTTCAGGGTTGACGACCTTGGTCCACCGCTGCTGGCACTGGACGTCCGATCTGTCGGGGAACTCGGCGGCGATGCGCTCCCAGTTGTCTTTGTACATCTTCACCAACGTCTTTAGTCTTTTGTCCTGGAAATACCATAATTAACCGTTCAATGAGCGTTTACACATGAAACATTTGATGAAATGTTTAATTCAAAACGTTAGACAGCCTCGTGATCTAAGTTATCGCGATGAGATTTTATCATCAGTCCACATATACGCCCTAATGCTACAAGTGGAAGGGTTAAGCCTAAAGCCAACACACAGGCCTAGTGCGGAGATGGCAAACTACTCACATAAGAAATTTCTAAGAACTTTTATGTGAGTCTCGATATTTTCTTTGAAATTGTGTTTCTTAGAAGACAAAAATGTTGCCAAAAGTGTACTCGGATGTTCCTATACGAAATTCTTAATAAAAGCATAGACTTTCGATATACGCCCCGAAAAACCGTAAGCATTCTTTACTTTATGATCTGTTTCGGCCATTTTGTGGTTACAGTCTCTCTCCTTGCCTCTTTTCCTTAAAAGTACCAAAAATTAATTATGTTGAGACGTAAATGACACAAACACTCTTATCCAAGCTTCTCATCAGTCTAGGTTATCTACAATGACTATTCATGCTCCAATTACTACAATAAAACGCTATCTTACCTCCTCCTTCGTCCATCTGCCCCTGTTAATATTCTTCCTCTGCCCAGAACCTTTGGTTGCAACCGGCACATCTTCGTAAACCGCAGAGTCCTCGGAATATTCGCTCGACTCCGAATCATAGCCGCTTTTTCTGAAACAAACAAATCAAGCAATCAATTGACAGCTCCGTGGCGCAGTTAACTAGTCACCAGCTTGCGAAAAGAGTGGCCGCGGATTCGATCCCCGCACCGAGACAAATGTTTGTGTGATCTACAAATATTCGTTTTTGGTCTGGGTGTTAGAGACCGAAAAGTCTCTCGTAATTTGTGGTACGACACAGGACTTGTATCCTAGTGTGGGGTCGGAACTAGTGTGTGACTGTTGGGTGTATTATGATTGAATGAGTTTTTATTATTTGAGTTTTGACGTATTGCGAAATTGTTGTGAAATATTTTAATAGAACACTGATATGGTATTTTTTGTTAATATTATTTTAATTCAATTTTAAACTTGTTTTATAATATGTATTATTTATTTGTATATATTTTATAGACTCGCGGTGTTAATTTGCAGCTTATATCAAGCACAGAGCTCTTTCATTCTAAACAGGCAAGTTCTTAACTTTTTCCAGTAATAAATTCTCAGTTGCCATATATCAGATGATATGGCCGAAAACGAAAACAGACTCACTTGATAAAGCATTATGACTATCTAAGTCACCAAGAATTCATTTAATTTTCCTACACACAATCACACCCTTTTCAAATCTAATTATTAGCAAGTTTAAAAAAAAACTATAAAACTCTTCCCTTCACAAAAAAAAACAGCAGGAATTATACAGAAAACATATTGCAATAAATTTAAATAACGCCTTTGTATGACCCACAAGGGACGATATTTGCAAGCGACCTTCATACTTCGTCCTAGAAACGAACTCGTATCGGCGACACGTTCCATTTGTCAATCCGTGTGACACGGAGGAAATATAGATTAGTAAGGTATCGATATCAAGTAGCTACAAGGATTCGAACAAAAAAGGATCGATTAGTTCAATTTAATCGATTATATATTGTAACAAATCGATTTGCATTCTATCCAACTCAAAATCGATACTTGATGTATTATGTGTCTCAAAGGATTACTTGATCTCAGTTTTATTACCAATTTCATCTATAATAAAAAAGGCGATGAACAGATGTATAAGCGCACTAGATAGTACTCTCAACTTCATATCATAAATGGTACATCTGCAAGTACAACGCTGATTAAATGGAGCTTAATTAATATGAACTCTGTAAGTAAATTGCCTTATTCAAAAGTATAAGGGTCAACAATTGACAGGAGTTTAGTCCCTAATGTTAAAATACTAAGATACATAAACGAATAGTGCCAGAAATGAGCGATGTGCCATCAAGAGATCTTAGTTTCGATTGCCAGTTTATCTGTAGTCTATGTGCTCTAAAATCGGCAAAAGATTCGTCTGTTATTAAGTGGGATAAAACAAGATAAACATTAAACAGGAGTTTATTGTAAATATACCCATCTCCACTCCCGTTTGAGTTTACAGATGTCTTCCTAACCCTTAACCAAACAAACTTATCAGGTAGTAATTAAACACTCGTACGTAAGAATGTTTTATGTTCACAAAAAATGCCAAGACACTGATAATCCTTATAAACATCTATTTAACCTCAAGTCACGTATCGTATTATCCTCTGATCAACAATAACAAAGTTACAAAAAGCCTGATATTTCGACAACAGTATGAGTATTTGCAAAAAGTTTGTATACATCGTTTTTATTCTTTGACTAGTAATATAAGTTTTTTCGGTCAATTTAAAAGAGGCCTTTGAATTTGAATAGGATCTAATAGTTTTTAAGGCAAGTCAAGACAAGAAGCAATAGGCTCTCCCTTTATTCTTAATTTTAACGTAGTTTATGAGACTAGGATGCAGAAATACACTGTTTGTTTACTTATCCGGAAAAAACAATTTTTACTTAAGTGTTAAGTCCAATTTTACACATATTTTGTTCCTTCTATCAAACTAACTCCAAGACGTATCTTTTTTTAATTCCGTGTAGGCCAAAATCCGAAGTCTAGTCAAAATCGCGGCAAGTAACTTGAACAAAATTTCGCCACGAATAGCACCAGGAAATCTGACTAAACTCGTTCATGTTATTCTAAGCTTACTTCCATCCTAAAATAATAATAACCACGGGGCTTACGTAATCCAAAACTAGTATTGAGGCCTTGTTTGGAGTCGGAACACGTGTTTTGTACTGTCGAACTAGCTATTTGATGTTTGCTACGTTTTCTATGGTTCCGGTTGGTGGTGCATGTACCAAGACCGCATAAACCATTGATGCTTTTGACGAGGACATGTAAAAATTTACATAAATCTGATTTATAGCAAGTAAGGCTGCTATAACTTTAAACTTTATGAGTGATAACAATACTAGTGATATTAGAATGATGTTTGCTGAGATCATTGTACATCATGTAACCCATGCAACGAAAGTATCCAGTTCTTGTTACTCAGTTGCCGCGACATGTAAGAATTGACACTTTTCTTAGCCAATGTAAGGTAACTGGCTTACGAAACTCTCGTCACCAGCTATAACCAAAAGATTAGCTTCAAATTATATGCATTAAAAACTGTGATAAGATTTTTCGACTCGCAAGTTATTAATCTTTAATAGAAGCCAGTTGATGTTATTCTTAACCCGAATTCTAGTATAACGTAGTCTAGACACTCGATACCCTAATATTAACACCGAATAATACAGTCGACGAGGTACTCCAATATTACTATACAAAAACACATCTATCTAAATTCCATAGTTAGTCAGCAAGCAAAAAAGGAACATCAAGAGCTATCACTATCAATTAGACATAAACTAGACACAAGCCAAAAAAGCTGGCAAACCAGTTTCAATGTTCAAAATATATAATAAAATATTGAGAGCAACAAAGAAAACTGATTATTATGATCTTCGCAATGTTATAATAACCTATTGATATTTTAAATATCCAAACGAAGACATCCGAACTTTTATAAAGTTAATATTCTTATACAACACATAAGTCCATTTTTCGATATCGTAGCGGTGGAAATGTCGGAATTTATTTTGTAAAGTTACTTCTGAACTAAAATATATCGTAAATCATCTCTATCTGCCACTCGCACTGCTTGATTAAGAGGCGTTCAGAAACTTCACAATTTGATACAATCGTACCTAATCTTTTCTTGTATTTCTTTTGTTTCATTTTAATTATCAAACAAATTGTAATAGGCTTAAACTAAAACCGTATACGATTTCTTTCCTTATCTGCGTTAATCAAATAATCAGTTAATCCAACAAATCTTTGGAGTTAATTAAAACATAAACAAATGAATGCTAGCGAATCCCGGACGTATACGTCCTGACAAAAAGCACAAAAATTTTAATAACCATCGACAAATTGCCGACCAATTCTGTCACCCGTCACACTTTTTTGAGTCCCACTATGAATAATTTTAAAGGCATCGCGCCCTTTGAGTCATGAATGATGAACACAACGTGGATATAAAAAAATGGCGCCAATCGTAGGCACACAATGAACTTCGCAGAACGAGAACGTGAGATATTCCGCAGTACAAAGAGTTTTAAACTTTACGTCTCGTCGGTAGTTTATTAAAGAACGAGTTTTTTTTTTTATTTTACATCTCACTACGGGTCTGTTCGGCCAGCTTGTTTAAATTCTCAGCCTGAGTAATACATTTGTCATTGCTAATTAATTGAACATTCATTTTGCCTTCGTATCTCTTTGTAACACTAGACTGATAGTGTTATGTGAATAGGACCTTTTTGGTATCGTCTAGATGGAAAAATAATGGTTTTGGTAATAAAAATTCCTGGTAAACCGGTTATAAAGGCCTTTAAGCTGAGTTCACATTTCTGGATTGAATCCGCCATTGTCGTCAGGCTGATGAAAATTTAATAACAAGTTTAAATTCCATTACAAATACCGTACTGACTGGTACAATATTAATGAAAGTAACTCTCAAAAAATGTTGGCTAATTTTGACATGCAAGGCTGGTAAGGAAGCATTACTGAAGCAGATTTATTGATTTGGTCAACAAAGATGAAAGTGCACCCTGCATTCACTCATATTAAAAAGTTACAAAACTTATTAATATTTCCTATATCTTTATGTTTAACAGAGAAGTCAAAACACAAAAAAAAAAATATTTCGGTCAATAATACCCACAAAGCGCTACAATTTTCCATTAAAAGTCGCACCACGAAGGTTGAATCGCGATAATAATACCTCGGACTTTCGGTGAGGTAAGAATTAAAAAAACAGCACGATTATTTATGCATACCGGCAACGAGACATCAGCTGATATCGAACACGTTCCACGGCTCATTCATTGCAAATGTTCACTTGGAAAACTTGATTTTTGGAATTTGTGCCGTCTGTTGTGTTCGATTTAGTATTAGATGCTATAGGAATACAAGAAGTACAGTACTATAGTATTACACATAATAATATTTTTCAGACTTTTAGAAATAAAGAGTGTTTTTTTTTTAAGTAAGTAACTTAGGGATAAGAATAAAAAAGAATGTTTTTGTCTTTACAGAAGAAATAAGAGTGTTACCAGCCGAAATAAGCATGCCAGCTTATTTGTGCCTTATGCTTATTATTCCCAGAAAAAGACACAATTGCAAAGGTTTCTACTTCAGGCTGTTCACAAAACTTTTTCGTTTGGCATACGGTGAATTATTACAATAATCTATAGTTCCTTACGCATTTTTAATTCGTTTTAAAATAATGTATATCCAGTGATAAACAGCAGTTTTTACAGTGATGAGTACACCGTGATTTGATAGTGTTTTTGACAATAATTCGTTCTTTTATAGCCCAATGGCACCCTTGTCTAGATACCAGAGAAACAAGAGGCTACGGATTCGATCCCAGCACCGAGACAACTATTTGTGTGATTCACAAATATTTGTTTCTGGTTACGGTGACCGAAAAATCTATTTTTCTGTTATCCACGACTGAAGTCTAGATCTCAGTGTGGGGTCAAAACTATGTATGTCAATGTTGGGTATATTTATACATATATTTACTGTAATGACTATCATCTTTTAGTGCGGTCTGTCGCTGAATAAAAATCAAACAACTTTTAAAGATACGGCAATAACATAGCCTTAAGTTGGTCCAACAATGTAGTCGTGGGAGGAACAAGCAACACGACGATTATTATGAGTTAAAATGTGCCTTCATTTTAATGCTCAATTCGGAACTGGAATATTCCACAGTGTCCTTCATAGATTATATCTTTTTTATGAGAACTTTACTGATAAATATCAATGAGCCATCGCCTCATTTCGATCTGTTATATTAAAATAGTAAAGCTTAGAACTACTTTTAACCCATTCTAACTAATATTTTACTAATAGAAAGCGTGAATATTTCTTGGTACTATCGTAATATTACTGCAGTCAAAAGTATAAGAAACTGCTACTATGCTATACGTAATTAAGACAAGTAATAAAGTTTTATATTAAATAAGAGGCTCAGGCAAGTTTGGGAACCCGTGGCGAATGAGTAAGTTAAGAGCAAATGTTTTGTTTTTCCAGCAATTGTAACACAAATATTTTAAGAGAATATGTATTTGCTTTTTATCCAAACAAATAACCATAGTAGCGTCTTTTGTTAGCAGCTGATGACATTTAAAGTTATTAACTCCGAAAAACCTTTCACCAACAAAACTAATGCATATTCTACACTACAAAAGAACCCTTCTAAATCAAAAACTCTTATACTAAAACAAATCACTTACTCATATAACATCACGGACGGTATCCAAAACTGTTCGTCAACAAAACAAACTCCATTATTGCATCAAACACACTGCACCACCAATTTCCCGCCAAAATTCCATGGTCAAAACGCTTGGAACACAGACCCTGCTTACACCAAGTAAGGAACGCCACTGAGGAAGGGAAATAAAAGGCCACAATTCCCACACGCACACACCCACACGTAAGGGTGTGGGGATAGAAAAAAACACCATATGCAAGACAAGGACGAAGGATATGTGACCATAGGGTGCGAAAGGGACGCGAGATCAGGTACAGAAATCATACCCTGTCAGGAGTGTGACGCAAAAGGCAGGTGTAAGCTGGCGATAGTTGGGAACAAAGAAACCTTTTTTATTGGATAGGTCAGTCTAGCTAAGTTCATTGTGCTCACTAATCGTGTGACACTCGGTGGAATAATTAATCTTTAATGTCCCGCAAAAGTTTGATGACACGAACTAGAAAGTGGCAACCATATTTCTGCTGGTGGCAGATTATTAGCTTGCGGTTAAAGTTTACAATTTTATATGAAAATCCCATTATACTGATCCATTTTGGGGCCACACTGGAGGTATCAGGTGAGACAGGCAGTCATTATAGTGGTGGCTGGGAAGATAATTTAAAACGCACGCCAATTTTGGTACCAATCCTTGAATATTTTAGGTATACGCATCGGTAAAATTGAGTACTCGTAAAAAATGTTTTGTCTCCATTTTTTCCCCTGTCGCGGATCACACAACACTAAGTTGAGAAAGATCTTAGCAGCAAACACAAGTAAAGCCGCGGCAAGCTTTCACTGATTTCTTGAATGTCGTCCAAGTTATTTGTAAAATATAAGAACCTGTGTTTCTTCGAAGGTTGCTGTCCCAACGTAAAAGTATTTTGATAAGAAAGTTAAAAGCAAGGCATTAATAGGATCCCAACAACCCAATCCGAAATCTCTACCTGGCAGAAGTTTTATCGGATTAATGTGATTCAGGTTTCAATTTTTGAGAAACCCCTAAAACGTTTTAATATTCTTTTAAAAAGAGGCAAGTACAAGCCCCGTTTTAAGAAGATATAGCGTTTTAGCCCTTCAAATGTATTAATTCTTCTTTAAATTATTATTTAGGTTTGAGGCGGAGTTCATACTTTCAATACAATTTAAAAAAGAAAATCATGTAAAAGCATAAAAATGTGCTTGAAAAACGATGATTGGCTACGCCCTACTCTATTACTGCACTTATTACGTACATTTTAAAACACTGATGGCATTATTTTATTGTAAAAATACACGATTAAGTATAGAGGAGTGAGTATGTGTGTATGTATGTATATCTTTATGTATTATATTATTTCTTGTTTAGATTCGTTGTTAGCAGTAAAATAAATCCTACTACTATTATAAAGGCGAAAGTTTGTAAGTATGGATGTATGGATGTTTGTTACTCTTTCACGTAAAAACTACTGAATGGATTTGAATGAAACTTTACCACCATATAGCTTATACATCAGAATAACACATAGGATACTTTTTATCCCAGAAAATGTAGTATTCCCGTGGGAATGGGTATTTCTGAATCTACCAAAGTGATTTGAATGAAATTTGGTATAGAGAGAGGTAGAGCTCACAGAATTAACATGGGATAGTTTTTATCCCGGAAAATTAAGTATTCCCGTGGGAATGGGTATTTCTGGATCTACCAAATCGATTTGAATGATTTTTGGTATAGTGGTAGGTAGGGCTCACAGAATTAACATGGGATAATTTTATCCTGGAAAATGTAATCCCGTGGGATAAACATGTTATAAATGCAAAAATCTCTCTGCACTTAACCCTAGAGTCTACGCGGACGGAGTCGCGGGCAAAAGCTAGTTTCAAATAAAATTAAATTTTAGCGTGCCTATTTAAAAGAAAATATGGTACTCGTGTACATTATAGAACGAATGACGTTATCGCAATGACGTCAGCGTTGTATATCGATACTTAGAATTAGTTATAAATAACATTGTGAATTATTGCATGTTTGAAATTGGTGTTATTTATAAATACTAAATTGACTTCATATAGTTCTTTGATAATTTATTTAATCAATATGCATACGACTATATTTCGTCCGAGAGCTTGACAGGACCGAAAGCTGAGAAGGAAACGAGGATATTCACAGATTCAGCTTTAACCTAGTGCACGAGACAAATTTCTTGTGGTAAATTTGGGATTATGATAAACTGTCGTACATAACCTTACGATGTTTTCGGTCACTAATCGAGTTGTGCAATAATAAATTATTAAGAGCATACTCATCTAACTCCGTGAAGTCCAGATTTATGTTTCTATAATTAATATTTATTGATAAAAGTGAGGTTACCTCACTTTTTTTCAATAAATATCAATTGTAAAACCGCAACAAATTATGATTTAAGAAGACAGCAACACGAGACCATGCTTACGCAAAATACGAAACACGTGTTGATGAAAAAAAAAAACACTTTCAATAGCAAGAAAAAATGCACAAAAACTTGGGTTGCAACGGATGCTGTATTGAATAACGGGATTTGTGCCAGGATGTTTATGTGTCCAATGTTGCGAGGTGACATATGGCCGATAGTACTGCTTTCTAAGAGATATCTGAATCTAGGCGTAAAGTGCTTTTAAAGCAGATAGTTACACAGCATACTTGAATGCTTCTATGAACCACAAGTCTAACAAAGCCGTGTATTACCATAATTTTTGTAGTTTCCTTTTGGGAAATTCCGGCAATGAGCTCACCATCAGAGAGTTTAACATTATTGACAAAACTTGAGCAAATACATACCTCTGTTGTTTCCTTGGAAATAAGGGCATCAACGTGTGAATATTTGAGACTATTAATTAGAATTAGGAAATATCTCTGACCTTTTAAATTTGTAGTCTTGAGATGTCTTCAGAAAATTTCTTAGAAATAAGCTACCATTACGCTAACTGGATTGACTTAGTATGCTAAATGCTACAGTCTTAGAAATTTGATCAGGAAGTGCAAATTGAAAACTCGATAGCATCCCTAAAAGTCATATTAAAAGTAATATCAAAATAGTAGCATTACATCATCGGCATACAGACTGTTTCCTGTCTGAAGAACGATAACACATCTATGGAACCGATGTGATCCTGTTTCACGAAAGGTCGTTGTCAGATAGTACACAATCTGATATGCTGGGATATGAGCTATTTCACACTTCTGATACTGGGATGGGAGAGTTCGTGACGTTTAGTATGAAGAATGTTGATGGATTTAAGAGGAATTTTATCAACGAGACGTTTGTAGATCTGTTACGTAACTTGCATTTTAGGATTGGGACTAATAGCGTTTTTAAAATTGTTTTGGTAAGGAATGGTCTGTGGATAATTCAATACAAAATATTTATTACTCGTATCTTAATAGTATTATGAATGCTAAAATGTCTGTTTGTTCCGTATTCAAAACTAAATGGCAGAAAGATTGAATGGAATGGCGAAGATGACGATACTATAAGTGACTAAACTTTGCATGACATGAAACACAAAAAATTTAAGATTAAATACATTTATGGCACGGTTACGGCAACAAAAAGTAGTTTTATTAAATCAAAAACATTTCGCCGAGTTCCTCGGTCACGCATTATATACACTGGGTACGACAAACCCCCATACTAGAAGACAAATGAGCTTACATACACAAATTATTTCCTGTCCAGTGTCCCACTTGCCAATCAGATAGCGCTACCAAGACACGTAATTAAATCGAGGAAGCCGGGGTCATCGCGTAGCACCTGCCCGACAACCGGATCGACACTCAGGAAGCAGATTCTACTATAGATAACAGCATGGGGTGAGGGTACGTTGATTTCTATCGCGAATTTTTGTAATTGTATTAAATGTAGAAAAAATGGTTTAGCAAAACAATCGTCCTGACAGACCTGTAAAGCAGTGGCTTATAGTACCAGCTTACAAAACTAGAGGAGGCACGGATTTGATCCCAGAAACGAGACAAATGTTTGTGTGATCCACAAATATTTGTTTCAGATCTGGGTGTTTGTGAGACCAAAAAGTCTCTTGTAGCTATTTATGTATTAAAGAAATTGTCTATTTGTATGGTCGTTTAAACGCCTGCTGCTTATCAATCTCATTTCCAATCAAGAAATGAACATTTTAAGGTAACTCCTTCTTAAAGTCTAGTGATAAATCGAACACAAATTGAGAAAAACTTTCACATAAATTTCATTCCGAAGACATTCCCACGAAAATAACAATAGTAATATATTAAAAAATCGGACGTCAATTACTATATCAGACATTTTCAAGTTTTTTGCACGATAAAATCTATTATGATGTTCCTATTTTTGTAGCAAAAGCGCATACAACTTAGATAGAGACATATAAATGCAGATTAAACATATTATTTTTATCATAAACACATCAACGATGCGTTAGCGTCTTTGTTAATGCTTATTGCTGTTATTTAATGCTTTGAACAGACAACTTAGACAAAATTCATTAATTTGCCAATATGTTCAAAATATATCTCTTTGGATGCTCTCGGAAAGACCCAAATGTATAAAGAAATTTTCTAACACTCTAAGACAGGTAATATGATTAATACCAAAACCTTTTTATTTCAAAAATATTGCAGCATTTCTTTATTTTACTTAGAAGGCAGGATATTTAGTTAATTCAACAGTTGTTTTTTGGTGAGGGCTTACTCATGGGATAACTTATATTTTATAAGTTATGATACTATTAATTACTCTATAAATAAAAACTTGAGCTGGTTACCTATCATTCACCCATCATTGACATACAAAATGAACAAAATCATAGACTTATACTTTTCAGCAAGCGTCTAGACTATAGCTACAACCGACTAAACTTAAGTTACCGATCGTTTTTTTGTAACTCACTCAACAAAACAATGACGTCATACGAACTTGTACAAAATTATTCCGTAATCCTTAAGAAATGGTACATATATTGTATTCAGCTGATGTATTTATGGGCACAATCAAATCGGAATGCCACGTCCAGTCATTGGCATTTGCACGAATTAATTAAGCTGTTTAGACGCATTTGATAGTCCAATTTGTATTCTATTATTTAAATTTATCACATAAATACAACACATTATCGTTTCTCGTGATATGGAGAGGTTTGAAGTTACGTGAATGATTCGAATTGGTAATAGATAGTGATGATTATAGAATATAGTATTATTTGAATTCTGAGTTTCCTTACATGACGTCACTGGACACAGAACGCTATTAAAGTCTTTAATTACAATGAAAAAATTAAAATTCTTAATAATATTTTAAGAGTTCATAAACTTCGTTAAAACAATTCAGAATCATCATCATCAGTCCATATACGTCCCACTTTCTATCACGGACCTCTCATACAATTGAGAAGATTTAGACCTTAGTCCAACACTCTGGCCTATCACTCTGTATTTTAGTAACATTAGCCTTTAATACATATCACAAGAGGAAAGTGCCTTAAGCTCCCCTGTTAGGTACCTCGGGGGAGGCCGTAAAAAAAAAGCCTGTAATACATCCTACATAGTATAGCCTCCTCTATAACTAACAAGGGTAACAAGACCTTATTCCACCACGCTAGCTTTGTACAACTCTTAAGAACAAAACACAATCCACGTTCTTTCTTCGTCGAAAATTATACACTAGCACCCCAATTCCGCGGCACAAAAGGCGAAATTGTCAATTTCCTTGCATGTCACAGAAACAAGGCGACAAACCAAGGGGTTCCCTGAGGAAGTGTGCTGTTAGTCAGAGCGTCGTGCGTACTTCCCGTATAAGCCCCGTTTATTAGCGCCTATGCGAGACGAACCCGTTTCGGCTTATGTCAAGTTTGACGACTTCGAGTTTCACAACTATGCACGTGCTTCGGTGTTTGGTTTGGGAATACCTGTGGATGGGTTTGGATATGATAATATTGAAGAACTCATACATACATAACCACAAGCCCGTGTTTAGGCAGGTAGACCGAGGTGCATTTCTGCATTCGCATTTCTTTAGGTACATATCGATCCAAGTAGAGGCCGGTAAAAACCCAATGAAACTTTCCCGACCAAGACCCTAACTCGGTACCTCTAGATTGAATGATACAAACTTAACTCTCGCGACCATGGGACAGTCATTTAAAGCGATATAAAATTATACAAATATATTCGTCCGATATCATAGATAGAGAACACCCCCAAAGTTCTTTATTACTTTGTCAACAGTAATAAAAATCACCCATTATTACACAATGTATTATTTACACTCTTGGCAGTGACCATTTTAACTTGAACCCTGCCATAGCCCAATATTCTCGGAACGGAAGCTCTAAAAATATTTGTAACATTAACACAGCAATACATTTATGCGGATTACAATTTATCTGGGTACAATTTAATTAAACTTATCAACGGTATTACTTCATAGCGGCGCATTTGGGTCAATTGATAAATCGGTATATAAATTTAATTATGAATGGCACCGAGAAATGAATGATCTGTCTGTATATTATGACCAGGGATGTTCTGGAGCTCCGTAACCGTAACCGAAACAATCGGATATCCGAAATAAAAATATATCCGTAACCATATCCGTATCCGATTTAAAATTTCGGATAGTTTCGGATAAGGGCGGAGTCTAAATAAAACAACATGTTTCGACAGCAGTATCTTGCAGTTTGTTTGTTATTTCTAGTCATAATCTCTTTCATAACTAGTTAAAACCTATAAATATCGTAGTATTTGTATTTATGCTGCCTCGTGGTCTCGTAGTACAAGTTTGTGCCGTGCGATCTAAAGGTCCCGGGTTCGATTCCTGGGTTGGGCAAGGTGATATTGGGTTTTTCCATCAGGAAATTCTCAGTAGCAGCACGGAGTATGGAAAAGTGTCCGAAAAACGGCAATGGGCTCGCCTCCTATTACGTTGGACTGATAACTACCATCAGGTAGGTATCAATCTTCGGCCTTGGGCATTAACTGCCCCCTAAAATGTCTGGTGCAGAAAGCAATGGGGAACTACTACACTATTAGCCCCAAGAAAACCACTATGATGAGTTCCAACAACAGTTGCGTTCTGTCTAGTGATTCCATTGACTCTCGGCGCCATTGCAATTCCGGGTTGCGTGGTGTGAAATATGCGACCGGCCACTCAGCTGCGAACCACCGGACAGTGAGGGGAAACTATGTTACTGGTGATGGCACGAATACGTTGAAAAGGAAACTACGCAAAAGACTCCGTATAAGCACCTGGAATGTAAGAGGGCTTCTAAACCCGGGAAAATTGGAAGTCATAGAGAGAGAGATGTCCAGATGCAATATTGATATCTTGGGAATAAGTGAAGTTCATAAAAGAGGTAGTGGTCATTTTTCTACGAACAACGGTAATACTATGTACTTCGCAGGTGCAGAAGACCATAGTCACAATGGAGTAGCTTTCATTGTTCCAGGAAAGTTGCGTAGCAGCGTAAAAGGTTATGTTGTCCCTAATGACAGAATGATCGCTATAAAACTTGATGCTACCCCCGCGCGAACAACATCATCCAGGTGTATGCGCCTACGTCACAATCAGACGAGGAAGTTTCAGACAAATTCTATTCTCATCTTGACAACCTGTTACGCACTATACCATCAAAAGAAGTCATTATTGTACAAGGTGATTGGAATGCTAAGATTGGATGCACTTTGGGAGATCCACTCCAGGGGCATAGTTGTCAGTGCCTGGGGATACGAAATGACAGAGGTGAAAATTTTCTTCAATACTGTGTGGAAAATCAGTGAATTGTCATGAATACGTGGTTTCAAAACCACCCAAGACAATTGTACACGTGGGATTCTCCTCAAGGCTATAGAAACCAGACAGACTATATTATAACAATTAAGTCTAGATGGCGATCAACAATTACTAACTCGAATACGTTCCCGTGCGCAGATTGTGGAAGTGACCATCAGTTAGTAATAGCTGATTTCAGACTCCGCCTAGAATGCACTTAAGATTGGATTAGTAAAGAGTCGTGGGCGTTAATTGAAGAAAGAAAAATGGTGAAGCGTAGAGATCTTAAGACATAAACTGACTTAAGACATTCCGCCGAAGAGCGGCTATGGCTAAAAGTGCTATGACCAATCTCGATAACATTTGGAGGAACAGAGGCATTCGAAGTGCAACTAAAGTGCGGTTGACTCGAGCTCTGGTATTCTCCATTATTTGGTATTATCCATTATTTCTATATGGTGAAGAGACTTGGACTATGAAAAGCCAACATTGCAGTAACATCGATGCCTTCGAGATGTGGTGTTGGCGAAGACTGCTAAAAGACTAAAGACTTATACCATGGACCGCTAAGAAATCCAACAAGTTCATACTTAAAGAGCTATAGATCAACATACGACTCTCTGCAGTCTGCCAACAAAGAACCCTTCGTTTCTTTGGGCACATTATGCCATCACCAAAACACCATTGAGAAAGGCAAATCATTTTGGGCAAAATGGACGGCAGGCGTGCTCGTGGAAGGGCGCCTACAAGATGGTCTGACGTAGTGAGGGAGGCGGTGAGGGGCTGCACTCCGCCTACGACCGCACCAAGTGGAAACTGATCCTGCGTAGTCGCGATCCTCGGCAGTGAGGGAACAAGAAAGAAGAAGATACCTACCTGGCGTAATGTGGGTGCAGGAATGCATCTCTACCTACCCCTTCGGGGAATATAGGCGTGAGGTTATGTCAAAGTCAAAGTCAAAGTCAAAGTCAAATTTCCTTTATTCAAATAGACTTTCACAAGCACTTTTGAATCGTCAATATTTTATGCTATTTTTTAAAACTAGTGCCGCTTCGAAACGTGTTATCGCTGTGGAGAAGAAACGGCAAGAAACTCCCTCAGCAACACGAAATGTCATTTTTTTTTTATTATTATTATTTTTTTTTTAAATAAATTCAACTCATATTACAATATTAACTCATATTATAAAATATGTCAAAGGATATAAATTGTAGCAACACCTCCTCTGATCAGTTTATTTGCTCCCAGGGGTTAGGATCCTCAATATAATCTGAAATTTTATAATAAGCTTTTTTAAATAGCTTATCTTTAATTGATTTTTTGAATTTTTCCAAGGGAAGCTCCCTAATGCCCTTCGGGAGTTTGTTATAGAAGCGAATACATTGCCCCATAAAAGAGTTATTAATTTTTCGGAGACGAGTTACATGTTGTACAAGATTACATTTGTTCCTAGTGTTTTTATTATGTACATCACATATTTTCTTAAATGTATCAGGATTTTTTTGGACGTATAGAAGATTTTCATATATAAATTGACAGGTGACGGTAATAATATTTATTTCCTTAAATTTTTCCCTAAGTGAAGCCCTGGGACGTAAATTATAAATAGCCCTAATGGCTCTTTTTTGCAAAACAAAAACGGTGTTAATGTCCGCAGCAGCTCCCCACAACATAATACCATAAGACATAAGGCTATGGAAATAGCTAAAATAAACCATTCTTGCCGTTTCCTCGTCTGTCAGACGTCTGATCTTTTTCACTGCATAAGCCGCGGAACTTAGTTTACCTGCCAATTGTTGAATGTGCGGTCCCCACTGGAGTTTTGCGTCCACCGTAATGCCCAGAAATGTGGTTGACGCAACAGGATCCAGTTCTTCACCATTAATTTGCACAGTATGTATGTATGTAGGTATTTGTGTTTATAATTTACTTCAATCTAATATCCGTAACCGAAATTATCCGAAACTATCGGATAATCCGAAATAATTACATATCCGTAACCGAATCCGAAACCGATATAATTTTATTCCCATATCCGTATCCGTATCCGGATCCGAAATATCATATCCGGAACATCCCTAATTATGACTATTAGAGATTATCATATATTGGTGCGTGTATTACCGAAAGAGAAGCCGAGGTGTATTCTCGCTATTTGTATTTTAAAGTACATTGTGTGTTCCCCGAAGGGTTGGATTTTTGCACTTTCACCAGGTACCAATTCGATGTCATAACGAGCGAGACTATTGCCGTTTTTCTTGCACATTTCAAGACTCTGTGTTACTAGTTGCTGCTAACAGTTTCTTAATGAAAAAGTTCTTAACACTATCCAATCCGGTAACAGCCCCGAGACTTCTATGGCAGATGTGTGTTTTAAATTCCTTATTTTGGTACTTAAAAAATTTTAATGGAAGAAAAGATACAATTTCGAACTGACAAATTTCTACAGAACAAAACCAACACGCAACAACTCGAGACCTTTAAATTGCTTCCCTGATATCTTATGATCAACTAAACTTTAGTATGAAATATACACGAACATATTCCCTGCATATCATCGACAATTCATCGTGATTGTAAACTCAAACCTGAGTAATCTATCAATGCTTTCTTGAACTTCATTTCTTACATACATACGCCCATCACAATTCTATCAGGACGCATCGTTAACACAAAGGAACCGCCGACTATCAATCAGTTTAGAACTCAAGTACTGACAGCCTCCTTGGTGAACTGAGCTAGATGCCTGTGAAGTGAAAGATCGCAGGATTGATTCTTGAACTAAGAAAAAGTTTATGTTACAAAAGTAATCACATATCTGATTTATTCAAATAACCATTTAAAGTCAATAATAAGTAAATTTCCGCTTCAAAATTTTTGAGTGTTTTTGATGACGCAAGCCTACTTTTTAATACCCACAATATGGGGCTTGAACATACATGTATAATATTGTAGGTCAAAAGAAATCAATCGAAAAATGATCGACAAATAAACGAAATATGCTTATTAATTTAAAGACTTTTAAGATGTTAAAACATACTTTATTTCAATTCTAATATACTACGAACCTTGCCAAAAAAGGTTTTACCTTATAAGCTAGTACCTGTAGATAGTATAGGTACCTACTAGATAGTACCTATACTATCACCAGGTACATGAGAATATCGCATAAGTTACTGCATACCACGTCTCACTTACAACTAGCGATCAGCGTCGTACGGAGTCGAATGGTAATTATTCCAACAAACACTTCGCGTACAGTTACATCTCAGATGTGAACAAGATTCTAATATCACGGGAATGTTGCGTTTAGGAACGTGTGAAAATGCTTGGGAATTAATGAATGAACATAATCAATGCTATGAGAATTAATAACATGTATATGTAGTGTAGGAAGCCCTCTGGCTAGGTGAGGTGACGAATGACGATATCCGCAAGGTAGCTGGCAGTGGTTGGATGAGGAGAGCCGAAGATCGAGCCCAGTGGCGTGCCTTAGGAGAAGCCTATGTCCAGCAGTGGACGAGCTGAGGGCTGTTGATGATGATGATGATATGTCGTTTAAAAGTAACATCTGATTGGCCCCGATTCTTTAAAAAGTACATCTCCGCAATGCACATTCTGCCAGTATGTTTAAAGAGACGCGTATTGAATTTTCATTTAGGACAGGTTTGCTTTCAAAAAATGGGAATAGTCGAAGCCGTATAACGTGACACTTATAAAATGTTGGGCGAAACGTGGAGATCACATACATTAAATGTAGACATCTTCCAGGCTCATTTGTTACACCAGTTATGTTTAAAAATTCCAATAATTACATTCAATATTTTTGCCGATTTCCGAGCACATGTCCAAACTGCGCTATAAGCCACTTAAGTTTCCATCTCAAAACTCCCATACCTTGACCGATCCCCGAATCGAACCCAAGCCCTCATCAAGTCACTAGAACCTCCATTAAAGCCGATATTACCCGTACGAGCGAAACATTATGGTTGTGCAACGCGACACCGGAATACGTGGAGAATACGAGAACGGCGCCGGTGGCCGAGTAACACTATACTGGCTATCGGGGTGGAATTAATGCATCCTCCCATGGACAGCTTATTACGGATTCTTTGTGAGAAAAATCTCTACCTTTCTTGTAATATCGTACAATGGCGAGGTGATTTTATCAATATTTTCTTCTATACTTGTATATATGCGCATGAGCAATGTAGCTTAGCTTAGCAAATCCCGTCAATGTGAAAGTATCAATTCTTCGTTGTTTAATATCGTTTTTGTCAATCAATATTATTACTAAGTACCCTGTTAGCATCTTAGGGGTTGCCTTAGTATTAATAAGTATATTAGTCAAGTTTAGTACGGCAGTTTAGGTAGGTATAACAGCGAGAATAACTTAAAATATCTATCAAAAATGGTAATAAGCTCTTATTACGTAGCACTTAGTAAGATAATTAAAGAAAATACATAATATGTTTAGAAATTACTACTATCGTGGGACCATATACGAGTTTATTTAAGAGCCTTTTCATAATACATATAAGGTAAAATTATGTGAACTATACATTACTTAACTACCACCTAATTAAAGTTTGCAGAAACCAGCTACCTTTCCACACATTAATTAATGGTCAGGTAAGAAAAGATGACGTCATTCTCCCCTATACCAGCCTCGACCGCACAATTGTTTGTACCAAAGACAATAGCTGTCCGCTCTATCATTATGACCTAAATGAATGATTGTCTATGATTGTGTGACCCAGTATATTCTATTTAAATTGATACGTTTGAACGACTCCTTTATTGTATAATCACCCCTTTGGGTTAGCTGAAATTGAAGATTTCTCATAGATGCTATTGAAAAGGCAGCGCTTGTCAACATTTTTGTAAAACATTGACTATTGAAGAGGGATTTTTTTCTTACTTTAGTGGTTGCCTCTCTATTACAGAAAAGGACTGTTCCAAGCAAAAGGAATACGATTAAAAGGAAATAGACAATATTTTGTACGGGGATAAGTTTCGCCGCTTATGTGTTACATCTATTACACAACCTATGACAAAAATGAAGGGCTACTGTTGGTTATCACACATAACACATAATAAAAAATCTTAACATTACACGTAACCCGAACTACTAAGCAGCCGTCACCAACATATAATAGTCTAATCGTTAGTTCGGCACACTGGGAACGCTGACATGTCCTTTCTAGTCTTATTCAATTATTCTGTGTTACGAATAGACAAATGTTGAAAACCTCTGAAGTCTATGACGCGACTAACTCAGAGGTAACAAAAGAAACAGGTTCACTATCCCTTTAGCATAGACAAATAGCATTAGGTAAGGGATACAACAATAGAAAGCAAGGGAGAGATGAGAACTTATCCTCTGTTACTTTGCAGTTCTCACGAATATATCATTTTTATTATTTATTACTTGCTTTGGGTAGACAGCCATTTTGGATTGGATATTGGAACCAATGTTTGATCAAAAACTTAAATCGAATTCAACCACTTCGGGACTGTAGTCCTTAGATTACACTAGAACAACATTAAGACTAAATTAATACAATTGATTTATTGACTAAATGATCGTCTTAAGAAAACGATAAATTAGGGTGATATTAATTCAAAAGACATTCACATTCAGGTGGCATAAATTACTTTATACACTTTTTAATTATGTTTATCGACACTCGTTTTCTAATCATTTTACATAAACGCAATTTATTTTTAACAGAAATAAATAAAAAGTATCTCATAATGTAATTCATAGACAAAGAACAAAGTCACAATATTTTCCTTTTTCGTAATAGCAAAAGACACCTTTACAAATTAAAGATCCATTAGATAACGGTGAACAAGTATTATGTTGTATATGGCTTGAATGGACTCGATAGTTCAACTAATAATTCGTAAGCCGTTTGACCCATGTTTGAACACCTTGCAAACTTTACAATAGCTGTTATTAAACAAATGTCAGTGTTGTTTTTTTACTAGGTTTGTTTCTAATTCGAGAACTAGTACTAGGTTGCCTCACTAACAATAGGTAGTCTAAAATATTGATAATCATGTCGACATTGTAAAGTCCTTATAATTTCATTAATATAGTAGTAAAAAATAAAATTACCATAGCAAAACTAAAGTTCGGTAACTCTATTGATTAACACATTTTAATTGCGTTTCTCTACATTATTTTAACCAGCATTAACTACACATAACTTGATACCCAAAGGTACTCACTGGGATAAACCCACGACACATCGCTGACACCACCTTGTTTACCTTACCAACATAACAAAAAAATGCTTCCGATTATTTTTTTCCTCGCCGTGGCAAAGGCCTCAATCTGTACAGCCGGGTGGAGCCATGTGCGCCAAGATGACACATTTAGACCATGTGTGACGTTTTTGCTCGGACAAAACTCGAGCAATTAACTCGTGTGTTGAATGAATCGTCTCCGTTTTATCAACGGGACGATAAGAGGTAGGACTGTTTGTTTTTAGAGATAGCGATTTTTTCGCGGACAGCGTTAATGATGTAACACATCTGGTGAGCAGTAGTTCGAACAGACCGGCGAAATTTTATCAATAGGTGATCATTGCAATTACTTCTGGGCAGTTACAAATTTTTCGAAAAATCTTCTTTTTCTTTCATAGTTCATTTTATCATACTAATAATATAATACATGCAGCGGCTGATCGCAAAAATCACTGTAATTTCTTCTGAGTAGGTCACCAATTTAGATCAAAACATGATCCTAACGAAGCAACCATTAGGCATCAAAGAGTACTAATTTCTGTTTATACAGTGTAGTCCACTATATTAGTCTAATAGACTTGTAAACAACTAATATACTTTGCAAAATTTCCAAGTTTCGAACGATAGACTCCATCGAATACTACATAAGATCGGAAAATACGAATACATTGCCAGTATAAGACCCGCGGAGGTAACATAGACGTATGTACAAAAGTACAAAGAAAGAGCTCAGGAAAAGGCTTGTTGTAATGTAATGTAATCTAAAAAGTTTGATACACTGTACAGTTATACCTACCCCGAGTTACCGGAACAGGCCGCTTTACAAACATAAAGCTGACGAAACATAACTAGCGCCAGTTGGTCAGAAACAGAGGGCGCGCTACAAAGGGGGACATCTGCTGGTTGATTAGCATCGGGCGCAGTTACATGACTAATGCGATCTGATTGCAACTAGTGGGGTATATGATGCAAATATTCGTGCTTTTTGGGGTGGAGATCGGTTGGAGCAAAAATTTCGGGAGGCTTACTGCGAAATTTGAAGTTTTTCTGCCGAACTTCTTTCATAATCAAAATTAATACGTGTAAGGAGTGGCCAATCATAAAGAATTATTGACAGTATCACTTTCATTCATAATTTTTCCAATCACAATCCGAGATGTGGAAAAATTATTTACGAAAACTGTCGTAATTTTGCTATTTACAAACAAAGCTGGATAAAAACGAAATGAAATACCCAAGATCGTTGACTCAAATCACCTCTACAACAGTATAAGACGTAGTTATTGTCGAAGCACAAAAGTCGTTCACCTGGCTGCCTTCAAGATTAATGTCTCCAAATTCACAATAAACACTCGTGCACATGGCCTGACATTTCAACCCCTACGGCGCTTTTTTTCTCACTTCCTCCCCTTATTATAAGGAATAATTACGGGGCAGCACGCGCTCGAAAGGTGTTTAGAGAAAGCGATAAAAAACTCCTTTATGCCCTGCGTATATTGTCTATGACGACATTTCTAACAAAAGGTTAAATTACTTATGCTTTCCAGTTTTGCTTTCGCTCGGCTAATGAACTTGGTATAATGTCGCTGTGGGTAAACAAAATTGAAAAGAAATTTTATATCATTTCATTTCTTTTTCAACGCAACACTGTCAATAAGACGCAAGAACATAATACGTAGATCTTAATACTCATTTGGCAATAATATTTATCCAATGAAATGAGATCTTGTCACTCAATACTTGTCTTAAGTACTGTTATTACTTAGCTAGGACAAAAAAAATATTTACCGTGCCTAAGGATCGCCTTCGACTGATGAAAGTACAGGATATTGAGCTTATGAAATTCGTCTCAAGATCGTTATATATTCATATTCATCAAAATTACATTTTCAACTACAACAAAGCGGCAACCAATGCAATAAGGACGAAACTCGAAGAAGTTGACTTATTCAAACTTCAATATTTTTAATTGCAATACACCATCAATAGACTTTTAATCCTTTCGAGTTAGGCCACTATGAGGTGCCTATAGCTGAAGTTATTAAAAATAAGTAATGTAAACACGTGTAATATTTTTATGAGCAAATTGGGACTAGGCGTGACACACATCTTGACTTATGCCAAACGGATTGAAACCGAGGGGCCCCTGGAGAGGAAGATTGTGTTTATTGTGTGAGGTCATTGTTCTAAGCGCCGGAGTCACTAAAACGCCACAATTTATATAACCATTGCAATAAACTGGCCATGTGTGGAATGTGCTCAACTCCGCCTATTGCCGCGTAGGGAAAACAGCGTCAAAATGGAATGGAATAATTCCGTTTACATTTTTAAACCAATTTAAAAATAGAACAATGGCATTCCAAATTTGATTCACAGAACAATGTCAAAATGTAAACAAAAACAATTCCAAAATCAAATTTCCGTGTTCCAGATTCAAAAAATGAGTAATGAGAAAATTATAAAAATCCGCACAACGAGTCAACGACCCGTCGGGCGTAGTGATGGGAATTCTTTAAGAATGCGGTCCGGGACGGTCTGGTGGCGCGAATGTCTCGCGGGTCTGCCTTGCAAATACGCAGGTGATACGCCACATGGTCTCCACCACGTGTCAAAAAATCGATACTAGAATGTCCGATTTCCGACAATCGCTCTAAAGTGTCGATTATAATAGACTTTATCGTAGTTTAATTAAGTTTTGATAGTTGGTTGATTTATTGAGGTCCTTTTTATATAGAATAGAATACACCTTTGGCGATAATTTAGATATGGATATTAATACATTTTACAATAATTGGAGTATTTATTTATCAGTTTAATATTTTGTATATATAACTAGGCAATTAAGAACCAGTGATATAGGATAACAAAAATACTATCGAGACATGCTAGCTAGCAGACGAAACCATTTCAAAAATGCCAATAAACATAATAATAGGACATTATCCTCGGACGCTTCTTCGAATTTTTTCGATTCCGAACATGTACATTTTTTCGATCAAAGTAACAATTTACCGTATAAAAATATAGAAAAAACACAATCACAATGTAAGGATATCGATTTATGGTATAAGTGCGCGTGCGCCGACATCTGCGCCCCCCACGCACAAAGCCATGTTGATTGCGGCGCAGCTGCTCGCGGCACCGGGGGATGCCTCCACCCAGACACAAAACGTCATAACGACCGTAGAAAAACAACCTCATACTACATTTCAACACTGACGAATTGACGTGTTGAATGCCAACTACGAAAGGTATTATATCCATTGAAAAATAATAACACTTACAACTTTTCGATTTCGACGAAATATCGTATGCACCGAACAAAATGTCCATTTAGTACCTTTTGATATTAGACGCTTTCTCGGAACCAGAAGGGCGTAAAATCCTCATGAAATATGTTCACATACACTGTTTCGTTGTCGGAAAGGCAAGGTGATTAGGCCGGTGCGGCCGATCGTAGTTGGGAGTTTATCTATGAATTTTGTTTTCGGAATAGAGTTAAATTGGATTCATTTTTTGGGTCAAAAAACATTTCACCTGCGCACGGTGTTTAGGTACACGGAAACTTGAAATAGGTTAATTAATACCAGCTGAGGATTCTAATATTACATTAATAACAATTAATTAAGCTTTTGATATATGTTTCGTAAATGCAGAATAGCTGATAAAAGTTTGTAGAGAAATAAAAATATTGGCACCATTTAATAAATTTCTGACACATTGTTTCGGAAACATATTTAAAACTAGCTTTTGCCCGCGACTCCGTCTGCGTAGACTTTAGGGCTGATAGCAGAAAGATAATAAGTGAATCTTTAATTTGTCTTATAAGTGTCTAAAAAAAGTTTTACTTTGAAAAAGCTATTTCCGCATTTATAACATGTTTATTCCACGGGAACATTTAATTGTTACTTCACAGGGTCCTATTTATGTTCATACCTAAAATATATAACTTAGTCGAATAGTTTAGGCGTGAAAGCGTAACAGACTTACAGACTTACTCTTGCAATTATAACATGTACCCATACCCACGGGAACACATTTTCCAGGATATAAGTATATCATGTTAATTCGGTGGGTCCTACCTATCTCTATACCAAAACTCATTTAGA
Organism: Cephonodes hylas; assembly: GCA_030295005.1. Classification (NCBI taxonomy): domain Eukaryota; kingdom Metazoa; phylum Arthropoda; class Insecta; order Lepidoptera; family Sphingidae; genus Cephonodes; species Cephonodes hylas. Next base: position 4,627,550 of record AP025385.1, read on the forward strand.
TTGATTCAGTAGATCTTGAATATAGCTATTCCCACGAAAATACTACATTTTCCGGGATTAAAGTATCCTATGTTACTTTGGTGGGTCCTACCTATCTCCATACCAAAAATCATTCAAATCGGTTCAGTACACCTAGATAATAATAATTCCCACGGGAATACTACATTTTCCGGGATTAAAGTATCCTTTGTTACTTCAGTGGGCCCTACCTATCTCCATACCAAAAATCATTCAAATAGGTTCAGTAGATCCAGAAATACCCGTTCCCACGGGAATACTACATTTTCCGGGATAAAATGTATCCTATGTTACTTCGGCGGTCCTACCTATCTCCATACCAAAAATCATTGAAATCTGTTCAGTAGATCCAGAAATACCCATTCCCACGGGAATACTACATTTTCCGGAATAAAATGTATCCTATGTTACTTCGGTGGGCCCTACCTATCTCCATACCAAAAATCATTCAAATCGGTTCAGTAGATCCAGAAATACCCGTTCCCACGGAAATACTACATTTTCCGGGATAAAATGCATCCTATATTACTTCTGTGGGCCCTACCTATCTCCATACCAAAAATCATTGAAATCGGTTGAATGGTTTAGGCGTGAAAGCATTACATAGACAGTGTCATTTTCGCGTTAGAATATATGCTCATCCCACAGGAATCCTACATATTCCCGGGATAAAATTTTGTTCATGTTACTTCACAGGATTTAATTTATGATCATACAAAGAATCATAAAAATCGTTCGAATGGTTTGAGCGTGTAATCGTAAGAAAAATATAGGGTTTTATACCCAATCCCACGGGAATACTACATTTTCCGGGATAAAAAGTATCCTATGTTACTTCGGTGGGTCCCATCTATCTCCATACCAAAAATCATTCAAATCGGTCAAATGGTTTAGGCGTGAAAGCATTACACAGGTAGTGTTACTTTCGAGTTACAATACATGCTCATCCCACAGGAACCCTACATATTCCCGGGATAAAATGTTGTTCATGTTACTTCACAGGATTTAATTTGTGATCATACAAAGAATCATAAAAATCGTTCGAATGGTTTGAGCGTGTAATCGTAAGAAAAATATAGGGTTTTATACCCAATCCCACGGGAATACTACATTTTCCGGGATAAAAAGTATCCTATGTTACTTCGGTGGGTCCCATCTATCTCCATACCAAAAATCATTCAAATCGGTCAAATGGTTTAGGCGTGAAAGCATTACACAGGTAGTGTTACTTTCGAGTTACAATACATGCTCATCCCACAGGAACCCTACATATTCCCGGGATAAAATGTTGTTCATGTTACTTCATAGGATTTCATTTATGATAATACCGAGAATCATAAGAATCGGTCGAATGGTTTAAGCGTGAAAGCGTAAGAAAAATATAGGGTTTTTTGTCCAATCCCACGGGAATACTACATTTTCCGAGATAAAAAGTATCCTATGTTACTTCGGTGGGTCCCATCTATCTCCATACCAAAAATCATCCAAATCGGTTCAGTACTTTTTGAGTTTATTCGTAACAAACATACAAAAATACAAAAATACAAACCTTTCCTCTTTATAATAATATATATAGTATAGATGATGGATGGCATAAAACCAACAATACTGTTTAAAATTTAAACGTTATAGAAAATAAATTAATATCCTAATATAATCCTTAACAAATGACCAATTGAGAAAAACTTAAATATATTTAAGTAGACGAAAACATCTTTGTTTCGCCAAAATCTGACATTCCTTTGCGTAGTTGACTAGACACCAGCCCAACAACGAGAGGCTGGCGTTTCAACTCGCGCACTATGACAAATTCTTGTATGATCCACAAATATTTGTTTCCGGAGTATTTGTGAGACCGGACAGTTTTTCGTAGTTTCTTAATCTCACGACACAAGACTTATATCATAGTGTGGGGTCTGAAGTCTGTATGTGACTCTTAGGTGTAAGAAGTTATGTCTTTCGTCTTTCTTGCATTTTAACGCGCTTTGTCATACTGTATTCAAAGACCTATGGTTACATCAAGCAAAACATTTCAGACAGATATAATCAACGTTTACAATAAAGTCCCATAATTTGCACTCACAGCACTTCTTGCCCTATGACCACTTTTTAAACTTTGACTTGAATACAATACAAAGGTACTAAAGCCACAAAACTGGTCCATTTAGAAAGGCCAATGCACTTTGATATTAACATAACAATAGGCTTTACCCCTTAATATTAGAGGTTGAATGTGCTAATTCAACTAAGAAATAATTTATCAAGATCAAGCTTTAATTAAGAGGGTTTTTCAACATCCTGGCTGAATTGTGTATGAGAAATATGATTTATTGCATCCTCTTTTTTCTATTTAAATTTTAGACAGAGATGTCGACGTTGCATTTGTGTTTATGCAGCCAAAATAATTGAGTCTAATCTGAGGAAACATCGCGATATGTGACCAATAAGGTGAATTTTGCGTTATGATTCACAGAAGACGCGATAACATTAATTATATTTTTGTATCGAATTATATTTTTGTACTTTACTAGTATGTAATGATTGAGGAGCAAAGCTAAATCTCAACAATCACTAAGAACTTACCTGATGTTCAGGCACATAAAAAAATAGCATTCCAAACAATTTTGCATCGCATAGAACACGGTTAACGCAATATCAGTATCGTGTCAAACCCAAACAAAACAACAAACATGGGGCTATAAGCAAATCTTCTTCTAAAAAAAAACATACCCTAAAAATTTACTTACAAGTTTAATGCAAGTCGGACACATGTCTCCACCCCGACACAACACGATGACCTACAAACGCATCGTTTAGGGTCAAAACCCGGCCTGGGAACATCGTATTTCTAACAAAATCCACGCTGAATTGCTTACAAATTAAGACAGGGTATTATCATAGACCGTGCATCGGTATCCCCCTTTGTCGCGTACGTGCGCCCCTGGCGTCGAATCGTGGGAATGCTTTACCTGTGTTAGGGTAGATTCTACCCTTAATTACGCAATAAATTATAATCAGTATTAAATTCATGATTGTTGCAGGCGTAATAATGGAAATTATACATGCAGCATGATTATGGGTGTTTATTTTTTATGGCGATTCGTGAAAGATGGTATATGGAAAAAGGTATTGGGCTGCATAATATGTAGTTCTTCTTTGGCAACTAGCTCAATTAAAAATACATTGAGTTACTCAGATTTAATTAAAAGATTTGTATCTTAATTTTCTTATCAAAAACTACGAGACTTTCCTCAAACATGTTTTAAGAAAATCACGAGAATAAAATACATGAACAATATTTGATTAAGAGATTATCAATTATTTGAATTAATCAATTATTTGAATATCACTCTTTGACCAGGCTAATATGGGATATTTAGACTAGACGACAAGCAGCCCTAGAATTGCCCGCCAACCTGCACTAGGCCAGCAAGGTGGACTAAGGCCTCAACCCTCCCAATTCTACAGGAGTCAGGAACAGTTCAACATGAGATAATGACATAAACAAATTAGCAAAAACAAAATTAAATATCCTTCAAGTATCAAAAATGCATATTTACCTCGTTATATTCAAAAGTGTTAACAAATGCGGGTGTGTATAAACATATTCGGTTCCCACAGTGACGGTCCAACCACTCGAGCGTGTAACGCGGCCCACATGTCCCGAATGGCAGGAGGAGTGACCCAAGCTTGGAATACACATTCGCACACCGTCAATTATTAGGTTGTTTACCCTATTTTTTCCCTTCTTTATGTACTTTAGCTATCCACCAGAGTCCTTAATTTAGAACATCTAACAAAAAAACATCTGTGAACAGATAGGTATAAGCAAATGAGTTTTCATTTTCCTGCATGAAACGAAATATTCCTGTATAAAGCGTTTTTCGTAATTGTTCATCATACGTAGTACTTAGGCAAAACTCAGAAGGAAATTCGGAAAAATTGTACTTTGGAATTCAGGAGGCTTTGTTTCAGAAGAAAAAGGCCTTAGTCTATTTAGGATTGTGCTGTAAAATCTTAAGGTACTAGGTTCAATTTCCGGTTCAGGACAAAGTGTTAATGAGATTGCCTACCCCTGCGGAGAATAAAGGCATGAAGTTATATCCATTTCTTAGTATCCCTAACCTATCCCTAACCCAGTTCCCACCCATCCCATAGCCCCATTAGAGCGAGTAAGTCACGCGTGCTATATGCTCTGAAACGGTCTTTAGGCACATTATCATTTAATTAGTTCAGGATACATCAGTTTACACGGCTTGCTCGCTTCGAGTACTTTATGTTAATCTGTGTTTGTTTACATCATTGTTTATCCGTTGTAACGGGAATTTAGATGCCAACTTGGCTGATGAAAATATGAAAACAGTTAAATAAGAGTTTAGTAATAAGACGGATTATAGTTACCAGGATAAATAAAACTTAAATACACCCAACAGTCACTGTATACCTAGTTCCAGCCCCCACACTATTAGAAACTAGAGACTTTTTGGTCAGACAAACACCCAGATACGAAAAACATATTTGGGGATGTTACAAACGTTTTTCTACTATTATTCTACGATGCTAAATGCTACCATACGATACCATGTCGGCTAGATCGAAATCGATGTAAACACCTGTGGCGATTTATACACCTTATATCCGGGCGGGATGCCAACGAAACTACAGTGGGTTAATATCAAACAAAATACAGCGCAAAGTTGAACTTTGAATTCATTAAACATATTCCGCGACACGTAACTTTTATTTGGAAACCTTTATTTGGAAATAAATTGAATATTCACATGACAAAAACCTGATTGTGTGACAAAAATGTTCCTATCAAACAGGTTTTGTACAAAGGCAATTTCCTATTAAAAATATTAGAAAAAACGCACATATTAAAATAAATTACGTTGCTCAACAAAGGACTCGAGAGTGCCGTAAAATCGATTGAGAGGCCGACTGCCATATGCCCGCCGGAAATTGCGTCAATCGACGAAACCTGTTGGAAGCGAGTACCGACTAAGCTGTATTTCTTCTTCATCAACCCATATACGCCCACTGCTGAGCACGGGTCTCCTCTACCATTGAGAGGGTTTAGGCCATAGTCCACCACGCTGGCCTAGTGCGGGTTGGCAGACTACACACCTAAGAAATTCCTAAGAACTCTTAGGTGTGCAGGTTTCATCACGATGTTTTCCTTCACCGTTAAAGCAAGTGATAATTCAATGTGAATACACACATAACTTCGAAAAGTCAGAGGTGTGTGCCTGGGGTTCGAACCCGCGACCGCAGATTCTCGACCGCGCGCCCAAACCTCGAGGCCATCACTGCTTTTTTTTTTTGTAGCTGTATTTACATGCTGTAAATGAGGAAGATCGTAAATTACAACTTTCCTATTCAACCATTAAGCAGAACTACACTGTAAGTTTTAACTACTTGTAAGCTGGCTTGACCGGTTGAAGGACATTCCTTATCTCATTAATAAATAAACGAGCTTATTGGTTATGCTTTCACACATAAAATGATACATTATTTCACGCCTATATGCCTGAATACTTCGGCACAGGAGTATTACTATCATACTATTTTGTAACTTCATTAAACAAAAGACGTGCACTGCTAAACATAGGCCTCTCTAAACGGCCTGTATTCAGCGGCTTCCCGCGATCTTCATTAGATCATCAATCCACCTTGTAGATGGACTAACGTTATGGTATTATTTTTTTTATGTTTTCTTAATTTTGTATTACAACAACCTAAGCTTGATGTAGTGGACTAAGGTCTAAACCCTAATCAGTTGTAAAGAAAGCCCGTACCCAATAGACGACACTCGACATATATGATAACATGATGATATGATAAATAATGAAGCATTCTTGCCTATGTTTCATGGTTTTAAAACCCACTTCGACCACAGTTACACCTTGGCTTACTAAACTAAAAACCCGTATAAATGTAACAATGCTAAAACAAAAGTGTGAAATTATCTAACACATACGGGCTACTATTATTGCGTTCTACCCGCATTCTACCAAGATGTTTTACGAGTGCGGTTTAATGGTAACTTAATGACGTCACGTTTCCTACAAACGACTGGGTCACCTGTTGAAGGCAACAGACGCTACCCAGGAAGATTCTAGAACTTGAAAATAGATAGTAAGAAGTAGCTTGGCATAAGCACGGGTTCTCAATTTCTTCTCCTTTCTTTTTGCCAGTCATTCTGTTTTACTAAAGGAAAGCTTTCTTAAATTACAGTGGTCTTCAGTATTTTAATTACGATCAATAAGGACCTTGCTTGTTAGGATTACCTTACCTCATATTACTATTGTTACATTACCATCCATTGGCCTGCTTTATTGGAATGTGACATAATAAAAACGGGATTAAGCATGTTAAAGTAGTAGTCAAATGTAAGAACGTTTATAAGTAAACCATAAATATTTGCTAACAGGAAACTTCGATAATTCACAAGTGAGTAGGTACCTGAAGTTTGAACCCGCGGCCGCCGAGATTCCCGACCGCCTAATCCTCGAAGCCATCACTGCTGTTGGGTACTTAATTTCATAAAATTTCGCCCAGATGAAGCTAGGCCCCACAAATAGCATAACTTTATGTGAGGTCTGGTCTGCGTGCGTGACTATTACTGGTCATATAATTAATTTGAACGTAAAAATACCTTAACAGCTGGTGATCAAAGGCACCTCGATTTTACTACATTCGCTAAGTAATATAATTTAATGCGCTATTTATTTCCTCTATAAGCACCTGCAAACATAATGTGACACAATTAACTTTAATCGTGTAATGGTTCTAATGATCCATTTATTTATATCATTAAAATTATCTCAGAATAGTATGCAATGTATTTCCGTTTTTCCTGTCTCCTTAATAGCACAAGTTTGTTCTTAGTATTTGAAAAATATGATAGGATGCACATAAAATATTCTACCCTATTATTTTTTACATTCAATTTCATGGGAGATAAATTAATATTTAAAATGATAGTAGCAATGAGATCTGACATGGATATGAAAGGTCAGGAAATTAATTAACTATTAATAGACTAGTATTTATAGTGCAGTGATGGCCTCGAGGTTTGGGCGCGCGGTCGAGAATCTCGACGGTCGCGGGTTCGAACCCCAGGCACACACCTCTGGCTTTTCGAAGTTATGTGTGTATTCACATTGAATTATCACTTGCCTTAACGGTGAAGGAAAACATCGTGATAAAACCTGCACACATATGAGTTCTTAGGAATTTTTAGGTGTGTAGTCCGCCAACCCGCATTAGGCCAGCGTGGTGGACTATGGCCTAAACCCTCTCAATAGTAAAGGAGACCCGTGCTCAGCAGTGGGCGTATATGGGTTGATGAAGAAGACTAGTACTCAAATTATCTTTTATTTTAAAATTTTACTATATTTTTCTTGTATACCTATGTCTGTATATCAAACTCTGTACCGTTTAATTAACATAAAAATCACTGGCAGAATCTAGTAAAGTTACAGTAGGAAAACATCGTGAGGTATCTTGCAATCATAAAAGTTCTTAGGAATTTCTTAGGTTGGTAGTCCGCCAACACTAGCCTAGGGTGGACAAAACTTTCTCAGTAGACCCGTGCCCGGAACTGGGACATTTGTGGGCTGATTTCAATAAAAAAATATTATTTAAAATATAGAACAACTTCATTATATTCCATTCAATTCGCAACACTATACTTTTCATTGAATGTAATATAAAACGGAATGGCTGCATTCCGCAGTTCCTTGGGCTTCTACGAAAGCTGACGCACGCTAGCAAAAAGCTCATTTGAATAAAACTCGACTATCTTCGGTGCATATATAATTGTCAACGCAGCTTGGCATTGCGCACGCGCCGGCGAATCCTGCACAGGGGCGGACTTGGGCACGAATATCGAGGACTCAGACCACCGTGTCATTGCGTGTCACGCAAGGATATGTTAATGATTAAAATAAATAGGCGTAATTAAATTGGTTACCGAACAAAAAAGTTTGAAAAACAGAAGAATAATTACTAAGCTCATTGAAACTCGAGTTACATACAATGTGGTGAGTTTCGTCATACACTAATGCCTATAGGCAATAGTCAATAGAAAAAGGAAAATCGTTTATTTTACATCCAAGTATCGTCAATTTCATATATTTGAAGTTAAAAATATAGAGACAAAAGTTATTAAAAACATTTAATTTAATTTTGCGCTTAATATCTGCTACAGTTATAATAGACTTACAGGTAAACGCTTATTCTACATTTTAAACTATTTTATTACTCTACTATATAATAATAATATAATATAATATTTTTATTCCAATATGCTGTGTTACAACAAAACTTGTTCTTAAATCTATGCCATATTACATGATTGCTGTTTACAAGTATTCCAAGAGACATCTCACACTAGGCAGAGCCTGTATCGCAAGATGTTCTTTGGTTGCTCGTTTACAATGTGATGACTCCAGTTCAATTAAAATAAAATTAAAATTAAAAACATAGCAGAAAATATCAAACAGAAAAAATATAAACCATTTACTTTGCCTAGTGCCAAAAAATATATATAAAATCGTCATGCCACACAAGTCACGTAAAACATCTAGTTATTTGAACATGTATTGAAAGCCGATTCTTATATAGCCCAACCATTTTGCTTTTCGTCGAAAAATAAGTTGACAATAGGAAAAAAACTTATACGAATGAAAGTCGGATCTTCGTTGCATATTAATTTCGTACGCAACTTGAACGTTCGCACGCGCCAAACAATACCACACGCCCACACTGGCACGGATTTAGAAGAAAAGGAAAAGACCCCTGTTCCTTTTTATTGGTAATTTTTTATATTTCGACTAGCCCTCCTTCAAAGTGCAATATCCCGGGCGAAGTTAGGCGAAGTAAGTTTCTAATAGAATTCTACAACAAAATCGTTTTTAAATCATAATTTGATCGTACATCAAATACAAATATTTAGAAGAGGCAGACTATATTAAAGTGTTTTATTTTACATCTGGGTTTATGAATCCAGTTTACTAGTTGTACTTCTTTTTTTTAATTATGTCTTGCGCAAAACAAGATCAAAGAACTCAATTGAATCAATAATAATAAATTTCTCTCTGTCCCATTTGCTTACGTTTGAGAGGGGTGTGTATGTCGCGACATGACACAAACACAATCTACATTAAATTATATTTTTAACAAGAAAAAACTTTACTGATCTCAATAAATTTCGTGTACAAGCAGACTTCAAAAAAGCCCCCAAAACATTTGTCCTGCTACACATCTGTCACAAATCAATACAACATCGGACATTTTGCAAAAATCCTTGATGAACTCTGACACAAGACCTTGCCAGTTATTCCTGATGCGAAAAAAATCTATTCCTTCATACAAAGCAGCTAGGCGACATTGTTCGACTTCGAGACATAATAGGCACCCTCCTTCCCCGAGCACCCCTTGTAAGTTTATACAATTTCTTTGGGCCCAGCTGGTCTATTGAATGTCTTTTTGTAAAAAAAATCAGTCGCCTTGTGGTATTTTAAATATTATTACCGAGTTGCTACAGTGACAGTGATGTCAGCTGTTTCTCATCCGGGAGCCGAAGGTAATCTTATTTCAAACATCATCTTAAAGTGATCTTATCTATACAAAATTAGTGACAATCAAAATGGAGTATTTTTATTGGAGACATGCTGTGAAACTTGTTCCGGAATTATCCGATGTCTGGATTCCAATGTTAAAAGAAAAGACCTAAGACCCGCTGTCCAAGGGTGGATTATAGTAATTAGCAAAGGCGGCTAAAGAAAATGAACAACCAGAACCTCACACCTCACAGTAAGATACCTTGTGCCGTGGAAACTACGAAAGATTCGATCATCACACAAAAATGCGATATGCGGGGATCGAATCCGCAGTGTCTCGTTCCGCAAGTTGCACCACGGGGCTTTCAAATACAATGTAGGCTTTGTAACCCCTTCATTAAGGATAACATACATTTAACTCATAATGTAATACCACCGTACACTTAACAACCTAAAGACAAGTTTGAACACTCAATTCTTAACATAATTTCATATGATTAGAAAGAGCTCTCGATAATTAAATGTCGTCGTCGCACGCTCTCAAATAATTATCACTGGTGCATTAACAGCATTTGTTGCTATCGTGTGAAAGTCACGGCCCTTCTATGAACAAGTAATTGTAAATAGCGAGGCATTGTATGTGTATTAGGGTGTCCCAAAAAAATCAAAGTCTTTTTTTGTCAACGCATACCCTCTAATTATTTTCGAATGGTGTTAAAACACTTATAAATAAAATTTCATGACCTTAGGACCACTGCAACCCGTGCCGACTTGCATTCATGTGTTTCAGTACTTACATACTTTGTATGAACTTCGGCGCGTCGCAATATTCGCATGGAAGTTTCGTGGTTGCTTGTTTATTGTATTGGTAAACGCCTCTTTTTGTTTAATCAATATGTCAGATTAAGATTTCAAAGGCAAATTTGAATAGGGGGGTGCAAAACATTAAAATAACGGCTTAAAACTTCTCCGTAAAGCATAAATATTGGCAGTTCTGTTTAATAAAATTCGTGAAGTAAAATTGAATTTTATTAATCGCAAATCTAACTATTCGAGATTAATTATTTTTTGTTAAAGGGCTTATATGCCTATTTAAGCTTTAATAAACTAATTTTAAGAAATAAGTTGCCTTATACCGACTCTGAAGAGATCAACAAATATTGCGGAAGAATCGCAAGATGTGTTCGTACAGTGTCGTCAAGAGTTTGTTACAAGCTTGGACTTATTTTTTGTATATTGCACACGCCGTTGCCCTTTAATTGATAAAAATAAATCTAAATAATAGATATAGTTATATAAATAGATATGCATAGTTTTACCGGACATAATTATGAAGGAGATTTAAGGGTTGGCTATCAAGAATTAACAGTTATAGCTATAATCATATTCTTTGGTGGTGATACAGAAAGAAAATTGACTATTCGATCTCCAAGTTCTATGTACCAGACACCATGATGGCCGAACAATTAATTGATTAAAAATGTCGTAACTTATTTTGTAATTGTAAATTACTAATAAAAAGTCGCACTACTAGACATCTAGACTTGCATCGCTATATACCATGTTAAGGCTTGGATGCATTGTATATTATCAGTGACGGCACCTAACCACGACTTATGTTTGCTTAATACTTTGAAACCCTGGGAAACTGTCAATAAAATTAACTCAGAAATGACTATACAGAATATTTTTCAGCATTTTTGGTCTTTGGTTTATGAAGTAGCTGTCTTGTCTCTATATCACTATGATGGAGACCAGGAACCAAAAATGATAATATTTTAAAGCTTAACTAAAGAGGATCCATCAATTCATATTTCCCCTGGAAAGATATCTGCGTGATTTACTTTAAAGAAAGATATAAACGACTTTATTTCGATCAAAAACTAGTCTTGCTTTTCTTCAATCGTTTTAAAAATTTTGACACTTTCTCAATGAGTTGCTTACTTCACAGACTAGTTATACTTCTTTTCAAGCAGTTAAGAAATAAATAATGATACTAAAAGTCGCTAGTGATACTGCAAATTGCAGTTATACTGATACAACATTTGCGTGAAAAAGTCACCTTTAAAGGAAAACTAAAGAAATTTTTCCTGTGATTTATCCTAACAGTAAAATGAAAACTTTAAAATTAAAATATCACAAATATTCCTGTTTTAATAATAAATATATAATACCGGTGAAATAGGATATAATTTTGAAAATAAAAATTGAGTTTTTATATGTGCTCTACAATTACTATACAATTTTTTTCTTAAAACTTTGCTATCAAGTCGGCACGGGTTACCGCTATCCAATTTCGATAATACTTCGTATTTGAGTTATTAGGGTCAATTAGAAAAAATATAGAGGGTATGCGTATCTAATTTCGAGAAAAAAAAAATCGCCCTACTAAGCTGGGACACCCTAATGTGTATCGATCGTATCGATATCGATACACCATTAAAGATGACGATTATTACAATATATCGATTAGTATAATCGATATTTATCGTGCAATGAACGATGTAAATGTTAAGAAAGTAATTGAAACCGATACCGTAAAGACGATTTATGGATCCAAGGCTTAATAGCCTAGGCCCTAGACTGCCAAAATTATTAGATTTTTTCGGACTAGGAAAAGAGTGGCACAGAAATGACACCTAGGAATAAAACTCAGTGATCCTACTAAAAACTACTTCTGTCAAATTAATCAGAAATAATTTAAAATTAGTAAGTGTCCAAGGAGACAAATAGCTAATATTGTTCAAAAGGAGGATACTTCCAGCTGTTCACAATTTTTATAAGATCATATTTGGATAATTCTGATTCTGTTGTCATTCCGCCAAAAATTACTATCACGCCTATCAATAAGGTTTAGTGAATTGGCATAATATATGATTATTACAAAAATTTTCAAGACTTATGACCAAAGCAGTCTCTCGTCAAAGACAAATAAGACCTTCATGGTATCCTATAAAAAACACATAAAACCTATATCATCGTAACATCGATAACAAAAGGGCATCACTGTGGCGCACCTTGAGAACCATCTGTCGGGACACGTGAGTCAATTAAATACAACGGGGGTGGCACCCCTAGTGCATCGGACACTTACCTTAGGGTTGGTATGGTCAATGCACCCTGTTGTTTGTGTTACAAGTTTCGAACAAGAGGCTATCGCTCCTAGAATTGAAGGTGGGAACTGGCTTTCACTTGCGTTGAAATTCAATAAAAAAAAAATAATGCAGGAATAAATAAAAGGAGGCATTGTGATTGCATCGTGTTGCAAACGATATATCTCGATTTGGATTCTAGAATGGGGGTTAAAAGTAAGCTTAAATAGTTTCCAGGATAGTCTTATAATCTATACATAGATTAATTTATTTATTTGTCTCAATTTGATCAGCTTCGACTTTCATCAAATCGGTTCAGCGGTTTAGTCATATAACCAAAAAGTAACAAACTAATTCATACATCATTCAAAACAAGACGTCTGTGTAGTTAAAGCAGGCGGAATTATAGTTTACAATTAACATGCAAGATGACGTCATAATTTACTTATACCTGTTCGATGACAATGTAAAGACTCTGAGAGGTCACAAACGGCTTACGAATTAATAAATAATATAAAAGAGGCCTCACAATTTTTCTAAGCTTTTAACACTAGTGTAATAACTTAAAGGTTATTTGTTTAATGCAGACACATTTACGATATTGAAAACATATACAGACCGACATAATGATATATCAAAGGGCGGGAGCAGAGATTCAAATCTGCTGTCTGCACCCACGTTTTTCCAATATGACCATTGACCAATATTGGTCAATAGCCACTCGTAATTTGGGCCGAATCTTGCCAATACTCACACATTTCCAAAGTCTATACTACTAATAAGAACTACATAATCCCAAATTGAATTTGCTCGACGAGGGAATCAGAAGTAGGACTTTAAGAACTCAAGGAGCTTACTCATGCCGCGAATCAAGACGCAAACTTATGAATAAGGAGATAAATATCTAATACTATTGTTGAATCGATCAAGTTTTTGCAAACTTTATACGCACCATTCCTTTTGTACTTAACAATGATTGATGAATTTCATGACGATGCAGGTTCTAGCCATCTTAAAAAATACAATAAATACATCTAACAGTCACATGCATAGTTCCGACCCAACACTATGATACATGTCTTGTGTCGTGGGTATAAGTAACTACTAGAGGCTTTTCGGTTTCACACACTAAGTATAATCGATAAATTAAGGAAAACTAAAATTGAGGAAATATTCTTTGCGACTTTTTCGTCAAACTGGTACGATTGGAGGGGTAGTTTCCCCGGCAATCATTAAAATGTTCGCACTAGAATCTAAAGATAAGTTCTATACCACAATCATACCATTAAGTTAGGTTAGCATATCACTTATATACCATCAACATTCAACCAGTAAGCTCATTAAAATAATCTCAACTGATGCATTTACGTTGAAGCAATGACTTCATAGAGGCATGCGTGTCTGGACCGCCCACACGAAGGCCGAGCATCGAACGTGGGACCTTGGTATTAGCAATTCAAGGTCCCCGAAAGCACGCGGAGTTCGCTCAGTGGTTAATTCAAATTCAGCAATAGTTAATAATAAATTATTCATGTTTGAATTCCTTGGAATTCCCTAGCGTTATGACATAGATTTATATAGATACCATAGAGCAGATGGATCACCTGATGCTAATTGAGGACTGTAGACAATACTTAGTAGGTGTATTTCCGGTATTTAATAAAACAGTAGGAAAAATAATACTTTCGGTAATATATCACCGAATAACGTTATGGCTGAATTGTTGTTCCACGACCACCCATATTACTTTCTGTTCATTCCGGTCTATGTTTCGGGTTTCTGGAAGAAGCTGCATTTTTTCCGACATTTTTTACAATCTATTGTTTGTATTTAAAATAAATAAATACAAATAAACATACGAATGCTAACAATAATATCTTAGTCGTATATAAACCTTTTGCCTTTTTTGGTTCCTTCCAATCTCTGAAGAATCTAACATCTTTATGGATAACAAGTATTTTACCAGGTAATATCTCAAATTTTATCTAAATCTATTCATCCTTTTTTGCTTGATTGAGTCTTAAAATATGTTATAAACTTTGACATTTATAAAATTTACATGATAAATTGAAGTTTTTTATACCAAGGTTTTCCCTGCTATAGGTACATACATTATTACAAAAGTTTCGCGATTATATAAGGAAAACTTAGAAACGTAGCGTAGTAACGTGTAGCTTCATCAAACCAAAAAGTAAATGGCATTTCCTGGATTGGCGGAACTTTGAAACTTCGTCATTATTTTTAAATCACAGTCAATCCTAGTTCACAGGACTCTTTATTATTAAACCTATACTACGCCTACTGCACTCAATCAAATCGCGTATGAATAAGCAATTTTATTCGCGCGATTATATATTTTTTTAATTTACTAATGAATCGCTTAAGAATTGAGATAGTAGTTATCATAAACAAAAAATATTTTAATTACTTCACCTTTCACATTCTAATGTTTTACTTTATCGTATCTTTACGTTTTTTCAAATAAAGTATATGCCGATATTTTTGTCATAATGTTTAGGTTTTATATTTCATCTATAAGTAGGATCCTTCTTTGAAAACGTAAGAATATCTGTAGTAAAAGGAAATTCGAAAAAAATCGCGAAATATTACGAGATAAAATGAGCTAAAACTTGCAAACTTCCAAAAAAGCTGCTCAAGTCATCACTACTCTACGATTGATTCTTAGCCTTAGGCCACTTGAATACATTTTATAAGTTATATGAAGCACACGATCATAATCCACATGGAGTTACCTATAAACACCCACATTATTGGAATGGGTGGTGCGTCTTTAAAAACACCCACAGGTATACTTTCTCGATGGCACTAAAGTCGCTCCTAGTTCCTGGGATTCCTTACAAGAACACCCACATTTTCGGACGAGTCAAAAAATCCATGAAATTGATGACGATCATCATCGAAGTCGCGCCTGCTCTATAGTTGAGAAGAACTACCTTCAACTAATTACGGATTCTAAGACTCACGTACCAAAAAGTTGCGCTAAATTAACTCTTAAGTTTATAATTGCCTAAATAAATATCTGTAGCCCTAAAATGATTAATGCAGGTATACAAAAAAAAATAAGATTATACAATGATTATGCATAAATTATAACACTTATTATACTAGATTACATATTAATAAATTCTATCCAAACGGGTTCAGCAGTTTCAAAAAGATGAAGGCGTTTAAAAAACAAACTTACAATAAGCAATATTGTACAATCATGTAGGCAATTTCTTTTGATATAGCGGATTATAACCCCATCCCTTAAATTTAGAACGTCGGACAAAATAATAAAAAAAATATGGCGGTAGACAAACTACTTACTTTTTCCGACGACCGACGTTTACACTGTTCTCCAAAGGAAAGTTGAAGGATTCGCCAAAAATCCGATATTGAAAATCATCATCTTCATTTTGATATTGCATTTCTTACACACTAAATTAGCTTTACAGACGAAATAAAATCACTTTTCCCGTTTAACATAATAACCATCGTTACGGGACATTGACACATTAGTTTTGTTAAACAACCTCCATTTGCCGCGGAAACAATTGGCAGACTACTTTTTTTAATTTCGAAAAAAGCAATGACGCGATGAATCTCGGCCGTAACGCGCGCGAAGCCGGACTGACTGCGCGCAACAAGATACACGCCGGCGAGGCGGGAACCGGCATGAATGGGGTTGCTAGCACGCAAACACCCTAATTTACCCAAACAACACAATCGTTGAGCTTTAGAAACAAAAAAATTACTTTATTACATGTACTTCAGATTATTTTATTTATTTTTATTATATATCACAAGAACTGAAATAAAATGAAATTCTTAAATAGTAGGTGTGCAACAAGGGGCGGTCAATTATATGATTTATGAGAGCTTAAAACCTAAAAACGTAAAGGATATAAGCTTTTGTACTAAAATAGTATTTAGATTTCAATTTACATACATTACATGGTTAATCTATTATTTGGCAGAATCAATAGCCCATATTTCAACCATGAAATGACAAAATAGTCGTGTTCCTATTAGCATATCGAAATATAATTAAAACACAGATCATTTAATACACGAAATCATCACCTTAGACGTACTTGAAAACCAATAAAATTCCTACTATTTACTTAAAGAAATTTTTGTTCGAAATACCCAATAAAATTACCCGATAAAATGGGAAATATGTTGCCGCTGTCAGCACTACGCGTGTTTGTCCCCGTCCTGCAACCCGGGGCAAACGTAGTGACCCTTGAATTCCATAGTTAATAGTCGAAGTTTAATGTAGGCATCCATAAATTTTACTTTATGAAAACTACTTGAAGCCTTATAAATTTTTATTTCTTTTAATAATATCCTTGGACAATAAAGTCGAATTTGCAAAGTTCGGACACCGGTCCGGCGGCCATATTTGCTTTGTATCAGCTGATCAGGCGAAACGTAGAGGTTATGCAAAAACATGTGAACACACGCGGAAACATTGAATACTTTATCACTTAATTTGGATATATTTATAAATAAATGTAACAACTTTCAAAACAATTAAAACTGTATAATCATTTTAATTTCGTGTTATTTTAAGACGGGCCTCATGGTAAAAATGTGTATAAATTTAGTTGGTCATGACTGGCATCCGAAATTTTAAATAACAGTTGCTGTAGGTACTCAAAGGACCTACGATTATTGGAGAGAATGCGTGGGCCAATAACTTGTTTTGTAGTTTCGACGAAAAATATACAAAATTCATGACATTTTTTTACAAAGTTATAAAGAATCAAAAAACAGAGACTAAAGATGCGGCTTATTCTTACACATTACTGGGCCTGTTAATGGCACGCTGTTTATAAAGGACATAATGGTAAAGTGCGTGATAAATATTTTTTTATTTATTATACTTTCTTGTACATTATCGAAACTATACCGAACATGCGTAATATATCCAACAGAAAAATAACTAAGACAATAAGAAGTACCTTTTACACGCGGTCTTATTGCTAGCTGCGATCTCTCCTAGATAAAAAGGTACTGGAATGATACGGAATTACTATGGGGGGATCAACATCTTATGATCTATATTAGCCAATATACTAATGGGCACGAGCCTCCTATGTTCTCTACAAAGAGGTTCATAAGAATATGAATACATATACTTCAGGGACCCCATAAGACCGCTACCCTATAGCCATTTTGTTTTTAATATTGTCCATCAAGGCCGTATGTATAGTACTTTGGCTACAAACTCCATTCTACGCAGCTTTTTTCAACTCACAAAAGATTTTCAAAGTAATACATCGCGAATGGAATGTATTTAGTGTTGTGTCGAGGGCTGTCCCGTCGTCAGCCGGTCTAGCAACATTACCAGTTCCGAGCCCCGTATTGATCATTATCTCCGTGTTTTTATTTAAACTCATGCGCCGCCAAGGCGAGGCGGCTTCAATGCCTCGGTACGGAGATTTAAAAAAGAAAAAAAAACAGGATTTCTATTTTTTTTCTTTTAGTCGATTATAACATAATAATTTACTATGCGGGTTGAACTTAGTATTTTTACGAGGTAATTGAGGTATATTTTTATTGATTTTGGCAATTTTTTGAGATTGAATACAAGAATAATAATAAAAAAATATATTGTTTCCAAAATACGACAAACTTTATGCAAAACAATTAATGGACATCTACCTAACCCTACGGGAGGACAAGCGTGAAATATAATATAAAATACTACTCACTCCTCTTTGACGAGTACGTAGGGTTCTGAGTCGTCTTCATATTTTTCCTCTTTTGAGATTTTCAACCGCAATGCCTTTAGTCGCTCGATCTGTTTCTGTACGTAAGACTTGGTCCTGCCTTCCTCCATGCTGCAACAAATATTATTTATTATAAACTCTTGTCTGTATACTTATAACACTACAAATAATTTATATAAAGGTTAAGGACACAAAAACATACAAGGAGTATTCACGCCGTGATCGGAAACGAAGGCATGTAATAGCTACGTCATAAACCCGTTGGCGTTAAAGAATATTCTGAAAAATACCTTCGCTATTACCTTCTAATACCGTCTTAATACACCTGTATATACCATAAGTCTCATTTCTCATGCAGATCATTTCGGAACTACCAACATCATCAACAGCCCATACTCGTCCTACTGGTAAAATTGACTTTCTAAAACTAAGAGAGTTTAAGCCATAGTCCACGACGCTTATATCGTGGGGGTTGGCGGACTAAACATCTAATCATTTTTTGAGAACTTCTAAGTGTGCAGATTACCTTACGATAAAAGTTTGAAGAATGTGATTGTGATACACATAACTTCAAAACATCTTAAGTGTTTGAACACGCAAGCGCTAAAATATAGCAAGCATAGCATCAGATAATTAGGTGGATCAAACTCGAGGCATTTCATGTCGTCAGCCGATCTTTAACCGACTACACCACGGATTTCTTTTTATATATATTAGACGGATATTTTTTAACAAGTTAGACCTCCTTAACTCTTAGCCCTTCATCATCATCAACCCATATACGTCCCACTGCTGGGCACAGGTCTCCTCTAGTATAGAGAGGGTTTAGGCCATAGTCCACCACGTTGGCTTAGTGCAGGTTGGCGGACCACACACCAAAGAACTTTTAGATGTGCAGGTTTTATCACGATGTTTTCCTTTACCGTCAAAGCAAGTGATAATTCAATGTCACACATCGAAAAGTCAGAGGTGTGTGCCTGGGGTTCGAACCCGCGACCTTCGAGATTCTCGACCTTGCGCCTAAACCTCGAGGCCATCACTTTAAGCCATCACGTCCATCACGTGGACAACTATCATCAATTTATTAAGTTTAGAGTTTATTAAGTTTGTTGCCCCAAACTCAAAATGCACTTTAGAGTTGAATAAGTCGCCGATGTTTTTAAACACGTTTCTAAAGAAACAACTTCCCCACTTTTTTTAAAGGGATGTGATCCATGCATTTTCATATTTTTGCCACTAATCGTTTAGATGGCAAACCGAGGACCGACGGAAACTTATGGCGAAACTACAATGGTCCCGAGTCGTGAACTACGGAACCCTATAAAGGAAACAGCTAAATCGAAAAACTCCTTTTTTAAGTCTTTTAATCTGCAATCACAGACCGTAATGACATTCTGTAAATAGACATTTTTCCCTAAGCCATTTTTTTGACGTCATTTCTATCAAGTAATGCGCTTTTTACAACATCAATCATATTGCTGAGAAGCGTCCACTGTGCAAAGTTAATGGCATCACATCAAATTATAATCTTTATAAACCGAGGCTGCACTTGGCGACATTTGCAACAGAATATTGCATAGTAGCGGTAGGGCTTCGCTAGGACGCAATAAAAAAGTAGCTGAAGTCATTTCGTAAGGTCCCATTTGATTTCATACTAGGAGATTTTCGGATGAAATAGTTTTATAAAGTCACGTTCGCATTTGTAACATTAGTACAAATATTTCAGAAAATATTAACAATCGCAGATTCTTTAAAAACTATGCTGAAAAACCATGATGATTCATCTGAAATTCAAATTACATAAATCAATTCCAGTATTCTTGATTCAAAGTTTTCGAACGTTTATTTTATTTTGTTCTTTATACTTTTTCTGTAACAACTCATTCTGAACAGAACATTCTTATCTAACTACTGTACAATAGACGGCAATATGCTAGCCGCTTTTTAAGTACAGTATTAAAATAAGCTTGCGAAACATGGGTGCAGAAATTCATCTCTGGAATCAGGTATACAGGCGTAATAGTAACTAAATAATTCAGGGTAATGAGTGTAAACTGTTTAATGGCCCGGAGAAATCGGCCCACTATCTATGAACACCGAGACGGCTGTCGGAGGTTCAAATCCCAGGCATACACCTAAATGATCCTGAGAATAATGCATACCTAAGAATCCTTTCAAGGAATTTTTGAAGGAAACTGGGAATCCTAAAGTCCACAAAACCACACTAGGCCAGCGCGGTGCACGATCTAACCTAAAGCTACAATTGTGAGAAGTACTTCTGACTGATGTCACCTAACCCTCTGAGTTCCAAAGTACAATTTTCCCGAATTTCTACGTCTATGATAAACAATTGAGAAAAAAAGTGGATTGATCAAGAGTCACAGATGTTTTTTCGTTAGATGTTCTAAATTAAGAACATAAGTAAGTACTCAGGAGGTCAAGAGTTTGTTCTATCCATACAAAGCCATGCAAGGACACGGTTAAAATTCGCGGTACAGCCCGAATATTGAGGTAAGATTCACACCTTATACATCGTGGTCTTTAATCAAGCGAATACGAATATTCTAAAATATCAAATTCAGCTAAGAGCGACTCACTCATCGAACAAAACGCAACAGCATTACTCAGATCTTTTTTCTATGTGACAATGGCTTGACCAAGTATTACTCAATCGAGCCAGCCTGTTCTTTCCAATGGCTAGGTATAGACTTTTGAATGACTTCGAATTTTTATACAATAATGTGTTCATAAAACTGATGTAATAGCAGTCTTCAAACAAAACACGTCGCATGCATCCTTACTTTCACTATAGTAAAAACCAGTTTGGAAGAAATCAGGTTTTTTATCCAGTCTATAATTACAAAGTGTAGGAATCCTTATATTATTATTAGATTAAAGAAATTAACTATATTTGGCGTAAACAACGCATGGGGTAGAGAAGTAACTAACATTAACATTGCATTAATTACTGGATGCAAAATATTCTTACGATCCAAGCAATAAGGTTCATTATGCCTTGCATCGAAAAGTGCATGAGTAAAATCACGGTCAAACGTTAGTGTCAATACGATGTACGTGTCAATTATGTATGAACCGGAAAATCAACGTCTAGTAACCTCATTCAAGTGTATCTAAGTAAGTTTACCTTGATACTTGATAGCGATAAGAAACAAACATTGCATGGCTATACATATCATCCAATAAGAAACTGAATGACAAAAAAATGGCGGACCATTGCATAATCTACGTATTATTGGAATGCGTGATGCGTATTTGGCCCATATGAAATTGTTATAGATAAATTAAATATTGCAATAAAAGGCGCGATGTTCGGCCACTGTTGACAACAAACACCAATAAGAATTTTATATACGTCATTCGAAATCAGAATCCGTTAATATTCGAAGATCAAATTCGAAAAAACGTTATGGTCAAAGAATTGTCAAGTATAGGTAAACACAACGTTGCATCCGCATTTAATCGATGTATAACCCTACCACCAGTGATGACAAATGATCATATGCAATAATGTGAGGTACACTTGAAAATAATGTCCTAAAGAGCAGTTCAGCCACAGTTAAACGTCTGGAAAGACAGCTATATCGATCGGGGACATACCTTGAAGAAACATTATCCGCCATAAATTCTTCCTTTGAGGGCAATCCGAGTCAAAAATAAACGCGTAATTAAATTTGTAAACAATAAATAAACTGCATTAATCAAAACTATAGATTGGATTGCACAATAATTCCATAAAATAAATAAAAACTTTTCAAGTCATAACCACAATTCGTTAGTATTCGTTACAATCAAAATGAATTATTTTGTCCCTTTCAAACCAGTTCAAAACTGCATAAGTTAGAACGAGACAAAAACAGCACCGTAAATAGAAATCTGTCAACACGCAGTGGTAAACAGCGCCACCATAGGTGCAATATATTTTAGCTCTTTTGTCTGTGGTATCTAATGTTGCCACTAAACAAACAAATCGACTAAAAATTATCTGATCTAACTTTCAATAGAAATAAAGGGTACATCATAAGTATATATTTTATTATCTTATTAGATTCTAGTAAAGAAAAAAAGTGAAGCATAAAATTAATCTAATTATTTAAAGAAGAACGAGTACATCAGATCATTATTTTCTTGTTTTTCCTTTTTTAATTTATTTTGTACAGAAATGTTGTACTACGAAATAGTTCTGAGTAAATTTTAATTTTTGAATCAGCAAATTTTATATCTTATTTTAATTTGTCAATAAAATTATAAAATCTTATTCTGAGAACAAAATTCGTAGAAGAACTCAATATGCCTATGGCGGCCCAAGTAATCTTTTAGAAATCAAACGAAATATCAGAACCATTTATCTTATTAATAGATTAAAATTATAATTGCAACATTCATACATAGACACGCATATGTTCCTTAAAATGTAGGTCTCTGGATTTTTGTTTTCAATTAATCGGAAAGACTCGACATTTTACCCAACCCAGGAATGAAGCCCGGGACCATTACATTACACGGTATACAATTGTATCGCTGACTTAATGAAGAGATTGAATTGCAAAACAATAGTTATACCTTTAATTTGTAAAGTATTGAGTTTTATTGGATTCATAAAAGTTGCCGTTGTCGTAAAAATTAGAATAAAAAATAACACAATGCAATCATAAAATACGTTAATTATTAACAAGTATAAGTATTGTGATAAACTCTGATAAAGTGATTTCTTGTGTTTTATCATCTTGTTAATATTCTAAAAGTAAGTTTTTCCGATTGGAGTAGAATAAATGGTATCGGAAATAGATTTGTAAGTAAATATAAAATCGCAACACTACGTACAAGTCTATGGTATACTTCAAAACGAAACTTCCAATAGTCAAAATAGTAAACACAAGTTGGCGGAAAATTTGTTTGTAAAGCAACTCCTTAAATTCATTAATTCAGATCATTTTAACTTCTTCAATATGAAGTTTCGCGCGCTGATGATAGATGCTGGGCCTATGCGGGAGTTTTCTAGTGAGTAAAGCATGAATTTATGATAATCTTGGGTTATCTTTTTAAGTACCAGCGCTCAAATCTAGTGTTTAATGTAGTTCATAGTCTGTTTCGTAATAATTATATTGTCTTTTGATTCCTCATTTGTTACAATAAATAAAGAAAATGAATCTTTATCCTTCTTTACTAAACTTTACACTGTAAAAATTTCTTTTACTGTGTTAAAAAATCCACTATCAAAACTTTAGCGTATGATAAAAAGAAAAATGTTTCGTTTCAGTATACTTAGTTATTGTAATCCTTTCCGAGGCTATGTACACGTGAACCAGGGTGGTCATGATAATATTTTTCTAATCTTGATTATTTAGACATTTTGTAAGCAGTAATTTCAGCAGTTAGGGGTCATAGCAATCACTTAGCTTCTTCTCTGCACTTCTTTTAGAAAAAATCCGTTTAATTTCAGACATCTACACTAATTGAACAAGGCAGCATACTGCTACTTTTTATAATTTTTTAATAGTTTATCAACCCATTTGAACTACTAATTCAAATCTTAACAACATTAGATTTTCTATTCCTAATAGACATATGATTGTTTTTCCAGACATTGTGACTATAATATCGAAATTGTCCAAAGAATGCATACTAAGAGTGGCTGATGACAAATTGTATTTCATTGTGAGCGATGACAACAGTGGCCCCGCACCACCGGTTTTATGGTGTGAGGTGCCACAAAGGATGTTCTTCTCCGAATATCAAATGGTGGGATTGGATGAGGAACACAAGGATATTTATTTAGGTTTTGCATCAGGTATGTTCTTCATAATTATACTTGATATTTTTCAATTAAAATATGGAATAAATAAATACACCCAACAGTCACATACATAGTCCTGACCCCACACTAAGATACGAGTCTTGTGTCGTGGGTATCAGAAACTACGAGAGACTTTTCGGTCTCACAAACACCCAGACCCGAAACAAATATTTGTGGATCACACAAACATTTGTCTCGGTGCGGGAATCGAACCCGCGGCCGCTCGTTTCGCAAGCTGGTGTCTAACCAACTGCGCCACGGGGCTGTCAAATGAATGATCATCTACTGTCCATATATGGGACGCATATGGACTGCTTCTCTACAACTGAGGCAGTATGTGTTATTCTACAAACAAAATATTCTATATAAGAGAAAAGGAAGTTTAAAGCAAACAATATACCTAAATATCACTTATCCTAAGGACTAAAAAAATTATATTTTTCAGGTAACTTATCAAGATCATTAGTAACATTGAAATCTGCCAAATCCTTGAAAATGAAGTTGACAAAAAAGCAGTGTCCATGCGTCACATTAGAAATAGAAACGGTAAGTTCTATATAAAAAAATATATATATTCATGCCCAATGGATAAACAATTATTATCAATTATATTCAACTGGCTAACAGTAACTGACCATTCATATTTCAGCCTTCATCAACATCACAACAAACTAGAAATGTAACACATGACATACCAGTAGTTGTAATACCAAGAAAGATGTGGTCAGAATATCAAGAACCGAAAATACCAGAGCCAGATGTAAGTATGCCAGTTATTTACTTTCAGAAAATGTGTAAAAAAAACTTATTTAATTTACACTGTTTTTCTATGATCACAGAAGGCCATTTGATGCTAGGTGTAATGCATTCTTAATATAGTGTTCTATGATATGCAACAAATATAATGTCTTACCAGTCTATCCAGGGACCCCTCGATACAGGCTTGCCTAGTGAGGGGACCATGTTAGATACCTACATGTAAAACAATTTATTACATACTATATCCTTGTACACTTTTTCACCCCTTGTATGTCCTGTATGTGTGTAATTTAATTAAATAAAATAAATATCCAATTTGCTTGCTATATGCTTATACACAAACACTTGAACACTACATATTGATATTAGGGATGTGACAAGGCCTACAGATTTAGGCACGCGGGTTCAAATCCCAGGCACAGACCTCTGACTTTGCAATGCTATGTTTTATTTTCACATAATAACATACTTAAAGTATAAGGAAAACGTCTTGATGAAACATTTCTTTTAAATTATATTCACGTATATCTACTGATAATAAAAGTGGATGTGATTGTGTGTTTTGAAATTTCCAGATATCCATAGAATTACCGTCATTAAAGCAGATTCGTACTACAATAGACCGTATGAAGACTATGTCTTCAGAAGTGATAATATGGGCGTCGGCTGCGGGTCGGCTCACGTTGCAGATAAACACTGGAATGGCCAAAGTGT
Organism: Cephonodes hylas; assembly: GCA_030295005.1. Classification (NCBI taxonomy): domain Eukaryota; kingdom Metazoa; phylum Arthropoda; class Insecta; order Lepidoptera; family Sphingidae; genus Cephonodes; species Cephonodes hylas. Next base: position 4,653,258 of record AP025385.1, read on the forward strand.
CCACGAGGTTTAAAGATTTAAGGGTTGAAGCTTTTGGAGGTAAGCTTATATAGAACATCTTAATGGGATGTATTATTTTTTCTTTATATAAAACGGCAAAGTAAACGCCCTAGTACTTATTGTTAAGATAAGTGTAGCCTGTATAGTTGCACGAAAAGCGAAAAATAAGTATCTTTCATCATTGGACACAATTTGCCAGTCTGGTTAGAACTGCAATTACATAGCAAGTTTGAACACTCAATTTAGTTACCTACATTTCATTAAAGAATTACAATAAATTATGCATAAATCTGTATCAATAATTCAATATTATTATCAATATTTTACAGGTCCAATAGATCACTCAGATTCAGAGACGGAAAGTCAAGCCAATGAGGATATGTCAAGAGTGTGTAACTGCAGAGTTGATGCTAAGAAGTTGTCTATGTTTCTAAGTGCGGACCAATTGACACACAACAGAACCATTTGCAGTATAGTGCATAAGAAACTAGTCATACTGTGCCTACAAACTGAAGAGAATGTAAGGCTGCAATGTTTTATAAGCGGTATTGTTTATTAATATGGTAGGTATATGCACATATAAATGTAAGTAATTATTAATATAAAGGTATGAGTTGATATAATTGTTTCTTGTAATTAAACCGAGTAAATTGACTACACATGGCATTCCGTAAGACATTAGAAAAGTGAAATTAAATTTTAAGGGTAAAATATAAATATATAATGTTTATGAAATGTTTGAATAAGTAGGTGCTCAAAGCAAGCAATTACTTATGAAAATATACTAGGCATAAATAAACTGTGATCGAAAAGTTATACAGGTAATAGTTATGGTGATTTCAAACCACTTAATGTTAAAGAATCCTGAAGAAATTAAAAAATTATGTCTCCCTTGTCACTACATAAATTTAATACCTAATATGACTATCAGAAACAATATTTTTTCGGGATTTTTGTTGGTTATTACAAATAGCGCTATTTCCATAGAATTTCAAAAGCCCAGTCTGCCTTGTAATATTCCAAATGGTAATCTTTAAGTTTTAAATATTTATTTAACAAAAGCAATTTGACATATAAATGAGAAAATACTGACCCCACAATAAACCATTATAAACAAGACAATACACAATTAATGTTTAATGCTTTTGAGCTTCTATGGAGGTACCACAAAAATTGCTAATTTTTCCTCATAGTAATGATCATAAAGTAAGGTATTCATACTACTGATTATGTTTGTATACAAATGAGACATTATTAAGCGCCATATGACCTAATAAGTGATCATTATCGATGTGTTATGCACTTAAGTTAAAAACAAACATCACATTAAAAGAAAACAAGTTTGAAAAAAATCTTTTATTTCACTGTATTTATTTTACAATTGCTATATCTCTCAATACTGTTAACCTGGAATTCTAAGGGTCCTTTTTTAAATGTAAGAATTGTAAAAATGTCAAAAAGTGATTAGCCAATATACAATAATATGATGTACACATTATGCATATTGTAATATACTAAGAAAAACAATGTTAAAAATAATCACAATTATTTCTAATCTTACGCCTTTTAGGTTATTTACAGTGTTTAATGTATAAGGATATTTTAATGAAATACACAAAAATAGTTGATTTATGAAGAAATTCGCATCACATACACAAACTTGTTCATTTTTCAATAGACAGTAACTAACAATTGTTAATAACAAATCATCATCATTGACCTAGACAACTTCAAAATTCCTCCCTTTTTTTAAGTCACTTAAAAACAAGCACATTTTACACACTAAGGAATCTTAAATATTTGGAAATAATTTGGGCATTTACTTGTACATTTTTGCACTGGTTCTAACTTATCTTTACCAAGCTATATAGTAAAAACCAAGTTACTTTAATCCCCACACCAGTACAAATATTTGTGTGATCCAGAAATATTTGTTTCGGGTCTGGGTATTTGTGTCTGAAATTACTTGACTGTTGGGTGTATTTATTAAATATTACTTAAACAAATATTCTTATTACTTGGCAACGGAATAATATTAAACACTTGTATACTAAACAAATACATTCAGTTATAAGTTAATTGGAAAGATCTTTCGTTATCTCTCCTTAGTGTGTCGTGTGTTGCCTTCAAATGGTCCAATTTGGTAGATATTTGTGCGATAGAGTTGTCGATCCATTGCATAGAGGACATGTGCGCGTTGAGAATTCGGCCGATTTGGACGATCTGAAAAGAGAAAGTTAGTAATTACAATAACACTCCAAAGAAATAAAAAAAAATTGCTATGTTTTTGATATTGTGACACAACTGAATATAGGAATATCAGTTGTAGTTAATTTGGAATAGTGGAAACAATCGAGGCTATTCAATTATGTAATACCTTTTCAAATCTATAAGACAATATCCTTAGTTCAATATTGCAATATCTTTGTAATTTGGTGAATTAGTGATACAGTAAATAGTAATGGCCTTGAGGTTTAGGCGGTTAAGAATCTTGGTGGTAGGGGGTTCAAAAGTCTGACTTTTTGAAGTTTTGTTATTCACAATGAGATTTCGTGTACTTAATTGTTAAATGAAAACATCACAAGGAAACCTGCACACCTAAAATTTCTTAGGTGTGTGGTCCACCAACCCACACTAAAGCTAAAATGGTGGACTGATGTCTAAACCCTCTCAGTTGCAGTATGACGTATCTGGGCTGACTGTTACTGTACTAAGACGCCTAAATGATCCTAGTATTGATATAATGTAATGAAAATAAAAAAGTAAATCTTACAGGATCACTGCTGTCTTGGCTTCTATTTGTTTCATTGAGATGTTCAATGATTTCTTTCAAATCTCCTGACATTTGTCGTAGTTGCGTATCCAAGCTTTCGGCTAAGGAATACCTGCAAAGAGAAATATTTGTGAAATATAGAATAAATAATAACTCACTAACGGTGTAAAAATTGTGAAAAGTATTAAATATTTTTGATTTAGAAGTCCTTTAGATTGAATCATTATTCACAGTGAATAATCACACACTTGAATGATGCAAGTAATATTTTTTTGTCTAGAAGTTCTTTAAAAGCATTCAATAATTTTTCCATGCAGTAATACTTTTATAAATATAAAAAAATGGACACTCACATGTGTTCTCTTTCTGGATCTCTGATCCTCTCCACATTTTCTTCTAACAGCTGTTTCTCCATTGGAGCTAGGATATCTTCTAATTCCTTCTGCTGCGCCAGTACAAAGTCCAGCTCATGTTCTAATGATTGTTGTTCATTTTTTACCGACTCTACTGCATCATTCAGCTCTACTATCTGTTGATTGAGAAATAAGGTGTAAGGCCTTAGCATAATCAGCTGTAGAGGAGACACTTGCCTAGTAGTGGGATGTTTATGGGATAATGAAGATGAAATGCGATTTTTTTATTACTGTTTGTTACCTAAAACATAGCTAAAATGGTTGAACAGATCTAGATATAAATTAAAAATTTTAAAACTATTAAGCAAAACATACTTACTCTTTACGGGACAACCCACAACAAAATGAAAAAATATTCTTTATTCATTAATAGAGACCATATAAACAAATGTTTATTGAAATGTAACAAAAAAAATATATTTAACAAGCCCTCTCCAAACATTGTCTGATGAAACTTAACAGTAAACTACATACCTCATTAACTTTCTTATCTTTTCAATATTACGAAAAATACCTAAATTTTTTCTAGTGATTTCAAATCAAGACTTAGTCTTAGTTACATATGGTGGTTATATTATTTCAAAATAATAAATATGTTATTAAAAACTATAATAATTATTAATTCCATACCTTTTCTCCGTTAGCAATGAGCAATGTGTCCCAAGCGTTGATCTGTGTGGCTTGGTTGATGAATGTTCGCTCTTGCTCTTCCAATTCTAGCGTCCATTTGTTTATATTCTCCTCCAGTTGGGCGAAAGTTATCGAGCTTATGGGTTGTGGTGGGGTTATTGTTGATGTACTAAAAGGTAAAACATTTTATTAATTTTTCTGTCAATTTAGTAAAATTTATTAGAATTTTGTTTTGAAAAAATAGCCATGTGCGATAAGGTCGCCATTTGCACCTTTCTCTGTGTTGTATGTATATTTTGTATGTTTAAAACGTGAATAATAAAGAGTCAAATGAATATAGTAATGTCTATTCCTTGTTGCACACATTTTAACTTTCTCTACGGGATAAAATTACATAGCTGTAGTCGAAGAGAAAAGTTTATATTCATTTTTAATACAGCTATATCCTTAACTGTAATCCGAAAAGAATAGGCTGAGTTGAATTTCTAAATCTATTGCTATTTTTTTTTAAATTTCCAAGTAAAACTAATACTAATGAAAATTACACCATGCAAAATGCTTTTAATATAGTCCTTTACTGTAACTTTAATTTTGTTTAATTCATAGGTCATGGTTTTTATATCTAATAAATTCGTATACATACGTAGTGGCCGTGGTAAGTGAAGGCATGGTGGTATTAGCGGTAGTTTTCCCAAGTGCTGTAATACCCGATGGAGCTGTAGTAGACGCTGAAACATCATCAAATACTCGTAATTTGTATACACAATAACATCGAAAACATAACTTGTGAATGCTCGTGACATTTGTCGAAATGACGTTTTATTTTGTGAAGGGGTAATATCGATATAAAAAGATCTCTTTACTCACAAACTTCATGCCTGTCAGGGACGTATTTTAATAGCGTCTTGTCTAGCTCGATTTGTGAGTTCAAAAAACGTGAAAAACTTAATTACAGCGAGATGAAATAAGTATGGAATTAAATTTAGAACTTCTTGATCGCACCAATTTTTATATGTAGTACAATCTTTTTTACATACCTACTGAAGAGGCTGCTGTGGTCGTAGATTTCACACCGAAACTCAATGCAGTTGACGCACTGCTGGAAAAACTAAGCCCTGTCGCTTGCGTAGATGATGGGGCTGACGTTGTGCCGAAACTAAGCCCCGTTGTTGGTTGACTTGTAGCTGCCGAGCTTACTCCGAAATTCAGCCCGGAGGAAGTAGTCGTTGTGCCGAAACTAAGCGCAGTCGAAGTCTGAGCTGTGGTGGTTGTGCCGAAACTAAGCCCAGTTGACGCTTGAGCGGTTGTCGCAGTACCGAAAGGTATGCCTGTTGTTTGTGCTGCTGGCATTGAAGTTGTCGTTGGTGTCCCGAAACCCAGCCCCGTTGTCGCTGGTGTAGAAGTTTTAGCGAAACTGAAGCCTGAAGCTGGCTGGCTTGTTGCTGTGCTGAAAGACAGCCCGGCAGCGGGTTGGCTTGTGGTCGCGCCAAAAGCAGGCGCTGGTGTAGATTGGGCTGTAGATGTGCCGAAACTAAGCCCAGTTGCAGGCTGACTAGTGGCCGCGCCGAATGCGGGCGCTGGAGTGGGTTGGGCTGTAGATGTGCCAAAACTAAGCCCGGTTGCAGGTTGGCTGGATGTTGTGCCTAGTGGAGCAGCCGATGATGTTAGGGCGGTACCGCCAAAACTGAAGCTTGATTGTGTTGGTGCACCACCTGGAAAAGGCCATAAGAATAGATAAAATGTTTGGTCTTATAAAATGGAAAAGGTGATGATTAAGAAAGCAGGTAAGATTTTTAAATAATGAGCCAGCAAACGATAAACATAAAGTAGAAGTTTCGATAAGCAATTTTGTCATTGGATTTGTAGGGATTAAATTTTTTTTTATGATTAATGCGATACATTCAAAATATCAATCATTGGGATACTTAGTACCTTACATGTCAATCAAGTACTACAAAATAAGTAACTTAAATTTCATTTTTATAATTTCAGTATTGTTATTGCAACCTGTAGCCAAATGGGAGGTACCTTTGCTGGTGCCATTTAAATTTATTTTTAATTTTTCTGTTTTAATTTTTGCAATATTGTACAACCAATAAATCCCTCTTTCTTTCTTTTCATATATTCTGCCATTTTTGCCAAAATTACTAAAACCCGCATACATTCCACTAATATCACTAAAATAACTTACTCAACCCAACTCCAGCCGGTTGTGTACTAGCAGCCCCGAACGCAGGCATGGCAGCAGGCTGGGATGTGCCGAAACTAAGCCCAGGAGTGGCAGTGCCACCAAACGTGGGATTCTGTGTGGCCTGGGCAGTGGGCTGCTGGCCCAGACTGAATGCTGTGGACTGGGCTGGCGTGCCGAATGCGGGAGCTGGAATAAAGAATTATTCAAAGGTATATATAAATGTATTATAGAATTTGACTATGTGACAGTTCAAAATGCATATAAAAAGAATTATTACAAGTATGGTAACTGAGAAAAAGACTTGTGTACAAGCAGAGTACAGACTTAGAAAAGGTGAGGTTTTCACGCTAATAAACATAATTATGCCAGCTAATTTATTTTTACTGTATATAAATAGGTTACTAAAGAGAACTTAAGTTGTATTCAAGTTGATACATACATACATTTTTGGTTATCTCACTCACTTTGCAATACGTAGAGGCCTACAAATGTTTTATGTTGGTAATGCTAATAATAACCAAGCACATTTTGTACTACTGAACTAACATAAAAACTAAACAAAGATTAATTAAAATTGGCCTATTCATTTACTTCTTAAAATATTAATGTTTAGTATATTACCTGCACTTGCAGTGGTAGCAGCCGTTCCACCAAAAGTGGGTGTAGGTTGTGCAGTGGACCCAAAACTGAACGCCCCAGATTTGGCCCCAAACGCACTGGTACCAAAACTCATGCTGGATGTTGTTGCGGTACCAAACGCTGGTCTAGTTGTTTGTGGAGCGGTTGATGTGGTTGCCTGGAAAGTAAGACAAATAATTTAGAGATGGTTAGGAAAAGGGATATTTTATATATGTTTGTGTAAGTGGTTGATTATTTTTGCCATATTGTTACTATAAAAACACTACAAGGTTTTAAATAACAATTGCCATTTTAATAAATAAGGAATGCAAATTGGACTTACTATTAACGAAAATGACAATTTCTTATGTCTTTATTAACTGAATATTATGATTTATTTAATATTTATGTAGTTCCAAATCACAAGGCATATTAAGTATCCTTGAAAAAGCATTTCTTAAGTACTATGTCAAGATCAACAACCCATACTATCAAAGTTAATTAATGCTTTAACATTTGCAATAGTTTTAAAATGACGATTCAAAACCACTTGTAAAAGTCAACTTTAATAAAGATAATTTTGACTTTAACTTTTATTAAAGTGGAAATCAGTACCCCGCAGTGGGATGTATATAGGCTGATACAGGTAGAAAAATGCTTACTGCTGTGGCTTGAGGTGCAGAGAACCCAGAAGTTGGTGTGGCAAAACTAAATCCGGTTGTAGTGGTAGCGGGTTTGCCAAATGAACCAAATGTGCTGGCCGGAGAACCAAATGCAGGAGCGGCTGGAAACAAGGAATTTTATTGTAAATTCTCAGTATATTCTCGTATTTGGCAAGCGGCACGATGGTCCGTCGAGAAAGGTGGCGAGTAACGGATGGATGAGGGCTGCACAGCCTCGGGATGTTTGTCGCTTTCTTGTGAAGGCCTACGGTCAGCAGTGGACGGCGATAGGCTGAATCGTTGGGTATGAATTGGTCTGTTTTCATAAGAATGCACAAAATTGACGCCGAGCACTGAGGCTCAGCGATTCTGAAGACATCTAATTTGTCGTGATCCCGCAATGTAGTTGAAAAAAATTAAGACTTTAGAGTTGAAAACTAAGAATCTTCTCTCCACAGCAAAGCATAATACAAAATATAGAACTAATAAGAGCCTGTATAACAAGAGTGTTAGACAAAGTTAAATTTCTACACCTCTATATTATTTATTTATTTATTTATTTATTTATTTAATCTTTATATACAAGTATGTATAAAGGCTTACTTATACCTCTCGAAATTAATATTAACAGGGCCAATAATGTTGCCATTTTGTGAATATATTTCTAGAATCCTTGCCGCTTTATAAAATAAAAGTTCAATAACCTAGTCCCCCAATGGGAACTGAACCCAGTAACACTGTATAGGGTGGGATATGAAACAATAACACGTACCTTGTGACTGTGCGGGACTGCCGAACGCTGGTGGCGCCTGCCCTTGCGATGTGGCGCCGAACGACAAGTTTTGTGGCTGAGCATTCTGTAAGAAAAAAAAGAATCTTTACAAGTGACTAAAAGTGCATTTTCTTAAATATATATATATTTCTAAAATATTACCGCTTGTAGCATTTTCGTGTCTGTTTGTGTTGTTTCCCTGAATAGACAGGGTTATTCAATCATTGCATACAAACTTTTCAAAAATGAATGTTTACATCACTTCATTCATACTTATGCATCCACGCTTGTATCTCTCAAAGTGGTAGACAAAGATACATTTCCACATTCACAATTCACCTATTATTTTCTTATCACATACTGAGTATTTCCTAACTTAATAACATACATAGCTTAATAACATTGCCCGACTTAGAAAATGAGCAAAAAGAACCCCAAGTTTGCATGAAACATGCTTGACCTCCAAGATCCCTAGACAATACATACTACTTCAGTATACATATACCATTCTCACCTGATTAGCTGGTTGTCCAAACCCTGGGCTGCCAACAGTCTGATTAGGTGGTGAAGTGAATCCCCCAAAACTCAGGGGTTTGCTGGCACCAAACAATGAACTTGCAGTGGTCGCCGCTGGAGATGAGACTGAAATAAATGATAACAAATAAATACACCCAACAGTCATATACATAGTGCTGACCTTTTATTTCGAAGTCTACTTACACTTTCTTTATTTGTATAATGGAGTATTTTATTTTTATCTAAAGACAGTAGTCTCCATGTGGCTAAGAAGTGGTTGCGGGTTCCAGTCGCAGATAATATGTTTACGTACCTATTTGCATCATGATAAGCTATAGTCACGGTTGTTGTGTATCAACCAATCAGTACTTACAGGTCACATTGTTGGGCAGTATCATTAAACTGAGATTCAGCTTAAGTCTAACACACTTGGAAAAGTGTATTGTTGGTTTTAACAGTCTTATATAGACAGGCACCTATATAATTTGTTATAACGGGATGGTGTATATGTTTGATGGACACAATTCTTCACATGATTAATTTGCTACCTGGCTGGTTAAATAGGTGAAATGCAACGTTTAGAGGTATATGACCGAGACAAACACAAGTTACTTAGTAAAGGGCTGATAAAATTGTAGTGAAATGAGAGGAGTTAGTAAAATCAGATAATGTTTCTATGAGATACTATCATAGAAATAATTCTGGTCTGTTATAATTTAATTTTTTCAGTTTTTATATTCTTTCCATGTGTTTTTGGTTTCAAAGTGGTCATTAATATATCCAGGTTACATCTTATCATTACTTAAAGTAATTAATTCAATCTAATATTTGCTTTAACTTAAAATCTTTAGGAGAAAATTAAACAAGATAATTTACTAATAAAATTGTGACACATAAGCTTATAAGTTAGTATTATTTAATATTTTATTCCGGTATCTGTGGTGTACAATAAAGTAAATAAATAAATAAAAAATGGAAATATAAATATATGCACAAAAATACTTGTTCATGTTCATAAATATTGTATTTTGTACCTGGCAGGCCAATAGTATTTCTTATATTAAAAAATATTTAATTTGGAAAATGTCGTTACTAACACAATGAAGATGCGGCAGAGGTTTTAGCTCCAAATCCACTTGATGCGGTTGTTGTCGCACTACTGAAACTGAAAGCTGGTTTGTTCTCTGTAAAATATGTTTACAGTTATCAGCTACTACAAATCATAGATATTTAATTTTAATATACTAGAGATCTATTCATTTTGTACTTGTCATATAGAAGGGAAAGAATGAAAAAACAAGATTTAACCAATTTTACTTCTCTATACGACACAAGTAATATTAGGCGGAAAAGGCTCAAATGGCTTTTAAGCCATTATGATAGGCAGGGTGGGATGAAAAATGTAAAAGTAGGTGTTTTTTATACATGCAAATAGGATTTACTGATGTCTATATTATTTTAAGTTATTATACACACATAAAGTTCATTGATGTGTAAAACAAACACTTTATGTTTGGTATTAAGTAACTAAAATTATTAAAATACGATTATTATCATTGAAATATTATTTTCTTTGGAGACAGGCCAAAGGTTTTTAAAGTGTTAATAGAATTTTTCAACCAATATACATCCTAAATTTTCTAAATATTATGAAAGCTTAAAATCTTAGCAATTGAATCATAATTAATACATACCTGCATTAGCATTTCCAAAAAGTGATTTGTTAGCATCTCCACCGCCAAAGGAAAAACCTGCACAATCAATTATAATCCTTAGTTTAGTTTTAATTATTTACCGCACAATATAGCGAGAAATACCTTGAAATGTGTAAAAAGTAATCTTAACAAATGAATAAAATTGGATTTTCTGTTTACAATATTCTAATCCTTTTTTTTATCTATTTGTTCCAGCTGAATTCATTTCAAAGACTACAGCAATTTTAAACTAAGTTAGATGACCTAGAGTTAGACATTTAACCTCACATCACAATAGTCAATATTCTTCTTCTTCTTCATCAACCCATATACGCCCACTGCTGAGCACGGGTCTCCTCTACAATTCAGAGGGTTTAGGCCATAGTCCACCACGCTGGCCTAGTGCGGGTTGGCAGACCAATATTCACTTACATTCATTCCTAAGTACAGAGATTGTTACGTAGGCAATATTTTAGGTTGGAATTTAGACTTTGTCTTTCAGCCTCGTGAAATATAATGTGTGTGCTTTAGCGCCAAATAAGTAATTCAATAATGAAACGTTTCAAGATAATTTATAGGTTTCCTCTTCCTTCCACAAGAGTATGAATCTTAATAGCAAATGAAGAATTGTTACTGTTATTTTTAAGCCGGGAAATTATGAAAACAGTCATTACAATAGTTTAATTCGCAATGTAATATAGGTTATGTTACGCGCGACTTCATCGTTCGTTATTGAAATATTTACTTAATTAAATACAATATTATTATACTTAATGTACTATAAGCGAATTATTCTACAATATACGATAATCTAAGTTATAATATTACCTGTAGAAGGAGTAGAAGTGCCGAAAGTAGTTCCCGATGTTGTTGTTGCGCTTCCGAAACTAAAACTCATTTTGATAATTGAAGAAAGCTAGTAAAAATAATACAGATGTAGGTGCAGGCACTATTTTAAAGATACTTCTTATTTTTATATCAAATTTCAAGTTTTCCGTTACAACAACAAATAGCAATCAAACGCGCCATTCATTTGATGTGCCAAAGATTAAAAAATCTGTCAAAAGTGTTTGGACTTTGGATGCGTTCATGTTTTTCAGACCAACGTAGTATTTTTTTGCTTTTCAGAATATTATTGTACAAATATTTAACGAACAAAATAAGCGTTAACTTTTGTTTAAAATCTTTAATGGAAGCATTTGTTTAATTATCAGTGGTTAAAATTGTCATATCATTTTAAACCTGCACCCAGTTATCAAATTAGATAACGAAATTTAATTTCTTGTTGTTGCTTACCGCCAATTATTTGCTTAATAAATGTGTAATTTATAAATTTTATTACTTTAACTATTAAAAATCCACTTATACATATAAGCCTCAGTTACATAAAAAAAGTAGGTAATAGATTCATTAAAAAATATGTTAGGTATGGCGATCACATTATTGGGTCAGGGGTCTTTACTTGTATAACTTGTATACCAAATATGAAAAATGTATAATAAACTAATACAGTAACCACTGCAGTGGTAAAATAAAAACTACTTTGCATTTCATTTTCACCAAAAAGCCTTACCAAAAATAACTACACAAAAAATGTAATCTGCAACAAAATAGCGACCCTAACTTAATTTTGGCTCCTGTAAGATAGCCCCGCAAAAATATTTTTTTTCCTAATTTTCGACTATTTTGCTAATTAGTCGTTCGTTCATCGTTTGTTTTTGATTGTTCACCGTTAATTATTGTTTGTTCTTTATTTATTAATTAAATAAAAATTAATTAATAAATCTACCTTCAAGTTAGCCCCGCTATTGCAGTTTTTAATATTATGCTATCAAAAATTACTTATATCTATTGGTTTTTGATTGTTCGTCCATAAATAATGTTTGTTCTATTGCGAAATTGCTGATTTCTGGATAATTAATCGTTTTAATTAGTAAAATACATTTAAGCAAAATGTGTTCACAGCGCATGCTTCAACTACAAGTTTAAATTTTAAACGCGGTTTTAATGGTTGTAAAAAAAACAATTAGGTGCAATTAGGTATAAATCCTACAAAAGCAACTAATTTGTATACAGTACAATTCAAAAAATTAAATAAATAAAATAATGTGCTCACTCATAAATAGTGTTTGAGAAGCATTTGAAAAAATAATTACTCACAAGCATCATTAATAAAGAATACTTTTTTGAATAAAAATAATCAATGTAAAAAAGGAATTCTTAGTAAAATTTAATTGATAAAATGCCTTTTAGGTTATGTGATTACTATCATGTGATTATTTTTTATAATTTTTTTTACAGATTCAAAATTATATTATTAAGAACCATTTTCAATAAAACAACTATAGGAATTATAACACATGAAGTATTTTGCAAGCTTTTGATTACCAAAATGGAATTGCCATATCATTGGTATGAATTGCTTAAGAATTGTAGGTACAAATCATCTCCTTTCCAGGTGATTGAAATTGCTCCTGGAGAAGTTTTTAGAAAATGGACAATATTTCTGACTGGAAAATACATGAAGAACTGTAGTATTCCCATTCAAAAGCAAAGAGAAATAATGGTCTCAAAAGAATATGATCACAAGATAATATTGCACAGAGAAAATTACAATGGAGCTTGGGAGAAATCTAAAATAACTAATAAAATTATTATTATGAGCAATGAGTTTGAACTTCCTGACTTTGCATATAAAGCTTTTTTGCCTATAAGTGAAGTTAAATATAAAGATTTAATGCATTTGATACCATTTTTTACAAGAGAAACACAATTTTTTTATGAAGCAGTATAATATGATTCCAAAACCAAAACATGTTATGATTAACTCAGTTTTTCATAGTACCTATAGGAGTAATTTCCTAAAAGACATTCCTTGTTTTAAACTTGTTAGAAAATGCTTATAATTTTTATTTAATTTATTATTGTTTTGTTTTTAATAAAATGTGGTGTAATTTGAATTATAATGTTAAAGAAATATCTAATGAATAGATGTAAGGGTAAGAGACTTTGCAAATTCATCTCAATAACAAAATAATGACTTTTTAACTTTAAATTGTGTTTTTCTCTTAATTAGTAAAATTGGACATTCCGTCTTCTCTGCCTGTACCCTTCAATTTTATGGGTTACATCTGGTAGAGTGTAGTAGAAGGTAATGATGCCTATAAATTAAATATTTGTTAAAATTACATTTATTAAGAGCCAGTTATTCAAAGATTAAATTAAAACTTGTTTGGAGAATGAATCTATAATTAAAAATTCTACAGATGTTTAAACCATAAAGTTGGCATGATAATTAGTCAGGACTTTCCAGGACGCCGCCGACCTCGCCGCGGTTGGAACTGGTAACGTGGCGAGGAGAATTCGGAGGCTGGGCCTCACAGTGGCTCTCCATAAATCTGAGGCCATATGTTTTCATCGGCCTCGGATGGGACCACCTGCTGGGGCCCACCTTAAGATTGAGGGCGTTCGAATTCCCATCGGCAAGCAGCTCAAATACTTAGGGCTGCTGCTGGACAGTCGGTGGGAGTTCCGCGCCCATTTTGAGATGATGCAGCCGAAGTTGTTGCGGGTAGCAGGCGCTCTTTCCGGCCTGCTGCCCAACCTGGAAGGTCCGGGCATCCCTTGCCGAAGGATGTACATGGGAGTCGTGCGGTCTATGGCGTTGTATGGAAGCCCAGTATGGGCTGAGTCCCTGAGCAAGCGCTGCGTCGCTCTTCTGCGCAAGCCTCAGCGTGCGCTGGCGCAGCGACTGATCAGGGGCTACCGCACGATTTCCTACGAGGCGGCCTGCGTTCTTGCCGGTTCCCTGCCTTGACGCCAAATTCCTCTCGCGTCTATTCCATCAGCGGGAGGAGGCGTCAAGTCGCGGGGACCGACTGGCCCCGAGATAGGTTGAGGCACTGAAAGCCTCCCTCCGTACGGCCGCCGTGGAGGAATGATCATCCGCTGCGCCAGCGCACGCTGAGGCTTGCGCAGAAGAGCGACGCAGCGCCTGCTCAGGGACTCAGCCCATACTGGGCTCCCATACAACGCCATAGACCGCACGACTCCCATGTACATCCTTCGGCAAGGGATGCCCGGACCTTCCAGGTTGGGCAGCAGGCCGGAAAGAGCGCCTGCTACCCGCAACAACTTCGGCTGCATCATCTCAAAATGGGCGCGGAACTCCCACCGACTGTCCAGCAGCAGCCCTAAGTATTTGAGCTGCTTGCCGATGGGAATTCGAACGCCCTCAATCTTAATGTGGGCCCCAGCAGGTGGTCCCATCCGAGGCCGATGAAAACATATGGCCTCAGATTTATGGAGAGCCACTGTGAGGCCCAGCCTCCGAATTCTCCTCGCCACGTTACCAGTTCCAACCGCGGCGAGGTCGGCGGCCTCCTGGAAGGTCCTGACTAATTATCATGCCAACTTTATGGTTTAAACATCTGTAGAATTTTTAATTATAGATTCATTCTCCAAACAAGTTTTAATTTAATCTTTGAATAACTGGCTCTTAATAAATGTAATTTTAACAAATATTTAATTTATAGGCATCATTACCTTCTACTACACTCTACCAGATGTAACCCATATAATTGAAGGGTACAGACAGAGAAGACGGAATGTCCAATTTTACTAATTAAGAGAAAAACACAATTTAAAGTTTAAAAGTCATTATTTTGTTATTGAGATGAATTTGCAAAGTCTCTTACCCTTACATCTATTCATTAGATATTTCTTTAACATTATAATTCAAATTACACCACATTTTATTAAAAACAAAACAATAATAAATTAAATAAAAATTATAAGCATTTTCTAACAAGTTTAAAACAAGGAATGTCTTTTAGGAAATTACTCCTATACTATGAAAAACTGAGTTAATCATAACATGTTTTGGTTTTGGAATCATATTATACTGCTTCATAAAAAAATTGTGTTTCTCTTGTAAAAAATGGTATCAAATGCATTAAATCTTTATATTTAACTTCACTTATAGGCAAAAAAGCTTTATATGCAAAGTCAGGAAGTTCAAACTCATTGCTCATAATAATAATTTTATTAGTTATTTTAGATTTCTCCCAAGCTCCATTGTAATTTTCTCT
This sequence comes from Cephonodes hylas, assembly GCA_030295005.1. Lineage (NCBI taxonomy): Eukaryota > Metazoa > Arthropoda > Insecta > Lepidoptera > Sphingidae > Cephonodes > Cephonodes hylas. The sequence continues at coordinate 4,668,617 of AP025385.1, forward strand.
GTGCAATATTATCTTGTGATCATATTCTTTTGAGACCATTATTTCTCTTTGCTTTTGAATGGGAATACTACAGTTCTTCATGTATTTTCCAGTCAGAAATATTGTCCATTTTCTAAAAACTTCTCCAGGAGCAATTTCAATCACCTGGAAAGGAGATGATTTGTACCTACAATTCTTAAGCAATTCATACCAATGATATGGCAATTCCATTTTGGTAATCAAAAGCTTGCAAAATACTTCATGTGTTATAATTCCTATAGTTGTTTTATTGAAAATGGTTCTTAATAATATAATTTTGAATCTGTAAAAAAAATTATAAAAAATAATCACATGATAGTAATCACATAACCTAAAAGGCATTTTATCAATTAAATTTTACTAAGAATTCCTTTTTTACATTGATTATTTTTATTCAAAAAAGTATTCTTTATTAATGATGCTTGTGAGTAATTATTTTTTCAAATGCTTCTCAAACACTATTTATGAGTGAGCACATTATTTTATTTATTTAATTTTTTGAATTGTACTGTATACAAATTAGTTGCTTTTGTAGGATTTATACCTAATTGCACCTAATTGTTTTTTTTACAACCATTAAAACCGCGTTTAAAATTTAAACTTGTAGTTGAAGCATGCGCTGTGAACACATTTTGCTTAAATGTATTTTACTAATTAAAACGATTAATTATCCAGAAATCAGCAATTTCGCAATAGAACAAACATTATTTATGGACGAACAATCAAAAACCAATAGATATAAGTAATTTTTGATAGCATAATATTAAAAACTGCAATAGCGGGGCTAACTTGAAGGTAGATTTATTAATTAATTTTTATTTAATTAATAAATAAAGAACAAACAATAATTAACGGTGAACAATCAAAAACAAACGATGAACGAACGACTAATTAGCAAAATAGTCGAAAATTAGGAAAAAAAATATTTTTGCGGGGCTATTTTATCTGAGCCCTTAATTTTTACTCCAGCCACGCCGTAGCAGATTCTATCCAATTTTCATCGTGTCTACGGTAACATACTTCGAGGCCACTTAACACAGCTGGCCATAAACATCTGAATGTAGGTCTGGCTGCTTGCCAGAGCCTCAGTAGCAAATCATCCTTGTGTAAACTACATGTAAACACACTGAATTATGAAGAATTAAATTTCATATTTTAGTACTGCGGCAGGTTTATTAAGTTTTCGTGTGTTTTAAAGGTTTTTTGCGGTTGGTATTTTTATGCAACAAAATAAATCTCGCTGCGTAGGATAGCGTGAATTTTTAAAGTGTGCTTTTAATATCGCGAAAGTGGGACTTGGTTCGTTAAGTTCTGTCGAAAATTTTTAGGCCACAGTATTGTAGTTTCTTATATCAAATTTATAGAGCAGCTTTATCTTTTAATTTTAATATAGTTGCTCAGTCCAACTTTTTTATTTCATGCAATAGCCTGTTTTCATTTAACCTGAGAGTACGAAAATTATTATCTCCAACATGCCATAGGCCAGCGTGGTGGACTAATGCCTAACCCCTCTTAGATGTAGAGGAGTTTGGAATCCATTAGTAGAACGTATATAACGTTAAGATTGATAGTTAAATATCCTAGCTTAAAACTGGTTTCCGATGAAAAAATCCACGAGGAAGATAGTCCTATCAAATAAAATAACACCGAAAAAAATACAATTTATTAAACGACATTATATCTAGGCCTTGGCACGAACGGTACCGGGTTCGAGTCCGGGGTGAGCAGCAGCCTCACGTTCACGTTGGCCCGCCTCCACCTGTTCCACATGACGTAGTGGTCCTTCCACAATAGGTACACGGTCACAGAATAGCCGCATAGGACTATTGCCATGAAGAAATCCATTGCCGTCTCTGTTATCCTGTGGGATATGCCTGAAAAGAGGTTGAATCGTTTTTTACTTTGCAAGAAACTAGCTAAAATAGGATATAAAGCTGTTTAATCGCCGTTATAACTTATACAGAGCTGTTAATGGATAAGAGTTTGATTTGAATTGGACGTCCTGCAGAACGATGGTCCGACTACTTGAGAAAGGTGGCGGATAGTGGATGGATGAGGGAAGCTCAAGACCGGGATGGTAGGCGCTTTCTTGGGAAAGCCTACTATTAATGTTACAATAAATGACTAAATAAATACACTCAAAAGTCGCATAGTTTTGATGCCACGCTGTAACTATTACGAGTCTTTGTTTTCGTTCACGATCTTTTTATACTTTAAATAACGCTTTAGCTCATATTTAGCTAAATATATAATTATAATAAAGCAATTGGTCGAATAGGAATAATATTATACTTAATTGTAATCCTAAGAGATTAGCCCAATTTAGCATCTATATTTACCGTCAAGTGTAGCGTAATCTCTTGCAGTGTTATGGTTCAAAACAAGTTATATTACTTTTAAACCTAAAAAGTTTGTTTATGAACGTACTAATCTCAGGAACTGCTGGTCCAATTTAAAAGTTGTTTTTGTGTTAGATCATCCATTTACCGAGGACGGCTATAAACTATATATCATCACGGTACGATTAGTGTAAATAGAATACCGAGGCTATTTAGTTTCAACAGAATCCAGACAAGGCAAAACATTTGTCTTTATGAGGGAATCGAATCCATTGACATCGCATTTTATAAGCTAGCCTTAATAACCATTCAATAAAGTTTTTTTTCACTTTGCAACAATACTTGACTATAACCACAATGCGGTCAATCTTTGCCTTTTAAAAAAAGAAGTAAAAAAAAAACAAAAAAAAAGAACGACAACAAACCTTCGTCTTTCCTAGCACCGGCGTCTAGCTTACCGAATTTATTCCCCTCAATCACAAAGTATTGTGTGCCAACGATGCATACGGCCAGCAAGCCAGCGGTCACGGTCGACAGGAGCCAGAATATCAGGCAGTCCGACTGTGAAAAATGGAAATATTGCAACGTTTTAATACACACGGAATGGCCTATTGTAATCTAGATTTGAATATTATGTGAATAGAATATTATGAAATACAGTGGCGGATTTACACATTCAAATCCCCTCTCCCCCCAATTTAGAACTCTGCAGTAAACTTTTTTTATACATATTATTTCTGTAAGAGAAGAAAATATGGTTCAAACTTGTAGTCCCCCAAAATGTCAGCCGCACTAGGCTTCATCCTAAGCCTTCTGGTATATCCGCCACTGTGTAGTCTAGGTTTGAGAAAGTGTTATCGAGTTTTGCTATTTGGTGAAAGCATAAAAGATAGACAGAGTTATATTTCGGCGTTGTGAACTTAGTCCGTTGTACTCAAGGATAGTTGTAGATGAGCCCAGTGTCCAGCAATGGGACTTATTTAGGTTGATGTTGATATAACTATCGCATTTACAATATTAGCATGAATGGAGACATTGTGATTAGCGCTTAATCGTAATGAGTGCCTGATGTCAAAAGATTCATTGCTGCAAAATTGCTATACAGGAGGATATACTATTTTTTGCAGGAGTTAATAAAAAACTGCATGAATTAATCAATAAAGAGTACAAACGTAATGTAGATTAAGGTAATATAATGCAAATGAAAAACGAAGTCCGATAGAATTCATAGTATTAGATCGTTTTACCACACGATATCAAAGCCGTATAGAGTTGCTGGTTTAGGTGTCAAAGGAATAGATTCGTCTTAAAATCCAAGAACTAATACTATGTAGTATAAAGCTTAGAGTTTATTGGAAACGGATTAGTCTGGAGTCTTAACAAGTGACTGCTTCGTTGGACAGCGATGCTAATGTGCCCTGCGATAGAGAAGCCCTGCGTTCTTTTCCTTATAAGGTAAAGTATTAATCTGTTTTCCAAACATTTATCGTTAGCATGACTTTTTTTTTAAGGAAAAAGCAGGCAAGCGAGCTCGTGAGCCACCTGATTTTAAGTGGTCAGCACCGCCCATGAATACCCACAATACTGGAGGAAACATCGATGTGTTGCCGGCCTTTAAGGAAAATATAGGCTCTCTTCTTGAAGGTCTCTAAATCGTAACTATTTGTTTGGGAATTGGAACTTTTCCCCTATTTTTTGACACACAATGGCGCACTATGAATGGGCGTTTATAAAAAAGTTTCTAAAGTAACTTATTCTCGAAGACTAATCGTAGTTAATACACCTAACACACACATATTTCTGACCTCACACAATACACGTCTTGTGATCTCGGTATCAGAAACTATGTGACTTTACGGTCACAAAAGCGTCCAGACCCGAGCTAATTGTTAGGGAATCGTACAAACATTTGTCTCACTGTAATCCAACATGAGATCGAACCTGCGGCCTTATTTCACAAACTGGTGTCAAGCCAACTGCGCCCCGGGGATGTCAAATTATTTTGGTATTATAAACTTAAAGCTACGATAGAAGCTACATAGTCAAATGGACGCGCATCTTTACCCAATAAATTTGACAAAGTTTTATCGATGGCATATTTCATGATCTGTGTTTAGCCAGCGATAATATTTCACGAAGATCGTTCGTGGTTGTGATATAAAAATTCCTGTCCCGTATTGACCAGGACGACTGTTATCTTTCAGCTATGTCTAGAAATCCTAGATTAAGATCAAGGGTACAATTTTTGAATTGGATTTTTTAGGTGTAAACAATGTCGACTTTTGTACTGGTAAATACTTTTGGAAGGTTTTTTCAGCGTATATTCTAAAATTTTTTCTGTAGGTAAACGTTTAAATTAAGAGCATTAAAGAGTATTTTATATGACGGCGATACAAAAGAAATATTATTTTTTTTTAAAGAATGGTATGTTTTATTACATTTTAACTTTAATTCTTCTATAGAGGGTTGAAGCCACAAGTCAATTATAACATTTATATACCAATCGAAACAGTATCAGAAAACTGTAAAGCGTACTTAGACAATTAAGCCATGAAACACGACTTCCAATGAACGCAAACCAACAATAAATGAGCGCTATGAAGTATTATTATTCATCAATGAAATTTGAATGCAATTAGTTCGAAAACTATTCTATCGAGTACCCCACGGCAGCTTAGGTGTTTCTGGAATCAGAATAGACCTTTGAAGCAGTAAAAATGAATTTTCAGGAATCGTATTATCATCAGCCCATACAGTCCCATTGTTGGACACGATCCTCCTCTACGACTTAAGACGGTTAGGACATCATTCTCTTGCTCTGTTCGTAATTCTTATTTAAGGTCGGTGCAGTATATTTTAATCTTCCACATATCCCTATCAACTGTCATGTCTTCATGTTTAGGACAATAACACAATTTGGCTTGATACGAGTTCCTCTGACGCATACGCCGATATGAGCCATTAAGCCGCTGAATATGTTATGATAACCTTTAAGACTGTATGACTAGGTGGGGTGACGATAACCACAAGGTGACTGGCAACGGTTGGATGAGGAGAGCCGAAGATCAACCCCAGTGGCGTGCCATAGGAGAGGCCTATGTCCAACAGTGGACCAAATGATGGCTGATGATGATGATGACCATTAAACTTTTATGTGATCAATATGGGAAAATCCGTTGGTTCAAATTTCCCCCTTATAACAAACCTAGTACCACCACAGCGATTCTCAACCACCTAGAGCAAAATTTTTCTAACTTCAAGAAGCCGTCAGTAGCGCTTGTCACTGGTAATTTAATAAGGCGACGAGGGGAAGACAGAAATCCAATAAGTGCGTGTCTGTGACGTCACGACGACGTTGCGGTCAAGGGGGCATGGGGAAGGAGAGGGGGGATGCCGTTGAAATATCTCCAAGGTTTTAGAAGCGCTGGTGTGTTGCGTTTTGAGACACGTCAAGGAAAATTAGCGATTGATGAGTGGGACATGTGCTTATGAGTTTTGGTTATGACCCGGATGTAGTGTTTATGTATCATCATGAATCATCTCAAGGTATTGCATTGTGGTCTTTCGGTAAATGTATTTTAGGATCGGGAAAAGCGTTGTTGGGTTATTGAATTAGGAGATGCACATTTTATGCTCCATGTCTGGAAATGTGCCCGAAAAAGGCAATAGGTGTGCTCACTATGATGTGGTACTAATAAAAATGTAGCGAAATGTGGTTGCCTAAATGCCTTCCTACCCCTTCGGAAAATACAGACCTTAGTTTATGTGTGTAATCGAAATAGTTAACTTTACACGATCCAGGTATCGAATTCTTGATTGCATGGCATATATTTACGTACACAGACTCGAAGCCCCCCCCCCCCCTTTCCTAGAAGGGGGCGTGCCTGAACGTTTGAGAAGCGTTATCACAGTGACGAGAATACGAAGGAGGCAATTTACTAAAAGCCGCCTAGGAACCACTTGAGCACTAAATGCTAATTTGATCAGTGAAGTTGTAATAAAACTGGCTTCATAGAATAGTTGAGAAAATTTTAAGAAAACTATTTTATGGATTCAGGCGAAGATACTACGACACAAAATGAAAAGAATGATAGTTAAGTAAAACCAAATAAGTACACAAAATCACGCTTGTCTCTCATTGGGGTAGGCAGGGACTACAAAACACAATATTTTACTTGACAAAATTGAGGGGGGATACTAAAATAACAAGCCACATTTAAAGGATGAATATTTGCAGAATTACGAAGGAAATTTGCCCTACACATACGTACATACGCATATAGGGTTAAGTATACGAAGAAGATACGTGGTTGAATAAGATAGATAGGAGATACAGACGTCCCCGTCGTGCGGGTTGGCGGACGATAACAAAAATTATTATTAATTTCAAATCACACATGAATAAGTTAAGGAAGAGTAGAATGAACTTAATGAACATTAAATAATTAATCAGTTTTAAAAATAACGGACAATTTGGTTATTTCACATTCGATTTTTAAATCATCATTCGTTTCAACGGTCGTCGATGACAATATTCCGCCATCACAGCACACAATCAAGCATACTCGTATAATTAAACGGGCACCGTGCATTATTGATGTAGCTTGACGGTGCGTGACGTGGCGAGACTCGATCCCCCACCTCCCCGCCACAGCCTGTTGTCGGCTTAATTTCATTTCACGCTGTAAAATCGTGTTTTCGTATCGTTAAGAGTATATTAATTAATAGCTGTGGAACTAAACAGTTAAATAAGACTAGCAAGGAGGTAGCATACTGAAAGTGCCGAGTCTATACTGTTAGACTGTATGATTGATACGGTTGCTTGTTGGTAATTCGGGTTAAGTGTAATATTAAGAATTTTTGAAATGTATGGCAATCAATAGCAAATCTTTAGTTTTGTTTAGTTTATGTTATTGGTAGTGTGATCGCAGCAGAATGAATCGGTTATAGACATGTGACTTTAAAAAATTGCGGGGAAAAGAATTCTTTCTGAACTGCACTGTTGAGGATGCCCAGACATTCCCGATGTAGGATAAAAATTACGCAGGAATAAGCGGAAAAATAGTTGCCGAACTATTTTACACCTTAATGTTATAATGATTACTAAAAATTCCCATCATTTTTAATCAAATCGAGGTAGTGATCAGTAACTATTTTACTTCCACCAGCCAATAAGCTTGACTGTACTGCGACTGTTAAAATCAATAATTTTAAACAATCGTAAAAAACAGTTACTTTTTATAAAAAACTAGCAACACTACGCACGAGCCCATAAACAAAACTTCGCGACACAAATGGCCTTTTAAAAGCCCGCCTCGACGATTCCGTATCGTCGGAAAAATAGTTTTGGGGGCAACCGTAAAAAATGTCCGAAAGGCCGGCAAAAATGCGAAGACGGATTGCCGCGCCGGCCGGCCGAACCGGACGCTCGCAAATGGCGCGGTCGCGGACGACATAAAAATTTTGTAAGGACCTTTTACAACGGCTGAACGCATTGTGCGACTCTACCGTCATTTTGTTTATCTAAGTCTTACAACTGAACTACAAGCAGCTTCAATTATACGCGTGTATTAGTGGAAATTGTTTTGGATTGTGTTCTTTATTTCTGTTATATATTTTGTTTGTGATTGTTTTGTATATCTCTCAAATAAAATAAAATGGCTTCAGCGTGGAATGAATGTAATTTTGTTGCAACGTAACATTAAATATAGAAAACTATTCCGTCCGTTTTATAAATCCTGAGATCAGCAAAATTGATCAAACAATTACTAATGAAATTCAGTATTATAGAGAAAACCGATATAGGGGATGCAACTGAGAAACGGCATCTTACTTTCTAATTTCAAGCGTTTCTATCTTTTCAAAATTGGTACCGATATTGCCTCGAGTATTGTAGCTGTTCATGGGCGCTTGACTATTTAACATTAGGTGGCTAATCTGCACGTTTGCTTCTTATTTCAAAAAACAGTGCAAAACCCTTTTAGGAATACTATAAACGATATCCCCTTCATTGCTTAAAATTACACGCACAAAAAGAAAATCTCCAAATATTATGTCTTCACGATTGTAACTCGAATGCGTTTACTGTTTTACCTACGTCTCGATTGAAATAAGTTGTTTACTTAAATATCTCCGAATCCATATCTTAATGAAACTGAGAGAACAGTACTTTCGCGACTAGTTCGTGAAGTTTCCGCGGAGCGTTCCAGCGGAAACGGTTTTGACTGTCCGACGGTTCGCGATAAAACGTCTACGGGCATAAATTACACAGGTCAACAAAAAAAAAAAATTTTTTGGGTTTCTGTTCTAATGCTTCGATTCTGATTCCAAACATCGAAAAATACTCGGATAACAATTTTTAGGTCTTAAAGTTTGCTTTTGTCTGATTTATGTTGATAAGTTCGTTTGAAGATTTTCATTGATTATTATAGACAATGGGTGGTAGCACTTTGATTATTATCTTAATTGCAAATAGTGCATTATTTCTAAATGACATTAGTGAGTGTTTACTTGTCCATTACTATTAAAAAACAACTATTACAGTTATAACAACCGACTTTTATGTCGTATCTAGATAGAAAATGGCAACAAGACTGTAAAGAAAATGTTGATTCATTCTGTTTTATTTGCGGTGAATTTATCAAAGCAAGGATAAGGCGGATAAACCAAATATTCTTGTCCCCTATGCTTATGGAATAGCAGAGCAGACTTAAAACATTACCAACGGCGTATATGGCCTGATCGACTTTAATTTCAAATTGGAAAACATAATATGAATGCTAAACCAATCGTCAAGCCCAAAGATATATTGATACCACCGTAATGTATAAAGTTAGGTCTAATGAAGATAATTTTGAAAGCTCTAGAGTCTAGATCATAATTCGGGAGCTTTTAGATATTTAAAAAGATTCTTTACTAAATTATCTAATGCTGAAGTCCAACCTGGTATTTAGGGGTTCATACGAAAAACGCAAAAAAGCAGTGATGGCCTCGAGGTTTAGGAAAAAGCAGTGATGGCCTGGTTTAGCCGCGCGGTCGAGAATCTCGGCGGTCGCAGGTTCGAACCCCAGGCACACATCTCTGACTTTTCGAAGTTATGTGTGTATTCAAATTGAATTATCACTTGCTTAAACGGCGAAGGAAAACATCGTGATGAAACCTGCACACCTAAAAGTTCTTAGGAATTTCTTAGGTGTGTAGTCCGCCAACCCGCACTAGGCCAGCGTGGCGGACTGTGGCCTAAACCCTCTCAATGGTAGATGAGACCCTTGCTCAGCAGTGGGCATATATGGGTTGATGAAGAAGAAGACGAAAAACGCCCATACATGCATAAAAGATCAACTAAAAAATCGTTTTTTGAACTCGACTTTTTGTTATTTTCTATTTGTTTGCTATTATTTGTCATATTTCTTGTATAAACACACTTTTTGTGTTCAATAAAAAATAACCTTATTATAATTTTAAATAAAATTAAAGAGAATAGATAAAAAATTGTATACATTTTTTTAAATTCATAAAATTGCTCTATTTTCTACAAAAGCAAACTTTGATCAGAATAGATATTTTTTTATTTATTTGTTACATAGGAGAAACTAAAATTTCATATTCAGGAGCCAGACCCAAAAATCGTGTTGACCAGTGTTATTTCCGCGGTGGGTTTCAATCCCACAGTTTGTTCGCCCGTGGGTTTATTCCGGACTTCCATTCAACGTAATGAATGAATGTTTTGATTTATTTCATGGTTCTAGCTTGTTATTCGTTCTTTTGTGTGGGAGGGTTTAAACTTCATCATAACTATTTTGGCTCGGCAGTAAATGTCGTATAACTCGTCAATCGTCAGTCAATTTCGTCATGATCATTCTCCTAGTCTGCTCTCAATTCTTAACCTTATCAATACTCATGTCTTCATAAACCCCTTCTTCTTTCATATTTTCTCTCACGCACTCTATCCATCTTATCTTTGGCTTTCCTCTGCTTGTCCATCTTTCAACTTTTGTACAGTGTACAGAGGAATGGTTTGTATTTTTCATGATTTTAACAATGAAACGCAAAAGCTAGTTATAAATAAATTTAGTGTAAATAAAAATGAGGTCTTCTAAAGTAAGGTTGTACGGTTTTTAACAATATATCCTTTTTTCTCATGATATAAATCGCAGCGCGTTCCAAGCCAGTGTATGGGTTTCCTAACTAAGCAAATCGTTCAGAAACGCCTCGCCTCACCTGCAAATGGCTCCTGTTCCGAGGGTTGCCGAACCACAGCCGAAGCGCTTGCAGCACCGTGTAACGAGGTGTGCGTATCGCTGGATAACTGAAACATTTTGTATTGATACGTATTGGTGTGGCAAAGGAAGTCTTTTTGTACAGCCACGATAATTTGGAATGAAGTGAGGTGATGGAAAGTAAGGTATACTGGCAGTGTGAGGTAATTATATCTGGTTGTAAGCACGTTGTGCGAGGGAGTATTTTAACGAATAGATATACTAAGTAGAATAACCGTTGACAATATTATGAAGGTCTACAGCGGTATATTACACTTAAGTACCGACGTCATAATCTAACTTAAAATGCTCTGTGAGTGATCCCATAATAAGACACCTAAAGGTTTTAAAAATGCCATTAATATATTCATTCTATGAAAAAAATCCTTCCATATTTCCCGTTAATGAAATAGAAATTGCATAAAGGATATTGAATTAAATTCTTTCACGAATACGTGCCATTGGAATAGATTGAGAAAAAGAATCGTTCGACTTTCATTCATAATTGAAATTAAATAGTTTGAGTTTTTTCCTTTCTCTTTCCTTGCAGGTGGTATTTGAGATTGCATTAATGTAAGCTGCTTCGATAGTCTTATAATATGTTTCTATCGTGTGGTAGAGAAGTTCAGGTACGATATCTGTTTTTGTTTTAGGAAATTCTTAGTAAATGTACTGATCGTGAAATAGATATAAGACTAAAAATATCCTGGTGAAAATTGTTGTGCTCTGGTATTTGGCGGTGTATCTGACTTAGTTTACTTATTTTATTATTTACTAGCGACTCGCCCCGGCTTCGCACGGATGCAATGCTGATATTTAATGGGTGTTATCATACTTATAAACCTTCCTCTTCAATCACTCTATCTATTAAAAAAAACCGCATCAAAATCCGTTGCGTAGTTTCAGAGATTTAAGCATACATACAAGGGCTGCAGAAGACCGGGATGGTTGGCGCTTTCTAGGGGAGGCCTACGTTCAGCAGTGGACGGCGATAGGCTGATGAGATGAGATGAGAAGCATACAAAGGGACATAGGGACAGAGAAAGCGACTTTGTTTTATACTATGTAGTGATACCGTCATAATTTTGTCGACTGAAGCACGTATATCGCCATGCCGTCTATATTTCTTAAGTGCATAGTCCGCCAACTCGCACTAGGCCAGCGTGGTGGAATAAGGCCTAAATCTCTGAGTTATAGAAGAGGCTCGTGCCCAGTAGTGGGACGTATAAAGACTGATGACGATGATCGCCTTGTTAAAAAAAAGAGGAACTGCAAAATAAAATGTAAGGTTTTTTCAATAGTTTTATTTACCTGAATCCACATAGTTCACAATGGTTTCTTCCAACTTGATTGAGCCATCTCTCCAAACAGCTGAGGTGGACGTTTGCAAGAGATCCCTTGCAGTTGCAAGGAGATATTAGTCTGGAATATTGTGATATACTTATTTTTATGGCCAACAATTGATTTGTACAATTTGTCTGTCTCTCCTATAATTAATGGGTTTGCTTTGTTTCTAAAACAAAAGGTTTAAAATTTGATAATTTAAATAAAGTAAAATAATGTGATTTCTGGCATAGAATTTTTCTTGTACATCTCGAGTATGGTAATCTATGCTTGTTGCGTAATGTATTTCTATTTTACAAATGCAGCAACGCTATTTGATTGCCAGCAATTATGAATACGACTTACTCAGAACAACAAGTAACGAATTTCGAACAAAGTCCTATAACTTCAGATAAATCAACGCTATAATGTTCAAGAAAAATAGTTACCGAACAAATGAGTCCAATTCTACTTAACTAAATGGACAATAAAAAAAAAAGAAATATGCCTGACCGCAGGCACGTAACGAAAAACAATCGCGATAACAATCTGTGACAAACAAAAAACCTTTCTGACCTTTCCCGACCGCGTGTCATGCATATTCGGCAAACATTTGATCCAATGCTTGAAATCGAATCTCTTTGGACCAAAGCGAGGTCCGATCTTTCCGATAGGCTACCTGAGGTCTTCTTTCTATCTGTACCGCCTTTGGAAACCTTTGATTCAAGTTGGGCGCTGATTGGAACCTCTTTTGGTAGTACTGGTGGCACAGTCTGGGCATCATTGCTCGAATTTGGCATTTCTTGTATTTCATTGTTAATTGTGATTGCGTGTACATTAGGGGTTTCAATTATAACGCTGTTACCCTCTTTGTTGAACTTAAAACATGATGCCATAAACCTTTTTAGATCTATTAATGTCGTCGGATCATTTCCCACTTCATCTTGCTTTTCTAATATAGGTATTTTTAGTTCGTTTATCTTCAAATTCACTATTCCTTGGGTTGTTGCGCCGAAGCTAAGCGACTTTAATGCTTCAGTTACATCTTTAGTAGTTATTATTTTGTGTATACTGTGTTCAGATTTCGAAAGACCTGTCTTTGTTTGATGTTTAGGGCTGATTACGGCGCCTGGTAGCGGAGTGGAGACAGATGGGCCTGCATTATCTTGTTGTACTACATCATCTTGATTTTCATTCTTGATATTAATAATCCTTTCTTCGTTCGCCGATTCTTCCTGTAGTCTATCAGACTGTTTTTCATCCATCAATTGTTCGACATTGTTTTAATAAATTATAATATTAAAATAAACCTTTTATAATGCAGTGCTTGACAATGAAATTTTGACGTTTTTAAATTATGACTTTTGCTGTGTCATTGCGATTTTGTATTGTATTAAAATTGTATACCAAATAGGTTAATTAAATCTTATTGTTCCATTTCTTTTTGTAATTATTTTAGTTATTTTTTGCGTCATGTTATTAATTTTATTATTGTTAATTATTTTGTTAATTTAATTCATTGTTTCACTTATTTCTGTAATTATTTGAGTTAGTTTTAGTGTCATATTATTAATTTTATTGTTGTAATTTATTGTTCTTATTTCATTTTATTTTTAGTTTAAGATTTGAACTTTTCTCGTTGTGTTTTTCTTTTTTTTGTATGTGTGTGTGTGTGTTTTTTTGTATTGATTTATTTACTTGCTCTGTATAAATATCTTCTTCTTCTCTTATTTATCAACCCATATACGCCCACTGCTGAGCACGGGTCTCCTCTACCATTGAGAGCGTTTAGGCCATAGTCCACCACGCTGGCCTAGTGCGGGTTGGCGGACTACACACCTAAGAAATTCCTAAGAACTCTTAGGTGTGCAGGTTTCATCACGATGTTTTCCTTCACCGTTAAAGCAAGTGATAATTCAATGAGAATACACACATACATAACTTCGAAAAGTCAGAGGTGTGTGCCTGGGGTTCGAACCCGCGACCGCCGAGATTCTCGACCGCGCGCCCAAACCTCGAGGCCATCACTGCCATCATAAATATCAAAATTTAATAAATATGTAACACCAGCACTCACTCAAGCACACCACATTTCACCACATTAAACACTAAATGCTCGCGAAGGAACGTAAAACCGTATCAAATAGCGAATTCACCTTCCTGTCGCGGGCACCGCTTAACACTTCAACAACACACAACACGACGCATTATTTTTAATGTATTAATAATAATAATAAAATAGGTTAATATCAGCTTTGTTTTTTTGATGAGATCAAGATAAAGAATATCTTGGTTGTTTTGTTGTTTGTAATTAATTAAAAACTACTTCATGAAATACCCAGTGATTTTCAATAGTGCTTGTTTCCACCGAATTCAACGAATTCATTATTATTTCCTTTTTCGGTTCCGAACGTTGAAGCTTTGCCAGATAGAATTGTTGAAATAAAAGTCTCACTATTGCAACAGTTGTGACTTTTTCAACATTTTTTTGCTGCTAAAGTGTCGTTTTGTCGTCATTCAGTAGACAATTTGCAGTTTATTCGCAGTATGAGCTTCAATCCTTGGATTTCATGTAATTCATACAACAAAAAAACATCAGGTTTGCAATTGCTATTATGTGCTGCAATGATGTAACCTGCAAGGATTAAGTGTCTTTAACTCTTATTGCCCTGCCTGAGCGCAATGATCCATCCAAATATAAGTAAACTATAAACAAAACTTTTTGTATCGTATTCTTTCACTACGTCGTTACTTTCCTTTTCCTCTTTCTAACTTTTCTTCACTCCATATAAGAACTTATGTAGTTCTCCATCGAAATCTTAGGGAAGATCACTAGAGAGTATGATAAACTTGTTTTACACAGCATTAATGTTAGATACGCCGCGTAATACCCCTAACTCGGGGCTTAGTTGAAATTTAAACGAGTTTTAAACAATCCACCGGTATAAACACGGCGCGTTTGGTACGTGTGGCGAACTATGTGCGGTGGGTTAATCCCGCTGCTCAGGGGAGTACTTGTGTTAAGTTACTGATGTTCTTGCTTTATGTGTATTGGATATGTATTAATTGAGATGCTGGGAAAAAATTGGGTGGAGCTTAGAAAAAATGAAAGAATTAAAATAAAAAATCGTATTCAACATTTTGAGGCGGTTCAATTAAATTATTTTTTAAATGAATGTAACAAAATTATGGTTAAATTCTAGAAGTTACGTGTAAATTCAAATTTCTGTCGTCATAATATGATACAAGTCTTGCGCCGCGTCAAAAATTTCGAGAGACTTCGTTTTCACTAAATTCCTGGCCACAATATTTGTTTGAAACCTACAAATCGTTTTGGATCAGATCATTTTATATTTCAGTTTTGCAGTGATAAAAACTGTAAATTTTCGTTCCTCAGGTCAGTAGTTGAAAATCGATTTTATCTTTTAATATAAAATAAAGCGAATATTTTATGTGACTCCCTTCTCAAGTGTTCGTATTATGTATGTGTTTTGCGAAAACAAAAATGTTGTAATAAAGTATTCTGACCTATTAAGGCGAGAATTAGAATTATTTAACACCGCATATCTGAAATCCATATTTTTAAACCTACAACTGAACTTTCAGAAATGTGAGCTCACAAACATTTTTAATCTACCTCGTAGGTACCATATGGGACTAATATCAGACGCTGGTCGGAGGATTTCCGAATATTATTCCGTTTGAATTAATTGCCAACTTTTGTTACGCAAATGAAAAAAGTGGAATTTATTTGCATTGTGTAAAGTTTTTGCGACATTTGTACCGTAGGAACGGTTCTGTCGCGATTTTTGAGTCAGGAAAAATGTTATTAGTTCTTCTAGTTAGAAATCGATGGTCCACAAATGTCTTTGGAATGTTAGTACTATGGTTGTCTTGAAAATATCACTATTTGTGATAAGATCTTAGTTTGTACCTTTTTCCTATTTTATACATTTTATGATTTACTACAAATGAAAGCCGCGAAGTTCATTTGTCAGGCACGAACTTGAGAAATGAGGAGTCGCGGGTTCGATCTCCTTACCGAGACAAATGTTTGTGTGAATCACAGAAATTTGTTTCGAGTTTGGGTATTAGTGAGACCGAAAAGTCTCTCGTAGTGTTATAATTTAGAGTGGGTTTAAAACTATGTTTGTAACAGTTGTGTGTATTAATTAATTAATGTTCGCAACTATAATTAAAAGTACAAAGTGTTATAAATTACTAAATTCTCGTAGGTATTATAGAAATGTGCGTGAAAACGGCAATAAGCTCGCACCCTATTGCGGGGGGTTTAAAAACATCTGGTGTTAAATGGGTGTTGAAATTCTCTGCCTGCCACATTGGGGAAACAGGGGTGAACGTTTGAATCTAAAGTTTGAGTATAAAATGCGATTAGTCGCAAAAAAAAAAAAACAATTAGACTTTGTTTTGACTAATAAGATCGTTTGTAAGGTGGATATCGTTCAGAAAATATTTAGCCTTGGACACGTTTAATCTTCAACAATTGGCTTCTATTTGACAGATTAGCAGACATAAGATACAGGCTTATTCTCTCCCAAAGAACTTCGAGTAATATTTAAAATACAAGAGTAAATTTCTTTTATTTACGTCTTCATGCATAAGTTGTTGTATCGCAAATATTATGTATAAATAAATTGATATGATCATTAAGGTTTTTACGAAAAGCATACTGATATCTTCTGTTTCGCGCCTTACCAGACACCCTCCCTCAAAAATAAGAGGCTGATTATTCGATCCGCGCATCACGTCAAATGATTGTGACATTCATAAATTTAGCAGTCTAGGTGGTAATCATTTCAATAATTTCATTACATTAGTTTACTTATAACATAAAACTTTCAGGTTACACCTATGTTTGTGACTTGTTTTTAAGTAGAGTGACGAAGTGAAACCTCGAAAAAGGGCAAAAAAAGAATCGTCCGCGTGTGCCGGCCTAACCGCAAATAAAATAGCTGCGAGAGCTTAAAGCAAAACACGTGGCCGCGCCCCGTAATTACATATTAAGAGAGCGCCGTCGAAAGCGCAGCGGCGTGTGACTGCGACACCCGCTCAATGCCATACTGAGGCAGGAACTAATATTTATTTTAATTTATTTTCATCATCAGTCTACATACCGACCTATGCGTAGAATAAGGCTATTTGTGGCTATAACACCAAAGTACTTTTTTTGTCATCATAAATTTCGTTGTTGTTTGAAGAACATAAAAAGTTACTGATAGTTTTGTGCCCAATTAAGTCTAAATCGTTGAGAAAGAGAAGTTTTGCAAAAGGAAATATAACTTTATTCTGCGCATAGGTCGATACGTCCTACTGCTGAGCTCAGGCCTACTCTATCACGAAGAGGAGTTGGGTCTTAATCTACCCCGCGCCTCGTGCGGCTTTTAGGCGTGCAGGTTCGCGTCTCGGGTTTGAACCTGGGACCGCCGAGATTTTTGATCGCGCGCCTTAATCTCAAGCCCATTACCGCTTACAATAGTCTACTCAAAATTTTTTTATGAGCTCAACATTAATATTAAAATGAGTCAATAAAATATTTTTTCCCTTACAAAAACCTATGTGTAACCTAGCATTTCACATGATATGAAATTTAACCTTAATTCTCGTCTCGTAAAATCTAGAAAAAGCATTATAAGGCAGTTTTAGGTAATTTAAATCTCATTCTCTTTTGGAGTTTCATTTATTTTTATTTAAACAGGCTAGGTGGGGTGACGATATTCGCAAGGTAGCTGGCAGCGATTGGCAAAGGAGGGCCGAAGATCGAGCCCAGTGGCATGCCATTGCAGAGATCTAAGTCCAGCAGTAGATATAAAAGGCTGGTGGTGATGATGATAGGTTAATTTTTCAATGTGGAAATGAATAAACTAAGACTAGTTCACTCCAGCATGGCGCGGTCCTTCACACATCGGCCTGCGGAGTTCGGACAACCTAATTAAAATATTTCGCTTACAAGCGAAAGGAACACGCTGTTACACCGAAAAAAGATTCAAACAGCCACTTACGGGTTTGCCGAAATGCGACCGCAGCGCGCCCATCCAGAAATCGGCGGCCGGAAGAATATAATTAAGGGATTTAATTATTCAAAATTAATTAGTGCTTCGTTTGTTCTTGGCTTGCGATTTATAAATTTATGATGACCGCCATGTTTGTTTCGTTTAGGGCGATATCGGTCATCTTATGGGCGTGGGTTAATTGTAATTTAATTTAGATGTCTAAACGCCTGACTGTAGGGTTAAGTGTGACGTATGACCGAGGTTTGATTTTTAGGGAAAAAAAATTAAATTTTCGTGTAGCAATCTCCAACAATGTCTATGAATGTATCTACGCATAATACTGCAATGAGGTATCTTTTGAGGTTGGGCTTAACGTTCGCGTAAATATGCACCCTTGATATTTAAAGTATGAACTATTAATCTAATTCTAAAAACTGGGAAGTCTAAATTATTTTCTAGCCTACTGAGTGTTTATGTTCTTAATTTAGAATATCTAACAAATAAATATTTGTAAATAGATATTAGCAGATCAATCCACTTTTTTTCTGTATGAAACGAAACATTTATACACGAGGCTTTTTTTCCTAAATTGTTTATCATACTTAGAAGTACTTAGCCAAAAATCAGAAGGATATTCGGGTAATTTGTCCTTTGGAACTCAAGAGGCTAGATCCGAATGAACAAACTCCAAATCTAAATAAGAGTATCAGCGGCAAACGTAATGCGCTTACAGAAGTTCATTTACGCACAAGATTAGAGTACGTTGTAATAATTAGAAAGCTATGAATATTAATGGCAGTCATAATTAAGCGCGATAGTTAAGATGAATGCGGCGGTACTCCCTGACCTAGTTATGTGAAGCGGCACGCGTCCTGTATAACTTTGTTGGTACCTTGTATCACAATCAAAATGGTAATTTACTTAAAAATGTCATAAGCAACTGTTCAAAGTAGAGATGTCCTTTGGTTAACGTTGAAGGAAAAGGCTAGGTGGGGTGACGATATCCGCAAGGTGGCTGGCAGCGGTTGGATGAGGAGAGCAGAAGATCGAGCCCAGTGGCGTGCCATAAGAGAGGCCTATGTCCAGCAGTGGACGAATTAAGGGCTGTTGATGATGATGATGATGATGAAGGAAAAACTTATGTGTAAACCTGCGCACCTAGAAATTTTAAAGAACTTCTTTGTTGTGTGTATTTCACCCACCCGCATTAGGACAGCATGGTGGACTAAGTGAGTTTTATTTTCTTCACTACTTATGCGCCTGACTTTTATCTCTGCATCACCTTAAAGTTGAATTCTAGAGAATGCCTTCGGTATTAAGTCCAACTCTATACGAAATGTGTAAAAAGCATTAATAAATAAACTAAGGCCTTAACACTCTTAGCTCTGAAGGGTGGCCTCCTCTGAGAGGGTTGTTGCCTTAATCAACCACGCTATTGGCCTATTGCGGTATGACAGAACTTATCTTAGAAATTCCTGAAAACATTTAGGTGTGCAGGTTTTATCACAATATTTTCCTTTACCGTTAAAGTACGTAATAATTCATAATGAATACGCACATATCTTCCAAAAGTTAGGTGCCTGTATGAGTGCGCCTGGGGTTTGAATGAGCGACCGCCGAGCTTCTCAACTGCGCGCCTAAACCTCTAGGCAATCACTACTTCTTGTGTGTTCTCTTTCTTAAAAAAATCAGTGATAACAACAGCCACCACGTATTTCAAATAATAAAATCATTCGAAATTTCTGAAGAAGAACATAAAATTTACGATTGATCGTTAATTGCCAAGTAAATTTGACTCGTAAAGTATGCAAAGTTGGACGTCTTGTGCCGAAGCTTGCAACATTGTGGAGGAAACACTGAACTACCCGAGCGGCCATAAAGTGTTTTAATCATTATTTTTACTACAATACACAGTTTATTGCTCTGTTTTAATTTTCTTTTTTCTCGGCTACTTTGTAGGGAACACCTGAAGATGTTTGTTTTGTAATTCTTAGCGGTTGGGGTTTATAAAAATGTTTGTAGAGGCTTCGTATCACTGGCCATATTTTCATTGAAACCCAAAAGCGCTACGTGTCAATTATGTAGTGTCTTGTTTATGACTGTTTATAATAAGGTCACGATATTGTCAATTAGATTTTAAGCTAAAACATTATTATTACGCAACAAGATACATTATATTGTTTGTGAGTTTGCATATTGTGATTTTACGAACAATTCTTTCTATCTAATATGATACAAAGAATTTTATTGATTTAAACAAAACAGCACTCAATACAGGCGACAATTATTAATAACTTTAAATGTGTATATAATAAATAAACAAATATACCCAACTGTCTACGAGTATAAGATTTAGAAACTACGCGAGACATTTAAGTTTCTCAATCACCCAGACTCGATACAAATACTTGTCTTATTGATTCGAACCCGCGGCCTTTTTCACAAGATAGTGTATACCTGACTGCGGGACTGTTAAAATAATAATTAATACTTTGCAGGAAATCAAAGCATCGCTTTAGTAAACCGATATAAACCATTATTTATTTCCGTTTGTGTTGCTATCGATTACGGGAATTGCTATGAAGAGTTCAACTTTATCCTATCATGTTCCATGCATGCTAACTTATGTAACTAAAGTTCGTAATTCTAAGATCTAAGAAACTTTGTCCTGTCAACTTTTCTTGTAGCTATTACTAGGAGAATTTAAAGGGAAGAAGAATATTTTATTTGTTTATCCTAAAGATATTTCCTAAGATATACAGGGTGTATTTAGACCGTGACCGAAAACTGAGGCAGGTAATAGCGATAGTGATTACAAACCCCCTGGCATTAAAGAAAATCCCGACAAAAAATAAAAATATTGAGGTTTTCCATACGAACCACGTACTTTTAACACCGATGGTTGTATGGAAAACGTAAATTTTTTTTTTGAATCTGGATTTTTAATATCGCCACTGGGTTTGTGATCACCCTCGCTATTACCTGCCTCAGTTTTCGATCACGGTCTAAATACACGCTGTATAAAATAAAGTATTCGACATCAGCCCATATAAGTCCCACGGCTGGGCAAGGTCCTCCTCTACTACCGATAGGATTTGGGCCTTAGTTCGCTATGCTGGCCTCGTGCGGGTTGGTACTACATACCTAAGAAGTTCCTAATTAGTTGTAGAGGAGACCCGTGCCTAAAATTGGCACAGGGACTAATTATGATACTTTTGATTTTTATCTTTTCTTTGCTCATTAAAATAGGTGTTGAATATCTATTATTGAATATCTGATTTATTTTATCAGTTTATGATATAAAAAGGCCAGGTAAGCAAAATGTAAAAACTCAAAGGCAGAAATATTGATCGGCGTATCGCTGTGAAACTGTACATAATGTGGGCATTATCATTCAGAAGGAGATCTGTGATATAAAATTTTACGAACGCTTATTGCGTGGGTCTATTCGAAGGGAGTAAGTATGCGCGCTTTATAATATACTTAGTTGCAATGCTTTAGAGTTCGTGAGACAATGAGTGAATAAATGCGTGTATTGATTTTATAAGGCGTATACAGAAAACAAAGGTAATAGCTACCTAGCTAGGTAATATTTTTTTTGTAAAAAAAATCCCGAAATAAAAATAAAATTGATTCTGCACAGAACTCAGCATGCGTAGATATCAATTATTTTCTATGTGATTTAGCCATGCATATTTAATTCGTAATACTAAATTTGGGTTCAATTTTCCAATTATGTTTTGATCGTTGTTATAGTCCTTTATGAACTTAAACGTCTCTCACCTGTTTTATAAACCAACTTTTTGTTTATAGGCAGAATTAACTAAAAAAAAATGTATTCGCGTAACAAGGGACTTGAACCCGCGACTGCCAAAATTTTCGTTCGCACGCCTAATCTCAAGGCCAGTACTTTTTCACTTACAACTTAGGTTTTTACGAAGCTAATATAAAAAGGTATCAGTGTGACTTAAACCTAACGCGAACTTCATGTACTTTCTTCATAAACCGAACTTACTCACGACCTCTCTAAGCCATAAATTGTTCTTTCGTTGGCAGTGTATTTTATTTTTATCACCGTTTTTCTGTTGAAATTCAAATCGGCCGGTGATAAAACATGATTCAGCCACGCTTGTTACGTGCGGTCTTAATTTTACGATGATATTTTATATATCAATGTCTGATGTAGATAAAGTTATGTTTTATATGAAAAATCTCGAATAAAACTGTGTCTAGAGTATCGGTACTCTGCTTGCAAAATCTCATCAAATACAGTTTAACCGTTTAAACATGCAAACTTTACAAAAACTTACCGCACTGCTTTAGTCCGCCAACTAGAACTAGGCTAGCATGATGGACTAAGACCTAAATCCTCACAACAGTACAGGAGGCCCGTGCCCAGCTGTGGGACGTATATGATTTGGTGATACTGGTGATAATGATAAGTAGGATTGTATGTAGTCTAATCTCGAAACATGACACTTTACACCACTCATGCTTTAAATCTCATACCTACTTCAGGCACATTCCTAGAATCAATATTGCTACTGAGAATTTCCAAAAATAAAAACACACTATATACATTTATATCGTAGTCTATTGAGGTAACTTACATTAATGCAATTTCAAATACCCCGTGCAAGGAAAGAGAAAGGAAAAAACTCAAACTATTTAATTTCAATTATGAATGAAAGTCGAACGATTCTTTTTCTCAATCTATTCCAATGGCACGTATTCGTGAAAGAATTTAATTCAATATCCTTCATGCAATTTATATTTCATTAACGGGATATGGAAGGATTGTGATACAATGAATATATTAATAGGATTTTTATAAGCTTTAAATTTATTTTTAAAGAATCGCTCACAGAAGCATTGTGGTAGTGTAGGGCGTTGGTCCTTATGGTGTGTGAAACCGCTTTAGCCCACTTTAGGACAGCATAATTGTGTCGACAAAGTGGTATGGTCGTAGAAGTTTCTAACAAATCAAAAATGGTTTTAGAAAGCTGCCATCAAATGGCAATGCAGATCTTTCACAGGCCAGCGTGGAGGACTATAGGGTAAATCTTCTAAATTGTGGAGAAGGCCCGTGCCTAACCATGGGAGGTAAAGTAAAATAATCTCGAAGATTATAAACTTTGGAAATGGAAAGAGGATGAATATATAGCTACTATTTTTATTTTTCTTTTTTTACTATCCAGTATTGGTTAAGGTCGCCTAAGGTTGCCTTTAAAATATTGCCTAGAGTAATAAGGCCGCTTCTTGTTTTATTTCTTAATAGTTAAGTTTCGTCATTATATTTGGTGTATGTAAGAGACCGTTTTAAATAACTAATAAATAAATTGCGATCTCTGCATTCTAGACTATTTTTTTCTTCTTATAAGAGAGAATTCTCCGCAGCAAAGCCGTCTAATGACAGCGTAACTTGATCAAAAGTAATTGCGTTTGTTCACGGAATTAAATGTATTTGCCGTTCCGATACCGTATATTGTGTCGGCAAACGAAATAAGTGTAACGATATTAATGTTGACAAATATCATAGAAAAGATATTAAATAGTTATTTATAAGTCACTTTATGACTCCCAAGTAACAGGTTCATTTCTAGTTTGGAAGTCGATGAGACATAAATTGCACACTGTGATTGTACAGCCCATATATTTTTGTATGAATTGTTAAATATTTTATTGTAATTTTGTTTGTACAAATAAATTTATTTATTATTATTTAATGTGGCTAAAGATCGAGACCAATGACGTGCCATAGGAAAGGCTTATGTCCAACAGTAGACGAGAAAGGCTTGTGACGATGTTGTTGATGATGATGATGATGATGAAGACGATGAAGTCATTTCGAGTGCCCTGAAAAAAAGAGATGTGCTTGCCTCCTATTATGCGAAGCTGATACGTGGTGAAATATGCAAATAAAGTTTTTAACCGCCAGTGGTGGAAGATATTTTGTATCTAGGTACCAGCCAAGTTGGAGTGATATGAAAAAATATAGAAGATTTAGTTAGGAAACTGGATAAAGAACTGTAATTCCGGGAAGCCCCGACAGCCCCCGTGGCGCAGTTGCCTAGACACCAGCTTGCGAAACGAGAGGCCGCGGGTTCGATCCCCGCACCGAGACAAATGTTTGTGTGAACCACGAATATTTGTCTCGGGTCTGGGTGTTTGTGAGACCGAAAAAGTCTCTCGTAGTGTCTGATACCCACGATACAGGTCTTGTAACCTAGTGTGGGGTCAGAGCTATGTATGTGACTGTTGGGTGTATTTATTTATTTGGGAAATAATGTAGTAATACTTTTATACCTAAATGGTAATGTAAATGGTAAAATGTAAATGGTATAAAAGTATTACACATAAAATTCCCTCCAATCATGGTTATGTAATCTTTAACAACTTTAGACACAGAACACCACTAATAAACCGATTAACAAAATCAAAATCTCTTGCGGATTATCGAATAAAACAAGATAGTTTCCTCGTTTAAAAAAAATGATGAAGAAATTTCCAGAAACTTGTAGGTATGTGCCATTGGATCGGTTCCGGCCACCGCCGAAGTTATGCCGACATAGTCACCGTAACTCAATGGCTCTCATTTACAAGGACCGCAAAAACTGGTACATGGAATTATTGAAATGCAATTGGATTAATGTCTGCGTCTCCTTATTTGTTGAGAATAAATAGTTATAGCTTCATTTAATATTATGATTAACTAGCGACCCGCCCCGGCTTCGCACGGGTGCAATGCTGATATTTAATGGATGTTATCATACATACAAACCTTCCTCTTCAATCACTCTATCTATTAAAAAAAAACCGTATCAAAATCCGTTGCGTAGTTTCAAAGATTTAAGCATACAAAGGGACATAGGAACAGAGAAAGCTACTTTGTTTTATACTATGTAGTGATGTTGTATGGTTAGTACATCATAATCATTATCAGCAGCAGCCTCTTTTACGTGCACTGCTGGACATAGGCCTTATAGGTATACAGGTAAACCGAAATCGGGAACTAAGGCAGGTCATAGGTACGGTGATAACAAATCCATTTCCTTAAAAAAAAAACCGCCAAAAAATACGATATCCATACATACCACATACATTTAATACCGATAATTGTATGAAAAACGTATTTTTCACAAGCTTTTATTTTTGAAATTTATTATTTGTTAGAATTTTCTTTAACGCCAGGATGTCTATAATGACCTTGGCTATTACCTGCCTTAGTTTCCGATAACGGTCTGGATACACCCTGTATAACACAGGTATTCTTCTTCTTCTTCATCAACCCATATACGCCCACTGCTGAGCACGGGTCTCCTCTACCATTGAGAGGGTTTAGGCCATAGTCCACCACGCTGGCCTAGTGCGGGTTGGCGGACTACACACCTGAGAAATTCCTAAGAACTTTTAGGCGTGCAGGTTTTATCACGATGTTTTCCTTCACCGTTAAAGCAAGTGATAATTCAATTTGAATACACACATAACTTTCGAAAAGTCAGAGGTGTGTGCCTGGGGTTTGAACCCGCGACCGCCGAGATTCTCGACCGCGCGCCTAAACCTCGAGGCCATCACTGCTGATAATAATGCTGATTAATACCAATAATTGTATGAAAAACGTATTTTTTACAAGCTTTTATTTTTGAAATTTATTATTTGTTGGAATTTTCTTTACCGCAAGGATGTCTATAAAGACCTTGGCTATTACCTGCCTGGATACACCCTGTATAACACAGGTATTCACTAAAGAGATTTTAACAAATATCTGTAATACCTCGAGTGAAGTTACAAGCGAAAGCTAGCTAATACATCTCATCATAAAATATAACATGTTATACAAAAATACTAGACACGAACGTAAACGCACGCGTACGTGGTTGGATATTAAGGGCGGTGGCTTCACTTCGATGTTCTTACATAAATATTTATTGGGGTCCTTCAACTCTACTGGACTGTAGTAGCGTCACGCGTAGGGGAACTGTGTAGTACGTTTTTAGGGGAAATGTGAACAATATTCTGTTCCTCTAATCTTATTCGGTTTACGCAGAAATTACAAGTTCATGTTTAAGTCACAGTAATACTATGTGAAAACCTAAATTGGAAGTGAAGCAGTGTCGGTTTATTTCATTCGCGATGAACTATCACGTACCTTAACAGTATAAGAAAATATCGTGAGGAAATCTCCTGTATCTATACTTTTCAGCTCTTAGGACTTTTTTCATAGTGTAATCTGCCAAGGACTAGACCAGCGCGGTTTGGTTGAAGGACTAAGCCCCCTCAACGGCACAGAAGGCCCTTGCCCATTTTTTATAATAAAAAATCTTGCTTAAATGTAATGAAATGATAGTTTATTTAACGGTGTAGGAAACGCTCATAATATTAGGTTATAAAATCAACGGCTAAAATCAATGAAACTGTAACCACAAAGTCTCAATTTGTCCTACTACAAAACCGAAGCTTAGTCACCCGAAACGGCGATATTCGCAAGAGGCGCATAAAACTGAATAGGCCCGAATTGCCTACGCGTATAACGCTTGTAGTTTTCAGATCACATATTGACAATCGATATCCTTTGTTCAATGTGCATACTTTAATTTGACGGGTTATACCTGCGCTTTCGATGGGGTGAATAGGGTTTTTATAGCAGATGACGTCATTGTAAGATTTTTGTAAGATATAGTTCGTTCCTTCGTTTATTTAGATATGAAAAAGTTTCACTAGTAGACATGAAAGTCATATTGCCATAAGTTAAATATAAGAAATAATAAAGAAAGTTATATAGCGCAGTTGAATACATTCAAAATTGTAAACTAAGATGAAGTGTATTTGATCTCCGTATTGATAATGCTTTTGTGATCCATGCGATTTTTTTTTCCTTTTTCACTTATCACTTTAGATGTGGGCATTAAACAAGCAGTCAATACAGGGACTTGGCTATGGTAGGTTCAAAACTACGGACAACTCCTCACTTTTCGAATCTTCAAATTTTTGTGAGGAAACCCACAGTGGATTTCCTTACTGAAAAGTACAGTCTGCCAATCCGCTCTAAATTATAGTCAGTTAAGTTCTCAGTAAAAGGTCGTATATTATATTCAGATTAGACAGAAAATTCTCGTAGTTTACACACGACACGACGTCAGAGCTATGTATGTGACAGTTGGGTGTAATAACTATTTATTTTTTCAAACTCGCACGCTCTGCAAAAAGGTTGAAATATTTTAAATGGAGTTTAGTTCTGCGGCGAATCTAACTGCGGGCTCCGAGCCAAGATCGTACATAACAGGATATAAAAGTTAAGTCCATACAGGTATACCTAGTAATCCTATTGACCACGACAGCTTAATTTAAAAGGCACGGTTGAATGCAATTGAACTTGGGAAAACCTTTTATGGAGCAGAAAACAGACTGCTCGTTTGTATCAGAAATGACGCAGTGGTTTTATAGAAGCCCAAAGGTTTTACAGGTCAATTGGGTCTAGTTTGTAATTGTTAATTGTAAGGAGTATATTCTCATTTATATGTCAAACTGGTTTTGTTAAATAAATATGTAAACACTGATAACAAAACAAAAAAAGCAGTGATGGCCTCGAGGTTTAGGCACGCGGTCGAGAATCTCGGCGGTCGCGGGTTCGAACCCCAGGCACACACCTATGACTTTTCGAAGTTATGTGTGTATTCAAATTGAATTATCACTTGCTTTAACGGTGAAGGAAAACATCGTGATAAAACCTGCACACCTAAAAAGTTCTTAGAAATTACTTAGGTGTGTAGTCCGCCAACCCGCACTAGGCCAGCGTGGTGGACTATGGCCTGAAACCCTCTCAATGGTAGAGGAGACCCGTGCTCAGCAGTGGGCGTACATGGGTTGATGAAGAAGATAACAAAACCAAAAAACAACCAAAGAAAATTGCCACAAAAAAAATTACATTTTTCAGCCTTTGCAACCCTATTTCGCGTCCATTAAAAACCATATTATGTAGCGGACATAAATCACGTGTCATAAATATGTACAGAGTGTCCTGATGACGTGTAACATGACGTTTTGACCCGACTGCCCACTGCGGTGTTGGACGGCCCGTCATCCTACTACGTGACCGGTTGGATAATGAGAATACAAAGATTGACTTTTAGCCTCACCATACGACCTTCTGCTGGGCAGGGGTCTCCGCTTTTTAGAGAATTTAGGCCTTAGTCCATCATGCCGGCCTAGTGCGGGTTAGCGGACTTATCATCAGCCCATATACAGCTCCCTCATTTAGAGTGATCTGGTTTTAGTACACCACTCTGGCTCAGTGTGGGTTGGGGGACTACCTAAGAAATTATTAAGAACTTTTCAGGTGGTAGGTTTTATCTTGATGTTTTCTTTCATCGTTACAGCAAGTGATAATTCATTGTGAATACACACATAACTTAGGATAGTCAGAGTTGTATGCCTAGGGTTTGTACCCGCCACGATCGATAAATAGCTTGTGGTTATCACAGAAAAAAACACTAAAATTGCAAATCTTCATTAACTAATATTTAAAAAGAAAAAAAAGAATTCAAAATAAAGAAACATAAAAAAATTGTTTAGTAATAAAAGAACAAAAAGGTTTTAATGCTTTGTACCTCTACGGTTGTAAAACAAACAAAAGTCCATCGAATAGTCCTTTCAAAGCACATTATTGGATGCGAAGAATTAATAACTGCAGCGTGCAAACGTAGCCATTGCAAATAGCCTAAGGCACTTTCACAATTAATATGACCCTGTGACACAGTAAATATGTAGACAGTACGTTCTGTTTAAAAATTACGTTAGGCTATATTAAAAATGTTTTTAAATGGAAATAAAATATGAAATTCACTAAATGCTATTATTTTGTATGTTAGAATTATTTTATCAATCCTCTTTAGGGTATTTATAACTATTTTCCTACACTAAGTCAGCTGTGTTGCAGTCTCATGTAACAAGGAGCATGACAATTGCTGTTTGAACTTAATTGAACAAACATTTTTCTAATTCGGGATTAGCAGGATTAGGCCTTTTCACACACTCACCATATTGACGATTAAAGAACCTTTTTTTATTCACAAGTATTTAAATAGGATGTATTTTAATTACGCGTTTCCGTGGCTCTCATCTAACCTAACTTAGAAACGGGAGTCAGCATATTTTTTTGAAATGGTTTGTTTTGGGTATTAGTGTTCGTAAGACCGATTTTTTTAAATTTTACATAAATTAAATATAAGCAGTGGTGCAAGCGATTGTTAGGCGTATTTAACTTATTTTAATTTTGGGCTTGTTTTACTGATTATACCTGCACTGGGGTCAACCTATATCTACTAGATTAGTGGCGGAATAAATTTCACCTCTCCCTCCGGGTATTAATCGGTCAGCCATATTGAATTCATATCTTGCAGATATTTAAATAGGTTTTCAATTATCTGTGTAAGTGATTAACGAAATGGCCTCGGGATGGAAATCTTCACTTCTGTTTTTTCAGTAAGCGATTTTTTTTATTCGTAGATTCCATTTCGATCGTTGGGTTTATTCTATGCTATTATTGTAAGTAGCAACGATTCAATATATATTTGACATTAATCTATATAAAAAGTGTTACTCCGCACTAGGCAAGCGTCGTGAACTAAGGCCTATACCCTCTCTGTTGTAGAAAGGGTCCATGTCACATCTACAGCTGAGAGGATTTGGACATATAACAGACATTAAGAAAATACATATATTGTAGCCTAGAGTTTTAAATATGTCCGATAAACGGCAACACACTTGTCCTTTATCTTTAAGTTTTTTTTGTAAAATATGAATTTAAATACACCTCAGCCTGTCATCATTACCATCACCAGCCTTTCATGTCCAGTGCTGGACATAGGGCTTCCCTTTGGCACGCCACTGGGCTCGATCTTCTGCTCTCCTCATCCAACCACTGCCAGCCACCTTGCGGATATCGTCACCCCACCTAGCCAGAGGGCGTCCTACATTACGTTTGCCGAGCTCTATCTCTACTCCAGAACACGTTTTTTCAGCCTGTCTCTTAGAGTTAATTCTTCTTTAAGCTCATATAATGGTGTTTGCAAAACGTTTTCCTAGATTTCAATAGATGTGAGTAAAATATGCATAACACAAACGAGGCATGTGTTAGAGCTAAGTTACGCAACGTTTTCGCAACGTGTGCACAGTTTGCTGCGTGGGTCTTTGAAGAGAGCTCCTGTGCTCGTGAATTTTTGTGGATAAGTCCTGTTTGATATATAAAATATTGGAGATTGGATATAGCTTGGAATGGGCGTAATTTTAATAAAAAAGGTTCGGTTATTAAAATTATAGTATAGATAAAGTTTTTATTATACTTTAAATTAAATATTACTAATATAAATCAGCGCATATACGAACCAGTGTTGTATACGGGCCTTCTTTACAGCTGAGAGATTTTAGGCCCCCTAGCTCACTAAGCTGGCCTCGTACGGGTTGGTGGACTAAACACCTCAGAAATTCCTTAGAACTTATAGGTGTGCAGGTTTCCTCACGATGTTTTCCTTCACTTTTAAAATAATTGAGAATTAATTTATTGCGAGTACGAACATCATTTCGAATAGACAGATATTTGTGCCTGGGGTATGAAGCTTCGATCGCCGAGATTCTTGACCGCGAGTTTAAACTTCAAGGCCATCACTACTTGCCTCTATAAAACCGACACTTGATTCATCCACTAACAATTTGTCTGCTTGCGAAACGGGTTGCCGCGGATTCTATCCCCGCACCGAGACAAATGTTTGTGCGATCCACAAACCTTAACCCAGATAAGCCTACTGTCCTATATTTAGGACAGTAGAAATAAAAAAAAATATCAGAATACCCTCTTTATCTAAGATTATTTAGTCTTATGATTTGCAGTAAGAAACGTGTCAGCTTTATTAGAAAAAATAAAAAGACAGTTATTTTAACAGTTTTTACCTTATATTTTACCTTATAAGTGTGTAATAAAAGTGCGTTGCAGACATGGCAAATGACAGGTATGTATAAAAAGTTATATTTTACTCGTGAGTTGTTTTTTTCTGTGTTAATATCTAGTTCATAACCTTAACTTTTGTACTAAATAAATATTCTAGCAAAATAATATAAATAAATTACGTATAACTTGTTACAAATACTAGCGTACTATATATAGGACAGTAGGATAATATACATGATTTTAGTACAATAATACAACTTTTTCTTTACAGACCGTTAGCTGCGCATGAAATTTTAGATGCTTTAGAAAATGTTTCTGATAATGAAGAAGATTATAGAGAACGACTGATATGTTTTCTACCTCCTCCTGTTGATCCTGACTGTCTCACTGACGAAGATTCGGGTGAAGAAGATAATGTAACTTTGAATAATTTGCCACGAAACATTCTGCTTCAACCGGCTGAAGTAATGATTCAAGGGCAGGTTATGGTGAGTGATACAGAAGAAGAACCTTCTGATTCTACAGGTCGAACTAAACGTAGGCGTACCTACGCATGGAGAAAACGGGACTTGGCAAAAAATCCCGTGAATTGGCCAGATGTTCAAGGCGCTTGCCAAGATAAGCGCCCAATTGAGTGGTTTGAAAACTTCTTAGATGAAGATGTTATTTCGTTGTTGGTGTCAGAGAGTAATAAATATGCTGTCAAAAAGAATTTGCCTGGAAACATAATCACTGAAGATATGAAATGTTTCATCGGCATATTGTTGGTTAGTGGTTATTCATGGCTCCCCCGTAGAAGAATGTATTGGGAAAACTCCCCTGATACAAAAAATGCCAAAAGAGGGCCTAACCGACCCTCCCATCATGAACATGGTGATAGTCGATTCCTCAATCGAAGCAAACACGCTGTCGTCAATGTCACAAAAAATGTTTGACACGTTGCAAGAAATGTGATGTTGGAGTGTTTGTCAAGTGTTTTGAAACATATCATTCATAAATAGTGTTAATCTAGTAAATTACATGTAACAATGGTTAATATAATCAATAGTTATCTAATAAACTACCCTTTTTCATTACATTCTGTTTTGTCATAAATGGTCTTTTATTTCCTCTTATTATCCTACTGTCCTACATATAGGACGGCTGTTTCCCTGAAAGCCTTACACTTAATTTTTTTTTCATAATTTTTTTTATGTTGCATAAGATCTAATAAACTAAATAATGTAACTTTTTTCAAAATTTTCAGAAAATTTTAGTTTCAGGCTTATCTGGGTTAATTAAACTTAAACTTAAATAAAACCTCCATGTTCCATACCTCTTTGCTACCCTATTCGAACGGGTAAGCGAGCCCATTTCTCGGGGATCAGTTGTTGGATCTCTCACGGCACGTTATGAAGGATTTATTTGAAGAATGGGCTTGAAGGACACCGCTCGGGATACGGCGCTTGCGTTTTGTGTCCTGTCGTGTAATGCCAAATGGAATATTCTAGGGTGATGGGGATTTTAACGGCTAAAGAAGAGAAAACTGTGGGTATTTAAACTGTGGGTGACATATTAAAATTCTAGAAGACGTGCATCTATGTAACCGCTATTTGCTAGCTGTAACTACCCGTATTTTAAGTTTTTTTTTTAGAATTTCCAATTAATCCAACGATGATTTTGTCCGATTTCGAATCGAAACCTTTTTAATGCACCCTGCAGACTTGTATGGGACCAATGTATCATTCAACTAAGATTGCTACATTTTTTTTTACCCGGAATAATATTAGAATTTTTCTAAGTATTATGCAAACAGTTAATTTTGTTTTTATCTGAAATTATTTAACCTATTTAAACGCGTTTTATACTAATAAACTACCTATATTTATTTCAATACATGTCAAATGCTCTGCACACATCTGACAAAGAAAAATCTCAAAGACCCACCACGTACCAATGACGCAATGAAGTTATTGCATAACCGCACAATCATTGCTGGTTTATTACAGTGAGATGTAGATACGTGTTATAGCACAGCGGCAGTGTACAAGTCCCAGCGAAACGATATTGACTCACGTTTTGTATCGATTTAAGCTTCCAACGCTATTAGGGTCCAGTATTGCATTCGGATCAGATATTCAGCTGTTGGCTTGTTTCAAGATTCTGAGACTTATCGCAACTTGTGGTTTAGTTTTAATGGAATCGGTTGGTGAGAAATTCTGGATTTTGAATTTGGAAATTATTTTGATCTTGCGATGTTCTTGTATCCTCGAAGGGAATGGTAGAAGTGCATTACTGCACTCATAATAGTAGCATGGTAATATTGGTGAAATGTATTTTCTGTTTTGCCATAAACGGGATTCAATACCGGGATTTTAATATCGCGCGATACATATAGGTGCCACAAGTGACGAAACAGGCAAGTGTCTGTTATAAGAAGTTAAGTTTTAGTCTAACGTTATATCAAACAGAAAAGTTGCGAGTGTAAATAAAGAAATGGAGATTTCTATCAAGGAGGATTTGATCGGAGGTTCAATAGTTACTTACATAAAATACATTTTTTCCTATTTGGTTACTCCTGCAGCGTAGTTAAAGCAAGTGTTTTGTAGATTATTACTTGGTTTATTTGAGTTTATTTGTAGAGTTTTTGGGGAATCAATTATATTGCACCGGGGTTATGTATCAAAAATACTTAATTTGTGCATTCCATAATTTGGCACAATACTTGTGGGATCAACAGATATTTTTTTCGGGTTTAGGTTTTTCATGCTTAAAAATGGATTGTTTCGGATAACTATGACGCAGGACTTGTATGACGTATGATGCAGTGGTGTGCCTAGGGTGTCAAACTAAGGCAAGCCCAAATGTTTATTTAGTAGCAGCATATTTTTTTTTGGTACGTAGGACTAATTAATACCTACCGGTTAGTACTCACATTCACGTTTATAGCGTTATTTTATAAATAAACAATCGTTAAGTTCGTTATTCGGAACTATGTAAGGCAAGTCGGGCTTTCGGGCTTCTATGGAAGTACCGCCACTGGTATGTATGTAACTTGAAGAAGCGATTTAGCAAGATGGCATGAGGATGTCAACTGACGGGAGTTTCATGCTAGTTCATACATTATTCGGACAGTACTGTGATTACCATTACGTACGATATAACAGTATAAAATTACATATCTAAAAGACTATCTCATGATCCCGTGGCACAAGTATGTGCCCTGCTTGATAGTGATTTTCCATGAGAAAATTCTCAGTAGCAGCACGGTGTTTGAAAGTGCGACCGAAAAATAGCAAAAGGCTCGCTTCTTATGATGTGGAGAAAATAGACCTGGCGAAATGTGGGTGCATAAATGAACCAGTAACAACCTTAAAGAATATTTCATCATCATCATCATCATCATCAACCCATATACGCCCACTGCTGAGCACGGATCTCCTCTACCATTGAGAGGGTTTAGGCCATAGTCCACCACGCTGGCCTAGTGCGGGTTGGCAAAGAATATTTATCTCGAAAAATCAACGGAACCAGTAAAAAATAAACTCCATGTACATTATAAAAACATTTCCTTCCATTTGATGTCATTTTGTACGGTATCGTGCAAACTTTTATGTCTAACTGAGCGGTGTTATTGATTTATTTTACTTTTTTCACGGAGGCCTCACATTGATGGTTCCAGTCAGTGTTTCGTGTCGTTTGTTATTCGACGGCAACATTACTGCGGTAAGGTTTTTTACCCATTTTTCTTTGTACCGCTGCCTTAGAATCTCTAGGTTTGGGATTGGTTGGTAGCATAAAAGTAGAACGGGCGATTAAAATTTAACATTTGTTATCCCAGAAAATGACTTAGTTATTGTGTTCGTATATAATGTAAATTATATTGAGCGAAGCAGTTGGCTAAATTAAAATTCAAAATATTTTTGAAAAATTATAACTTTTATTTTTTTAGGTGCATTTTATTCTAAAATTGTACACGAAGCATTGTTTTATGTGTTAAGTCCAACAATCTTGCGCTAGGCTAGTATGTTGGACCAGATTTAATAATTTTCAGCTAGAACCCAGGACGATACTACGTGTCGATATCTTTTTACGGGCACGAGACACCATTGCTTTGAGTCCTAATAGTTTCAATCACCACACACACTCACCACACATTAACTGATATTTGAAATCTCTTCAAACTACAAACCAACCCAATTATTCCATAGTTAAACCTCCATAACTCGACATAACAGTTGAAATTCAGTCGTCATTCGAAGGGAATATCTTATGGAAAGCTCGACTAGGCGTTTCGAGTAAACAATTGTGTTTGCACAGGGGGTTTGAATCGGATCCCTTATTTAATCAAAGGAAACACACCTGTTTAGTCCGGGCCTTTGTTTGAGCACAACTATCTCATCGGCAAGATTGTTTTAGTTTCATGGAATCTTTTTGGAGTTCTGTATGAGCTTAGACCAGCATTGCAGAGTATTCTTTAAATACGTGGGTTAGTAGCAGGTGTCCAATTAAATCCAGCAGCTAATGGAAGTCCACTGCAACTGCTGAGTATAGGCCTCCTCTAAATTCTAGGACTACGAATTCTTTCAACACGAGGGTTTAGTGTGGGATACCAGATATTCAAAGCAATCAGTCAATGGAAGTTAACTGCTGAAGGCCTCACATAAACCTCTCCCAATGAATTCCACAGTGACCTGATGGTAGTAGCTTGCATCCAGCGACGACCTGCGACCTTTACCAGGTCGTCTGACCATCTTTTAGGTGGAAGTCCTACGCTGCGCTTTTCGGTATATCGCTAGCATTTGAGAATTTTTTGGTCCCATCGGCCATTAGTTCTCCGCGCTATGTGCTTTTTCTGGATAACACACATCTAAAAAGTCCTTTTAGGGAGTTCTTGTCGGTGTCTTCTAACGATGTTGACTTTGCAGTTAAAGTGTGTGACAATTTATTGTAGAAAATTAACCATTTATAATGCACTTTTGGTTATTGCTAAGTGCAGTTGTGTCAATATTGATAGAACTGGCTTCGAATATACTATCATACTATGCTGTTCAGGAATTTATGTAAGTTTATTTAAAACGAAACACATAAAATCTAACTCTTCTTAGTTAATAAATCCTGGTCCAAAATTTAAATATAATTGGTGACTAAATTGCAATTAAGATTGATATAAATTTGTACCTCTTTTATTTGGGAACAAATAACCAAAGCCAATATTTTTGCATCTGTACGTAAATATTGTCACATTGAAGTTTTCGTTTCAAAATAAATATTTACACGAACAGAAGCCACAAATAAGACCTGAACTGTATATTTACACGAAATATTGATGTTATTTTACTATATATTTTACATTTTATAAATAAGGTAAGATATTTCGTCAGTTGTTGTTGCTATTCGGATATCTATATTCTGATTTTCTTACTAAAAAAATAGTGTTTTCGAAATCATAATGTGTATGTATTATTATTGTATTATTTCCCTACGTGATGCTATTAGGTTTATTTAGGTGTTTTATATTTAATTTTACTCTCCTAATAAATCTTTATAACAATAGTTAAGCAGGTCAAATCTTTTCACAGTAACAGAAGGAAAAAACGAGTTAAAAATTCTAACATCGCCAATTTGAAATTTTTCGCCATCACTCTTCAATTCTCAACAGTAATGATTTATTTTCTTCCAGCTAAACCATGGCAAAGACAGCAGAAGCAGAAGTTGAGAAGATGAAGATATTAGAAGAGAGGATAAAGGCGCCGTCGATATGGGGTCGCGTTCCGTGCGGTATCAGGTTTGAAGACTTGCAAGATAAGAGATATGACGATGCTGTCAGATTGTTGAAGAAGCATTATTTGCCTGAAGAGGTAAGTGAATATTTGCTTAACCGTCCGGTCAATGACCGGGTACCCGGGTATCCATTTCAACTTCGCAGATAGAATTTAATAACTTTTTCTTAAAAAAATTACAGAACCGTCTGGATCCGCAAAATTTAAGTAGTTTAAGACCCAATTCTTGTTAAAAATAATTATAATTAATTATGTAATAATAGTAATTAACATCCAAACTTGATACCTCCTTCGTTCAATGACCAGGCACCCGGGTACCCACTGAAAATATAACGCATGAATGTCGATAATACACAGTAAAGAAACTAATTGTTTAAAGAATTTTAGTAATTTGACTTTAAAAATAAATAACAAATAATAATAATAAAATAAATTATAAACTAAATAATTTATTTTATTCAAACATTATTTTTTATGAGCAATTGCAAAAACAGTAAGGAAAAAACACACAATTTCCGTCATATTGATACTAGTATGATTTTATTTTATTATTTATTTATTTATATTATTTTTTTATAATGATATACTGCTACTCGGAAATAAGAGAATTTTTTATCATGACGCATACCCAACACATGTTCGTCACATACTGAACATATTTTTCTTGTTTTCGCGACGTTTTTGTTATAATTCTCTTAAAAGTACTGGGATCTTGATTATCTAGTTGGTATCGTTTGCGTATGTTGATTAATAGCGCGGCCAGGAAAAGTTTTATTCGCCATTTTTGTTGAGAAATGCCTCCAAATTTGAGGATTCTACGAACGATTTATAACGAAAGGAGTACGCAGTTCTTTGCCCAATAGCCGATAAAATAATCGTCGCTCATGCCATTTTTTAACAGGCATTTGTGATTTTCATTATTCAGAAGATATGGTGAAAGTCAGGTGACACCGAGAATATTATAGATATACGCTAGAGGCCATCTATGCGTTGCATTATATCAACCAAGCATTTTCTCTATAGTGTCCACTCCAGCTTTTGAAAGTCATAAAATTCAATAATTGCGGGTTGTTTCTTTGCACCAATACAAATTTTTGCTTCGTGATTCATTGACGATAATATAATTAGTACCTTTTTGGCACATAACTGCACATAGTTATGTTTTTTTATGGAAATTAAACGCAGTAAATAATGACCACACGCGTTTTCGATGAGGCTATTGCTGGTGGAATAAATGCCTTATTTTTCTTCAAAATGCCAACAATCGTCTAGATCACAATAGTAAACATTTTACCAATGGAAGAGTAGTAAAATAATTATCCAATAATAATGGTATCCTAGTAATGTTTCTTCTCGATTTTTTATATGGAGTCACCAAGTTTGACAATTCTTTCACCAAGGTTTTGTCACGTTACATATTTATTAATATTTGTATATATATATTTACTATAACAGTAGATTTTAAACGTGATTGGCAATAAGTTAAGGTAGTACTGACATGTAACGTCTGTTCACTAGGGTTCTAAAATTATTGTTTGGACTGAAGGGCCGATTAGTCCCAAATAGGTCCCAGAAAGGTCTAGAACCTTCTATGGGGTCTATACACTGTGAATAGTGTCCATAGTTATTTAACATGCCACGTAGATAGCTAACTAATAACTTTTCTATCGTAACATTATATGTGGGTACCCGGGTACCCGGTTATTGAACGAATGGTGAAAGTTTGGTCATTGACCGAAAGGTTAAAATAATATTGGAAGTTATTTTGTATTGAAGTAGTACGCCGTGACAGAAAACGGCATGACGTATCCACAGCTACAGTCCGGTAATAGACGGACAAACGGACAGCGAAGTCGTAATAATAGGGTCCAGTTATACCCTTCAGGTAGGAAATCTTAAAAATGCGTTATTAGATATTTAATATTAAAAATATGTTTTTTGTTAATTATTCTATAAAAAGTTTGTTTACTGGAATAGTCATAGTCTCTATAGAGATATCGTGTGTTAAGTATTTGTTTTCTAGCAAATCTATAGCAGACAATAAGTAAAAATAAAAATAAATATATGCAATATCCTCATCTCGCCGCAAGGAAATAAATTGCCCGAAGCCAGACATAATAGTGCAGACGCCCTGGATAATGTAAAGCAAATTCTTAAAGCGTTCATTACGAAAAAAGTCTTGGGAGAAAAAACAAATGAAAGTAGCGATGGCGCCGACCGGGTTGTTTAATTAAGAGACGGACGCAAAGGGCGGGAAAAAAGATGAATGTCCGTTCGGAAATATTAATTCAGTTAATTAAGATATTTTTGTGTTTCGGAAGCGGCTGAAAAACAATCGGCAAGTCTGCTTCGGGCGTCAGTGATAGCGATTTACGAATATAAAGATTTTTTTGAAATATTTCCACAAAATGTTTATAAATACATTTTCGTTCTATACTTTTGTTTCGGATTGGGTGATTAAAGTGTTATTTTTTCGTTAAGATTCTTAAAAAAACATTAATGGCAAAAGGTGTTCCTCGGCCACATTATGAGTCCTCCTCTCATGTTAAACTTCAAAAGCGTCATTAACTAAACATTGCAATAAACAATTCCTCAAAATTCGCTTCGTATTAAATCCCATATTTCTCAAGACCCGCTGTGTATCGCAAGCCATCGATCTTAGTTCTTAAGGAAGCGTCTTAAAACTTGTGACGTCCGCTTCTTATAGTTTAAACCAGCTCTTGTCCCTTAACACCTGGTACTGGAGATTTCAAAACTTGAATGTACACTAAGAGTTCTGCAGTTGCGATTTGTCTTACTATTTCGTGGCTGTTGCTTTACATACTTGAAGGATAGTCCGGTCTGATTATAATGTGATCGCTGGCTCACTGTTACAAGGTTCTATGCTACAATTTTAGCACTTTTTGGCTATGAATACTACGGAGTTCTATAAGTTACGAGTATATAGAATAAGCAGTGATGGCCTCGAGGTTTAGGCGCGCGGTCGAGAATCTCGGCGGTCGCGGGTTCGAACCCCAGGCACACACCTCTGACTTTTCGAAGTTATGTGTGTATTCAAATTGAATTGTCACTTGCTTTAACGGTGAAGGAAAACATCGTGATGAAACCTGCACACCTAAAAGTTCTTAGGAATTTCTTAGGGGTGTAGTCCGCCAACCCGCACTAGGCCAGCGTGGTGGACTATGGCCTAAACCCTCTCAATGGTAGAGGAGACCCGTGCTCAGCAGTGGGCGAATATGGGTTGATGAAGAAGATATAGAATAAGATTACCATTAACCCATTTTTTTTTACGAGAGGAAAGCACCTTAAGCTCCCTGTTCGGTATCTCGGAGGAGGTCGAAAAGGGTATGTACGAATCAGCATGAATAGGAATGCAGTTAAAATTATCGCTTGCATTGCAATAAATTTACCAATGACTATTATTATTTGATCACAGGCCTACAAGGTTTTATTCCGCTGTTTAAGGCACCACACGCATAATCCCTTCGAAATACTTGAAATATCTGATTATGTTTTTTCCGTTTTTTTACACTTCGTTTTAAGCTTCATCAAAGTGAAATTGATTATTTTATACATTTACACAATTGATTTATCAATTTGTTTGAAATAATTGAGTGGTATCGATTTTAATTATTAACTTGATTGGGAGCAATAAGCGTAATAATTATCTCCTTCTATTTTTAAATTTGTAGTATTTAATTCCTAAAACAGTAATAGTGTTTGACATATATTCAATGATAAATAAATAATTAAGTCTGGAGTAAAGGATCATTATTGTACAAAAAAGAAATTCCTATTAACTTTAAGGTATGCAAATATAATCACGATGTTTTCCTTCACCGTTAAAGCACGAGCTAATTAATTTTGATGATACATAGCTTCGAAAAATTGTGTGCCTAGGGTTTGAACCCGCGATCGGCAAGATTCTCGACTGCATGCCTACACCTCAAAGCCATCCACGTTTGCCATAGAAGTATATAAAAAACTCCTTACCTTTACAGATAACCTACAGGTCGGTGAAGTTAGCTGAAGACAGAGAGGGCATGGACGAGTTCGTTCACAACGTGAGGATATGGATGAAGGACAAGATGTCGCTGGCTGCGGTGAAGGAAGGCACCGACCAGCTCGTTGGAGTGCTCATCATGAGGATACAGGAGAAACGTATGAGAATATTTCACAGTTTGTTTTATTTATTAACTCTTCATACAAGGTAAAGGTGGACTTAATGGTTGAGGCGTTCTCTTGAATCTTACTTTTAATGTAGAAATCTTCATCCACTAATTGACTCCATACCTGATTTAAATTAGAAATATACCCGATTTTTTTATTGTAGTGATTGGATCATTCTCGTTTCACTGCTTGGCACGGGCCTTCTTTACAATTGAGGGGGTTCAGGCATTAGTCCACTACGCTGGCCTAGTACGGGTTAGTGGACTACACACCCAAGAAGTTCCTAAGAACTTTTAGGTGTCCATGTTTCATTACGATGTTTTCCTTCACCGTTAAAGCAAGTGATAATTCATTGTGAATACACATCACTTCGAAGAGTCAGAGATTTGTTCTAAAGCCAATGGATTCATAATTACCGTAGTTATTACTTGAATTAGTTTCGATCACGGTCTAAATACATCTTATATTTTCAACAGTCCAATTTGTCGAATAAAATCTTTTCGCGGAAGCAGTTTAGAAGCAGTTGTAGCGTGTATCGTCTGTCTGTGTGCTGTAACATTAGAGGTAGATGCCTCGAATGCCTTTGAGCCTAAATTTTTACTGCATCCGTAAAAAGAATTCCGATTCAGCTATAGGGTACATGTTGTGCCTGAAGACATAGAAGGTGGCGATTTGTGTTAAAAGAGTTTTTTAGAATTTTGTGGGTACTAGCTGTTTTATTGGAAACCGAATTAGAATTTAAACTGTGGTGGTACTTTCATAAAAGCTCGAATGTCGAGGTTGCCTTACACAGTTCGGAGTAAAGTTCTTTTGGCTTTAAATATTATTTAACACAAGTCATTTGACATACATAAAAAAAATATCCTAATCCCACAATAAGCTATTATCAACTAGACAGCAAGCAGTGATGGCCTCAAAGTTTAGGCGCGCGGTCGAGAATCTCGGCGGTCGCGGGTTCGAACCCCAGGCACACACCTCTGACTTTTCGAAAGTTATGTGTGTTTTCAAATTGAATTATCACTTGCTTTAACGGTGAAGGAAAACATCGTGATGAAACCTGCACACCTAAAAGTTCTTAGGAATTTCTTAGCTGTGTAGCACGCCAACCCGCACTACGCCAGCGAGGTGGACTATGGCCTAAACCCTCTCAATGGTAGAGGAGACCCGTGCTCAGCAGTGGGCGTATATGGGTTGATAAAGAAAGAGAAGAAGAAGAAACTAGACATTAAACAATTAACGTGTGCCGCTTTTGCGCTTCTATGGAAGTAACACCGCTGAACATAAATATGAATTTAGTGTCCGAGAAACTGCAATATGCTCACTCCACAAAAATTTCAAACACAAATGAGAGGCTGCTATTGGTTGCCACAGATTTATAAAAGTCTTAGTATCACACGCTACTCGAATTACTTAAAAAAAACCCAACGACTTAACCTCCTCTTTTTATAAAAAGGCGTCCTATCAAACTTATGATAGTCTAATCCTTAGTTCGGCACGTTCGGCCTACAAAAATTTCCTTCCTAGTCTTATTCTTTATCTTATTCTTATTATCTTAGAAGCAGTGATGGCCTCGAGGTTTGGTCGCGCGGTCGAGAATCTCAGCGGTCGCGGGTTCGAACCCCAGGCACACACCTCTGACTTTTCGAAGTTATGTGTGTATTCACATTGAATTATCACTTGCTTTAACGGTGAAGGAAAACATCGTGATAAAACCTGCACACCCAAGAGTTCTTAGGAATTTCTTAGATGTGTAGCGTGGTGGACTATGGCCTAAACCCTCTCAATGGTAGAGGAGACCCGTGCTCAGCAGTGGGCGTATATGGGTTGATGAAGAAGAAGAAGAAGAAGTCTTATTCAACTGTTTTGTGCTATAATGGATAAATAAATGAAGTTACCATAACACGCTGCCGTTTGCACCTTAGCCCGTGTTTCTTGCACGTAAATTGGATTCCAAGTAGTCGAAACGGGTAGGTCTATATTAGGGGAATGCTGATGATATCGGCGCGAGGTACAGCCACCGATTGTTACCGTAGGTGGGGACGTTCAGCGATTTCTCCCTTAAGCCATGTCGTTTTCCGCTGAATTGTCAATTTGAACTACATAGCTCGATTTGTTTGTCTATTCCGTGCTATTATTCAAATAAAACCGTCGTTGGTTGCGCTGCTATTTTGTTTTAAGTTCTGGTTTGTGGTGTTTTTGTTTTCTTTAGTGTTGCTGTAGGTTGATAATACTTATTATGAATATCTTTCACTAATTGACTGGTTTTATACTGGCATGCAGTGATAACACTGTTTTTAGCAATTGCATCATCAAGCAGGGTATGGGCCTCCTCCATTTTTGAAAGGATTTAGGCATAAGTCCATCAGGCTGGCCTAGTGCGGGTTGGCGGACTACACACCTGAGAAATCAATAAGAATTTTTAGGTTTGCAGGTTTTATCATGATGATTTTCTTCACCGTTAAAGCAAGTGATAATGAATTGGGTAGAAACATAAGTTCGAATAATCATAGATAAACACTGTTCGCTTGGGGTTCAAACCCACGACCGCCGGGATCCATCAGATACCAGAAGCCTTAACTGATTTACATTGCTCACTACTATGGAAGTACCGCCACTGGTTTATGAAAAATGTTTGGTTGACCGGTCATCATCATCATCATCATCACCAGCCTTTCACGTCCACTGCTGGACATAGGCCTCTCCTATGGCACACCACTGGGCTCGATCTTCGGTCCTCCTCATCCAACCGCATCATCCCATCTAGCTAGAGTTCACCTGGTGGTGCGGTAAATCTTCTTAATTTTATTTTCCACAGAGGCGTTTTCCAGAACGTTCAGCCGAAACAAGATCACACACAACCCGAACTACACGTCAGTGATGAAATTTTACAACGAAATCGAGAAACCTGTGAATATTTACGAAAATCTGCACGTGAAGAGGTATTTCAAAGTGTACATTATCGCACTGAAAGGCAGATACAGGCATCGAGGTGAGGGAATAAATTTTTACATCGTTGAATCTCATCGGATTATGAGACGTTTTATACTAGAAATTGCGGTGGTGAATTTTTTGAAGTCTTTTTTTATAAAATTCGATGTTAAGCGCGCGGCTGAGACAAAGTCTTGGCTGCTTTTATAATAGGAACTCGTTTCTGACTTTTACAATGTATGTGTGCGACGTGCGTCCACTACAGATTATAGCGTTATGTAAGGGTTACTTTATTAGGCCATGGTGAAAGGCCTAATCCCTTTCAATTAAATAAAAGTTCCATGATCATACCGATCATGTAGACTTATATAAATTTTCACTCTAATTTCAAAAACAAAGTAATTGCAAAGTAATGAAATGAAAATAAATAACTAACAAACATTTGTTGATCACAAAATCATTTGAATTAACTGAACTGCTAACTGCGCCAAGGACGTTTTCAAATGGCAAATTTCGCATAATGCAACATATACGTTGTTATTATTTCACAGGCATTGCTAAGGAGATGCTAAAAGCAGCGGTGGCTCTCAGCGCTAGTGCAAATGTCCCGGCTATGTCTGGTATTTTCACCACAGCACGACTACACCAGATAGCCGAGGAGATCGGCTTCGCGAAGCTCAACGAAATATTCTACATCAGATACTTGATTGACGAGCAAGTGAGTTGGATTTGAGAATATTATGATTATGAGTAGTCTATGTATTACTGAGTACAGAAATTTTTTAGGAAGTAGAATGGTGACTTACGCCTGCACTCCCTGAAGGGGTAGGCAGAGGTGCATTTCTACACCCACATTTCGCCCTGTATGTATGTATCAGATCCACGTAAAAAGGGAGAAGTCTGTTGCCGTTTTTCGGCCAAATTTCTACATTCCGTGCTCCTTCTGAGAATTTCTAATA
Organism: Cephonodes hylas; assembly: GCA_030295005.1. Classification (NCBI taxonomy): domain Eukaryota; kingdom Metazoa; phylum Arthropoda; class Insecta; order Lepidoptera; family Sphingidae; genus Cephonodes; species Cephonodes hylas. Next base: position 4,713,328 of record AP025385.1, read on the forward strand.
GAAAAACCCAATCAAACTTAACCCGACCCGGGAATCCAACCCAGAATGCCTAGATTGCACGGCATATTCTTATGCCACGAGACCACGAGGAAGTCAAATTAGGGGTCTACCGTGATCGTTTTTTGTGCATACTAAGAGAACGATATCGAAATGGGCAAAATTACATGTGGCTTGAGCTGGTAAAACCCTATCTCTTTGTTAAGAAAATAAAGGGTTATACCTCTGCTCACATCTCAAAAGATTTAAAAGCCTATGTGCATGCAAACAATATTGCACCTTATCTATACTCTTTCAGACTGTAAAATACCATGTATATTTTCAGATAGTATTCTGGGACACTGGCCTAGGTAACTACGGGGCGGCCCTCATGGCCTACCGGATCCCTGATGTGGAGGAACCGCAAGAGTTGCAGACGCAGCACTCCTCCAGATTCAACATACAACCCATTGAAGATGATGAGGAAGATCAAGCCTGATGTTTGGTTGTTTCTTTGGGAAATTATAACCGATTGCCTGAACTGGTTTTTCTTTTGTTTAAATATAAAAGAGTTTGTGTATTTGGAATGAGTTATTATGTGTATGTATGACGCATGACGCCTAAATATTGAAAACATTATTGAGGAAATCTGTGTATAATACTTTTATGCTCGATTTTTTTTTAAACTAGCGGTTGGCTACAAATTGGTTAGTCAAATTTTATTTATTTGTATATTTTTATGTACACTATACAATTTATATTATATATTCAACATCGTCGGAAAATAACTATGACAATATAATATAGGCACAATAGGCAGTCTTATTGCTAGCTGCGATCTTTAAACTTTAAAGTTAAAAAGGATTTTTCCCCTTGTTTTCTCACATTGTTTAGTTACTCTTTCACTATTAGTTATCACGTGAATTTAAAGTTTAAACTAGCTTAATAAACTATACAACATTAAAAAATTGAAACAAAAGAAAAAAATGACAAAATCAATTGTCAATTTCAATTTTTATTGAAACAGCTTTCAAGAGTGGACATATCGGTGCTGAATGCCGCGTCCATAAACTGAACGGTGTAGTTCCCAAGTGTCAGTGGAAATTGAAAGCAATAGGGGCGTGTTTAACAGCGCATTACGTTTTATTTCACATAATTTGACGAAACAAGTGGACATCACTTGAAACCCTTGCGGAACTTGGATTCTATGATTGAGGATGGGTCATGGATGGTATTATTTGTTTTGCTACATAGATGGATAATAAAAGTGCATTAATTTTTATCCTGAAGATGGACAGGGATAGACAGAGGTACGTAATGAATCAATATTATCATCAGCCCATATACGTCGTACTGCTGGGCACGGGCCTCCTCTACCATTGAGAGGGTTTAGGCCTTAGTCCACCACGCTGGCCTAGTGCGGGTTGACGGACTACAGACCTAAGAAATTTCCAAGAACTTATAGGTGTGCAGGTTTCATCACGATGTTTTCCTTCACCGTTAAAGTCAAGTGGTAATTAATTGTGAATACACACATAACTTCGAAAAGTCAGAGTTAGTTTTTGATGGTTTTTTATTTACAAATATAATTGCTATGTTTAGGATCTCCATCCAGTATAAATAAATCCAAGTCGGAAGAATTTTACGATGTGTCCATAAAACTGCGTAATCGTTGACCATCCCTCGCAAATTGAGGCGATTTGTGTCGGTCATTTTCTATATTTGCCATTTAAATGCTACAGGTGCTTTTTGAGTTGCCATATGATGGCGGAATTTGCGGTTATTCAGGTTTTATAACATCTAAATTTTATTCTTCTACGCTTTTGTTGAAGAAACAAAACGCAACCGCAGAATTCTAAAAGAATATTATATGATTTTTATTACACATCGCCTCGTGGTCTTACGGAACTAGTATGTGCCGTGCGATGAAGAGGTTTTGGGTTCGTTTCTCGGGCAGAAGTTGAATTAAGATATTTCATTAGGAGATTTTTAATTGAAATACGATGTCTGAAAATATGTGGCCAAAACAGCTTTAGACACGCGCCCTCACAAGCATAAAAAATGGAAAAAAGCAAAGTCGAAAACATGACGAAATGTGATTACAGAAATGCACCATTGCATACCGCTTTGGGGAAAACAGGCGTATATTACCCACCTAAGTTAAGTTTAAGACCCATTTCTGGAGCCCATTTCTGGAGCCGATGTCACGAATGAAAATTAGTTTTATAAATTATTTAATTAAGTTGCACAATACTCCAACGACAAGCGTTCTCGTCATTCTGTAATAGACGAAAATTTTAATGAGCTAACGATACTTATCAGTGGCCTCCTCCAAAGTTAGATTAAATAAGTTATTTTTCTTTAAAGCGAATTCCTGCGTGGAATAATTATGGAACTTTTTCAAACAAAGCCCGCGCTGTGATTGACCGTAATGTTATTTTAATTGAATATTTCTGTTACAATGTTTACGGCCAGTACGCGGAAAACGTACATTGTAAACTTTTTGATGTAATTTAAATTTGGAACAATTTAATAAGTTTATAATGAAATTAAAAATAAGAACTCGAATGTAAATTTTTAATGCGTGTGTTTTAATGGCCAGAGTAATGGTGACAAATAAGTAGAGACAACTGTTGATGGTGCTCATGCATTCTATTTTCAAATATTTGTTTTTTGACACTAGTTTAAAAAAAAATAGCATTAAAAATGACGATTCAAAAGAGCTTGTAAAAGTCTATTTGAATAAAGGATATTTGACTTTGACTTTGAATCAGAACCAACGAATGACAGATAACCAAAAAGGTTTCATATTTATTCTGATTAAAATTTTAAAACACCACAAGTTGAAGTAGCAGCCAGTACAATCCAATATTGAATAAAACGTTCCAAATTCAAGTGCATCCATTAGATCAGTCGAAAGTTCCAAGGAGTTTGAATGTCTTTTGTTAAATTGTTTCGGAATTCCTTTGGAATTGTATTTAAGGTCTCATATGTTGTAAATTGTACATGTACTTTACATGCTTCTTGGTTGATTCGATAACAAGAAACTTCAGAGCAAAAGTTTAAATTATTGTGTAGAAACAGTTATTTTACAAATGGGATTAGACTTGATATTATAAGGCGTCTTTTTAATCGTCATCTAAGTAGTTGAGGGGATTTTTTTAGTCCTATGTTTTGATAACTAGACGTCTATTTTTTAACCTCCACAGAACAAAGGCCAAGCCTTTCCTTGTTTACTTTTGAAGACTCCATGCTAATACAAGTTTCTTTGTAGTTAGGTTACTCTATAAGGTTTTCCGGTAACTCTTTTTTCCTCCGTTCCTAGGAAATAGCGTTTTGAGGACTTCATTGTGAGATTTCTATAACCAAATTTCATTATGATATTTCGTATTCCTTTGAAAGGATGTGATAACTCATCACAACAGAATATTTGAAACGCAATTTCGTAATTTAAATGAATTTCAGCTACATTTGAAACTCTGTGAGTTATTGAAAATTTCCAGTTCATCATTCGGGAAGTTCAAATAATAATGTCGCTTTACACGAGTAATTTATTGAAATAAAGAATTAAGCGTCAGCGGTTCCCAATATGTGACCAAGCTCCTGTTTAACGCATTTCACTAGTTTATATGGAAATTTTTAGCCTTGTGACTTTCGATTCCTCTTTTTGAGATAAAACACTTCTGACACATATTCATATTGCTAGGCTGGGTTCACTATTAGTTCACCTGCGACTATAAAGATTACAATAATGTAGGTGAATGTGGAAATTAAATTTATTATTTTATTATACAGGATTCATTATCTTTTGTGCATGGGTCTGAGTACCCGCCGTGTTTTTATTGACCATTAAAAAAATAATCTGCTTAATTTTATATTACAGAGATGTATACTCTGTGTTCGATTCATTTTGCCCCTTCCCTATTAAAAGAAAATTAATAAACATTTAGTTTAGGGCGACACAACAGCTCTATACCTTCAATGCTTCAAAGATTTCAATCAAGGGGCTTTGTCTCCAAACTTTGACAGCTACAGCATTCAGTACATTGTAACGGCGGAAATTAGAAAATACGTCCTGCAAATCAAAGGACGTAGAACACAAATTACAGTTTTCAAAGTTAATATTCGGTCCGAGTTAGAATTAAGAGGCCAGCGTCAATCAAAACAGTCTTCAGACGGTAGAGCTGGACGGGTATAGTCCACAATTAGGGCGAGAGCGAGAGAGATGATTTGAAAGTTTAATCAAAAACAATCCATTTCAATATTATTAATTAGCTTTGCGAACGAGGTTTGGTTGGTGCACGCGAAGTTAGAAATGAATAGATGTGGAAATAAACTTTACTACCAAATATACTTATGATTATTTAACAAAGATAGACTATATAATTAGTGTTTACACATGAAACATTCTAAAATGTAGTAAAGATTCCTAAAATTTTAGCGTTTGATGATGAATCAATTTATATGAGAAGATTTTACAAGTACAGAACTGTTAGCAAAAGCCTAATTCTACCGCTCCAGCCTAGTGCAGGTTGACGAAATTACTCGAGGGGAAGAGAAGTTTGTTTCATCGTTATCGAACTTTATAATTTATTCTGTGCATATAGCCACGTGTGCCTGGATTTGGACCTCACAACCACCGATATTTTGCCTCGACTGCGTGTTGATATCTCGAAGCTTGACTTGTAGATTGCAATTTCATCACCAGATCATATATGTCGTACTGCCGAGCACAGGCCTCCTCTATAAATGAGAGGGTTTATACCTTAGTCTACCATTTTCATTGCGGCTTATTATTTTCATTGCGATGTTTTCCTTCACCGTTTAAATATGTTATAATTCACTGTAAATACACACACAACTTCTAAAAGTCAAAGGTGTGCCTGGTGGTTTGAACACGCCACAGGCAAGACTCTAGACCACGCATATAAACCTTGAGTCCATCTACTTTCCTAGACTGTTATATCAGGAGTTATCAACAACATTAAAGATCTAACCTTACCAGATACTAATGCCGCATCCGTACTTCGACGCCGCTGTAAATTGGGAATGAATTCCTTCATTTATGTAAATTAATCGAGTTTCGTTTGGGCCGTAAACGTCTGTCATTGTAACGTGAATGATTCAATTTGACCCTGCTCAATTGGACCGACGATACACGTTAACCAAGTAATTGTTAGGATATAGACATGGTTTTAATGATCAAGCGATGTTTTGTATCAGTTTTTAAAATCCGAGAGGTTACTAATACGTTTTTAAAAATAACGTTTTCCCCATTATTAAGGTTTTTAATAAAAGCATTGTCATCGTCAGTATTATCAGCCTTTATATTATGTCCCACTGCTGAGTTCGGGTTTCTTCAACAATTGAGAAGGAGACCTGAGTCTACCTTGGCGGTCTTGTCCGGGTTGGCGGATAACACACCTAGGCAAATCCTAAGAATTTTTAATTTTAGGCAGTTTTGATTGAAATAGTTATTAAATTAAAACCATTTGCGATGGTTTTCTGTTCTCAGTTTCTTTGTATAATGTACAGCCTTATTCAACATCCGTGACTCTTCCTAGTTTTAAAACTACAAGAGATCCATAGACCGTTTTGTAAAATTGGCAATGATATTATTACGTGCAGTGATAAAGTTACGCACTTATAAGGGGCTGTAGATCAAACTGGTGTAGTTCTTTGATGTTCTTAATGAGGACGTCGCACGGGGATCTATTTTCGTACCTCGTAAATAAAAAAAGAAATAAAACGTTTAATGATACAAAGGAGACATCTAAAAGAACTCGTTACAACAATGTCTTGGAAAAATATCGATAAAGAAACGGGTTAGACGAGCGATTTGGCGGCAGATATATTTCACTGTGTGTATTTTAAAAACCGAATTATTAATGTTTTATTTGGTTATTAATTGTATTCAAGCAGTGATGGCCTCGAGGTTTGGGCGCGCGGTCGAGAATCTCGACGGTCGCGGGTTCGAACCCCAGGCACACACCTCTGACTTTTCGAAGTTATGTGTGTATTCACATTGAATTATCACTTGCTTTAACGGTGAAGGAAAACATCGTGATGAAACCTGCACACCTAAGTGTTCTTAGGAATTTCTTAGGTGTGTAGTCCGCCAAACCGCACTAGGCCAGCGTGGTGGACTATGGCCTAAACCCTCTCAATGGTAGAGGAGACCCGTGCTCAGCAGTGGGCGAATATGGGTTGATGAAGAAGAAGAAGAATTGTATTCTAAGGCGTGTGGTCCGCCAATCCGCATAACGCCAGCATGATGGACTAATGCCGAAACCTTCTGAGTCGTAGAAGAGGCCCGGGCCCAGCAATGGGACGTATACGGGCTGATAAAGAAGTATTTGATAAACAAAAAACATTCAACAAGGCCGAGCAGGTCTTATTTCCACTGGATAACCGATGGAGCCAGAGTTTTTGAATGAAAGCACAGCATAAGACGCCACCCACAAGACAGACGACAGGCGACCAACTTGTAACTATAGTTACCTGCTCTCACGACCTTTTGTGGGATATTGCTGGATGCAGGTTGCCTCCAACACCTCAACATACCCCTAACGACTAGTGATGGTCGACTCGAGTAAGTAACTCGAGCTAACTCGAGTTGGGCGTAACTCGAACCCACTCGAGTTGAATTCTCTCTGACTCGAGTTCGTAAATCGAATGGAACCGTCAACTGACATGGAGCGTAGTTTGCCGATCATTTGTGTGAGACTATGTTCGTTAATTCATTCATAACAAGTGTCACATATTATGTATTTAAGACTAAATTATAAGTATATAATTTAACTAAGAAAAGAATTTGTGATACTAATTATCTAATTTTCTTGAAAATATTGTGTTTGTAAAACAATTATCCGCCTGTAAATATAACTATGTACATTGTACATACCCGCGTCATAATGTTAGTCTGATTTTATTTTAAAAGACTGCTATATATTTTTATAGTTTTATTGATGATAAATATAAATTTTTTCCGAGTTGGCACATCATTACTCACGACTAGGGTTTGCAATCCCGCACCATTTTTTTTCCCGCGGGAAATTTGCGGGAAACTTGCCTTTCCCGCGGGATCCCGCGGGAATTCCCGCAAAAATTCAAAAATATAAAAATATGCATATAGTAATCCTGTACATTAGTTTTACTATATTGAAAAAAAAAATAATAGAGACATTCATAAATTTATCTAATAGAAAAATTACTTTTTCATAGTTCTTATGAGGTAAGGTAGGGGGTTTGCAATCCCGTATTTCCCGCTCCTACATTCCTATATAGTAAATAGTAAACTAAACAGCAATGAAACCCTCGAGGTATAGGCGCGGTCGAGAATCTGGACGATTGCAGGTTCAAACCCCAAGCACACACGACTGACTTTTCCATGTTACCTATGTGTGTATTCACAATTTAACGGTAAAAGAAAACATCGTGCACAAAATCAAACTAAAACTAAACCAAACTATTTCGCAAACCATCGTGGTGGTTAAGAGTAAGACCTACACTCTCAATGGTAAAGGCGACTTATGCCTTGGCGTGGAATGTTTATGGGCTGATGATGATGATGAACCTAACCTAAATAATTGTTACTACCATTCAGTTATTAATATACTCAGCCTATCGCCGTCTTTTTTTTTGTCTGGGGAAAACTACTACTAACAAGCAGGATATGTCGGACTTTTACGAACTAAAAACCTCATGGTTCGTGGTTACCACGTGCAAAGGACACCGGGATCTCAAGAAAGACACATATCGGTAATCCTTCTTGCGGTTTGCTTATATGCTCTTCACATATACATTTCTAAAAAACCATTCTCTTAAGTCTTAACTTGCTCGAAACCGATTAGAGGTTACAGCGCTAATTTATCGGCCTCTTCGTCTACAAGTGGGATCGGCTTTTTTACGATCCCTCTCTGCAGCGTCTTTCTTTGCCATGACAACCTCGCAAAACCTATCGCCGTCTACTGCTGAACGTAGGCCTTTAAAAAAAAAAGCATCAACCATACTGGTCTTGAGCGACTCTTATCCATCCGTTACCCGGTTAATTGTTACCTATTGTTGAGTTATTTACTTTATCGATAATTTACTGCATCGATTTCTGCTAATTACATTGTGCAATCAATAAACGAATATACAAGAAGACAAAACTTTTAGTAGTCTTTTGTAAAGTGTCACTTTAATTGGAAACTCTTACTTTTTTTCTAACAGAATAAACAAACCGCCGCACATTTCGATCTTTTATTTCGTTCGATCGATTGGTCGATACTGTCCGATGCGCCCGCACTGTTGGAATGGAGCTAATAGGCCGTCAGTGATAGCTGAATTACCTTGCCGAGTCATAAAATTTCCGCGCGGAATTCCCGCACAATTCCGCAGGACTTAAAAATATGCGGGATCCCGCGGGAATGCGGGAATGCGGAATGCGGGATTGCAAACCCTACTCACGACCTCTCCTGAGGTACCGAACAGGGGAGCTTAAGGCGCTTTCTTCTCTGGTAAAAAAAGGCTGTCTCCAACAATTCACTGTGGTAAACATTGGGAGAGGCCTTTGTTTGTAGTGGACTTGTTTTAGCTGCTAGATCTATATATGAAAGGTATTTCCAAAACGTCAAGAAGTAAAGTCGTGCGACAGAAAATCATCGACTAACATCCGCGCGTCTATTACGTACAACGGTGCGCGATCACTCACCATCGGTAGCGACGATAAAAAAAACTGTGAAGCCTTTTATTGTTTTGTTTGTATTCTTTCAATCACGTGAATCCGATTCAATTGAAGTTTGTTATTCGTATGAAACCGTCGGCCTGTCGGCGGATTATTTATTCGACCAAGTTTCTGCTAATAGGTGTCGGGGAGTTTATGTCTTTACGTCTATTAAACTAACGCCTGTATTCCAAAAAGGTATAAGTGCATTTATACATTCCTATTTCGGAAGGTATTCAGTCCCACCTAATAGGAGAATTTGACAATTCAATATTGCTACTGAGAATTTCGTAACAAATAGGTACGTAATAAAACTGTCCTGGGAATCGAACTCGGGACCTAGCATGGTATATACAGGGTGTATTTAGACCGTGATCGAAAACTGAGGCAGGTAATAGCGATAGTGATTACAAACCCCCTGGCATTAAAGAAAATCCCGACAAAAAATAAAAAAATGAGGTTTTCCATACAAATCACATACTTTTAACAACTATGGTTGTATGGAAATCGTCAAAATTTTTATTTGTTGTCGGGATTTTTCATATCGCCACTGGGTTTGTGATCACCCTCGCTATTACCTGCCTCAGTTTTCGATCACGGTCTAAATACACCCTGTATATAGTTATGTCGCGAAACCACAAAGCAGTCTACGTTTCAGATTTTGCTAGGTAAAGCTTGGGTCCATGAAGTCTGACAACCATAAAGTCATCCAGTGAAATAGTGAGAAAAGTTAATCTCTCTGAAATATATTGGAGGTATTTGCCCAGCAGTGGAGTTTCTGGACTAATAAAAATATACGCAAATAACTCCTTACATATATAAGTACATACATAGTAGTATATACATAAACTCTCGCCTGTCACTCGTTAAAGTAGGTGGAAACTATGGAGCGACAAATGCACGGTCTTTCGCTTTTTCTACTTTTTGCTTCCTCAACTGACATTTTTTTCTTCATATTATGTGCATATGAGTTTGGAGAAAAAGCAGTGATGGCCTCGAGGCTTAGGCACGCGGTCGAGAATCTCGGCGGTCGCGGGTTCGAATCCCAGGCACACACCTCTGACTTTTCGAAGTTATGTGTGTATTCAAAATTGAATTATCACTTGCTTTAACGGTGAAGGAAAACATCGTGATGAAACCTGCACACCTAAAAGTTCTTAGGAATTTCTTAGGTGTGTAGTCCGCCAACCCGCAGTAGGCCAGCGTGGTGGACTATGGCCTAAACCCTCTCAATGGTAGAGGAGACCCGTGCTCAGCAGTGGGCGTGTATATGGGTTGATGAAGAAGAAGAAGAAGAAGAGTTTGGAGGTTTTACATTACCTTTTTAAATAAAACTATAGATGTTTACAGGAGTGCTTAGACAGACTTTACAATACATTTCTGCACAGTAAATCTCTTTCGTAATTCTGCCAATAGGTCCATACATACATACATACATACATAACCTCACGCCTATATTCCCCGAAGGGGTAGGCAGAGATGCATTTCTGCACCCACGAAAAACGGCAATAGGCTCGCCCCCTATTACGTGGGACTGATACATACCTGGCAATAGGTCCATACTATAACTAATATACCGGAACACAAATAGACATGTTGCTTAACACGGAATTTAGCAACATTATCTCTTGTGCATAGATCAGCGCACACGAACACTACCTGTATATTAGTACATATCTATTATTAGTTCATATTATTCAATACTATCATTGAAATCCCAGGCACACAAGTTTGTATTTTGAAATTAGTTTTATATTGAATTATCATGTACTTTTACGGTAAAGGAATAAATCAATTCAACCCGGGTTAGTGTAGTGGACTAAGGCCTAAATTCTTTTAGTTGAACATATGTAAAAACTTTATTTTCTTGCCCTTAATATATGAATTTTTAACAAAACTAAGGCTAATTAAAGGATTTAAAATACCAAAATAATAAAGTCGCATTTGTCTATTGCAACTACAGCATTTTATTTCATTCTTCTTTATAACATCTATAATAATATTGTAATCGCGAAAGTATGTCATTCTAAAGATGTGTTAAGTCGCTGAAACGATTTAAATAGTTTTTGGTATAAATAAAGCGTAGCGTAACTTTACTCCGGAAGTTTTCAGTATTACCGCTGAAACTCACAAAAAGAAAGACAAAAACCTTCATTATTAGCCTTACACAACGTTAACGTCTGAACACAAAATTGTTCGCAAAACACACTGCCTAAATCCGGGTGTCCGTCATAATTCCGATACAATTAGCGCAGGCGACTGGACCCTATTGGCGTGGGGCGATAGCGCTCCCATCAGCAATTTAAAGGAGAGATTATCTCCGCTTTCACAACGTTATTGTTCGACATTTGATTGAGAAAAGGGCGGTTATTGCAAATAAAGTTTTTGATGAAGGCTGATGCAATTTTTTGCAATTTGCAATAATTTTTAAGGTGGCTTCCGACCGGTCCCGGTGGAAGTCATTGGGGAAGGCCTATGTCCAGCAGTGGACTTCAATTGGCTGATGATGATGATGATGAGGATGATGCAATTTATACATTTATAAAATATCACCATATGTTTAGGTATATGACGTGGTATAGTTGGTTGGGCACTAGCTTGCAAAACGAGAAGCCGCGGGTTCGATCCGCGTTCCGAGACAAATGTTTCAGGTTTGGGTGTAATTGAAAACGAAGTCACTGGTAGTTTCTGATATCTACGACACAGGACTTGTATCTTAGTGTGGGGCTAGAACTATGTATGTATATGTGTGACTGTTGGGTGTATCATAACTGTAATTTTTTATCGCATATTGTTGAAAAATTGTAATGCCGCGCGAATTATATGGGCTTCACAATTACGATGTGGTTGTTAGGAAAACGGAAAAACAAATTTGTCTGGATTTTTTTAATGTCACTGTGTTTGTAATCACGTGGTTATTGTCAGTCTTAGTTTTCGATCACGGTCTTAATAAACCTGTATGTTTATAATAAGTTTCTTTCTTGCGCTACAAACGTGATGGAGCCTACGTATTTTTAATGCCACACAAAAAATCAAGCGTTTTCAAGCTGTTTTGATGCTAAAAGCTACTTCAGATAATCTTCCAAAGAGATTAGTATACAAACTATGAATATATGCAGTTTTCTGACAGAGCATAAAAAAGGTGTTTGCTAAAACATTCTCCTTGCAAAGAGGAGGAAAAATACATTTGCCTCAAGTAATTCCGCCGATGCGGATCTCGGCAAAGTTTGATAGTGAACACCTTAAGTGCAAAACTTTCATTGTTTGGAGCGTAAAGGAAACTGTTTTATATATTATAACTGTGCGGGCCATGATTTGAGATCGGTGGGGTATTTGAGTTTATGGGGTAGTTCAGTTTATGGGGTATTCGAGTTTTTGGGGTATTCTAATAATTCCTTTTCAAGTGTGCGGGTTTCCTTGCAATATTTTCTTTTATCGTTAAAGTAAATGATATTAGTTCATTTGAAATAGACATAAAACTTAGAAAAGTCAGAATTTGTGCTTAGGATTTGAATCCGCGACCGCGGAGATTTTCGACCACGCACCTTTCTTTGAGGCCAATATTACTTGTACTGAATAATTAACTTGGTAAGAAATTTCTATCACATTCTGTAATTAATTTTTGTACTCATTTCACTCTTATAGTACGAAATAATTGAGATTAAAAGAAGAGTAGAACCTACTTCAAAGATTCGAAACGAAATTTCTAAAAAGGCACTTTATTTAAACCGTGAATGGGTCATTAAATTAACTTGACTTTTAGATTTGAATTAATTGAATAGATTTTATATCATTAATATTAACCTGAAGATTTACTTTTGTATGGCAACAAGAGAAAAGCAAATAAGGCTTGTCTTTAATACGAACATGACCTAAATGTAACACTTCATGTCCTAAATTTGTGAAATCCTCTTACAGAATTCTCAGCGTGTGGTTGCCCTGTATAAGAAATACTCCAATTATTTATATACAAGAGGGTAAATTGATAGGGAGCAGATACAAACAAAAGATCTGTTCAGAGATGAGGATAGTTGGTGTGAGGTAAAGAATGCCTTCATGTATGGAGAGAAAAACGAGTTCTAAAAATATGTTGAAGCTTCAAGCTTACAGCTTAAGTAATATTGGGGTAAATATTATCACAATTTAGTAGAATACTACATCTAGTTTTTTAACACATTATACATTATACTTGATAGACGGGTATGCATTTGAAGCCTACGATGCACCACACACAAAATGTGTATTCCTAAGGGAATTGTTAGAGGTACATATGAGTATACATGATACTGCACGTAAATATGCCGATTTTCACGTACTAGTAGAGACTTTTTGTTGCTGCACAAAAACTATTCTGTTGCTCTATTCCGCGAATCGAACCTAAGGCGTCTAAGTTGTCAAGCAAAATTCTGCCTCGAGACCAAACGACGGTTATAACACTGGCTACCAACTCCAACATAATAGAACCACCTAATAAAAACAAATCTAAATTTATAGTTCCTATTTTAAAATCCCAGTAACGTGCTGGCTATTAACAAAAAGAAATAATTAAGCGAACACTAATCGAAAAAGTTTTTTTAAATCTTACCGTTAGAGCGCACGCGCGAGGACATAAAAGTAATATATTAAGCTACGTGAAAGCAGTTATTACGTCGTAAACAATATTTATACTACGTGTAATGTACTTTAACGCGATCTAAATGAGTTATCGACCTTCGCCGATATCGATCGTCGATAGTTTTCAAGGTTTTATCGAGCTCTAGGGAATCTTGCGAGAAATGATTGTGGCTTTTTTGTTTCGTTTTCTGATTTGAACAGGATTTGAGGGTTTCAATCTTTGATTTATTTGTGGTTTGTGATTTTAGTGCGATATGAGTAAATACATGTTGCAATGATTCTTTTAGTTCTTACTTGTATTGTAAATGCGTCCATTAATATATTTTGATATCATGTATAACTAATATAATAAATAGAGATCTGTCTTAGGTTTGTTTTTCTGGCTGCAGGAGGCTTCCGACCGTTCCCGGTGGAAGTCATTGGGGGAGGCCTATGTCCAGCAGTGGACCACGATTGGCTGACAATGATGATGATGATGATGTCTTAGGTTTTGGCATGGTGATAGCGGCAGTGTTACCTACTGTTTTTTTTTGTTAAAAATTCTCAGTAGCCACATGAAATCTGGAGATGTGTCATAGAAAAGGCAAGGCCACACCCTTTTTGAGGATACAGATCTATGTATGTATGTTGTATGACATAAATGTCTATCACCACTCCATCATCCTAAAAAATATTACAGTACAACCAAATCCAAACTCAAATAAAAATATATGAAAACAGCACTCTTTTACCCCATAACCACCGCAAAGAATTACCCCATCAAATCCCCATTTACAGTTATTAAATGTCGCGTGTAAAATTCGTTTTTTAAATTAATTTCCTACCACTAAAAAGGCTTTACTACCTATCATTCCGAACGAGGTGTTGTCCTCACTAATATTAATAAAAAACGTAATTGTTTACTGTACTTGCGCACGCTATGCGTGACTCTAAGTAGTTACTTTGTAAAGCGGGATACGGTACGTGGCTTTTAGGCTTTAATTAATAATTGCTTTACTAATAGGTTTGTAAATAATGTATTACACGATGAAACTAATAGCGGTACCTCCATAGAAGCCTAAAAGTCCAAGTTTTTATGTTTAATGGCCTCGAAGTTTACGCGCGGTCGATAATCTTGGCGGACGTGAGTTTAAACCTAGGCAGTAGGCACACACCTTGAAGTTAAGACTTCTCGTGTCACAATTGTCACGTGCACGTTGAAGGAAAACATCGTGATGAAACCTGCACACCTAGTCCTTAGGATTTATTAAGTGTGTTGTCCGCCAACCCGCACTAAACCAGAGTGGTGGACCAAGGTCTAAACCCTGACAATAGTTGAGGAGACCCGTGCTCAGCAGTGTGACGTACATATATAGGCTGATGATTTTGATATTATTACATACCTGGCAAAATGTGGGTGCAGAAATAAACTCCTGCCTACTCCTTCGGTGAATATTCTTCTTCTTCTTCATCAACCCATATACGCCTACTGCTGAGCACGGGTCTCATCTACCATTGAGAGGGTTTAGGCCATAGTCCGCCACGCTGGCCTAGTGCAGGTTGGCGGACTACACACCTAAGAAATTCCTAAGAACTTTTAGGTGTGCAGGTTTCATCACGATGTTTTCCTTCACCGTTTAAGCAAGTGATAATTCAATTTGAATACACACATAACTTCGAAAAGTCAGAGGTGTGTGCCTGGGGTTCGAACCTGCGACCGCCGAGATTCTCGACCGCGCGCCTTATTTATTTATTTATTTATTTCTAATCTACACAATCCCTCTTATCGTATGTATGTATGTAGTAATTTAATACACCCAAATCATCAACATGCAACGTTGTATTCAACACGAGTAAAACACAAGAGAAGTCCGTTCTGTATTTAGCTTTTATTTCGTTTTTAAAAGAAAGTGTTTTGTTTCTTCAGCTCCGTCCATAGAGCCACTGAAAGGAAATGCGTTTTCAGGTGAAAATGGCGTGAAACACCTTTCGCTTGGAACTTTTGGCTTACAATGAAGTTAAGTTACGTTGTTGCTTTGGAGCTAGATGTATTCTGGGTTTTTATAAACTACATTCATTTTGTATGAGATTGAAAGGGGAAAAGTTTTACAGACTTATTGTAGAATGTACACTAGAGATAGTAAAGGAATAAGTCTGCGTTGTATAGCACATTTACAACTTACTTATAAGCCCACGAATACAAATTTTAGAAACAATGACGTTTTCAATCAAGGCCAGCGTGGTGGACTAAGGCCTAACCCTTTCAGTTATAGAGGAAAACCGTGCCTACTAGTTAGACGTATAAGAGATGTATGTATGTATGTATATATGTTTCATACAAGTATACTCACCTTACTTCCGCCGTTTATGACATAAACATATTTTTATGCGTCTTCTAGAAATATTGTATATCTTGGTTGGCGCATAAGTTTTCTTACAATTATAAAACAAACATATTTTTCTAAAAGTAAAAGTTGTCTAAAAGTAGTTTTCAGTTCCTTATTAGGATTCTTCTTCTTCATCAACCCATATACGCCTACTGCTGAGCACGGGTCTCTTCTACCATTGAGAGGGTTTAGGCCATAGTCCGCCAACCCGCACTAGGCCAGCGTGTTGCTCCAACACCTAAACCCTCTTATTTTTGGAAGAGCAGCAGTAGGGCGTATATGGGCTGATGATGAAACGGCCAAAAGCTCGCCCCCTATTACGTGGGACTAATACATAGCTGACGAAATATGGGTGTAGAAATGCACTTCTGCCCACCCCTTCAAGGGAGTACAGACCGCGTGTCCGTATTTTATTTGTGTTAAAGATACTTTTGCTGTACATTATATTTCTTTTACAGGAAACATGAAACGACTCGTGGCATTTATGTCAATAATAATGGGCGCATCTTTGACTCGAGCTATAGCGTCACCTGAGGAATCAACAAGTGCACTTGTCTCCACACTCTTGGATCTCATCGACCACACCTTAGCAGCTGCCATGCAGCCGAATCTCAATAACTATGGACAGGGGGGAATAGGCAGCAAACTTTGTCCAGTAGGTGAAATTTGGTTTCTAGGCAGTTGCAATGTTCCACCAAATTGGTAGTAAATATACATTTGCCAGACATGACAAGTGATGTCTTTAATAAACAATAAATAAAATATATGATGGCAGTGATGGCTTCGAGGTTTAGGCGCGCGGTCGAGAATCTCGGCGGTCGCGGGTTCGAACCCCAGGCACACACCTCTTGACTTTTCGAAGTTATGTGTGTATTCAAATTGAATTATCACTTGCTTTAACGGTGAAGGAAAACATCGTGATGAAACCTGCACACCTAAAAGTTCTTAGGAATTTCTTAGGTGTGTAGTCCGCCAACCCGCACTATGCCAGCGTGGCGGACTATGGCCTAAACCCTCTCAATGGTAGAGGAGACCCGTGCTCAGCAGTGGGCGTATATGGGTTGATGAAGAAGAAGAAATAAAATATATAAAAAAAACATTTTTTACATTGAAATGCACTACAACGAATGAGTTTTTCCAAAAGCTGTGTTCCAGTTATTAGCCACACACCACACCACAGAGCGTACTAGATAAGTGTTAATGAAAATTTTAATTAAGGTATCGTATAAAATTAAATATATGAAATTGAAATTAAGACGAAAAGAAAGGGAGAAAAAATAGATTATAATAGTACCTACAACGAAAACCGCTTTCAAAAACTTATTCCCATATTTTCTATTATTTAACCTAATAATCAGCTTCCTTTTTCTCTTCATCAGCATGTAGGTATGCCCTATATATTTACCACGTAAATATATTCCTATTCAGTTCAAATCTAACTCATTACATATTTATGAGTAACTAACAACAATAAAATCAAATTAATACGATAATAGTTACAATTATTGTTGTATTTAAAATCGGTGCCGTTATTTATCGCCATTTTAGTAATCACCGTAGCTATAACTTAATAATAACCCTGAATATTTTTAAATTAAATAAAAATACCTAGTGTTAGTAACATAGGCGCCGGGGGTGTGGGACCAGCCCCCCGAGTTACTGGTTTACTGTGTAGAACCGAACCACCTACTGCCTCGAGGTCTCGCGGTACAAGTATGTGCCGTGCGATCTAGAGGTCCTGGGTTCGATTCCCGGGTCGGGCAAGCTGTTAATGGTTTTTTCATTAGGAAATTCTCAGTAGCAGCACGGAGTCTGGCAATGTGCCCGAAAAACGGCAATAGGCTCGCCCCCTATTACTTGGGACTGATACATACTTGGCGAAATGTGGGTGCAGAAATGCATCTCTGCTTACCCCTTCGGGAAATATAGGCGTGAGTTATGTGTGTGTGTGTGTGTAAAAATACCTATCTTTCCCAATGTAAGTGCAGCTCAAACATCGCCAATTCGGATTGCATTAAAGGCCAATAATTCTCCTAGATAATCCAATAACAACACAACAGTAACTCAGGAGCGCAGAAGCAATAAATCACAATATAGCCCCTCGGCGTTGAATTCTCTGAGGTGTCGACGGAACGAGCTATTCCCTAGAAAATACTTTGTGCGAGGTTTACGTATGGGTCGTTCCTGGGACTAGCTAGCTCGACCGGGGATAATTAAAGCTGCCGGAACCAGTGCTGTAACTAGCCTTTTAGGCGGTGCGAGCCTTCAAAACTGCGCCCCTGAAAAATGCTCTAACCAGGCTTAGCATTGCATGAGATAAAACTAGATACTAGTCTGGTCATTTCTGCGCCCCTCCAGGGTTTGCGCCCTGTACCTGGGCACTGCTGGCACCGCCCTAGCTACGGCACTGGCTGGAACCAGAATGGCCATCTGCATTTTTTTGACTTCCAACGTACCACCTACCACATTGGCACTTTGATTTTCGTCAATTTAAACCACGGCGGAATGTACACTGTAAATCTATGTCAAAATGATGCTAACAATTTGAGGCCGCCCTAGTCTTGTAGATTGAAACTTGTAAATTACGAAAATATAGGTCAAAAGTCATCAAAATTTAGTGAGGCCACTATGGTTCTAGCCTCAATTATGAGCGTCGAGCCAGAAACTTAACTTAACTTCCATGGAAGCCCAAAATTCCAGTTTGCCTCTCAAAACTCTGAATAACAATGTTTAAACTTTATAACTTTATTTAGCAAAAACAATTTGTTAAAAAAAAAACAATAAACAGTTATAAACTAGACATTACGCAATTAACTTGTAAGTTTTAACGCTTTTGGGCTTGTTCAGTTGAAAAAAAGTTTTCGTAGTTATTTAGTCTATTATTTGTCCTATGTACCATGTAAAT
Organism: Cephonodes hylas; assembly: GCA_030295005.1. Taxonomy (NCBI): domain Eukaryota; kingdom Metazoa; phylum Arthropoda; class Insecta; order Lepidoptera; family Sphingidae; genus Cephonodes; species Cephonodes hylas. Next base: position 4,731,896 of record AP025385.1, read on the forward strand.
TATTATTGGACGATAAAGGTAAAAGTTTCAAATTCCATTTAGACAGTGCAAAGAACACTGAATATTAAGATTCATGTATTGGTATTGACATTGTGAAACAATTCCGCTGCACAACCTTCACGCCAGTGTGTCACGAAACAGTACCTACTTGGGGGAATTTCCTGATTTTTCAACACACATCCGCGTGTGATCCACGGCATTACCGAGCGGCGAGCAATGGAACCGTTCGCCGACTGTCTGCAAATGCATTTGTGTGCATTTGCGGGGCTCGCGGTTCTTTGTGCTGGGAAATGTACCCATTTATAACAGGAAGGAAAAATAATTTGAGGCGATCGATTGAGCTATCTTCTTCATTTTATATGAACTATTTTCTTTATACGGGTGTATTCAGACCGTGATCGGAAATTAAGGCAGGTAACAGTTACGGCGATTACAAATAACTTTTTATAAACAATCCTGACATAAATATTGATACGTTTTCGTGAAAACCATTAATGTTAATGTAAGCAGTGATGGCCTCGAGGTTTCGGCGCGCGGTCGAGAATCTCGGCGGTCGCGGGTTCGAACCCCAGGCACAGGACTTTTCGAAGTTACGTGTGTATTCACATTGAATTATCACTTGCTTTAACGGTGAAGGAAAACATCGTGATGAAACCTGCACACCTGAAAGTTCTTAGGAATTTCTTAGGTGTGTAGTCCGCCAACCCGCACTAGGCCAGCGTGGTGGACTATGGCCTAAACCCTCTCAATGGTAGAGGAGACCCGTGCTCAGCAGTGGTCGTATATGGGTTGATGATGATGATGATTAATGTTAAATGTGAATAGGAAAATGTTTTTTAACGTCAAACCCGTTATAAACACTCATATGGAAGTAATTGAAAAAATGCCAATTTGGTACAAATACATTCTTTAGTGGTTCTAAGAACTACACTTGACTGAAGTTGAGGATTTAGTCCAGTTTTATAGTGGACACTTTGTAATAACCTGATTGCTATTTACTCAAGGAATTTTTTGTTGATTTTATTGCTGTGAAAGGGAAGGTACAGTCGTATATTATATAACCACTCCCACGTTTTGCTAGCTTTATCTTAATACTTTTGTTTTAGGAAGCATGTCAAGCGGCTTTTGAGTATTTTCTAATTAAAAACTTAACACCCTTTCTGATCGAGAATATAATAGAGTTAGCTTAGAGTCGAATAGACTAGAGTTGTCTCGTAATTTTCAATTTTAGCCTCGGGCCAATAACGCTTTTTTCAGCCGGATTGGAATATCCACATCGAACCGAATTAATAACTCAATCCCACTTGTTGCAAGTCATTACGAATGAAACGAGATTCTCTCGCGAGCGTATAAAATCGTTTATTATGAGACAAAATGAAATTTATATTTACATAAAACCAATACGTCTTTAAATCTCGTAAAATTGCTCGGATTGTTTCCATCGGAACTCTTTCAGACCTATTCTTATTTACATTGATTGTGATACAACATGGTAATATACAATTTTATTATAAAAGGATTGTAAATGTAAATTGCGTAAAGTATTTCGCTCTATTTGGCCCGCCCATTGCCACTTCAGCTAATCCTAACTTATACGATGAGCTAACTAAAGAAGAAGTCATGGTTGATGGGGCTAAAAAGTAAACGCAGTGTAGGACGTCCATCATCAAAATTTTCAAACAACCTGGTGAAGATTGCAGGACGTCGCTGGTCACAGGCTGCTTCTAACAATTCACTATGGAAATAATTGGGGGAGGCCTATGTTCAGTAGTGGAAACACAGACCTTAGTCATTACTTCTGTTAAGCTTCGTTTTATGGGCTATATTGGTCTATCGAATCGAATCTATGACGCTAACCTAGTGCGGGTTGTAGGGGAGCCCCGTGTCCATTAGTGGGACGTACATGGGTTGATGATAATACTGATGGCTATGCCAAGATTACCTGGAATTTACTACGAATATTTAGGGCGACGCAAAATCATGTTGATTAATAAAATTATTATTTTAACAGTCGAATTTGTATCCTGAAAACACCTTTCCGTAAACAATGCCGCCACTTTTCCCTGTTTGCATAAAAACGGTATTAGCCCATACACAAAAAAATCATTTCGCCTTAAAATTCAATTTCTGTATTTTCAGCGCAACACAGTTTCCGGGAAAATTAAAAGTTCCCTCGGGATAAATAGCCTGTAAATGAATGCGCAAACATAGTTGGCTTGTTCAACGGGATAAAATGGGATTTGGAGTTCCGGAGCTAGTTTTAGAATGGAAGTTTTGTTTAGAACCATGATAGGCACACGGGAACACGTGTACGCCGAATGGGGTACACGGGATTGCAGTTACCCCATTTTGATTTTTTAGGCTGGAACGAAAAAGTAACAAAATAACGCATGTTGGTAAATAAGATGCTATTGATATAGAGCATCCAATAGCTAGATATAATCATTCCTCGTTACTCGATAATCTCATGTTACGATGCTTTATCACACTAGGCTTACACTGATAGAAAGTAGTGAACACGTGACTTGGAAAAATAGCATTAACAGCATATACGTTCATATACTCATAAGAAATTCCTAAGAACTTTTAGGTCTTCAGGTTTCCTCGCGATATATGCCTTCACTGTTGAAGTATATTATGATAATTCATTATACCCAGATAATTTTGAAAACTCAGAGGTATGGGCCTGGGGTTTCAAGTCGCTACCGTCGAGATTTTCGACCACTTGCTTAAATCGCGAGGTCACGACAGCCCCGTGGTGCAGTTGGCTAGATACCAGCTTACGAAACGAGTGGCCGGGGGTTCGATCCCCGCACCGAGACAAATGTTTGTGTGATCCACAAATATTTGTTTCGGGTCTGAGTGTTTGTGAGACCGAAAAGTCTCTCGTAGTTTCTGATACCCACGACACAAGACTCGTATCTTAGTGTGGCGTCAGGACTATGTATGTGACTGTTGGGTGTATTTATTATTATTTATCTAATTTCATAGTATACTAATGAATGACTTTCAAACCAAAAAGCCAAGAGACTACAAAACTGTAAGGCTGAGTTGAAAGTACGATTAAAAAGAATATTTTAAAACACCACGAACAATACGTCAAAACAATAGAAAGTCATTGACTTTATTGTTATTATGCTAACCTTTGTTCGTCGATGATTGGATGCCCCATAACGACCTTACCCCATTTGATATAACCATCAAAAATCTCCGAATACATGAACGTCAGATGACGCGCAATCAATAGCGGGGAACAAAGGGGTTCGTTTTTTTACCCCAACCGCAATGCCGGATATTGGGAAACATCTCCATAGCTTAATGCCTCATATTAGTTCGATTGGGAATTTCATTTGCTATTGAGTTCGTTGGCATGGAGCTTCGTTAGAAAATGGGGTATCGTAGTATATGTTTGAATTATTTGGGGTACAGTTTGGTTAGGTTAGGTTAGAAGACCAAAAGACCAGCTTGCATTGCAAGATTCCGAATAATAGTCTTAAATCTTCATTTCACAAAAGCAATTTTAACTCGATGAGCATATCCTGACCCTTCAATGAGTAATCTTAAACGAGTCATTACGTAATTAATGTGTAAAGTTTCTAGGCTAAGTTGGTATTTAAAAACAAAATCATAAAACTATAGGTATTAGGACTGTTTTTGCCTTGAAAATGTAGGATTAATATTGATGTAATTATACTTTTTATATAAATGAAAAAAAAAACACGTTACACCTAGATGATTTATCTAGGTGGTTTCAACTGAAAAGAATTTTTAATAACTTACCTATAGGCTGATATGTTGTGTATATACTCAGCCTATCGCCGTCCACTGCTGAACGTAGGCCTCACAAAGATAGCGCCAACCATCCCGGTCTTGAGCAGCTCTGATCCATCCGTTACCCGCCACCGTAGAAGTGGCGGGCCATGTCAACCGACGGTCGGACGACCGGTGGAGCAGGCAAGTGTTGGAGTGGAGAAAGCGCTTAGGCAGACGTAGTGTAGGATGTCCTGCAGCACGATGCTCCGACGACTTGAGATATGTTGTCTATCAACATAAATTATACTTAGGCTAAGAAAAGAAAGGAAAGAATAAAACGATTTTTCACGAAACATTATGGCGGGTTTTATACTTCGTGTAAAATTTCTTTATATGCGCATTAGTATCAGTATACTATAGTACTCGTAGTTAATTATATGTTAATGTAACCACTTTATGATTTCTGTATATCGTTAGGTTTGGAAACGCTAATGAATCTTATGACATATGTATTTGGAACTATTCCAAAACTGAGCGTAGGCGGTACTTCTGTTAAATTTAATAATTACCCCGTAAGTTAGTGAAATTACCCCAAAAATGAAATTTAATTAAAGATAAGTTTAATAAGACCCGTGGCGCTGACGGAATGACACCAGCTTGCCGAAGGAGAGAGGCTGCGGGTTCGATCCTCGCACCGAGATATTTATCTGTTTGAACCATAAATAATATTTCTGGATGTTTATACCTACGCTACAAAACTCGTATTAAGCGTGGGTTCAGAACGCGGCTATTAAGTGTATTAATTTATGTCTCCAGTATGTATCGGCCTTACATAAACATCCTTTGTCTTACTCTTATGATCTGGGTTTAAGGCATACTAGACTGAGAATTAAATTGACTATCTTTCGTAACAAGGGCTGTTAATATGTTATAATATTAGTAAAAAAACTGACATAAATATTTAAGGAGATATATGTGTTTCCTTTATAATAATGCAGAGCTATACAAGCAAAAATTTAGCTGACACCAGGGGTGAAGGAACGAAACGTCTTGCGTTGAAGCTACAAGTACTGCTTTGGTTTTATTTTGCTTTTTTAATGTAGCGAGCTTGTTGTCATCAGAACTGTCTTCGTTTTTGGGAGCGGTCCAAATAAAAAAGGTTTTTTTTTCTTAGCGTAGACGAACTCCTTAAGATTAGAAGTGCTAAATGCTGGTTTCAACGCAATAGAGCTGAATAAAATTAGTAAGGAAATTATATTTACGAATGTCGCAGCTCTTAATTCTATTACGATCATACACGTGCATAGGTTTCGTGCCTCGTGGTCTTGCGGCACAAGTATGTGCCGTTTTCGGCTCGATTCCCGGGTCGGGCAAAGTGTATTTGGAATTTTCCTTTGCGTTTGGAAATGATCCCGAAAAGCGACAATAGGCTCGCCCCCTATTACGTGTGATACATACCTAGCGAAATGCCCCTCTGCATCATCGAGGAATACAGGTGTGAGGTTCTACTGAAGTATCACTGCCAATAGCCGGTGTTTGTGACATTATAATTACATGTTGGTTTCTTCCATGTTGAATGCGATTTGGGCGCGGACACGCCGGCCGGATGCGGAACACCCGCCCATGATCGATGAGTGTGCGCGGCTGGCGAGCCAAGGAGGTGGTTTTAGTGATAAACTTATTCGTTTATTTGGTCTTAATTTATGCAGTTATATAAGTGTTGTCTGACAGGGAACTAAAGTTATCGGCATAGCCCAAAAGATCAAAATGAAGTGGCAGTGGGCGTGTCACATATGTCGCCGAACCGATAACCGTTGGGGTAAACGTGTTCTGGAGTGGAGACCGCGGCTCGGCAAACGTAGTGTAGGACGCCCTCTGGCTAGGTGGGGTGACGATATCCGCAAGGTGGCTGGCAGCGGTTGGATGAGGAGAGCCGTAGATCGAGACCTGTGGCGTGCCATAAGAGAGGCTTACGTACAGCAGTGGACGAATTAAGCGCTGTTGATGGTAGCTGTATGTCTAAGGCGTTGAAACTAGGGTAACGGTTTATTAATTTGTGTGTCTTTCGAGTTTCCGGAAAAAGATTTAAATGATATGATGATCCTTATATGAAAAAGCACGAAGCCTCGTGGCCCAGTGGCACAAGTATGAGCAATTTGATATAGAAGTTCCGGGTTTAATTCCAAACGGTAGAAAGCTCGCCCTCTGTTACATATTCTGTGAAATGTGGGTGCAGAAATGTACCCCTGCCTACCGTTTCAGGGAATACACGTGTGAAGTTATTGATGTTTGTATGTTATTAATAAAAGGAAAGGATGCTTGTACGTCTGTAACGAATAAAATTTAAAAAAGACTCTGCTTATGTTTGAGGGGAAAAAGGATAATGAATTGAAATCTTTGAATTAAATAACCTGTATGGAACAAACTCATGAAAAAAACTTCAACTTAATTTTTTTTTTAAAGAAAACCGCTACAGCTTATATAATGTGTCCGCACCACAAGCGAACTAAGGGCTATGAATAAGGCATGTACATAGTGCGGCAGGACGCGAGTATATGCGACAAAAAGGAGCTGAATTTTTCCGCGTTTGAATTTATCGAAATTTATGACATTGTAAACCTATGTTTATGAATTTGTGTCGTTTATTTTGGGGTTCACGGATTTATGACCTTAACCTAATACTTTTTCAACTGCATGTAACATTGGGAACACACACATAACTTCGTAAAGTCATGTGTGTGCCTGGGGTTTGAACCCGCGAAGCCGAGATACTCAACCGCCCTTATCTAAACTTCTTCACAATTCGCAATGTGTTATCACCTACATTAACGGTGAAGGAAATCATCGTAAGGAATTTTTTTTAGGAATTTCTTACGTGTGTAGTCTGCGCTAAGCCAGCGTGGTGGAATAAGCCTCAAACCTCGCAGTTATAGCGGGGACTTGTGGTATCCCCCAGCAGTGGGACGTATATGGGCTGATGATGATGTTGGACACGGCCGCTTCTTAGTAATAGGACAGCGTGAAATATCAAGACTTTAATAAATTTGTGACAACCAATAACAGCCCTTTGTCAAGCATATGACAATCTAATCGTAGGTTCGGCATGCCCGGCATGCTGACATTGCCTTACTAGTCTATTGAAGACGCATGCATTCTCCGAAGGGGTAGGCAGAGGTGCATTTCTGCACCCACATTTCGCCAGGTATTTATCAGTCCCATGTAATAGAGGGTGCCTAGCTACAGCCTAGATTCTACTGAAAAAAATCAAATGAAAATACCCAATAACACTTTACCCGGCCCGGAATTCTAATTCGCGACACCATGAATCAGTCACGGCATCACTACAATAACTCGCATTAGGAACTTATTTACAAAAAACATTATTCAAAGCCTCATACAAATCTAACACTTCGGGAATATGTATGAAGGTCGTTGGCATTCTTAGACCCTGTTCGTGTATTTTAATACGGGTTTCTTTAACAACATTCGAGGTCTAAGCTTAGGAGTAAAAGACTGTTGCACGTATTAAGTATGTTAATTTATCATTTTATTCTAGTATTTGGTAGTCCTCCTCTACCATTGAGAGGGTTTAGTTAAAACTAAAGGGTTTTAGGCCTTAGTCTATCACGCTATTTGGTACTACTAATCCAGAAACCATAGAACAAAGGGTTCATTATATTGAACGTCTCAAAGCAAATTTATATGTAATGTCTAATACACCTATTGCCGTTACCGACACATTTCCAGACTCAGTGTTACTGAGAATTTCCTAACGAAGAAATTCAATAACACTTCTCCCGACCCAGAAATTATATAAGAGTATTTCTAAATTCCACGAAAATAAATCTGGAATTCCAATATAAAAGAATCGGGGAATAAAAATCAAAGTCTTTTATTGCCAGCCATAATCACGTCTTAAGGCGGATTAACATTAACCCAGTACGATCGTAAAAACGTAGTACAACTTCGGTCTTCGGGTGCTTCAAACTTCATAATCTCCATTTTAATTCGGCCCAAACTTTTATCGCGCGTAATGAATTTACGGACCCCTCGGCGGGGTTTTCGTGACCCCATTGCTTTATGTGTGTATGGCGACCTAGGCATAGAATGAGGTTACTTACGACTATAACACCAAAGTACTTTTTATGTCTATAATAGAGTTAAACTTGTTTATATATTGCACTAGTGAAGTAATAATCATAAATTTTGTTGTTGTTTGAAGAACAAAATACGTTTTAAATCGCTGACAAAGAGAAGTTGAGATTTTGCACATATAACTTTATTCTGGGCATAGGTCGATGTTTAGTTTAGGTAAGTAGCGATGGCTTTGAGGTGTAGGTCGAGAATTTCGACGATCGCGGGTTCAAGCCTCAGGCATACACCATTTTTCCCACGTGTTTGTTCATCATGAATTATGACTAAGTAACGGTAATGGAAAACATAGTGCACACCTAAAATGTTCTTAGGAATTTCTAGGGTGTGTAGTCCACTAACCCGCACTAGGCCAGTGTGGTGGACTATGGCTTAAACCCTGCCAATAGGGGAAGAGGAGGAGAGGTCAGTGTAGCACTGAGATGTAGGTATATGGGTTAATAATGATGGTGAAATACTCGTATACTAAAATAATCATTCGTTCAACAAATAAATAAATCTTTTCACAGTTCAAAGTAAAAGGTAATTACGCGAAGTCAGATAGAAGACAAACAGAGAGTGCGATAGAAACACCGTTTGACCTACATCTGAGCAATTAGATCGCGTCGGAGGTCCGAACTTCCCCGACTTTGATCTACGTACGGTCGAGACGATTTTTACGGCGCGCGCCGATTTCATATTCGAAAATTTATGTATTTTTGCACGAATTGAATTATGCGACGTCAATTTCCTATATGTTCTATATATGGAAAGACGGGAGTGTGGTTTTGGTGGGAAAAAACAGTAATTTATGTTGTGACTTGTGGCTGAGTTGGTTAAGGTAGATAGCCGACAGCGATAAGGCCGCCATTTGTGACATTATCTTATATAGATACTTCCATCTACCAATGTTGTTTGTATTATTCAGTGTACAATAAAGAATAAAAAAAAATAAGGAAAATTATTTGAGTAAACAGGTATATCGATAGTTCAATATATTTATTTATTTAAAACTTTATTGTACACGTTAACAGCAGAAAATAAAATGAGATACAGTAAAGGTAACACTGTAGCTTAGACACCTATTATATTATACCTATATTAGTATGATAATAAACTGTATAAAGATTTGAAAGCTGATATCTTTTCCCCCTGTTGTCGACATGGTAGTTCAAAAGTTTTATTCGAGGCTCGCATAAATTTATCATTTGGTTGTTAAGTAAATAAATTCTTAACAGCAGCATTGAGTTAAATGTGCCGGGCGAGTGGCATTATATTTGGCTTTTTCAACCACGATTTTAAAATATAAGTCAGCACTTTAATAAGATACATTGAAAAGAAAAAGTAAACATATTTGAAATCTCAAAGTCGACTGTTTTAACATAATTTATAGGCGAATAAATGTTTTGCAAAATCATAGCGTGCGAAATAAATAGCGTTTCAGCAGAATGTGTTTGAGCAATTTTTTATTTCATTTAAAATCACGGGGATTATATTGTTCAAGAAAAAACATCTTTAAATTGGATAGCTTGATCTAGTAAGAGAAAAATACTTTTTGATTTATCGTTGTTCTTTTGTAATATACAACTTTTAATACACTTTCTAGCTCCAGTATCTACGAAGGGGTAAGTAGAGGCAAAAAGACAAAAAGAAAAGTCAAAAAGTCTCACGTAGTCTCAGATTCTCATGTCAGGATTTGCATCTTAGGGTGGGGTTAGAATTTTATATGTGACTGTTGGTTGTATTTATTGTAGAAGCTTTGCAGTAAGATTGCCTCCATGCGTTTGAAACATATTACTTACAAAAAAAATTAAGATGCTATTTTTTCATTTTTCTATAAATCACAATTTTCTTTGTTCCATCGCTCGGTAAAAAATAAAACCCAATCGACCGCACGATGTTGACATATTTCATATTGTTTCAACAAAATGAATTTCTTCACAAACTTACGACGATTTGATAAAGCACCGGCCGAAAATACATTCCAGATTAGGAGCTTATGAGAAATTGCAATAGAGTTTTTGATTTATTTGCTAGTAATGCAATTTAGAAGTAGTGATGGCCTCGAGGTTCTTGGTTCGACTTTTCAAAGTCATGTGTGTATTCACAATGAATAATTATCGTTTATTTTACGGTGAAGAAAATCATCGTGTGGAAAAGTGGACACCTTAAAGTTCTTAGGAATTTCTTAGGCGTGTAGTCCGCCAACCCGCACTAGGCAGCATGGTCAGCTAAGGTCTAAGCCTTGTTAACGGTAGAGCAGGCCCGTGCCCCGCAGTAGGACATATATGGACTGATAATGAATCTGATATTCGAAAATTTATTTCCTCCAAGATTTTGTCACACAAGCCTAATCTTTAACTATGATGACATCTATAAACGTTTGGCACAGCACAATAAATATTTGTCAAATGTAAATGCAATGTGTTAAAGCAGAATAATAATTTTGCACGACGAAAGCCTATTGCATCTGGCGTAAAGTACTAAAGCGTACAGTCTACAAACAAAGTTGTGACTAGAGGGCCTCGCTCGCGACTATTTCGACTAGACAAACTTACTGAGAACAGGGTACGGTTTGAATAATAAGACGAAGCGGTGTCTATATTATATAATATTAAAGTTTTACTATTATTCATATTATATTAAAAGGGTATTCGATATGAAGGAGTGGTGATGGCCTCGAGGTTTACTTAGCGCAGTCGAGAACCTCGGCCGTCGCGGGTAAAGCTCCAGGCACACATCTTTGACTTTTCGAAGATACGAGTTTTTCAAATGATTTATCGTCTATTTTAAAGGTGAAGGAAAAGAACGTGACGAAACCTACACACCTAAAAAATTCTTAATTTTTTTTTAGTCTACCCACCCACACTAGACTAGCGTGGTGGACCAAGGCTTAAACCCTCTTTGTTTTAGAGTAAGCCCGTTTTCAACCGTGGCGCGTATGATGATGATGATAAATCCGTATCTAAACGCCAATTTAAAATCTGATATGACGTCTAACTATCGAAAAACAAATAGGTACAAGCAAAAAAAATTACATTAATATGACAATTCAAAATAACTTGTAATTTTTTTTTAAATAAAGATAATTTTGACAATAAAAAAGTTATAACCGCTTCATACTCTGCCTAACACCACGCCAACACTCCAGCGCTAGGGGTACTCTAAGATCCGATAGCGAGGAAATTGAAAGCTAGGCGCCACTCAAACTTGACCCAATCAGTTCCTATCTTTTGATGTATATTCTATGATCGCTAACAACGGACGATCGGTCCCGAGATAACGGCTTAACTTAGCATTATTAGAGGATAATTGACATAGAATAGGTAGATTGCAGATGTGTCATTTCTAATTAGAATAGCACGTTAGCTCTGTGAAGTTAAATAATGGTATTATTAATGGTAACATCCTTTTACTTCTCACCTTCTTTTTTATGATTTTGTTAATTCATAATGATTTTTTATTTTTTTGACCAGGTCGGGCGAAGTGTTATTGGGTTTTTACATTAGGATATTCTCAGTAGCAGCACGGAGTCTGGAAATGTGCCCGAAAAACAGCAATAGGCTCGCCCCCTATTACGTGGGACTGATACATACCTGGCGAAATGTGGCTGCTGAAATGCATCCCTGCCTACCTCTTTAGGGAATATAGGCGTGAGGTTATGTTCCTGTGTATGTATGTGAATTCTTATTGATTGTAATTAATTCCACTTATTGTTAATTTTAAGGCAAGTACAGATAAAAACGTAGGTTGTTATTAAAGGGTGCATGAATAGCTTATATGGTAACAAAATCACAATATGCATTATTTTCCTTATCCAACTATTTAGATAGCTGTCTGAAACTGCTTTAAACTATCCTCATATCTAAATTCGTACTCTAGGGTATCAACTACCAGCTTGCAACATCGATATAAATGTAGCCGTTTCCGCGATAATAATTTATTTCCATTTTTAAGAAGAGCTAACACTAGCAAATTGAATAACAAAGACCGTGGCTTCAAAAAGCAGGGTTAAAACAATGAAAAGATCCAACAAATAATTTTGGTCCAACCCACCAATATTGTACCAAATATAAACTCCATGTTTTACACAAGGGATGGTATGGAGGCAAAATCCCCTTTCAAATAACCAACAAGCCGTAAAGTGTTGAGCAAAAATGTCTATCGGTACATGAACTCAAATGTTTATTAATATAAGCCCGCAATTTGATAGGTTTGAGGTTTATAGATGGAATGAGTATACTGGTTACTTGTCGCGGTCTCTGCTTGAATTTTAGAAATGAGTCCGTGGAGGAATGAAGAATTAGTGTTGGATATAAAGTAATAGACACTACTCTTATCTAGGCCTTCTTTAAGGTAGAACAGCGTTAAGCTTCAAAATAAATAAATAAAAATCCTGACTTTATTTTCATCAACCCATGAAGGTTTATTATTCATCGTCATATATAGGTACACACTGCATGTAACTTAGTGGTTAACCCAGAGACCAGGAGTGATTTTGCACAAAGACTATGACGCAAGAGACTTAAGTAGGGATTTTAGAAAACTCAGCTTCTAAGACTTTGCAACCATGATCTAAATTTTGTGTTGTACAACCTAATATTTATTTTTATTTATCGTACCTTATTGTACACCGCAGAAATTTACATGATTTAAAACTTATAAAAATTAAAATAAAATACAACAAATGGAGGTATCATTGTTGTATGTCATTTCGTTCAGACAACCGCAAGATGGAGCGGAATGTGAAAGAAAATACGACGTTAATGTCACTGCTCTTTAATAAAATCACTACCCATTTAAATATCCTTTAAAAATCCGATTTATTGTTATACACTTCGGATACAAGCTGGAACTTTAACAAATACCATTCCAGGGACTTGTTCAAACTACACGGGCGCTATAAAATCCAAACTCATTGAAACTTTGGCACGTGGAGCATCGCGGATCCATGGGAATACCAGTGCGGATAAATATTTAAACGAAATCGATAAGGGTTCTACCCAATGGTCTTTGGAGTTAGAAATTCCACTTTTTGCGTGAAGGGACTTTTGTGCTGTAATATGAGTCATAAGCAGTGATGGCCACGAGGTTTGGGCGCCCCAGGCACACATCTAACTTTTCGAAATTTTGTGTGTATTCATAATGAATTATCACTTGCTTTAACGGTGAAGGAAAACATTGTAAGGTGTAAATTACACATCTAAAAAGTTCTTAGGAATTTCTTCGGTGTGTAGTCCGCCAACCCGCACTAGGCCAGCGTAGTGGACTTAGGCCTCAACCCTCACAATGTGGAGGAGGCCCGTGCCCTTCAGTGGGACGCATATGGGCTGATGAATATGAGTCATAAGTTTGGATGACAGTATGTACATACTGTAAAAAGTGTTACGTAAAACGAAAACACAGATGGCGAAATGTAGATGCTAGAATGTATCTTTACCTACTCCTTAAGTGTAGCTTATAAGATTACACGTTAATAATGTAATGTCTAGATTATAATTATTTATTGTTGAATAAGGATGAATGTCTTTAAAATGAGAATTTATTTACATGACAAATTGCTTTTGTTAAAAAAGATTGGTAGCTTAATGATTGTTCGTAATTATGTATGGGCTAGGCTTTTGCGCTTCGCCACTGGTATGTATGTAATATTTGTTGCAAAGGTTAAAATATACATTCCTTTTTTAATTCTAAAAATACCAAATTATAATTAGTTTCATAGAAACTGAACAATCATTTATTTACCTATCATATAGGCAATCAAACATTAACGACATTCACTACAATGAAAAGACATAAATATTTCACGATGTTTTCCTACATCAAACTACATCCATAGACACGACCGATCGGAGATGATTGAAAATCCGTTGCACTTGCGACCATTTGTCGTCATATATTGTCGGCCAGTTAGGGTTGACGCGCGATCCATCATCCGGCCCCCAGTTGTTACGTGCTGCGCGCGTGTCGAACTACCGATTGGCAGCCCTATGGACACGCGCCATTTTGATATATGACTTGGTTATTTCGACCGTTTTTTACTAGCTGTGTTATACAAAGCGTTGAATCTATTTCAGCCCACATACGTTCTGTTTTTGGACACGGAATTTCTTTGTAAGGGAGAGGTTAGGCCTTCGTCCACCACGCTGCGCTAATGCGGGTTAGCGATCTGATATATTATATTAAACGAATGATGTTATGTATATCACTAAGAGAGAGAGAGAGATATCACTATTGAGAATTTTGAAGACTATAACGTATTCGTCCTACCTTGCCCCTTAGATACAAACTTACCTTAGTTTGGATACCATTGTGATTGTTTAGCGAACTGTGTGTTTTAAAGGTTACCAAAAATTTTTTTTGTTTACACTTTATACAAGTTTACATAGGTGGACTCAATGCCTAAGGTATTATCTTAAAGTAAAAGCTACGGTGACGCAGTGAAAAAATGACGCAGATGTGTAAATATTATCTATTTATTGAATCTATGTATGCATCTAGCGACGCAGTGATTGCAAAAGACTTTTTATAGCCAAGTTCGTTTGCTATGTATATTTTTTTAATAGAAGCGAGTATAAAAATAATGACGAGATAGCCCACTGGGCTGTTATTGAGAATTTTTGAACCCGTCACGTACCAATAATATTGGACAGATGTATTATATCAAAGAACAATACTGTTATAACAATTGTGTATTCATATCATTTTTTACCAATTAATATCTTGTACCTATTTTGAATAAAAATACATCCATATTATTTAGATATTTACATTAAAAATACAGGTATATTAAGTCAGAGCGTATGTTTAAAATACTATGCCAACATCGATTACCCTACGGCAAGATATTCAGGCTAAAAGCCGTACAATTTGTACCAAGTAAGCGTGGATATTAACTTCAGAATGCGAAGTGGCGAAGCGCGCATTAAGTGCCTAGCTCTTTCTTTAATTACAGCGTTTATATGAGCCGTGTAAATATGAGTTCTCCTCGAGTGCATTGGAGACTTTCTCGCGTATTATGATAGCCTAGTACTTTCTGCTGTTGTTTTTAATTCTATCTTTAGATTTGAATATTTTGTCAAAAAAATAATTTAAGAAAGAGCTTTTATACAGTTATAGCGTCATTTGGGCAAAAAACAGTACTTTTCGAACTCCTGAAAAGTTGATAAAAGACCCATCGTACAAAATATCGACCTATGCGCAGAATAAAGTTATATGTCCTTTTGCACAACTTCTCTTTCTCAGCGATTTAAACTTAATTGGGCACAAAATTATCAGTTACTTTTTATGTTCTTCAAACAACAACAAAATTTATGATTATTATTACTTCACTAGTGCAATATATAAACAAGTTTAACTCTATTATAGACATAAAAAGTACTTTGGTGTTACAGTCGTAAGTAACCTTATTCTTTGCATAGGTCGATATATGTTAATTACCAATTATTTTAAGGAATATTTTCATCTAAAAAGATAGCCAAGAAAATTTTAATATTTTTTGCGTAAATTTTGATAAATAACAAGATAACTGAGTCAAAGTTGCCATAAATCCACTTTTATAGTCAGTGTCCAGGCTTCAAATTTTGTTAAATAAATTTAACGAAAATAAAATTTTATTCCATTGAAAATATTCTCGAGCAAAAAATAGTAAAGACTATTTAAAGATTTAGCTCCATTATTCAAGCAATAAAAAATCTACAGTTAGTTTTCGACCAAGGTCTTTCTACACCCTATATTATTTTCCCATACGAACCTGTACTGCATCCCTAGTGTTAGGAAGAGACGGTTCATACGAGCAGCCCGGGGCAATCGAGTGCACTTGATCGCTGCATTTGAGTCTTTACGTTACGAGCTATTTGCAAGAGCTTTCAACCCGCACCATGTACCGACGCTCCCGGCGAATTTACGAGATTGCCGTAATTTTCCTCTTGATGTGATAAAATCGCGTATTATTTTTATTATTTACTAGCTTTTGCCCGCGACTCCGTCCGCGTAGACTCTAGGTTAAGTGCAGAAAGAATTTGCATTTATAACATGTTTATCCCACGGGAATACATTTTCCAGGATAAAATTATCGCATGTTAATTCTGTGAGCCCTACCTATTTTTATACCAAAAATCATTCAAATCGGTTTGGTAGATCCATAAATACCCATTCCTAGGGGAATACATCATTTTCCAGGATAAAAACTATCCCATGTTAATTCTGTGAGCTCTACCTCTCTCTATACCAAACTTCATTCTAATCGCTTTGGTAGATCCAGAAATACTCATTCCCACGGGAATACGACATTTTCCGGGATAAAAAGTATCCTATATGTTATTCTGATGTATAAGCTATATTGTGGTAAAGTTTCATTCAAATCCATTCAGTAGTTTTTACGTGAAAGTGTAACAAACATCCATACATCCATACTTACAAACTTTCGCCTTTATAATAGGAGTAGAATAGTGACTTATGCATAAAAAGGGGTAAACTATATATGAGTGTATTTCCCCGAAGAGATAGGCCGAGGTGTATTTTTGTATGTATTAGTATGTTTTTGTATGTATTAGGGTATGTATTAGTGCCATGTAAGGAAAACATGCAGCATGATGGTCCGACGACTTGAGAAAGGCGGGTAACGGATGGATGAGGGCTGCTCAACACCGGTATAGTTGGCGCTTTCTTGGGGAGGCCTACGTTCAGCAGTGGACGGCGATAGGCTGAGTATAAGGAAAACATCGTGATGAAGTCTGATTACCTAAAAATTTCTCAGGAATTTCTTAGATGTATAGTCCGCCAACCCGCACTAGGCCAGCGTAGTCGAGTAAAGGCTAAACCCTCTCTATGTAGAGGAGGCTCGTGCCCAGCAGCGAGACGTAAATGGGCCAAAAAATAACTCTCTATTTTGGATTCAAATCTTGGTGTACTACATCAGACTTAAGTCTCTCATTACTTCAGATTCGGTAGTATACATGTAACATAGTAATAAAACTTTAAATAACTTGTGTAACGTAAAACTTATTTATTTACAAATCATCACAATGGCAGCTATTATTTCTTTTGTCATTTCAGACACCGGCCCTGTGGCGCAAAGGATAACGCGTCTGACTACGGATCAGAAGATTCCAGGTTCGAATCCTGGCAGGGTCGAATTAACTTTTTTTGAGGCGTTTCTTTAATAACGCATAAAATTGAAACGATAAATATTTTTGTTAGATTTTCCGGGATTTGAGTTTTAAGCTAAGAAATTATTGAGTTTTTAAAATAATAAGAAAATACTATACTACTATGCTTCTTGTTCCTATCTATCTCATCACCAAAATTTATTTGAAATCGGCCCAGCAGTTTAGACGTATCGCCCTAACAGACATTCTGAAAGTCAAAGTCTGTAGTCCACTAACCATAGACCAGCGTGGTGGACTAAGGCTTAAACCCTCTTGGTTGTAAAGGAGGCCCGTGCCCAGCAGAGGGGCGTATATAACGATAATGACGACGAAAATTGATATGGATATATAAAAGCAAAGGTATCATTAAATAAACCAGTTATTGCTTATAGAGTCATAAAAAATAAAAATTCCTGCGATGTAAAGCATCTGCATAGTGCCCGTAACACTTCTGGTGAGAAAATATTTTAAAAATATGGGTCAGTTTCCGATTCCGAAGCGGCGAGATTCTGAATTTCAGTTCAACTTTTTGAAAATAAACTTCAAATTTTGCCGTACAGAATTTTAAATCGAGTGCCTCATTTAAACTCATTGTTTACGTATAAACTTAAGGATTATTTCGGTTTGTTGAATGATATATAAAATACGGCGAGAATAAAAACATAGACACCAGCTTGCGAAACGAGTGGCCGCGGGTTCGATTCCCGCACTGAGACAAATGTTTGATCCAAAAATATTTGTTTTAGGTTTGGGTGTTTGTGAGACCGAAAAAGTCTCTCGTAGTGTCTGATACCCACGACACAGGTCTATGTAACCTAGTGTGGGTTCAGAGCTATGTCTGTGACCGTTGGGTGTATTTAATTTAATTTAGTAAATAAGAATAAACCCACAAATAAGCATAATAAGCAGTGATGGCCTCGAGGTTTAGGCGCGCGGTCGAGAATCTCGGCGGTCGCGGGTTCGAACCCCAGGCATACACCTCTGACTTTTCGAAGTTATGTGTGTATTCAAATTGAATTATCACTTGCTTTAACGGTGAAGGAAAACATCGTGATGAAACCTGCACACCTAAAAAGTTCTTAGGAATTTCTTAGGTGTGTAGTCCGCCAACCCGCACTAGGCCAGCGTGGTGGACTATGGCCTAAACCCTCTCAATCGTAGAGGAGACCCGTGCTCAGCAGTGGGCGTATATGGGTTGATGAAGAAGAAGAAACCCACAAATAAACAATTATTAACCAGACATTACACACTTAATGTGTAATGTTTTTGCTTCTATAAAAGTACCGCCTAAACCCTATAAAGGCCTAAACCCTCTCAATGGTAGATTGAATGGAAGCCTGTGCCCAGCAGTACGACGTAAATGGGCTGATGATGATGATGAAAAGCATCGCCATAATTGATAGTAAAATTATCATTGTAAAAACACTATTACTTACACTAAGTCACTGAAATTATATGACCGTTTCATTGTATATTAATAAAAGAAATATTAACAAAATACTACTTCTTCTTCTTCTTCTTCATCAACCCATATACGCCCACTGCTGAGCACGGGTCTCCTCTACCATTGAGAGGGTTTAGGCCATAGTCCACCACGCTGGCCTAGTGCGGGTTGGCGGACTACACACCTAAGAAATTCCTAAGAACTCATCACGATGTTTTTCCTTCACCGTTAAGGCAAGTGATAATTCAATGTGAATACACACATAACCTAAATAAGGCCGCCTATTGTTCACCTAATGTTTTGTTTACTGTTGTTAATTTTGTTTGTTGATTTCTTTGTATATATTTTTGGTGTACAATAAAGTGTATATAAAATAAATAAAATAAATAACTTCGAAAAGTCAGAGGTGTGTGCCTGGGGTTCGAACCCGCGACCGCCGAGATTCTCGATCGCGCTTCCAAACCTCGAGGCCATCACTGCTTCACTACTACTTCACTTTTTTTTAAATGTAAAACTTAACCAAACCAAACCATAGCCCATTTCTAGAAGAAGAAAAAGAAATAAAAAAAAACCGGTCTAAGTATGATTAATATTCACATAACTCTGGAAAAATGTCATCCCACTACCTACGGACGTGGACGAAATATTGAAATAGCCAATATGGTGTCGATGAGAGGAATACCACAAATCTGGCATTATGAAATCCGACGTCTTTTATTCCAGAAATATCTCAATAATATCTTCGTACAATGCCTTTTCAATAACCCCCTGTTGCATACAGTTAGCTTGGATGACGAACAAAATTATTCATTTTTTTTAACGGAATATAAGTCATGGAGATTGTCTCGTGGTCTCGCAACTCACATATATGCAGTGTGATATAGAGGACCCAGGTTCGATTCCCGATGCAACAGTTTTGCAGTGAGCTCGAAAAATACTTATTAGTAAAAGGTTCGTACTTTGTGGGAATGATAAAATATTCTTGATAAAATGTTAGCGCATTTCTGCCTACCTCATTAGGGAAATATAAGCGTGAGGTTACATTTATGTATATAAGTCCATAGCCCGTCTTAATTCTCTGCTGGGCATATACTTTTTTTTTGATAATAGAATTAGCAACGTCACGTTTAACAATTAGTAACTACGCTGGGATGCTTAATTTTTAACCAATATTCTAATATTTCAAAGAAATTTATTTCGTTTGGTATTTTGTTTAGATTGTCTGGTAAAGAATGCCCAATTTCGACGGCACAGCCACAGGCCCTGTGGCGCAATGGATAACGCGTCTGACTACGGATCAGAAGATTCCAGGTTCGAATCCTGGCAGGGTCGATGATTCTTTTTTGTTTTATTTTTTTTAGAATTTTGTTTAACAGTATAATCTCTGTAGAAAACTTGTTTGTTACTCGACCTGAGAACTAGTCGTCTAACGTCAAGTTGGACTAAGACTGAGGTTCTTATAAGATAATTAATTTTAAATGAACTAATTCATGCTTTGGCCTGCTGTATTGATTAAAATATGGCAAATTTAAGTTGTACTTTAATACGATAATGTTTATCAGAAAAGCAGCAGTAAAGCTTTCATACGACCAAAGAAGTCCCCAACATGCTCGATAGAAAGTTGTGCGTTCTACCAAGCAGTGTGTCACGGGCGCATAGCTATAAATCGAATAGCCCTACGACCTTTGCGTTAAATGAGATTTCTGAAAGCTTTCAAACGGCACTCGAATCAAATATCCTGTGACATACTCCCCGAGTATCACCTACATACCCTTGTTAAGACTTTCTTTATATCTTTTTAACCGGATTTTGTGGGTGAAAAGGAAGATACAATACTCTCAAACACCTACTGTTGGAAATTACTCATTAAAATCTTGAGTTTTTAATTATGTTAATTGTTTTAATCAGAGGTGGTATTTCCATAGAAGCATTAAAGCGTAGCTTGCCTTCCATAATAGGCCTTGCCAATAATATAATGCCTTTCCAATCTATAAGCTTGAAATTAAAAAAGCAATTGTCATATGTATGAGAATATCCTGACATCAAATTAATCAGTTATAAACAAAATATGAAACATTAACAAGTTATGATACATTTTGGTCTTCTATGAAATTACTGACGCTCTATTTTAATGTGTGCTTTACATAATTCATGGAAATACCACGACTAGTATATTTTTGGTGCAGGTTTCCTCACGATGTTTTCATTCACCGTTAAAGTGTTTGGTAATTCATTAAAAACACACTCATAATTTCAAAAAGTTACAGTCACCAGTCAGGGTTTCGAACCCGTGACCATCGATATACCTGTCTAGGTAAACCAACGAAGATAACTTTGAAAAGACAGAAACTGCGTGGGTTTGAACCCGAAATAGTCAAGGTTCCCGATCGGCTAAACCATCACAGCTAGAAACATTAAATACTTACACTTTGCTGTGTCAGTACAAGAGAAAACTTTTGATTCAGTTCACAGACCTCACTTAAATGATATTTAAAGACTTAAAATGTAATTATTTTAAACTTAGATCTGTTATTCACACTTTTAAACTAATTGAATCTCATTAAACCCGCGCGTGCTTCATACAGAAACTTTGTTTGACTTTCCAAAGTATTTGGGCGTTAATTTAGTTCGTTTGTATATTTTCATTTCACCTCTTATTAAAAAATTTATTTCGAATCGAATTCGAATGGTATTTCGATGATTATCTGTTTATATAAAAAATAATTTTTAAAACCCTTTATAAAATTGTAAACTATCACTACACAGTATAAAACAAAGTCGCTTTCTCTGTCCCTATACCACTATGTATGCGTAAATCTTCAAAACTACACAACGGATTTTGATGCGTTTTTTTAATAGATAGAGTGATTAAAGAGGAAGGTTTAAATCTCCTTCTCTCTCTCCATCAACCCATATTCGCCCACTGCTGAGCACGGGTCTCCTCTACCATTGAAAGGGTTTAGGCCATAGTCCACCACGCTGGCCTAGTGCGGGTTGGCGGACTACACACTTAAGAAATTTCTAAGAACTCTTAGGTGTGCAGGTTTCATCACGATGTTTTCCTTCACCGTTAAAGCAAGTGATAATTCAATGTGAATACACACATAACTTCGAAAAGTCAGAGGTGTATGCCTGGGGTTCGAACCCGCGACCGCCGAGATTCTCGACCGCGCGCCCAAACCTCGAGGCCATCACTGCTTAAAGAGGAAGGTTTAAATGTATAATAACATCTATTAATGACGGGGTGGGTCGCTAATAAAATTATAATTTGAAAAGTTGTTGTGCATGAGCCAATTAAGGTTTGAAAAACCAATTGGACCCGGTAGGTGGCGCTTCTGTCGACATGTCTTAAAGCTTTTGCGGGCAGGACGACATCTGCTGAAACAGCTAGTATCACATAAATAATGTTGACAAGTTTTCTAAGAGACATTTCACACTAGGCAGAAAGGTTTGTGACATAATATATGAGTATATATAGGACGGATAGGCTGAATAGCCTGTCGCCGTTCACTGCTGGACGTAGGCCTCCCCAAGATAGCGCCAACCATCCCGGTCTTGAGCAGTACGTGTGTTTTATTTTGTTTTAGCAGGTTTGTGTCATAATAATGTGTTATTAGTTACTCGCTTACAGTGTAATGTGCAATTTATGCAACGTTTTCAAACGAAACGGAAAATAAAAATAAAGGAACCTCATATACAAACTTCAAAATACATATGTGTTATTCTAGTCAGGTTTATTAAACAATCCAATAGTCTTTTACCGGTCTAAGGAATCGAAAACAGGTCCTCTTGATTGCAAATCTATATCCCCCTTTACTAGCAAGACAGTCTAAAAACACTCGAAAACTATCTCAGAAAAGTCACCTAAGCCCATTTTTCACCGATTCATAACTCATTCACAGTTTTAGAGCTCGTAATATTCGCAGCATAATTAAGCTGGAACTTAAATAGCTTAATGGCTCCCCTAAAGTTATCGGAAAGTTCGCTATGCCTCTATTAACGTACCATCCTATTAAACGTGCAATGAACTAGCATTTTGGTATGGAGTTATAGATTTTGGAAAGGCTGATTTGTTAGTAGCTCTTGATTTAATGCTCTCGAGTTTGTTTTTTTAACGGGGTAGGTAGAAATCGCTTTAAGCGATAAGACTGTCGATTGTCCGCTATATTTTGGTTGCTTGTCTTTGTGTATTTTTTGAATGTTAAAATGGTGCATAATAAAGTGTTTTTGTCTATAGATAATAAGTAAATTAATATACACAATTGGAAATATGTCTATTTTATTTTTAAATGTATACTGATAACTTTTGGTACTCGGGGCCCATAGATTGGTTGAAACACGTAGGTATAGGCCAGAAGAGGTCTTAATACAATTATGAAATTTACCTTTGACGAAACGTCTTCTACCCTTTTCTTATGTTTTGGTAATGGCCTCGAGGTTTAGGTGCATGTATGTATCATCATCATCCTCATCACCAGCTTCTTACTGCATGTATGTATGACAAAATCAAATGTTATTTAATGCGTCTTCTAGAAATATATATCTTGGTCGGCGCATAAGTTTTCTTACAAGTATAAAACCGTTATGCCGGTAATGTGGGCTGGTTATATAGACATTAGCCTCGTAAGTTTAACTGCGGGCGCGTGATTTAAACCCTGGACTCTGGGCCATTTGTGTAGTGTTTTGTAGTCTACATATTCTCTTGATTATGTTTAAGTATTCAGATTACAGCATAGGAGTAAACTTGTATAAGGCAATCGCATTATTACTAAATACATCCAACAGTTACATACGTAGTCCTGACTTCTGATACTATAATACATTAAGATACGAGTGTTATGTCGTGGGTATCAGACCCACGTAACAGGAGCCTCTTTATTTTCGGGTATATTTCCAAATTCCGTGCTGGCACTGAGAATTTGCTAATGGTAATCCCTAAAAAATTGTCACATGCATCATACTTGTATCTCGAGACGAGCAGTACAATACATTTACAATAAATATTAATTTGTGAGAATAAAATTCAATATTTTCCATGTCGTCTTGAACTCATTCCTTTCATTTCTTTTAACCTTTTATATTTACAAACAGATGGTAGGAAGCCTGGTTTTACAAATTTAACATTCTCCTTTATTAAACAGTCTAATAGTTCTTTAATTAACACATAATTCGCAATTCCCACTTCACCAATGGCTGTTATTACTGCAACAGTTACAGTACAGTTGTATATTTCGATTCACTTACTCCGGCTGACAACTGTATTATAATTGGGCAATTTTAGAAACTTAAATGACTGTTCATTGCTATATGTAACTGCTCAAATGTTATGCTTGAGTCCTTAGATAGTAGTTTTGTTGGCTGCGTTATTTTTATATGTAGTGGCATTCATTAGACGTAATCATTATCAGTAAAACGAAAGGTTTTTAGGCCTTAATCTACCATGTTGGCCTTTTGCTATGTTGCGTATTTTATTGGCGAATGAAAACATTGTGAGAAAACCTGCGCGCTAAAAAGGTTCTCATGAATTTCGTCTCTTCTTTGTGGATAAAGTAATAAAACTTAAGCAAAGGAACTCTGTATCTACTTTGTCAGTTCTGTGTAAAGTATATTTTATACCTTAATATTAATTGATTTGTTAAACCCTCTTCAAAAGAGGCAGCCTTATTGCTCTACCTAATTTATTTAATAGGCAATATCTCCTAGTTCGTAGGCAGAGCGATGTATTATTCATCTAGAATTCAAATAGATAATGATAAATGAGCTGGTTTAATTGCGGTTATACATATCCAGATTCCGTGCTGCTATTGAGAATTTCCTAAAACTTCTCTGGAAATTGAAGCCAAGAATTCTTTACAAGACTAGAGACCACGAGACCTATGAAGCTTTATTAACAAAATAACAACGGCAAAGCGTTATCCAATTAAAGGTTCAGTACATTCGCTTCCAGAATCGCTAGCTGTATTTGAAAAAGAATTCCCACGCCTCGAGCCACTTCTAAAGCGATTCACGGCAATTAAATGGATATCCAGTTACGGTACTAATTAATTTTCAGAATTGTCTGTTTCGGATCGTTGAGACGACTGTACCGACGATAGTACAGCTACCATGACGTGACACAACACAGAGGAAAACGAGAACACTTACGTCAATTTTGTTTTTAGGCCCTCTGAATCATTAGATGAAACAACAATTTAACCTATTAATTATAATCTTCTTCTTCGTCAACCCATATACGCCCACTGCTGAGCACGGGTCTCCTCTATCATTGAGAGGGTTTAGGCCATAGTCCACCACGCTGGCCTAGTGC
Organism: Cephonodes hylas; assembly: GCA_030295005.1. Taxonomy (NCBI): domain Eukaryota; kingdom Metazoa; phylum Arthropoda; class Insecta; order Lepidoptera; family Sphingidae; genus Cephonodes; species Cephonodes hylas. The sequence goes on from AP025385.1 coordinate 4,756,680, forward strand.
GGGTTGGCGGACTACACACCTAAGAAATTACTAAGAACTCTTAGGTGTGCAGGTTTCATCACGATGTTTTCCTTCACCGTTAAAGCAAGTGATAATTCAATGTGAATACACACATAACTTCGAAAAGTCAGAGGTGTGTGCCTGGGGTTCGAACCCGCGACCGCCGAGATTCTCGACCGCGCGTCCAAACCTCGAGGCCATCACTGCCATTATATTACATCATAATTTAAGAAGAATATTAAAATTCATGAGGTAGAAAAGAAACGTGATCATTATTCATACATTTTATTTGATAAGATACCTTAACCCATTAGGTACCAACTTTTTTCTGTATTGTTTGACATATTTTTCAAAGAGTATATATAATAAGGAGCACATAAAAAAAATATAAAAAAAAAAATAACAAAATAAATTTTTAGTCCATCAGTCCAATGTTCCCATTTGGGAACATATTTAAATAAATAAATTCAATAAGTACTGCCATCCATTGAATCAAATTACTAGTTACAAGCTATTATTTAGATACTATTTGATATTATTTTACAATAATTATAAAATACTTACATCGAATTACAGAATAATCAAAATGGAAACAATTGAAAATTTCGAAACTCGTAAAAACTACGTTCTTTGATCAATAACACATAAATGACAATAATTTCAAGTGAATAATTGGCTTGATATTTAGCACCACACAGTGTAGAAACTAATGACATGAATAATTATTAAAACATTGCAGGTAGTTATGAATGAATCGACAAAAAGTGAGATGTCCCAAATGGGAACATTGGTACCTAATGGGTTAATTCAAATTTTCATTAACACTTATCTATGTAGTATGCTGTGTGGTGTGGTGTGTGCCTACTTACTGCATGCAACACATTGTTAAAAAATATCAGTCATTATAATTCATTTCTATGTAAAAAAATATTTTTTTTTTTAATTTATTTATTGTTTATTAAAGACTTCACTTGTCATGTCTGACAAAAGTGTATTTTATCGAGTGCTTACACCAATATCATTATCGACTTCACCATTTTGGAATATCGTCGCATGTGTATCCATTCCAACGGGTATTTTTTGGACAAAGTTTGCTGCCTAATCCCCCCTGTCCATAGTTATTGAGATTCGGCTGCATGGCAGCTGCTAAGGTGTGGTCGATGAGATTCAAGAGTGTGGAGACAAGTGCACTTGTTGATTCCTCAGGTGACGCTATAGCTCGAGTCAAAGATGCGCACATTATTATTGACATAAATGCCACGAGTCGTTTCATGTTTCCTGTAAAAGATATATATAATGTATAGCAAAAGTATCTTTAACACAAATAAAATACGGTCGCACGTTCTGTACTGCCTTGAAGGGGTGGGCAGAAGTGCATTTCTACACCCATATATGTATTAGCCCCACGTAATAGGCGGTGGGCAGTGGGCGGGTCACATCTGTCGCAGATCTGATGGCCGTTGGGGGAAACGTGTTCTGGAGTGGAGACCACGGCTCGGCAAACGGAGTGTAGGACGTTCTCCGGCTAGGTGGGGTGACGATATTCGCAAGGTAGCTGGCAGCGGTTGGATGAGGAGGGCCGTAGATCGAGCCCAGTGGCGTGCCATGAGAGAGGCCTATGTCCAATAGTGGACGTGAAAGGCTGTTGATGATGATGATGAATGAATAGGGGGCGAGGATTTTGCCGTTTAATCATCAGCTCATACGTCCCATTTCTAGGCACGACCCTCTTCCATAACTAAGAGGATTAAGGTCTTAGTCTACTTCGCTGGCCTAGTGCAGGTTGACGGACTACACACCTAAAACTTTTATATATTTATGTTTAAACAGTGCTCATTATTGGATATAATTTTTGGCACAATATATAATACGGAAAATTAGAATACTTATAATTAATAGCCTACTGGATCTATTAAGGAAAAACAGACAATGTTAAATTTATTGGACAAAAAACAATTGTGATAAATATTGTGTGTACTAATTTGGATGTAACTTCGTAGTTATAAGATAGCTGTGACTAAAACTAAACATAGTGAGTTCGTTACCTGATTCTCGACAAATATTTATTAGTTCCAAAAAGGCATTACTAATGGCCATTAATGGTGAAGGAAAACATCGTGATGATTTGCACATCTAAAACTTTTTCGAAATTTCTTAGGCGTGTAGTCCGTCAACCCGCACTAGGCCAGCGTGGTGGACTATGGCTTAAACATTCTTAGTTGTAGAGGAGGCCCGTGGAGCATTAGAACGTATATGGACTGATGATGATAATGATAATAATGATGATGACGAACACGATGATGATGATGATGATGATGGTGATGGTGATGATGATGTTGATGATGGTGGTGGTGGTGGTGGTGGTGGTGGTGGTGGTGGTGGTGATGATGATGATGAGGATGACGATGATTGTTTTTGGGCATGATAACTAATGGTCTTACGAATGAACAAATAACTCCGTTAAGACAGAACTGAATCTTACTTATACTTAATGCTATATCCATATGCTTCAATTCGGTGCAGAATGTGTTACGTGCGATTCAAAACTTAACAGTCGGAACGTGGTACTGAAATACATCCCAGCATATCCTCAGGGATATACTTTAGAGGAATTTCCATAGTATTTATAGTCTTAACCTACATTCATATGATTATAATTTTATATTTGACGTCAAACATGAGGAAACATATGAGAGAGCCGCTTTATTCTTTTAAAGATATCATCTCTACATTTCTTTCAACAGCCCCGAGGGGCAGTGCCCTAAATACCAGCTTGTAAAACTAGGGGCTGCGGATTCGATCCCCTGCGTGACAAATGTTCCACAAATATTTGTTTCGGGTCTGGGTGTTTGCGAGACCGAAAAGTGTCTCGTAGTTTCTGATACCCACGACACAAGACTCGTATCTTAGTGTGGGGTCAGGACTATATATGAGACTATTGGGTGTATTTATTATTATTATATTTGTGTCGTTTCGAGGATAGGTATCTCAGCATCTTGTTTCGCAAGCTGGTCTAAACAACTACACAACGAAGGCATTATATTGGGTACGCATTATTTAATAATAGCACTCACCTTATGAAATAATTTTCGAAATTTTAAACACACTATGCCAAACGTGGAGTAACTTCGACTAGTTAAATCAAACTGAATGCATAGCGTCATTTATGAGGATAATTGCGATGTCATTTTAAAGGAAGCAAGTACGTCAATGTTCTAATAGTCAACAATATAAGGAAATAATCTTAATTAGGAATTGATACTGGTAAGTTTTCTATACATAGTTTCGATATTTAAGTTTCTTAGTTGTTATATATGTATGCTATTACACATAATAGTTAAAATATGTAATTATAATTTGAATATTATAATATGCCTGAACTACACTTTAATTCGACACAAGGAAAAAAATAGTTATCCTCATTGAAATTCCGGATGATTTATCGCGGTCAACTGATAAGGAATATCGTGAACAATGTACAATGTATTGTTACAGCATTTATCAAAATATTGACAATAATAAATTTATTATATCCAAAACAATACGCTTTAGGAATTATATCACAAAATATGTACAATTTATCATCATCATCAGCCCATATACGTCTTACCGCTGGGCACGGGCCTCCTCTGCCATTGAGAGGATATGTGCAATCAGGTTGTGTACATCACTCTTTAATTTTTTTAATACAATAATTCCGGCCTGTTCTTCTTTCTTTCTTTCTTTATCAACCCATATACGCCCACTGCTGAGCACGGGTCCCCTCTATCATTGAGAGGGTTTAGGCCATAATCCACCACGCTCACAGTCCGGCCTGTTGCTAATTGAATATTTGACAGCTTTAAGGCGCAGTTGGCTAGACACCAGCTTTCGAAACGAGAGGCCGCGGGTTAGACCCCGCGCCGAGACAATAGTTTGAGTGATCCAAAAACATTTGTTTGAGGTCTGGGTGTTTGTGAGACAGAAAATGTCTCTCGTAGCCCCTGATACCCACGATCCAGGACTCGTAACCTAGTGTGAAGTCAGAGCTATGTTTGCGATCGTTGCGTGTATTGATTTACGCTTTTATTTGGGTTTCTGTGGTTTTACACTTCATGAAAATAACTAACTGCAAACGTAACTATGACGTAGTAAATGACGTCATATGTCCCGTCAAGCTGTAGTACTTGCATAGTTATTTAACCACAGGAATGCATTTATCCTCATACATGCAACATATAAGGTACTCATGAGTTGTTGTTAATAAAATCATCATTATCAGCCCATATTCGTCCTACTGCTGGGCACGGGCCTTCTCTACCATTGAGAGGGTTTAGGCCATAGTCCACCATATTGGCCTAGTGCGGGTTGGCGGACTAAACATATAAAAAAATAGTAGAATTTACTACATCACCATGTCTATACCTAATCCACTTTCCTAGAACATCAGTTCAAGAATCCTCAACACGCGTACAATTTAGAAAGGCCATTAAATATTAAGGTTTATATGTCGCCGGGGACGTTTCGAATTCGCCGGGTTATGATCGAGGGTCCCGTCTGGAAAGTTTCAACGTGTTTGAACCACATACATAATATGTAGGCATTATATATCGAAGGCTGTTGATATTATATGATCAAGATTCGAAGTGGGATTACATTTATTTTACTTTCATCATCATCAACAGCCAATATTCGTCCACTGCTGGACATAGGCCTCCCCCAATGACTTCCACCGGGATCGGTCGGAAGCCTCCTGCAGCCAGCGACGTTTTACTTTAACGATTTCAAATCAATTTTCCATGTCTGCCTTCGGTCGGACGGTAGAGCAGACAAGTGTTGGAGTGGAGACCGCGATTAGCAGACGTAGTGTGGGATGTCCTGCAGCACGATGGTCCGACGACTTGAGAAAGGTGGCGGGTAACGGATGTATGAGGGCTGCACAAGACCGAGATGGTTGGCGCTTTCTTGGGGAGGCCTACGTTCAGCAGTGGTCGGCGATAGGCTGAGTATATATAGATCGATTTGTTAGCCTCGAGGCGTTTTGAGCGTATAATGTGGGTGCAGAAATATACCTCTGCTAACCCTTTCAGGGAATACAGGCGTGAGGTATTATATGTATTAAATATGAACATACTTGCTCGCATAGTAACAGTAAATATGAGGATGTTTTTCCATTTAGGTATAGACGAGTGACTGAAGCCACATGACGTGTCAAACTACGTAACAATGACGTCATAGAACTCGGTATAATATTACTAACACATGGTTTTTTTAAGTGAACGTTTAAAAGTATATGAGTTTTTTTATTCGTAATAACAGAAGCGATACATTCAGGTGGTTGTTTATTTTTATCTGTTATGTTATATCCTATTTGGGTGGATGTAAGAATTTCGCTTATGTTTCTCGCGTTCATTATTCTTTATATAGTCTAGTCAACATGTTCAAAAACGTGTTAAATAGAAATAAAGCTCCTAAAAATATGAGCGATGGCTCATTCGATTCGGAATGACGTCTAGAAAAATGTTTTTGAAGGGTATATTAGCACATAAAAAATTGCAATTGTTATTAACAAAATAAAAAAAATAAAAAAGGTATTTAGTTTTTCGTTAATAACTTAAAAAATAATAATATTTAAGGAATTTTGAAAAAAGATCCTGAAAGAGGAGAAAATTTCCAATAAAAAAGAATTATTTCCCGGAACTTTATCTATATTATTTATATTATTTTTTTTATACTGAAAATAGAGCTCCGCGAGGGCGTTACGGCATAGGCGCCGCCTAAAAAGCCGGTATATCACCTAAAACAATTTATTTTTAATATTAAATGACAATTTAAAAATTTGAAAAAATTTTGGTGTAAAGTAGACACTTGAACGAAAAAAACCTCGGTGACAAAATTTTTTTTTGTCGATTTTTCAAAAAGTTACATCATTGTTAATTAACTAATTTTTTTCCAATCTCTGTTTTTATAAATTACGGCATAACATTTTTAATAATTGATCTAAAAATCTTTTCGCTTCGTGGAGCTCTTCATGTTTATGTACCTTATAAAGTTATGCAAAAAAAAATAATTTAAGTTAATTATTTTGTTAATTATAATTTTTTTAAATGAACTAAAAATGAAATTTCTAAAAAATGTTATTAAAAAAAAATTTTTTTGGTAATGTATTATTATTGCTGTTTTTGCATCTAATATAGGTATTAATTATCATCGGAATTTTTTTTTTAACGTCATTTGTTAAGAAATTATTTATAAACAAATAGACTATTTTGGGACTTAAAAAAAATAATCTTTATACCATATTATAGCATAGGTGGAATAATGATTTTTTAAAAAAAAATTTTTCTTAAATATTTTTTTTTTATATTTTATAATCGATTTTTTTATATTTCAATTGTTTAAATAATTAGTTCAGAAATTATATTATTCTTAAAAATAATCACTGACCCTTTTCAATAGAATAACAGAGAAATAATTTTTTTTTATAAATAAATTAATTGCTTATTAATTTAAAAATTTGTTATAAACAAATAATATTAACCGTTATATTTTTTTCGAAAACTTCAAATAATTACAAAAACAACCATATATAAAAAAGTTTAGAAAAAAAAAATTTGTAATAAAATAAAAAAAAATACAAAAAAAAAAATTTTCTTAACTTTTTTTATATATGATTGTTTTTGTAATTTTTTGGAGTTTTCGAAAAAAAATATAACGGTTAATATTATTTGTTTATAACAAATTTTTAAATTAATAAGCAATTAATTTATTTATAAAAAAAAATTATTTCTCTGTTATTCTATTGAAAAGGGTCAGTGATTATTTTTAAGAATAATATAATTTCTGAACTAATTATTTAAACAATTGAAATATAAAAAAATCGATTATAAAATATAAAAAAAAATATTTAAGAATTTTTTTTTTTTTAAAATCATTATTCCACCTATGCTATAATATGGTATAAAGATTTTTTTTTTAAGTCCCAAAATAGTCTATTTGTTTATAAATAATTTCTTAACAAATGACGTTAAAAAAATTTTTCCGATGATAATTAATACCTATGTTAGATGCAAAAACAGCAATAATAATACATTACCAAAAAAATTTTTTTTTAATAACATTTTTTAGAAATTTCATTTTTAGTTCATTTAAAAAAATTATAATTAACAAAATAATTAACTTAAATTATTTTTTTTTGCATAACTTTATAAGGTACATAAACATGAAGAGCTCCACGAAGCGAAAAGATTTTTAGATCAATTATTAAAAATGTTATGCCGTAATTTATAAAAACAGAGATTGGAAAAAAATTAGTTAATTAACAATGATGTAACTTTTTGAAAAATCGACAAAAAAAATTTTTGTCACCGAGGTTTTTTTCGTTCAAGTGTCTACTTTACACCAAATTTTTTTCAATTTTTTAAATTGTCATTTAATATTAAAAATAAATTGTTTTAGGTGATATACCGGCTTTTTAGGCGGCGCCTATGCCGTAACGCCCTCGCGGAGCTCTATTTTCAGTATAAAAAAATAATATAAATAATATAGATAGAGTTCCGGGAAATAATTCTTTTTTATTGGAAATTTTCTCCTCTTTCAGGATCTTATTTCAAAATTCCTTAAATATTATTATTTTTAAAGTTATTAACGAAAAACTAAATACCTTTTTTATTTTTTTTATTTTGTTAATAACAATTGCAATTTTTTATGTGCTAATATACCCTTCAAAAACATTTTTCTAGACGTCATTCCGAATCGAATGAGCCATCGCTCATATTTTTAGGAGCTTTATTTCTATTTAACACGTTTTTGAACATGTTGACTAGACTAATAGGAGTAAAAATGTTTGGATTCATATTTTATGAATATTTTTAATGAAAGAATCTTAGAATAAGTATTGAAGCGCTAAATTAATAACACAGCATATTCATCGCATTATTTTATCTTATTTGGGTTGGCGAACTACACTTCTAAGAAATTCCTATAAACTTTTAGGTGTGCTATTCCATAACGATGTTTTCCTTCACCGTTAAAGTGATATAATTCATTGAGATTACACATATTCGAAAAGTCAGACGTCTGCCTGGGGTTTGAACCCGCGGTACTGTAAACAAAAAAATCTCTACATCACAATGCCAAGTGAAATTGTCCGTGCGACCAATAATCCATATTCAAATCTGAAATATAAAATCCGAATTAAACGGCTAGCTTGGAGGTCGAAATTTCGAGAGCCGAATTAAAATGCCTCCGAACAATGGGAAGTTTTTTAATAAAGATCCACGGACAGGTGGCGGCTCGTCTGATTTATTGACTTTTCAAATTTACTATGAGAAATATTTAATGCTGTGTATAATGCGGCGAAATTTAATATCGCCCGAGAACTTTGCACATAGTGGGGGTGGGGACATATTTAATTTTGCCATCTGCCTGTCTAATTGGTTGAATGTTTTGCTTAGGATTTTTTTGTTGGACATTCTAGAGAATCTTTTTGAGATAGGGGAAAATGAGGTTAAAAGGTTGTAGGTCTAGCCATGAAGTGACGATGTAGTAAATTTCTAAGCACACTTAAAGACATATAAAAATGTAGATAGGTACGTACATTATTATATTAGCAGGCTTTTTTATTTGTTTTGGCAGGCGTGGCTTAGTTGGCTCGCGATAAAAGAAGCAGTGGGTTCGATCCCCGCTCTGGACAAATGTTTCCACTAAGATAATAGGTACAAAATACATTTACTGTTTGTGTATTAAGATCCATCAAAATTAAAGAGAGAGAGACACTTATCGATCTTACAAACACTTAGACCCGAAACAAAACACACAAGCATTTATTTCAGTGCGGAGATCGAACGCGCGGCCTCTCGTTTCGCAAGCTAGTTTCAACTGTTACTACGCCACGGGGGTTTCAAAGTTATCGTTATATAATATTATGGTACATAACAAATACAAGAAAACAAAAGATTTCATACACAAAATCCGTACAATGCTGCAGTCACTGTGAATACGGTCTGGTAATGAGTTGGCCGGAAACTTTAATTTCTGTCCTCTCATGATCTGTTAAGCTCGCGGATTGGCGAGTACTGGATGGGCGGGAGAATAAATCGCTATTTATATCGCACGCTTAAAAATATAGTGACCTAATTCGAAATTTTGTATTTTCTCCTTCATTCACTTTGTGGTTAAAAATAGTCGAATTAAATATTAAAATTGTAATGTATTTAATGTTATTATTTAGTATATATATTTTTTAAACATAATTATTTTTTTAATATTTTCTACAAAATGTATTTGACGAAGTAACATTTTTTTCCCCTTTTACTTACCTTAGACTCGGCTTTTTGAATTAGGTCACTAAATTATTAAGCGTGCGATATATTAAAACTGTTACATGATTTTATTTATTTATAACAATATTAAACACCCAACAGTCACATATACAGTTCTGACCCCACATTCAGATATGAGTCTTGTGTCGTGGGTATCAGAAACTATGAGAGACTTTTCGGTCTCACAAACACCCAGACCCGAAACAAATAAATATCTGTGAAACACACTAACACTTGTCTCGGTGTGGGGATCGAACCCGCGGCCGCTCGTTTAGCAAGCTGGTGTCTAGCCAACTGCGCCACGGGGCTGTCAATGATGGGCTGTCATGGATGATGATGATAAAGTTTATTTATAGACAGTCCAGTAGACACAATTCATGTTCCAATCGGTCGCATCGTGACTTGGCGTAATGTTTCGCGCCGATCCCATTATTTATGTGCCGGTCGCTCAGGCACAGCGGCTATCGTTCTTCAATAAGAATTATTTCAAAGACAAAACTTCTACCAAGGCAGTGTTTACAATTAACGGTTACAAATAAATAAATACACCCAACAGTAACGTAGTTCTGACTTCACACTTTCATACACCAAAGATACAAGTCCTATGTCGTGGGTATCAGAAACTATGATACATTGTTTTGATGTCACACAAACTCAGACCCGAAACAAATATTCGTGGATTAGACAAACGTGAATGTAGGACGCTTTTAGCAGAAAACTGTGGAAATCTTTTAGGGAGATCTATGTCCAGCAGAAAACGTCTTTGGGCTGTAATGATGATGAACACAAAATATTGTCTCGCGGCGGGGATCAAACCAGCGGCTTCTTGTTTCGTTTCAAGACTTGGAGATGATACTTGCCCTTAAAAATCCAACAACAAATTAATCCTTACAAGGATATAACCTTAACGATTTTCATAAACATGTACCCTTTAATCGCGAAACTCAGGACCATAAAGGCATGTTTTATATGAGATTTTACATTCAGCTGTAAAACGGTTGTAGGGCATCAATAAAAGGCATTAAATAACTGGGTTTTATCCGTTTCCACCGGGTTAATTGATTCATTCGGTGTCATGTGGAATAATTTTTAGCATTCATTGAATTTTATACGTCAGCGTGATTCGTACGTGCTCGTTTAACGCTGCAATGGTTCTGCTCTGGGGTACTGTTTGGGAGATTTTTTATGTAGCATTGTGTTTTATTTCAAATGATATTAGATTCATATGTGGAAGCTGTGAAGCTTCAAGCTGTGGAATAGTTTAATACCTTGACAGTGCATGTTTCGCCTTTTGTATAATCTTGGAGTTCTATAAGGACAAATCCCGACAAACAACTACGCGTACACCCTAGAAGGTGTAATGCTAATCCTATTGTTATTGGGCTGCATAAAAAAATTCCCAATAGCCATACAGAGACTTCAAAATTGCATGGAAATTGGCAAGACCCTTGTCCCTTTCAACAAAAGAATTTTTGAAGTAGACTAAGGTCTGGTAGTGGACTTCTTGGTTAAAACAGTAAAATCAACTTCATTATAATCAGCCAATGACCCACTGCTGGGCATAAGCCTCTTTTACAACCGAGAGGGTTTAAGCTTTAGTCCACTTCTTCTTTTTTCTTCTTCATCAACCCATATTCGCCCACTGCTGAGCACGGGTCTCCACTACCATTGAGAGGGTTTAGGCTATAGTCCACCACGCTGGCCTAGTGCGGGTTGGCGGACTACACACCTAAGAAGTTCCTAAGAACTTTTAGGTGCGCAGCTTTCATCACGATGTTTTCCTTCACCGTTAAAGCAAGTGATAATTCAATGTGATTACACACATAACTTCGAAAAGTCAGAGGTGTGTGCCTGGGGTTCGAACCCGCGATCGCCGAGATTCTCGACCGCGCGCCCAAACCTCGAGGCCATCACTGCTGCTTTAGTCCACTACACTGACCTAATACGGGTCGGCGGACCACACACCTATTAAATTCCAAAGAACTTTTAAGTGTAGAGGTAAAGGTTTTTTAACGATAGCTTAATTAGTAATACAGTGCAAGTGCATCATCATCGTCACCATCATCATCATCATAAGCCAAAGGACGTTCACTGCTGGACATAGGCCTCCCCAGAGACTTCCAAATCTTCTATTGAATGCGGCCTGCACCCAGCGGCTTACAAGTGCATACGTATATCAAAAATAAATCTCAAAATAAACGCTTAAGTCTGGCGGAACTACGAACGTTCGCAAATTACAAGAAAGTTGGTTGGTCGTTAGCGCTTATCTCATAGTTAGGTTGCACTGTGATATTAGTATTTAAAAGGCCTTAAATACGTGATGTATGATAAGGCTTTAATTTAGCTATAGTTATAACCCCGAATAGGTAGTGGTTTTGAGGGTTAAACGAGCGAGTATTTTCAGGTAGGGTAAATTGTTTTAGAGATTTTTGTTTGAAAAATTCTCAGTAGCAGTATAGTGGAAAAGGCAAAATCCATTTCTTTCTCCCATCCCTTCAAGGCTTAAGGCATCTGTAAATTGATGTGTTCAAGGTAGCCAGTAAGTATTATTCAAAATCAGAAAAATCACCCCAATTTATCAAAGCTAGATTAGCAAAGCTACCTTAAGTACTTAACTTAAGTTACTAAGTACTAATCTTCATAATTATTACGGAGTATTTCTCGATAGTACAAGTATCCCCATCAAAAATGTGAATTGCAAAATGGCCCGAGATTTACACGCGTAGTCATCAGTGATGTGTAGGCGTAGACATTTCGTAGCTGATAAGTATTCGCGGCGCGTAGCTCATTATCATTAGAGTTCCGCGTAGCACATAAATTTACATAGCTTTCGTCATATCTACCCAATTTTGTAAATTGTCGATGCGTAGCAGATAAAAGTTTTATTTATGTACTGCGCGTATTATTGGCGTACTATTTGCGTACTTATTTGTAATTTACTACGCTGTTTCGCAGTAGGGGAATGTAATGACTAGAATACACATACTTGTTAGATTATTATGTGAGACCGAAAAAGTCTCTCGTAGTTTCTGATACCCACGACACAGGTCTATGTAACCTAGTGTGGGGTCAGGACTATGTCTGTGACTGTTGGGTGTATTTATTTATATTTATTTATTTATTTATTACATTGTAAACCATTTAAAAAACAAAAGAAACAATATTCACAGTAAAAAACTCTATAACATAGTGTCGCGAGTGGCGGCCTTATCGCTATCGGCGATTAATGTGAGAATGAACTGTAAACTGAGGCCATTATATTTTATTATTTCACGTACATACTTTATTAGGTTTTTTAACCAAACCCTTATCTTTTTTAACCAATACAATATATAGATAGAAGTTCTAATTAGAATTCAAAAGATTCGAATTTTTCGTTGAAAGTTTTCTAGTAAGATAATATTCTTAATCATCAACTGGTCAAAATTAATAATATAAATATATAGACATCATTTGTCAGTGTCTTCACCATAACATCAATTGGTAATTTTTTGCAGTTTATCCGTAACTGCGCGCCAGGATTGATTAGTTATCTCGGCTGTATGTGACCAATTCACTATAAAACTGAAAAACAAACATAACTAAATCGCTTTTTAATTTTTATTCCACAAACTTCAATACACCACTTAAGATGATAACCATGCTTCAAGAAGCAAGTAAGAAAATAACTCACTCACGCCACAACGCGGCAACTTATGTGACTTCGCGATTTCGACATCTCGTACATTTCATTGACTTTAAAAACTTGAGCGGGCCAAGAATAATAAATAAGTGTCCGGATTCAAAGGAGGTATAAACTTTGTCAGTACTCATTTTAAAAGTCTCGAGTAAAAGACTCGAGTTGGATGCAACTATTTTAAAATTTCAGCCAGGTGCACGGGACTTTCGAAATTGAAAAATTCTCTTTTTAACATCACTCCGCCAACTATGTACGGGTTTATTAGTACTAACAAGCTGCCAAAGGGACGCAGGGCTTTGTAATTTACGTACGGTTATGACCTTTTGCTAGAGTACTTTTGCGTTGGGAAATTGATTATGTTGGTCATTTGTTTTAGTGGAGTAGAAAGATGGCGGGTTCTTGTATTAGTTTTGGGTGATGCTGGTAGATTACCAATAAATATTTATTTTATTGTTTAATTATAGTGAGACTTGTTTGAACTGGGTTATAAACGCTTTATTGAAGTATTTGCATAGATTAACACGTTAATTGAAAAGAAAAGAAATGGTTTCACCCTGACATTTTTATTCTCTATCTAATCTCCCAATGCTTTCTCCATAAAATGGATCCTTATTCTAATATCAATGAAATCGATCTAGAATTTTTTGGTACGAAAATTTAACCCATACAAATTACTTTAAAGTTCATTATCTGTCTTTGTAATTCGCAAGGTAGTTAATTTGTTATTCAACAGCTCTGTTGCGCGGTTGGCTACCCATTGGCTTACTAAACGAGAGGCCGCTGGTTCGATCCCCGTACCCAGATAAATTTTTGTATCAATAGCAAATATTCCTGAAAACACCGACGAAAGTTTTGTATCAGCGTGTGGTCAAAAGTATACATGTGAATGATGGGTGTATTTATGTATTTACTTGAATGTTTTTGTATTATAATATATATTTTATCACTGATTTTATTGACGGTGACAAATATAACATAATTTTAACCACTAAAGATTCGAATCGAGACTACTTACACTCTTCACTTCGGGGCAAAGTTGAGAGATTGGCTCTTTCTCCAGACCTTAAGGTACGCAATTATGTAGATTTAATGTATTCTGTCCGTCCGTCCTATTCAGATGTCCGTGAACTGCGAGCATTTCCCCATTTCCCTTTTCGTGAGTGTATTTTTCTGATCATTAAGTGCCTAATTTATTGTATGGAGTTTAATGGCCTGGAGAGATTATTTTTGATTTTATTTCTTTCGAGATTTTTACGAATGAATTTTTATGAAAACCCGTTTGATGTAGTGGCTGTGTGGGTATACAATTTTATGGTGTAGTTGTCATGGGTTACTGTATCATTCTTTACATTTCGCAAGGACTAATTTATAAACTTTAAATATTAAAGTGGAATTGCCTACTGCTTCTTGTGATACTTTGTACTATCTGACCTATAGGACCGAATTCTAGCTTTCGTTCCGTTCCGTGCAAGTTTCGGGAAGTGCAAAGTGTTTTTCCATAAAGCCATTTTCAGTAGCAGCTCGGAGACTTGAGCCTAAAAGCAGCAATAGGCTCGTCCCCTATTACGTGATAAGAAATCGATAGGCGTATTATGGATGTAGTGGCGTAAATAGGTTTGTATTTAAAATAAATCCATAGACAATTAAAAAATGTTTTATAAAAAATATACCTAAAAAATTATTAACAAAGAAATCGAAACAGATTGAAGCTCTTTTAAAAAAATAAAAGTATATAACACTCTATTTGAATAAGTCGACCCGTGAATTCCAATTAAAAACCCGGGAGTGTTTGATCAACTCTAAAAGAACAAAAACGTTCCTCCATCAAAATGCAAGTGTAATACAAGACAATGGAGCGTAAAACACTCTTGAATATTTATATCTAGACCGGTGGGCGAATAATTTGCGAGATATTAATCCGGGGGATTAAAATAGCCATTAAGTCGGCACTTTTCCCGCTTAATTTTATATCAGTATGCTGAGATTTCGTGATGGCCGCGTCAAATGGCCGGGTTATAAAGTGGGTTAAGTACGCAATTTGACTCGCTGAAGGAATGAGTGGAGCGCAATTAGTTCCCTGTGTAATCTGTACCAGGATAGATGGAATTGGCTGCAGATCGCCTTTTGTATTGTTACATACTTGCGTCTTTATTGAAGTGTGTAGAATGCATGTTAGATAATTTTTCAGATCCAATGCAGCTACATAAGTATTCTGGTTTTCGTAGTTAATTCGTGATTTGCGAGGTCGAGAATCTGAGCGGTCGCACGGTCAAACCATAAGAACGCACCTTTAACTTTACAATACTATCTGTGTATTTATTAGTTAGTTAGTTAGTATTTATAATGAATTATCACTCAATTTAACGTTCATCTCAGTATATAACATATATGTATTGTAAGACATAGTTGCAACATTTGTGCCATAATTCAGTTTAAATAGACGCTTTAATAATTTAAACAAAATTTGCATTGCAATTTCTTCATTAGTCAGGGCTCAAAAAACATATTTGGCGTTATATAATCTCAGATATACATATCTCCATAACTGCATACATGCGAGTAGATATGTAGGTGTATATTTCACACCTATCAGGTTTACAGCTATTGACATCTCACACAATCTTCCAAACCAATGAAACACCAACAGATCAAGTTCAGTTTCACAAATACTGACAGTTTGGTATAACGAGAGCATTACCAATGAATCAATGAAATCGAGTTTATCTCTCCCGTCACTCAAACGTTCGTATCTCTTTGTTGCGTACTGCATAGAAGTACGCTAATCTGTGTTCATTCATTCATTCATCATCAACCCATATACGTCCCACTGGGCACGGGTCTCCTCTACCATTGAGAGGCCATATAGCCTAAGATCCCACCACTGATTTACTACATACATTATGACGTGAGTCAAACACACATTTTTACATTCGTGTATGAATAGGAGAATACTCTGATATACCGCAGCCAGTCAAAATATGCCCGCAAGTAATTTTAATTAAATTAATAAAAAATAATTTTCGTAATAAAATTTCATGCACTTTGTATTTAAATAAAATATCATCCACGCCATAGCTATGCATGTAAAGAATTCTAAAATCCATAGGTGCCGTTCCACACTCAGCCGCAACTACCCCGCAGCCAGGTGCAAACAGGTGATATTTTGGAGTTTTTTTACACTCATTGCGTACTCGGATGATTTTGGTATCAAATTAAAGCTGATTTTTTTTCTAATATGATGATATATGTCTGCCTGTGAAATAATAGCCGCAAATTATTGGTGCCATCTCTTAAAAACGCGAGATAACCGAGATAAAATGTTCTCTGCCGGCGGCTCAAATAGTAGAACCGACTTTACATTGACTCAAAAACTATAATTATGTAATTAATATTAAAAAAAAAACTTTAAAGCAATAATAAAATCTTAAAGTAGGTTGTCTGGAAGAGATCTCAGTTAGCGATAAGATCGCCTATTGTGCCTATACTGCATTCATAATATTTCATGAATTGACTGTCTCGTGGTCTTGCGGAACAAGTATGTGCCGCGCGATCTAGAGGTCCTGGGTTCGATTCTCGGGTCGGGCAAAGTGTTATTGGGTTTTTCCATTAGGAAATTCTCAGTAGCAGCACGGAGTCTGGTAATGTGCCCGAAAAATGGCAATAGACTCGCCCCCTATTAAGTGGCACTGATACATACATGGCGAAATGTGGGTGCAGAAATGGATCTCTGTCTACCCCTTCGGGGAATATAGGCGTGAGGTATGTTTTGTGTCATTTAATATTGTGTATGTATAATATTGTACAGTGTACAAAAAGTATATAAATAAATAAATAAAAGATTTATTTCATAATCATTTTTTTTATTAGCCAAGTAAAAATTATAAAAGGGTATTTATGAAGTATACAATTTTGGCTGTCTTATTTTTTTACAAAATCAAATACTATGCATACCATAGTTGAAGAAATATTCATTTCTATTACAGTTCGGTAATACAAATATTAATTAGTAATTAAATGTTGATTAAAAAAAATAGCATAATCAAAGAATTAACTAGGAAAAGGGTTGTTGCGTTTGTAAAGGTTGAAAATTAAAAAAGGTCGTTCAATAATTAATTATCGGAAATGCCGAAATATCAGCTTCTTCAAAATCAGTATCTTCAATCAAATTATATATTTTATCAGTGTATTACATTTTGTTATTGTTTAGTCAGAGTCAGATTCCTCTTTACTTTCAAAATCGCAGCTGTCGCTTTTTTTTTTTTTATGGAAAAAGGAGGCAAACGAGCAAATGAGCCACCTGATATTAAGTGGTCAACACCGCCCATGAACACCCACAATACCAGAGGGGCATTCCACGCGAAGCGGACAAGCAAAAAAAGTCGATGTTTCCGATTTCAGTAATATTCGAGTATGTTATAGATATACATGTCCTTTATGCGTGTGTTAAATATTTTTGTAATATAATGACTGGTTACAGAGTTACGGGACTTTGAACTTGTGGCCGGCGTGTGGGCATGTAGTGCTTCAAAGCCCATTACCGAGTCATAAGATTATGGTTTAAAATAATTAAATTAGCGGATTTAATACTTCATTTAATGAGTATTTTAACTGCATTTTTGTTTAGAAAAAAAAATCTTTTTTCATTAAAAAAAATTGCAAGTTTACTTTTTAAAGCTGATTTTCACAAAGATTATCATTTTCAATTTTTTTTATTGTTTTCCTGAAAAAAGCTTACACTGTGTAGAATATCCTTACAAAGTTGTATAACGGGCCCGAAAGTAGTTTAGGAGCTAGACCAAAATTAGTGCCGCAGCGACGGCGTCCAGCGCCGCGCCTAACGCCCGCCCCTTGTTAGAATATAATAAAACTTTTAATCAAAGGAACAAAATAACTTCTGATGGAACATTTTTCATATGATCAATAATACTAATATGTTAATATCTATCTATTAAATACTTTACTTTGAATCTACACCAATATTAAGCTTTTTAAAATAAAACTAACTAATTGTAATGGTTACAAGTATTTACAATTTTTTACAATTTCAAATTCTTCACTGTTACTGGTGCGTTTTATCATAATTCCTGTAGTAGTTGGTATGAAGGCATGATATTTTTTTGTGCCTGGTATGGGGCCCGCTGATTCAAACTTATTCTATAAAAACAACTTATTTTGTTGAATGTCTTCTTTTCGTGAATAGAAAATATTCCTTAGACTAGTTATCGCCTCAAAGTCAATTTCCACTGGAATAACGACCACCTCCTGACACTTGTATATTGTCACAAAAAAGGTAAAATTTATAACATAGAAGGATTATGATATCGGATGACCTAAAACATGACACAGCAAGGTTTACCATAATACCATCCACAGAATTTTTAATCAACATCTTTAAAATAGGCCATTCGAACTACATAAGAAAGATATATTTAAATAATTGATGGTGCACCCTAGTTCTTTAAAAATAGATTTAATTTCATAAACCTGTTGTATTTTAAACAAGATTTTGGTACAGAAGCAGAATTAGATTTTTATGCCACTTCTTATGGAAAAGGGTTATGTGATGGGGGAAACTCAAAGCGGCTGGCTACCTAAACTAGCCTACAGTCGAAATAAAACCAAGCAATTACCACATTCGAGCGTGTGTAAGAATGGGCGAGAAAATGAATGTTTCTAACGCATATTTTCTATTCACGAAAAAAAAAACATTCAAAAACATAAGTTGTTTTTATAGAATAAGTTTAAGTTTGAATCAGCGTGCCCCATACCAGGCTCAAACAATATCATGCCTTAATTCCTACTACTGAATAAACTGTGATAAATCGTACCACTGACTGTAAATTATTTAAAATTGTAAATACATTTAACTATTAAAAATAGTTCGTTTTATTTTAAAAAGCGTATTATTTGTGTAGATTTAAAGTAAACAGTATTTAATAGATAGATATTAACGTATTAGTATTATTGATCATATGCAAAATGTTCCATCAGAAGTTATTTTATTCCTTTGATTAAAAGTTTTATTAAATTCTAACAAGGGGAGGGCGTTAGACGCGGCGCTGGACGCCACCGCAGCGGCACTATTTTTGGTCTAGCTCCTAAACTAAGTTTGAGCCCGTAATACAACTTAGTAAGGATATTCTGCACAGTATAAGCTTTTTTCAGGAAAAAAATAAAAAAAATTGAAAATGATAATCTTTGTGAAAATCAGCTTTAAAAAGTAAACTTGCAATTTTTTTAATGAAAAAATATTTTTTTTTTATATACAAAAATGCAGTTTAAACACTCATTAAATGAAGTATTAAATCCACTAGTTTAATTATTTTAAACCATAATCTTATGACTCGGTAATGGGTTTTGAAGCACTACATGCCCACACGCCGGCCACAAGTTCAAAGTCCCGTAACTCTGTAACCAGTCATTATATTACAAAAATATTTAACACACGTATAAAGAACATGTATATCTATAACATACTCGAATATTACTGAAATCGGAAACATTGACTTTTTTTGCTTGTCCGCTTCGCGTGGAATGCCCCCAGAGGAATCATCGGTGTGTTGCCGGACTTTGAGGAAGATATAAGCTCTCTTCTTGAAGGTCCCTAAATCGTACCTGTTTGGGAATACCGCCGAAGGAAGCTGATTCCACAAAGACGTTGTGCGAGGAAGAAAACAGCGTTTGAACCGCACTGTTGAGGAACGCCATTCATCCAGATGATAGGGATGGAACCTCAATTTTTGACGTGTGGTGCGGTAATGAAAGTCTGCTATCGACGTCGCAATCAGAATTTTCGCTAACTCGCGTTTTTAAGAGATGGCACCAATAATTTGCGGCTATTATTTCACGGGCAGACATATATCATCATATTAGAAAAAAAATCAGCTTTAATTTGATACCGAAATCATCCGAGTACGCAATGAGTGTAAAAAAACTCCAAAATATCACCTGTTTGCACCTGGCTGCGGGGTAGTTGCGGCTGAGTATGGAACGGCACCTATGGATTTTAGAATTCTTTACATGCATAGCTATGGCGTGGATGATATTTTATTTAAATACAAAGTGCATGAAATTTTATTACGAAAATTATTTTTTATTTATTTAATTAAAATTACTTGCGGGCATATTTTGACTGGCTGCGGTGTATCAGAGTATTCTCCTATTCATACACGAATGTAAAAATGTGTGTTTGACTCACGTCATAATGTATGTAGTAAATCAGTGGTGGGATCTTAGGCTAATAGTCCACCACGCTGGCCTAGTGCGGCTTGGCGGACTACACACCTAAGAAATTCCTAAGAACTTTTAGGTGTGCAGGTTTCATCACGATGTTTTCCTTTACCGTTAAAGCAAGTGATAATTCAATGTGAATACACATATAACTTCGAAAAGTCAGAGGTGTGTGCCTGGGGTTTGAACCCGCGACCGTCGAGATTCTCGACTGCGCGCCTAAACCTCGAGGCCGCTGCTTTTGATCATTTGAATTTGTGTTCAATCATAATGTTATCTGCATAATTGATCCTATTGTGTTCGTGTGAGTTATCGCGCAGATTAACAGTCAATGAAAACATCGTGGGATACTAAATTCAATGATATGCGATTACAGCTGTCGATTTGGTCATTTGACAATCTCGTGGCGCAGTTGGTTAGACACCAGTTTGCGAAACGATAGGCCGTTGGTTTAATCATATATTTGTTTAGGATGTGGGTGTTTTTGAGACTGAAAAGTCTCTCCCATTTTTTGGGCTTTCTATCAACCAATATTATAAGTAATGAAGACTAATATGTTTAATAATTATAAACCGCAAGTGATGGAAATCAGAAAGTAGAAGATTTTCGATCTCGATATCTAACACCAATATTTCATTAAAAATGGAAAAATATTGTGATCATTTTTTTGGTATTTGCGATTGTAAGTATAATTAATTATTGCATACAAAGCGACAACTGCTGGGCAAGGCCTCCTTCTTTATCTTCCACTTCTCTCTACTTTAGGCTAAGATACGCCCCTCCATCTCAAGTTTGAATAGACTAAACGATTCCAACATGACACAACACGAGCCTAAGCAAAATTTATCCGAGACGTTTAAAAACTTCGCCAGTGTAAAAAGTGCAGAACACCTTTTCTGTGCAGCTTGTTCGTAGCTCTCAGCTAAGTTTAAGACAACTTTAACTCCTGTGAGGCGAAGTTCAGTGTATAGTGCTGTTACCCTGTATCGATATTGGCAAGTTCCAACATCGGTTTTATGTCGTGTGAGGGTTTATGTGACACTGTGTTGGAAACTGTGTTACGGAGGGTATTTTAGAATGTAAAGAAAGTGTATTAAAGTAATGAAGTGTGTTGCTTAGGTAGATATGGCAATGGCAGAGGAGACCCGAGCCCAGCAGTGGGACGAATATGGGTTAATGTTATAGCTTAGGTAGATGTAGTGTGGGATGTCCTGCAGTACGATGGTCCGACGACTTGAGAAAGGTGGCGGGTAAGGATGGATGGGGGCTGCTCAAGACCGGGATGGTTAGCGGTTTCTTGGGAAGGCCTATGTTAGTAGTGGACGGCGATAGGCTGGGTATAGTATGAGGAAATTGTGTTTTAAAAAAGGTTGATTACTAAGTGTTATAGTCTTTTAGTTAAAAAAGGCTTATTGAGTCGTCAAGAAACAAAGGTTGTGACTTCGTTTTTAGCTTAGGGATGTTGCTATCGAGTCTTAGTACCATGGAGTGTGAGAATGTTTAGAGGAAGAAAATAATAAGATCATTATGTACTTGAATCATAAGAATGTCTTATAGACAACTGTAATTATTGTAATTGTATTGTAATCGCAACACATTATTTTAAACCAACCCTTCTATTGCTTGTACAATAATATGCGATTAAAGTCTAAAAATGAAATAAATTTTATACATAAATATAATATAATAGAATAAATTACCTATATTTGCCATGTGAGAAAACTTTATTTTTTGAAAATAAAGATCTTTAAATTAAAATACACTAGTGATTTAATTTATAAGTATCGATGAATCAAAGGCCTCACTACCCGAGTGAAAATAGAAAAAGATAACGGAATAGTGTCAGAGACATCTTAATGGAATTCGTATTCGCAGCCTCGTCCCAAACATCGGCACTCCAATCGTTTATCTTGGATTTATCTCGGAGTTCTCCCACTGTTCTAGATTCTTCCAAATTCACGAGTTTCGAAGCTAGTGGGCCGCGGATCGGTTTCTTTGTTTTTATTTTTTTTATTCCTTCTTAATTTGAATTTAGTATGTTATGAAAGTGAAAAGGCGTC
The DNA here is from genome assembly GCA_030295005.1 of Cephonodes hylas. NCBI lineage: Eukaryota > Metazoa > Arthropoda > Insecta > Lepidoptera > Sphingidae > Cephonodes > Cephonodes hylas. The sequence continues at coordinate 4,778,951 of AP025385.1, forward strand.
CTTAGTTATGTAGTTACCCTAAAACTACTGAGCTAGTTAAGATAAATTTTAGTATAAAAATAGATGTAACCTTATATACTTTTTAAGGTTATTTTTTACGAAACTGACAATTTATAGAGTGATTACAAAAATACATATTTCAAAAATTCAAATACATGTCAAAATAAAAAAAAATTAACCCGCGAATAATTGATCGCAAGAAACACTGTTTTATGCCGCTAAACTAAACAGATAGCTTTCTAAAAATTATTATTTTTAAACCTTCATAATAATAAAGTAATTTAATTCCATTGGAATTGAAAAATACCATCGCATGTTTACAAAGAAAATAGGCCAAGAAGATATTACCTTAAATAACGAATAATTATTCAAATAGGATTACATATTCATGCATGTGCGAACATCCAGACGTTAAGATCCTTTAAAATTAGAATTAATTAAGATAATTATGCAAGGATAGGTACGGCGGATGCTGGGGCAATAAAACGACATAAGAATACTAATTGTTTGCCTTAATTAAAAGTTTTTATATTCTTAAGGTTTCGGATCACCTATTTGAGTCCTATAAGTAGTACTATTATAAACAAGTGTAGTCATGACTATGGCTTCGAGGCTTAAACATGGTTGAGAATTTGGGCGGTCGCAGGCTTAAGTCCCAGGTACACACCTCTGACTTTTCGAAGTTATTTTATTTTATTTTTATTTTTATTAACTTAGCACACCAACAAAGTAATTACATAATGCACAGGTTACAAGTTATCATATAAAGTGAGATACAATGTTATTACCTTAATTAAAGGCATGCATGACGTTAAAATATTACATTTTGTGACAACGAGAACATAAAAAAGGGAAAAATTCAAATACACTATTAGCGAAAAAAAAAAATCACAACAAATTAAGTAACAAAACGAAATAAAAATTATAACTTAAGACTAATTTTTTAACAGTAAAATAATTTAAATTTATTAAATATGATATACAATTCAATCATTATAATCAGGATGAAAACATAGATTATGTATGTATTGACAACGAATTATCTCTTACTTTAACGGTTTCTTAGGTGTGTAGTCCGCGAACTCATACTTGGCTAGCGTGGTGGACTATGGTCTAATCCATCTCAATGGTAGATGAGACCAGGGAACGGGCCAGTAGTGGGACGTAGATGAGATGATGATGATGATAAAATATCATAATAAATAAATACAATCGCATACAAATTTCTGAAACCTACACTACGATACAAGACCCGTGTGGTGGGTATCAGAAAATACGGGAGACTTTTCGGTCTAAATACACCCAGACCCGGAAAAATATTTTTGGATTATCCAAACATTTGTCTCAAAGCGGGGGTCAAACCTGCGGCCTCTCGTTTCGCAAGCTGGTGGTGGTATCTAGCCAACTGCGCCACGGGGCTGTCATTAAATAAAGTGCGTTTCAAGATTTGCCTTCAAAGGAATAGTTTTGGTAATATATTTACAAATATAAAAATATTTTTATATTAACAGATAAATGTAAATAACACTATCATTCAGTTATTTGGCGTGCCAGGGAGATAATAAGTTGTGTCTATCTAAAACGCAACAGGCCGTAAAACGCCTGTCTGATCACATAGCTGTATCGAACTGGGCTTAGAAAGACAATATATTTATTTAAAGACATTAAATAAACACCCAAGTAAGTATTGATCGTCTTGCAGCACGAAGATCCGACGACTTGAGAAATGTGGCGGGTAGCGGATGGATGAGGGCTCAAGACTGGGATGGTTGGCGCTATCTTGGGGAGGCCTACGTTCAGCAGTGGACGGCTATAGGGTAAGTTTATGTATTGATAGCCAAAAGATTTTAGCACGTGGGCGAGAATCTTGGCGGTCGTTAAAACCCCAGGTACAAATCCATTACTTTTCGATGTTATGTGTGTTCTCAATGAATCGTCACTTATTTTAACGGTAAAGGAAAACAACGCGAGGAAATCTGCAAAACTATTTTTTTTTCCTTGGTAGGTAGCCCGCCAATCCGCACCAGGCCAGCGTGATGGAGTAAAGCAAAGTTTTCAGTTGTACAGGAAGCCCTTGTCTAGCAGTGGGACATAAACGTTTGTACATATGAGCTAATGATGATATATGACTGTCACGTCTACTAATTTTTTAATAAATAATAGGTACGTCTTTACCGTTAAGTAAAATAAAATATATAAATTGCATTTAAGCGAAGCTGAGTGAGATCGCTAGCTTAAAAATAATTGACGAATAATTTAACCGTAAAAAAGTTATTGGCTAAGATTTAAGTTTTCAGACTAAAAGGGAGAGTCATTTAACAAAACTCGGCCAATTAAATTGATTTAATAATTTTCTACTTGATTGGGCGAAATAAATCGTGGACTTTATAAATCGACGTATTAAACTTTTCGGTATTTAAACTCAATTAGATTTTTAGTGAAATAAAAAATGTTTTAATATTCTTTCAGTCACCTAAAATTACTAACATTAATGGTTTCCAGTGATTTTTTTAGCCTCAATGAGATATGTCGCCGACCCGTAAAATCTAAATATAGCATAAATTCCAAACGAACAACTAACTACCTTTAAATTTCCAGAAGATTGCCACGTAGAAGTTCATAATTTCCCTAAGTGAACACAAAATCCGTTTTAAATTCAAAAGTTAAGTTCAAATTTTAATAAGTACTTAGCGGGCAGTCAGCTCGCTAAACGGATGGGACAAATCAACTGTTTTCGTTCCGAGATATTCCTTCACGCTGGCGGATTAATTTTGCAAATGAGGCCTATTCTCGTTCATGAATATTCAAGTATTTAGGGTACCGTATTGAGATTTAGGAACAAAAAACTACATGTTGTGAGCCCGGCATCTGGGCGTAATGTTAAATACCCAATGCGCTCGGTGGTGCAGTTGGTTATAGGTTTGCGAAACGAAAGGCTGTGTGTTCGATATCCGCACCGAGTCAAAGGTTTGTGTGATCCACAAATATTTGTTTCGGTTCTAAATGTTTGTGACACCAAAAAGTCTGTCCTACTCCCACAACAAAGAACTTGTATCCTTGTGTGGGGTCTAAACTATGTATGTGCCTGATGAATGAAATTATTGATTTATCTAAAAAAACACATTCAAATTGGTTAAGCAGTTAGCCTTTTTCCCAAAATACCAAATGACAATTTGTGATGACATGTTTATAAAGATTTCACTCATTGAATAACAGTAAGCAGCGAGAACCCAGTATAAAAAAAGATTCGTTCTTACCCCAGCTTTTGTTTCACTTTATTTGCTTATAATCTGTACGCTTAGGATAAGTAGGGACAATATATTACAGGCCCGCTCGGCGCCCTTAAGAGGTTAATGTATTCAATAACGCATTAAGTATAATACAATATACAGGTTTACACAGAAAATCGTTTGATGTTGGACTGAAGAATTTTTGTCGAGGAATTTTAAAGTGATTGTTCTTTACTTGTAAAGAAATACGTCACCGGTTTTAAATTTGATTTTGATATTTTACCTCACGTCTCGCAATGAGGCAAGCAGAGAATATATTTCTCAATCACAATTGATATCGGTGTCTTCAATTATACATACATACGAACCTATATGTACTATATCGCGGTATATATTTAAAAAAATATATATTCATGTAAATCAATAAATATACCCAAGAGTTACACATATCATGTAGAGTCCTAACTTCACATTAAGATACGAGCCTTGTGTTGTGGGTATCAGAGACTAAGAGAGACTTGTTGATCTTACAAAAACCCAGACCCGAAACAAATATTCGTGGATTACAAAAACATTTGTCTCGGCGCGGGGATCGAAACCGCGGCCTCTCGTTTTGCAAGCTGGTGTCTAGCCAACTGCGCCAAGGGGCTGTTAAAAATGTATGTACAATGATCGCGATATATGTATGTATATAAGGGCATATATTCTTAATCTCTTGAAAAGTTGTAAATTAGAGTTGCGCTATGTAAAATTTATACGACGATACGTATTTGTACACAAGTACCTACGTCAAAGTACTAAATAAACAGTAATTACAACGGATAAGATTTCTGAGAAGTGCAACAGCGCGTCGCTTCTTATGTTCCTGCCAATTTGTGTCTGCCTCGACCGAGACCATTGTCTAACGCTCGGCTGCATAGGAGTGCTTTAGTGTGGGTATGGGGTTCGATGTCGACAATTTTATTGTTTATCGACACAGGGAAATTTGATATTCTTTTTGCTATCTACAAAATTATGATTCATATTTGAATAGACGCGATTCAATCTCCAAAAAGACAGGAAGAGGTGCATTTCAAGATCCAAGTTATGCCAATTGTGTTGTGTCCTACATAAATGGAGGCGAGTCACAATTAGAGCTCTGAGTTGCTATTGAGAATTTCCATATGAAGAAGGCAATGACGCACTTTGTCGAAACCGAGCCTTTAGATCTACTTGGTGTGCATTCACTATGAATTATCACTTGATTTAACGGTGAAGGAAAACATGGTGATGAAATCTGTACGCCTAAAATGTTCTTAGGAATTTCTTCTTTTCTAGGTGAAAAGTCCGCTGACCTGCACTATGCCCGCGTGGTGGACTAAGGCCTTAAACCCCCTCAATGGTAGAGGAGGCCCGTGCCTATTGGTGGGACGTATGTATGTGGGCTGATGACGATAAAGCACCTTGTGATATGAATTTTTAATGTATTTTTTTGATTGTCTAAAATGAGTTCGAAGGCTGAAACTGAATTCATTTAAACTCAAAGGGCATATTTGTTGGGATCATCTAAATTATTATTTCTACCTTTTTTTCTTTTCCTGCTTTATTATTTCTCTGTATCGACAAGCAGCCAGTCCTACTCGCTGCACCTTGCACGGCGCTCCCAAAGACACCTTAATGGTCCGCCACTCCGCTCATTTCCACAGCGGCCGACTTATTCCATCAGCGTGTCAAGTGCCATTGTGGACTTTATTTTTATTTTATTGTCGTACGCGTTTAAAATAGACAAGTTTATTGATTCGCAAGGGGTGTTTTGTGCTCTGAGGTTTATAAAGGAGGGATTTCAAATACATTACACTAAATAAATTCAACAAATATAGTTCTGAACCTATACTAAGATATAAGAATTGTGGTGTGAGTATCATGAACTACCAGAGAATTTTCGGTCTCACAATCATCTAGATCCGGAACCAATATTCTTGGAACACACAACTATATCTTTATTTCATTTCGCAAGCTGGTTATTAGCGTAAACTGACGATTTTTAACCAGAATAGATAAACTATATATTTCCCTAAGAATAGAACCACGGAAACAGTAAGTTTGTATAAAGTTTTTGACAGGCGAATTACATCAAGAAATCTCGTATTCAAGAGTCAAAATCAAGTAATAACTAACTCAAGCTCATACCTATAAAAGCATTCATAAAAAACTCCGACACGAACTGGTGAATAAAGGCAGATGCAGGTTGGATATGAAATTTAAATTAGACTTGTTCAGGTGGACGTCTAATTTCCTGGATTCGTAACTAGCTCAAGTGTTGAAAGTGGAATTCGTTCTGCTAACACTGTGTTACTTTAGTACCTACTGTTTATAGATTAGATTTTATGAAGTATTTTATGAATTGTATTAAAGAAAAGTACTATAAAGGCTAAAAGATCGTTTAAGTTTCGCCAGTTTCTAATAATTGTATAGAGGATTACTTCCTACACATTGTAAGGTAGGTATATACCTATATATAATTAATATTTTATTGAAAATTATTTATGTTACTCTTTTGAAAAACTATGGTTTTAATCGTGATTTGAAATAAGTATTTTATTAAAGAAATATTAAATAAAAAAATGAATACATTGATATGAAGGTTTGTGAATTGCTGTCAAAGAGAATCTCAGAATGTTCATAATGCAATATTTTAAATAGTAATTGTTTCTTCACGATGTCCCTCAACATTTTTGTACGTGATTAATTATGAATAGACTAGAACTGGGAGGAAATAAACGGTTATTCTTGGCTTCGAAACTGTCATAGTAAAGTCTTAATCTCGACTGGCCAGTTGCCGTAATTGTGAGATCATTCCGCATACTACGAAGCAAGTACAACAGTTTAAACTATTTCAAACTTCAGGTAGTGTAGGAAACAACAAGAGAACTGAATCACTTAGGTATCACATGCTTCTTTGACTTTAGAAGTGGTTAAACATTTCTAGTGTCTTTAGTAACAGCAGTCGCTACAACGATTTAGTAGAGTATGGTAACTGATCAATGGACTAAAGCTCTTTAGTCCATTGATCAGTTACCATACTTTGAGTTCGAAATATCGAGCTTAGGTTAGTCATAGTAAAAGTGTGTCTTTCAAATCATTAGACTGATAGATTTCTAAAAGGTGATGAAGTTGATACTGTTTTCCGTTGATACGCCATGGATATTCTATTTAAGTAAATGGGTTTACCTAGCGATAATTTTTATTAAGTTTTGTTGACCACTACCACTTTTTTATAAGTAAAATAAATAAGTTATCCTGCAGGAATCTAAGATTTTTGCGGGGTGAAATATATGCCATGTAGAATTTACATTAGCCAATGAAGAGGGGTCTTTTTGCATTCAATTTTTACCACGTTTGTAGGTAACAGTAACCGACTTTAGGCAGAATTTCCAGAATAACTACTATAATTACTTTGTTATTGGAATCGAACTTATTACCACTCGATTTCTTATAACACATTAATAACTCCGAACCAACGAGACAGTCCTTTCAACACACCTTAGATTCCATACACCAACATATAAGAATTTTCCTGACTCATGGGTTTTACCGTGACAAAAACCAACGAATATACTGCAGTTTTATTTAGAAATAGAAACAGTCTAACATGCAGACAATTAAGGCAGTTCGGTCTAGACCGGACGGTGTAAGTAAACACTACGTCTGTCCGAAACACGCGAGGATTTAGAGCTTACAGCCGTTAAATGCAGGTAAGTTACGTTAGATATACCTACTTATTATTTCACTAGTTTTTGCCAGCTATTATGTCTGTGGTTGCTTTAGAGTTGTGGTGTTTCGGTGTGTGATTGAGCGCTCCCGAGTTCGATTCTTTTAATGTTTCGTAAATTAAAAGTATTCCTATATTAAATTATTTAGACGGGCTGTTATGGACATCCCTAGTACAGACAAATTTGCTTACACTAATAAATAATTTTGTATAAAAAGAGGTGTTTAGCATGTATAAATGCAGACCAAACTTGACGTTCTAATTGTAAACATTGTTCTTGAGAATATATTAATTGGTGTTCAAGTGTAGTAGTTTTTTTAAAAAGGACCCACGGTGAGCCATCCTAACAGGGCGAACAACGTAGACAGGTGAACTATAAACTAATTACGTTGTGATTAATTAAAACAAGTGGTTTTGAATCCATGTCCCGATGATGACGATTTCATATTTTATATCAAAAAATGTTTTGTACAATATTGATTGAAAAATAAATTATGGGTGAAATAGGCCTTTCTAGTTTTGAAGTATGGAATCCTAAATAATCTTAACTATTTTTCTGACTGTAAGAGATTAACTCCTAAACAATAGGACCTACTTCTACTAGACTTTTACTGACATATCTCCTGTTACAGCGACTAAACTCCACCACTCTTGGTTTACAAGCAGACGTACATTACCGCGTTCAACCATAACCAAATTTCAATTTGATATGCAACAGCTGGTCGAAACATAACGTGCATTTCCATCGTATACGCGAGATCTCAAAGCCATCAGTCAACGGGAGGAACAAGGCTTGTAATCCATTAAGTTTTGTGTGTTTGATGAACTCGGAAGGAACGAACTTCCAAGCAATTTGCCGACACCCCGCCCTGCTACTGGAAGCACGCGCGAATAAGCCATCGTGGTGTACGTCATAATCTTACAGAGATTCGAAGGGACACGGATTGATAGATTAAGGAGTGTTAGATGAAGTCTGAATGTAGGCGTGATGGAGAAGCTGAAAGAAAACCGTCTGTCGTCGTATGAGAAGGAATTAATCATGATTATCAACAGCAAATATATCTACATACGTCTCACTGCTGGGCACGGGCCTTCTCTACAACTGAGAGGACTTAGGCTATGGCCGCACTTGGCCAGCCTGGTGGACTAAGCCCAAATCTTCGCAGCTATAAAGCAGAGTGACTGTCTTAAGTCCAAATTTTTACTGACGTTTGATCCTTTGCCCAAAAATGGGACGTAAATGCGTCGATAAAGGCTTAAACTAGATTAAAGCAAATAATACTACTAATTAAATCCGTGACTTTGGGTAAAAAGAGTGAAAATCCATTAAAATGGAATTCATGCATCCATAAAAACGCGCTAATGGAGAGGTTCACTTCACTATGAGAATATTCAGATTTAGTTGAATATTTTTTGTCGGATTAATTTTTTTTGTAGTTTCGTTGTACTAATGGAGTCATCGTAAATCCTGAGTGACCCCATTCCCTCTTTTTATAGCCATTTATAGGTTAATGTGTGAGATCTTTGAGAACTATTTTCTTATATGAAATATATATATTTTTTTTATTTGCCTTAGCAGGCAGACGAGCAGACGGCCCGCCTGATGATAAGCGGTCACCGTCGATCATGGACTTGGCAATGCCAGGGGCACAGCCACGCCGCTGCCTACCGTGAGGAAAATGCTCTTTTTAAGCCTCGTTTGAAGAAGGCCATGTCATAGCGCTCGGGGAACTTCATTCCAGAACTTACACGTACGTGGTAGAAATCACCTCTGGAAACGCACCGTACGGGTACGGTACGTCTCCAGGTGATATGGATGAAGTCTACTGCGGTGACGGGTGGTGCGATGGTAGAACGGCGATGCTATGTACTAACCCGAACAGTTCCTCGGAGCATTCCCCATGGAACAGCCGGTAGAACACACAAAGAGACCCAAAGTCTCTCCGCAGTCCTAACAGCTGTAGATTCTCCGTGAGATCGGGATCATCGACGATGCGAACGGCCCATCGCTGTAAGGAGTCAAGTGGGTCGAGCTGGTATTTTGGGGCACCTGCCCAGAGATGTGAGCAGTACTCCACGTGGGGCCGGATTTGCGCCTTGTAGAGCAACAATCTGTGACCCGACGTGAAGTACCGCTTGGCTCTGTTCAGGATACCCAACTTCTTATTAGCCAATTTGGCTTTGTCGTCTAAATGACTCCTAAACTGGACTAAGCTCGCAATTTCCCAATAATCCCAATACTCTCGGAGATCTGGAGAGATACTCCTTGGAACTGTGGCGCCATGACGAAAGGATCCTTCTTCGCAGTGAACGCGCAATATAGACAACAATCACACATATTCCTGATCCTATAGTGTGATCCCATTCTTAGGTCCGCTTCTCAGAAACTAAGGAGAGACCTTGCTGCAGTCAGTTAATACTGGCTATTTTTTTGAAATAAAAGTGATCTTTTGTCCTATTCTATGGCTCTGACAACGTATTCAAAAATCCGACGTGGACCATTTAGGACTGGAAAGGATAGATATCCTTTCTAAATAGATTTCCTTTGGTAGATACCAATAGTACACTGTAATATTAAGGGATATAATAAAATGATACTTTTCCCTTATTTAAAACCCCGGGAGTGATCCATGGGTCTAAAGATTTTTATCCAGTTTTCTGATTCTCAGGTCGGAAAAAGTGCAATACAGTTTTTTTATAAATTCTTAGTAGCAGCACGGAGTGCTTGAAAGTTGTGGCTACCGCTAATAGATGCTTGAGGCTACGTATGTATGTAATAATCTCCTTAAGTTTATGTCTCGTCCCACCCAAAGCAACCGGTAGATAAGTTAATATTTGACCCGACTGCTAGTTATGGCATGTATACAGATGTCATCGGCAGATATTTCAGCTGCCGTACGCACCACGTCTCTCTTTAATTACTGATTATATAAGCTGGGTTATAGTAACTTGTTTGTCTCGTGTTATAGAGGTCGCGGATTCGATTTCCGGGAAGGACTGCTATTGGGCTTTTCGATTAGGAATTTGTGTGAAAATAAAAGCGATTTAAAGCAATAGATACGAATACAATATACTTTAATTAATAATACGGATTTTATCAGATAGTAATACAGTAAAATAAGAATTGTTTATATTCGTTTCCAGGCACTGATCATTTGTAGTATAAAAAATAGTAACAGAAGACGTTAAAATTTTATAAATATTGCTTAATATTCGTAATGATAGTTTTTATTTGAGATCCCCTAAGTGATTAATAACACTTTGCCTAACCCGGGAATCACCCCCGAGTCCTCTAGTTTCAAAAGTAACACTTGTGCCGCGAGACCACATGTCTGTCAGAAATAAATTACAATACTTCTTCTTATTCATCAACCCATATACGCCCACTGCTGAGCACGGGTCTCCTCTACCATTGAGAGGGTTTGGGCCATAGTCCACCACGCTGGCCTAGTGCGGGTTGGCGGACTACACACCTAAGTAATTGCTAAGAACTCTTAGGTGTGCAGGTTTCATCACGATGTTTTCCTTCACCGTTAAAGCAAGTGATCATTCAATGTGAATACACACATAACTTCGAAAAGTCAGAGGTGTGTGCCTGGGGTTCGAACTCGCGACCGCCGAGATTCTCGACCGCGCGCCCAAACCTCGAGGCCATCACTGCTTACATAAATTACAATAAATATAGTTTAATTTATCAAAGACAGAAGACATACCCTACTTCACAGAAACCCACATACAGTGAATAAAAAACTCTTTTATCAGCAATAAAAAATCAATACTATTTTTAAACCGATGAAAATTAAAAAATATATTATCGTTAAATTATCAGTCGGGTGGTAGATTACCAACGGTTCTTCTTTTGGAAGGAGCTACGTGACGTGGCGGGAAAACATAAATCAGTGCACACTACCCTCTGTAAGACAATATCTGTTTTGTTTGGATGTGGTAGTTTTGTTAATGCTTTATCGGTTGTTATAAAAAAAATTGACTAATAAATGTCGTGATTCCATAATATCAATTATAAACTAGACATTACCAAATTAACTTCTGTGCACCGCTCATAATTGAAGGTTATTTCTTAAAAAAAAACACTTATAATCAGCTCATATACATCCAACTGCAAGGAAGGGACCTTCTCTACAACAGAGAGGGTCTAGACCTTAGGCCAACATGTTTGTCTAGTTTGGTTTGACTACTTACCTAAAATTCCGAAGAATTATTAGGTGTGCAGGTTTCCTCGCGATGTCTTTCTTCGCTGTTAATGTAATTCATAATTAATTGTATCAGAGGTATCTTCTTGGGGTTAGATCCCGCGACCTTGAGATAATTGTTTAAAATCTAATTATATTTTGTGTAATTGGTTGGTAAATACATACTTCAACCATCAGAACCTCATGCTGCCACAGAGTATTTCCACAAAAAATACTCGCAGCTTAATCCCACACCTTACCAATTGCAGGACCAAAGGCACAGAGCTCATAAAATGCCATATCTACACAAACCAACTCCCAGTAAATTAACAAGAGCGTACAATTAGGGACTGCGCGCCGTTTCTCAACGTGTGTTGTATTTTGTTTTATCTCCAAGACTGGCGATTTACTGCTTCGTTATTGACGACAAAAACTGATACGAACTTTTGAGACTTTGAGCGTGAAATGCCGAGTGTATTGACAATGTCTTAGAGTTCTATTGTGGGGTCTTTGTATGACAGCGCACAATGCTTTCTCATTTATAGCGGGGTGCTAGCTGTTGTGTGTCTATATTTACCTGGTTACTTTCTTTACTCTTCTTTTTATGATTATTTTCTAAACTTCACGGATTTAGTTTAGTTTTTCTAACTTAGAAAAGTCAGAGGTGTACATCTGGGATTTGAACAAGCGACTGCCGAGATTCTCGATTGCGCGCCTTATCATCAAGGCCATCACTGCTGCAGTTAGATGAATACACACACGTTATAAACAAACATACAAAACGCCCACACTAACGCACCTGTTTCACTCCAAAACCACCCCACAGTTGCAACCGTTCTAATTGCACCCGAGCGATTCGAGTCCAAGTTATAAATATAAATAAAACTACGCGGGTGTAGTTGAAAAATTCAAAAGCTGCATTCGAGATTTTAATTACAAATATAAATAATGCACGTATAAAGATATAAGGCGTGAAGAACAGTACACTTGGGCGACATTAAGGCCTCCCAACGATCTAGTTGGTTTAAATTTCAAACTTTTCCTTTGTAAATTGTGATATTATTTCGCTCGTGAAACGTGAGTGCGTCAGGTGCGCGATATTTATACGATACACGTTGCGGCTGTTTCGTAAAAATGCTTATTTAAACAGTGGCGTGTAGTTTTGAAGCAGTAATGGCCTCGAGGTTTGGGCGCGCGGTCGAGAATCTCGGCGGTCGCGGGTTCGAACCCCAGGCACACACCTCTGACTTTTCGAAGTTATGTGTGTATTCACATTGAATTATCACTTGCTTTAACGGTGAAGGAAAACATCGTGATGAAACCTGCACACCTAAGAGTTCTTAGGAATTTCTTAGATGTGTAGTCCGCCAACCCGCACTAGGCCAGCGTGGTGGACTATGGCCTAAACCCTCTCAATGATAGAGGAGACCCGTGCTCAGCAGTGGGCGTATATGGGTTGATGAAGAAGTGTAGTTTTGGCAAACGTGTAGGACGCCCTCTGGCTAGGTGGGGTGACGATATCCGCAAAGTGGCTGGCACTGGTTGGATGAGGAGAGCCAAAGACCGAGCCCACTGTCGTGCAATAGGAGAGGCGTATGTCCAGCAGTGGGCGTGAAAGGCTGGTGATGATGATGATGATAGTTTTAGACACGTCGTGATTCGTGATCATGATAATGACGATCTTGACTGAATGACGTCCCACCGCTGATCATCTCCACAAATGAGAGGCCATAGAGGCCAAGCTGGTTTAGTGCAGGTTGGCAGACCACCTAATAAATTCCTAAGAATTTTTACGTGAGCAAATTTCCTTATGAGGTTTTCCTTCACCGTTATGTGTAGTATGTAATAATACATTGCGAACACACGCATTACTTGAAACAGTCAAAAGTATGTGCCTGGTGCTTGAACTTGCGACTTCCTAGATTCAGGACTGCGCGTATAAACCTTAAAGCCATCACGATTTTATACATCTCATATCGTAGAATAATCCACTCCACCGATAATTGTAGAGCTACGAAAAACTTTCAGCGTAATCGCTTTATCTCACCCAAGTATCTATTAACAAAGTAAGTGGGCGCGTTTCAACGTTCTCATTTGGAAATTTAGAGCCGAGTCTGTTTATTTATAGCTCTTAGACGAAGTTTAAAGTCGATGGCGTTGTAAAATTTATACGTATCCAATATAGGTAGACCTCTCGGGCTTGATAATGCTCTGCATTGTTTTGTTAGAGGCTTCATATGTAGTATCAGATTAACATTATCTGATGTTCGTTTATTTTTAACCAAATAGTAGGGTCACACACAAAGAACAGTTGAATAAGATTAGAAGGGAAGTAGACAGTATTTTTCTGTCACCTATTCATTGTATTACGAGCACACGATAAAAATTTCAAACAAAAATTAAAAGTTGCTTTTGGTTGTCATATATTTATAAAAGTCTAATATTACGCGCAACCCGAAATTACTAAGAAGCGGCCGTCTCGAACATATTATGATAGTGTAATCGTAGGTTCGGCAAGCTCGGCATTCAGACATTTCTTTTCTTATCTTACTAGCTTTTGCTCGCGACTCCGTCCGCGTAGACTACAGGGTTGAGTTTAGAAGGAAAATAAGTTGTAGTCTATTTTACTTCTCAGAGTTCTATTTATGTCCATATCAAAAATCATTCAATTCAGTCTAATTGTTCAAACGTGAAACCGTAACGCGTCGATCGGCGCCTAGTGCATCATTATTGCGCGCTTGATCAATATTTAAAAACTGCAATATCTTCTAAGATACTCGGTGAAATCAAAAGATGTATAGGGCAATTTTATTTAAAATTAAATACTTGTAATGAATAACGTATTTATTTGGATAAGGATTAATATCACATTTATAAAAACACCTTCACAAATAAAACTTTATTTAAAAAATAAATTTGGTTAGGATAAAAAACGTTATAGTGAGCCAACGTTCAAAAATAGACGTATGCCGTCGCGGACTTTTTTTTAGAACTTTTAAAGAGGAACATTTCTCTCATACATTATTTTAGCGAAACTTTAACCGTTTCCGCAGCGCACGCAGCCGAAGCTCACAAAAAGGAAAAAATGTCCCCGATTTTGAAACATTTTTTATTGCTGCTCCGCTCCTATTCGTCGTAGCGTGATGTTATATAGCCTATAGCCTTCCTCGATAAATGTGCTACCTAACAGTGAAAGAATTTTTAAAATCGGACCAGTAGTTCCAAAGATCCTAGCGTTCAAACAAACAAACAAACAAACAAACAAACAAACAAACAAACAAACAAACAAACAAACAAACAAACAAACAAACAAACAAACAAACAAACAAACAAACAAACAAACAAACAAACAAACAAACAAACAAACAAACAAACAAACAAACAAACAAACAAACAAACAAACAAACAAACAAACTCTTCAGCTTTATAATATTAGTATAGATTCGACTGTTTAGTGGGAACCCCAAATACACTTGGCACTGATACTGGTCATTGTGTCAAAAACAAAAGCGCATTATCTCATTCCGTAGTCACTTACTAATCAGCAGCATCAGTAAGTGGATAACATCGTCATAGGCAGTAATGATAATGAACTTCGTTAGGGAAAGCGGCGATTTGCATGAGACGCACCGCGAAATTGATACCGACAATTTTGACCGACAAAACGGGAATCAATTCACGACATTTAAAAACACAACAGTCACGTATGTATATAGTTCTGTCCCCACGCTAGGATACAAGTCCTTTGTCGTGGGTATTAGAAACTACGAATATTTTTTCCGTGACACAAACATCTAGACCTGAAACAAATTTGTGGATCACACAAACATTTGTCTCGGTTCGGGGATCGAACCCGCGGCCTCTCGCTTCGCATAACGGTGTTTAGCCAAATGCGCCTCGGCCTTTTTTTTATAATTTAGAATCATAATAGTCAGAAAATAAAAACACTTTTTTATTTTCGTATTTTTGGAAGAAAGTCTATTGGTAGATGTCGTCCTTGCGTCAGGCTTACATTCCCTGAAAGGCAGAAGGTGCATTTCTCTATTCTCAATCTCACGTAATAAGGGGAAAGCCTATTGTCGTTTTAAAGGTATTTCCGGACTCCGGGCTGTTACTGAAAATTTCCTAATAGAAAAAACTAAATACACTTTGGTCGACCCGGGAATCGAAGCCGGTACCAGTACATTTACTTATGCCGCGAGATCACTAGATTATTTTAAACATGAAAACTTAATTGCCATTGTACAACAAACACCTGTAAAATAAGTCAACTTTCTTGCCATAGACATAGAGAAAGGTTCTTACCAGAGGGGTCAACTAAAACTGGCTGAGATAGCTGTGTGTAGTGTGTGCCGATTGTTTGCGTCTCAGAGGTTTATGGAAGCAGATAATGGGCGTGTACTAACGGCAGATGCGTCTTTGACTGGGGCCCGAAGCAAGCGGGTTTTGGCGGGCCATCGCTAGAGGGCGTTTGCTTAATCATTGTGCTGTAAAAATCTTCTTTGAGTGACTAAACTCCTATTAAACGGTTGGAGCGAATTTAATGATTTATATAAATTTACAATGTAAAACGTATACGTCAACAATTGCTCTGAAAGTTATATCAGGCGTGATAGCTTTGAGGTTTAGACACGCGGTCGAGAATCAAACTTCAATTTTTTTGGGTTTATGTGTGTATTGATTGAATTATTACTGGTTTTAACGGTGAAGGAAAACATCGTGACGAAGCCATTACCGCTAAAAGTTCTTAGAAACTCTTCAAAAGGCCGCCAACTGCCACTAGGACAGCGTAGTAGCGTAGAACCCTAGAGGATGGGACGTATAAGGCTGCTGACATCAGCATCACATGATGCTTGTATAAATTGTAGTACTGTTTCGAAAAAGCGTGTTTAAAGGCCCCAAAGTATCTGCGTTCGCACAGATGAGTCAGCGGGCGATATTATTCCGTTGTTCTTTGTTGAACTTTCTTGTTTCACTTTGCCCACAATAGCTGTAAGATTTGGAATGTGCTCCACTTTCATATTTATATTGTAGTTTGCGGCGTTGAAAGTAAATATCCCCGCCTTTATAGTTTTAATACTTATCAGATGCATTTGAATTTATAATGTACTTAGAAAACTCTAATGTTTAGAGTTTTATGAAAAGCAGTTTGTTTTAAGTGCTTTTGCGTTTTTATAATTTTAGCCGATGGAAGATCTTTTTGGTTTGTAGTGAGTAGTAATAAGAAAACCATCACGATTATAAAGCATAAATTCTTTACAAAATTCATTATAAAAACTGAGTTCATTGTATTAAAATTCATTAATTCCTGTTTAATAGAACCCAGAAATGTCGTCTCTGTCATTAATTTTCTTCAGACATATGTATTTGCTGTAGTAACAACCAATTACATATATTTCAATATTCTTAAAAAAAACAGGTGACACTTAGCAGCTGTTACAACTTCCTATTTTTTTTTCACTGCCAGATGTACATATTTTACGAATTTGCCTATATTGGGACCTGTTGATACTCAAAAAATGTAAATGTCTTATGAAATAAATTTCATTTCATTTCAGGTACCTATATTTTTTATTTTTGAAACTTGAGACTGATTTCAACCAAATTTGGTTTTCTTACAAAAGGCTACATGTACTGCATACGACTTACTAAGACTTACTAAGCAGTTAACTAGTTGCGATTATATTGTTTATTTACTATTATTATTTCCAACTCCTCTTTACATATCGTTCTTTGATTTTGACAAATTAGGTTCTCTTAGATTCACTGAGTTTGGTGCTCGGTGTCAAAACTGTTTGTGCCACTGTCGATCCTGGAGCACAGTGGCGTTTGTGTGGAGGGGGGATAGGGTTAAATAAAAAAAATATTTAGTTTACATTCCGTTGGAAATATCGATAACTGAAGGCCAGTCATGGTTCTGCCCATTTGTCAAATCCTGCTCTGTATGTCATTCGTACATACTACCATTCCAAACAACCGCGGATGCACATCATATGGGGATAAGAGTAGTCAATTCAGTTAAGATAATAATAAAGATAGAAATACTCAAATCAAATTTATTGCACAAATTCTTCATCCATTGACAATTACGGTATGAATACTATTCTTTAAAGCGCCTAATAAAGAACAGCACAGAAATTAATTACAAGTCAGCCATTCTGCTTTAATCATATCGGATAGCTTTTCACCTATCATCATTGTTGGTGCGTTGGTGTTTCCCCTAACGATACGCGGCATTATGGAAGCATCAGCTACTCTTAACCTTCGAACTCCATAAACCCTTAATTTAGGATCAACTACAGCTTCTTTGTCATTTTCAGGCCCCATCTTACATGTTCCAGAAGGATGATAGATAGTAGTGGTGTAATGTGTGTACAAACAAGTAAAATATTCGTCACTTCCCCATTCAAAATCTGAACAACCTTCCACAGGTTCCTTTACAAAACTTAGTCCATTTAGTTTAAATGCTTCCGTCTCCTCTAATTTTAAAACATATTTGGTAGCCTCTAACAAAACATCTAAATCTTCTTTTTCAGTAAAGAACCTGGGGTATATCAGAGGAGCACTGAATATAGGATCAGTCTGATTTAGTAATATAAATCCACGGCTTTTAGGCGTCAGTAGTATCGGTCTTGTCAGTAACCCTGTGTAGAAAGATAGAGGGAGAACATTAGTTGCAGTATAAGCAGATGGATTTGAATAGAAGTCTCGTACATTCCTCGCATCAAAATGGTATTGTATATCTGGGGCATCTTCTTTGGCATATTTTGTCTTGATAAACGCTACAGCACTTGTAGCACCCGTTCCACTAAGCGGTCCACTCTTCTTAGGTTCTTGGCTATAATACTTAAAAACTTCGGTTAACAATTGTCTACCGCTGACTTGAGTGGACGTCTTTGTTACCTGAAGAATAAGAGCGGTAGTTGTTGCATGGTCTTGTAAATTTCTTCCAACTGATAAATTGGATATCACAGGAATATCAAGAGTTTCTAAATGGTCTTTCGGTCCTACTCCAGATAGCATTAATACTTTAGGAGAATTTATAGCTCCTGCACTCAGTACTACTTCTTTCTTAGCGTAAGCTATATGCTTCTTTCCATCCTTGATATATTTTACTCCATATGTAACTTTTGTTTCGGAATCAATGAGTATTTTAGTTACCAAAGCTTCGGTTTTAATAACCAAATTAGGTCGTTTATGTCTCACAGGTCTTATATATGCAACGTTCGCTGACATTCTTCTGCCATTTTTTGATGTAGTCTGAATTATATTAACTCCTAGTTGATGTTCTCCAGTTAGATCTACTTTAGGAAGCCCCTTTTCTTGAAATGCACGAACAATAATCTTGCTGTTGGGGTCTGTATAAGGAAATCTTTCAACATTCATAGGTCCCCCTACGCCGTGATGTTTTGTATCAAGTGATTCGACGTTCCGGTTATTTTCTCCTTTCTTGAAGTAGGGTAATACCTGGAATATTTGATGTCTACTATTAGAACTGTTATATAAAGTTAGTTTTCACATTTTTTATGGTCTAAGTCAAGAATTTCCGACAGCTAAGATTAAATTAATTACTGATTTATTGGTTTACGCGTTCAAAGTCCAGTTCACTGCTATTTCTCGATGCGATTGCTAGCATGAAACTAATGTTCTTTGACATCGCGTTTTTTAATATGCCGTAGGATGAAATATAATAAATACACCTAAGTTTTCTTGTTGTTCTTGCAACCATACCTCATCATAGCTCCATCCATCGTTTCCAAGTTCTGACCATGTGTCGTAATCTTTTTTATTTCCTCTCATATATACCAAAAGGTTGACTGCACTGCATCCTCCCATAGTTTTTCCCCTGAATCATAATAACGTAATTTTTTTAATGTTATTATTAATGTAATTTCTTCATAATTGTGCAAGCTTTATAATGAAAATAGCTTAGAGTTGATTCATCTAGTATAATTTATTTTTAAACCATTTCATTTATAATAATCAATTTGCTATTCTGATGTTGAAATTTCATCAACATAATAAAAAATTGATTGATTGTTACAAAAATAGTTCAGAATATCTGTAGGGCATATCAGCAAATTTTTACCAAGAGTTATTGAAATCTTTTAGTTGTCATACCGGAACCAAGAGCAGGTTTGGTCTCTCAATGATCTGCAGGTGAGCTCTTCTGGCTGTGTGTGATAATTCCAGTCGATATTGGTACCTAGAGTAGTAGGAACGAATCCTGGTACACTGGTCACATCTGGTTCCTCAGGACCCGCTTCTAGCAGTAGAACCTTTAACAAAACATTAACTTTTTTGTTGAGTATGTTGTATGTGACTGATAATAAAATTGGAGTCTAAGAGAGAGTTAAAATTATTAATATATAAAATTTATGTTAAGGAAAAGTTACCCCCATTTTTAAGATGAATCCTTTCTTATTATTAATAAAGGATATAAACTTCAGTTGAGAAGTATACTCATTTTATGCTCATTTAGCAACTGTCAACATTGTATTGTATTTATAATCGCATTTTTGTCTGCTTATCTCACAGTATAAAAAAATTATAAAATTTTGCAAATAAAAACCGCCACCATATCCCATTTAAATCTGTTTCACAAATACATGAATCAGAATGTATTTTACTTATTTTTACAGGTACATTATCAGTAGGAGTGCATTGTATATCATGGTATAGATTATGTTTCTATATAATTAATATGAAAATATATATTTATTTTTCAATACAACTGTATTTTTTTAAATATTTGCAAAAGAAACGTTTACTTTCTACCGATATTGTCACTATGCCGCATATTCGATTGCGTCATCGCTATATGTACTTTTAGATTACTTTCAGGTATAATGTTGAGAGATGGTCACGGGAGGAGGAGGCCCGTGCCCAGCAGTGGGACGTATGTGGGCTGATGAGATGAGATGAGATGATGGTGTTGCAACTTTGTCGTATGCAAAAAATACATATTATACATAGGTAGATACGCCCACGATCACATTTTATGAAGGGGTAGGCAGCGGTGCATTTTTGCATCTATAAGTATTTTGCGTTTATTATTTTTTTTGTCCCAAGTAGTTTGATGGGAACCTATTGCCGTTTTAGGGGCTATTTTTTTATAATCAACAAGAACTAGTAATTTTGATCGATCGATTCACAAGGACAATATAAAAAATAATCCAAACTCTATATTTTTAGGAATAAAGAAGCGATATATGTACCTTCCAATGCTTGACTTCTGATAGCCTGCTGGCGACAACACACCCACCAGAGCCGCCTCCAACGACGATAAAATCATATTCTTCAGCACTTTCCTTATTCCAAGAACCATATGTTTCTTTTGCTACTTTGTCTTTACAATCTTCAAGATATCCAGCTTCATTTCCATAATTTTCTACATAAGGTGAAGGCATCCACGATGGTCTATGATTAATTGAATTAGGATTTCCGTACTCCGGCTTATAGGGATTGGTTTGCAAATCAACAGAACTGCCGAATAATTGCGCCACAAAATGTAGATACAAGAAACTCAAAGAAGAACATTGAGTCAAAGATACTCCGGTTTCGTGGCATATTTCGGATATGTTAGGCGGAGTCCAGTAGTGAAACGACATTTTTTTGTCGCAAATGTAACCGACTGCGCAAGAAATGAAGGAATATTATGTGGAAATAAAATAATAAGAAAAAATACTCGCATAAATTATTGTTACGTATGTGTCTTTAAGCTGATCAAATATGTAAATTAATAGTTGGCGGGTTTTTTAATTGATTATGTGAATTGCATTTTTCATTGCTATGAAAGAAGACAATCGTTTCTTTCATATTGTGGTTTTTTGTTTAATATATTTTTTATTTGTGTGCTGTTGTATGATAACTAATGGGTAATTTCTAAATATAGTTCAGTTATTAGAAGACGATACACAAGTGTGTGGCTCCTATTTTCTCAAAATATTTTTCTATGTGTACAGGTCTCTAAACTAAAATGTTGCAGATAGATTAATACTCCTTGTAATTTTAATTTACAATTAAATTAAAGAAATGGAATCTTCATTTCACGATGGGAAATAAATAATATAAGTCAAATAAAAACGCATTTTTATAAACATAAAAAAGTTTATTTTAAATTACTACAAGAACCTTTTTGGCTTGATACATTATATGCACGCACCATTCACATCAATGTCATTACCATTTTGTATTAAATTTTACCCATGAAACCCCCACATCACAAGAATATTCATATAATTTTTTCTCATTTTTAAGCATAATAATAATTTTATTTTTAAATATTGTTATGGTAAATATATTGGTTCTGAGAAATCTAAAAATACATTTAAGTAAGAAATGTAATAAAAATGGCATTAATAAGTTATTTTCTTATTCGTAACATTGATTATAATGCAAAAAATATCATTTTGACATGAGAAAGATATATAGTCTGCTCCACACCAATTACCGGTTTCATTTAATTCACATACTGCGAAAAGCATAGTACTTTATACTGAACGAAAAACTTGATATGAAAACAATAATCATTGAAAATCAGATAATGATAAAAAATAAATAACAAAAATTAAAACAAAAAAGTGCGAAAAACACCTTCGAAGATGGTGAACAAAACAAAAGACTATCAAATTAATGTGACAACCAATCCTCTTTTATCATATCAGAGGCTTTTTCGGCTATCATGATAGTAGGAGCATTCGTATTACCCCTAACTATTGTTGGCATTATAGAAGCATCTACTACTCTTAATTTATTAATACCATATACCCGTAACCTTGGATCTACCACTGCATCAATATCACTATGAGGCCCCATCTTGCAAGTGCCCACTGGATGGTATATAGTTGAAGTATAATGAGTTAATAAGCAGACAAAATATTCATCGCTTCCCCATCTGTACCCTGAACAGGCCTCCACTGGTACTTTTACGAAGCTAGCTCCACTCTCCTTGAACGCGTCAGTCTCTTCAAGACTCACAGCAAATTTGAGACCAGCTACTAAAGTATCAACGTCTTCTCTTCGAGTGAAGAAACCGCTGTAAATCAATGGCGGACCATGAACAGGATCAGTGTTGTTTAGCTGAATATAACCTCGGCTTTTAGGGCTCAATAGCAAAGGTCTCGCTGCGAGCCCGTCATAGAAAGCTAAAGGAAATATGTTTGAGGCTAAGTAAGTGGTTGGATCTGAGTAAAATTCTTTAACATTTCGCCCATCGAAATGGAATTGTATATCCGGAACATTGTCATAAGAATATGACGTTTTTATGAATGCTGTACCACTAAGTGTTCCTGATACTGCTAATGGACCATCCTTCTTTGGTTCTTGCTTATAATAATTATATATTTCTCCTATTAATTGCTGTCCGTTAACTGCGGTTGACGTTTTGTTGGACAAACCGATTATCAAACCGTCTGTGGTTACATGGTCTTGTAAGTTGTGTCCTACAGCTAAATCTGATAAAACAGGAATGTGTAAACTCTCTAAGTGATATTTAGGTCCTATTCCAGACAACATCAGTAGTTTAGGCGAGTTGATAGCTCCCGCGCTTAAAATGACTTCTCTCTTCGCATGTGCGGTATAGATTTTTCCATTTCTGTAATATGTGACTCCATATGCTGTTTTAGTTGTGGGATCTATCAATACTTTTGTAACGTGAGCTCCACTAATGACGTCTATATTCGGTCGTTTATACCTTATAGGTCTTATATAAGCTACATTAACGGACTCTCTTCTTCCATCCTTAGAACTAGATTGTACTATATCGGTACCCATTTGGTTCTCAGCATTAAGGTCCGTTATGGGAAGACCCTTTTCTTTGAAGGCTTCGACAAGCATCATTGTGTTTATGTCGATGTACGGGAATCTCTCGATGTTCATCGGCCCGCCTACGCTGTGGTATCTTTTATCATGCGACTCGATATCTTGATTGTTTTCTGATTTCATGAAGTATGGCAAAACCTGGAAGTTGTAATAATATTTTTATTTATCTTCATGTTGTGTATACTGACATTTGCAAATTTTATTTGGACATAAAATGCTGAAGGATGTAGCTAACCAGCGTCCTCAACGTCAGCGTCCTCATTAAAAAATAACCATTCATCCACTCTACGGCAGTGGGTTGAACTAAAGCTTTACGTCTTTCAGACGTAGAGGAGGACCATGCCTTGAATTAGGGTGTTAATGGGCTGATATACAATTATAGATATCTAGATGAAGTAGTAGAGTTTGAAAGCAGAAGAATGGGAATTACTAACCTCTCTATAGCTCCATCCGTGGTTCCCAAATTCTGCCCACTCGTCATAATCTCTTCTATTGCCTCTGATGTAAACCATGTAGTTGATCGCACTGGATCCTCCCATAGTCTTGCCCCTGGAATTAGAAATGAGGTGTATTATAAATTGTAGAAAATGAAATATGTAGATTTTAGTCTAAGACTACTTAGGATGACTTTAATTCAACGATTAACATATTAAAATTTCCCTACAAGTAGAGATGATTTCAAAATTTCTAGTTCATATTTTTCGAGTATTTATTGTGATAGCAATCAATTAGTTTTTTTATCAAAGTCACAATTGAATCTAGAAGGTATTTCTATAACCAGCGGTTGTACCCGATTTTGGTTAGTTGTATACATATTATGTATGTATGTATATGTGAATCATAGTAAATATGTTGAACGTTGAATTAATTTTCAAATTTGTTTAGATACAACATAATTTCTAAAAGATATCTCTAAATATAATAATACATAATACGCATCATAATAAAATATATAAACCGTAAAATAAATTGTCACATAGTATATTCCATGAGAAAATAAAGTTTCATAAATATTTGTCACGAAGTGCCAAAAACATAAGTAATATAATGCATAATTATACCAAAAACACACACACACAAGTAAATACTTAAAATACCAATAAAAAACAAAAAACAATAATTAAAGTAAAATAATAAATAAATAATACACAACATATTCTTATTTTAAACATTAACCATTTAAATGCAAAGGTTGTGTCGGTGTAGTGTTTATAAAATAATGTTAGAATTTTTTTATTATGTTCCGATGTCGATGTGCTATTTCATATGTTGTGGTCATTATTAAATGGTCGGTGTTGATGCTAAGAACCAGCTATTTTGAAAAATGTCTGCGTTATGTACTGAAGTATTTCAAATGTACTTCGAAAAAATAAAACGAAATTTTTATACCATGGAATATTTAAATTTAAATTTTAGCAGCTAAATAAACTGAATGATTTCGTAGCAGACTATTGCAAAATAGCTGATCATTCCCCGCTACGTATGTTTAGTAATAACTTGCAATATGTGTGGTAACTGTGCGGTATTTTCGTCATTAACTCACCGATGTGTCTTTAAGATCCGATGTTGATAGTAAGGAAAGATAAACTGTATTTTACTGTTGTATCATTTTATTTTTACATCGTGTTTGAGTTATATAGACCGATACAATTTTCTCTAAGGTGTCGAGCTAAGTTTCACCATTAAACCCAAATACGTCAAATTGTTGAGCACTAGCCTTCCTCTACTATTGAGATGGTTGAGGTCTTAGTGTACCACGCTGGCTAAGTGTGGATTGACGGAGTAAATAATTTACTATTTATAATTTTTTTCGTGGGCATTTTTGTTAAAATATCATGTTTTATGGAACAATATTACTTGAATGTAAGAATTAATTTTCGAAGTTAAAACAACCACGTAATATTTGCTCGTGAAAGAAAAATACTAAAATATGACACAATGATGTTTTATTCTTACTAAACACCTATTTATAGCTATCTAACTAAATAAATATTTATATTACATTATTTTATTAGCAATTATCAAAGTTGATGTCCTTTTTCCAATCTTCTTTAATCATGTCGGCAGCTTTTTCTCCTATCATGATTGCTGGTGCGTTAGTGTTCCCCCGAACGATATTTGGCATGATTGAATTATCAGCAACTCTCAAATTCTCAATTCCATAGACTTTAAGTCTTGGGCTGACGACTGCATTACTATCACGAACAGGTCCCATTTTACAAGTCCCTGAAGGATGGAATATCGTGGTAGTATAACTTATGAACAAACATTCAAAGTATTTATCAGTTCCCCACTGGAATTTCGAACAGGCCTTCACTGGTTTTCTTACAAACTTCACACCATTGTCTCTAAACGCCTTTGTATTTTCCAATTTAGTGATGAACTTCAACGCTGCTACTAACGTATCCATGTCTTTTTGTATTGTAAAGAATCTTGGGTATATCAACGGCTGGCCGAATACAGGATGAGTTTTGTTTAAAGTAAGATATCCTCTGCTTTCTGGCACTAAAAGGATTGGCCTCACATTTATACTGTCATAGAACGACAGGGGTAAAACTCCAGTAGCCAAGTAGGTTGTAGGATCGGAGTAGAATTCCCTCAAGTTTCTTCCATCGA
The DNA here is from genome assembly GCA_030295005.1 of Cephonodes hylas. Classification (NCBI taxonomy): domain Eukaryota; kingdom Metazoa; phylum Arthropoda; class Insecta; order Lepidoptera; family Sphingidae; genus Cephonodes; species Cephonodes hylas. The sequence continues at coordinate 4,804,561 of AP025385.1, forward strand.
AATGAAACTGAATGTCTGGTACAGTTTTTTCTTTGGGTGCAAACTCTGTTCGGTAGAATGCAGTTAGCTGTAAAGGTCCTGTGGCGGATAGTGGGTCATTTTTGCTTCTTGTTTTGAAATAATCTCTGACTCTATGTAACAGTTCGTCTCTATGCAGAATTGTAGATGTATCGTTTGTCAAAGCCATCAGCATTGCATCAGTAGTAGCATGATCTTGTAAATTTTGACCAACTTCTAAATCTTTGATAACAGCAATACCTAGCTCTTCTAGATCGTGTTTGGGTCCTATGCCTGATAGCATAAGTATCTTGGGAGAGTTCAATGAGCCAGCAGATATGATAATTTCTTTTTTAGCCCTAACTTCCCGCCATATACCATTTCTAATGTATTTAACACCAATTGCTTTGTTGGTGTATGGTTCGATGATAATCTTGGTGACTTGAGCATTTGTTCTTACTATAAGATTCGGTCTTATATGTCTTATTGGACGTATGAAAGCAGCATTTGTTGATACTCTTTTACCTCGGCGAGTAGTAGTTTGAGTGACCATAGTTCCCAGTTGGTTTTCACCGTTAAAATCAACTAAAGGCATACCAGTTTCATTGAACGCATCTACTAGCATACCGACATTTTTATCTGCATAAGACATTCGTTCGACATTCAATGGACCCCCAACTCCATGATATTTCACGTCTTTCGATTCAACATTTTGATTGTTTTCTGATTTCTTAAAGTATGGCAACACCTGAAAAATACATCGGTATTGTTAAAAAAAAAATACGAATTTTCTCAATATCTGTTAAATTTTTGAATGAATTGATTAAGCTGTTCAAATAAGGCCTTTTGTTTTTCTGAATATTTAACAAAATGACTCTGTCCAATTTTCCCACGTATGGTGGAAATTTGAGATTTATACCTTTGTAATTAGAATCTTTTTCAAATGAAGAGATGTGGTTATTTTTTTAGTTAATTTCTTATTAATATCAAGGTTATATTTCGCTATTATAATTATCTGTTGCTTCCTTAATAAATTATTACAAAACAATGCACTCACCTAGTATAATGTTCAATTATTATGAAAAGTATAATTTAAAAGCAGAGCAGTAAATATTTGCGATTTAGGATTAAAATACAAGAGTTTTTATTGAGCAATGCATTTAGTTACAACTTAGCTATTCTGCAATTTTTAGGAGTGTATGCTAAGCTTACAATCATTGAAGCTATAAATTTATAGCATAACAGACTCTGCAGTAATATTTACATTCAGATAAGAGGAATCAATTGAAAAAATACATATTTACAAAAAATAAGATTTTGTTGCCTTAATTGTATGTCATTATTTCTAGATTATGTACAATATTACGTACTTCCTTGAAACTCCAACCATCATTGCCAAGAGCGGCCCAGTCATCGTAGTCCCGTTTATTACCTCTCATATATACCAAATAGTTGGTTGAACTTGAGCCACCCATCACTCGACCACTGTGAAATATACAAATCTTTATAAATCTCTTCAAACCTAGTTCATTGGATTGTTAAGCGACAGCTTAGCATTATTTTACATTAAAAAGCAATAATATGGCAAAAATGTCATCTATTTTAGATGTAATGGTGTAAAAATATTTACAGAAAGAAATAGACTTTTTATTTTTTTACGGTAAGATTTGCCAGAACGGATCTTAATTCTGTTACAATAAATGATGTCATAATTTTTGATAATTAAATTTTGAGTATTTTGAAATCATTATTTCCAAATATTTGTGGTAAAATGCAAGTTATTAAAGCATTTCTGTATGTACATTGAAATAAGCAAGTGCTTTGTAATATAGCGAAGTATAAGAAACAATTTGATTTAAATACAAACACCGTCGTTCGATCTCTTCTAAATTAAAAAAATCCTGAAAGAACTCAAACACATGTTACTTCAGAAAAATAACAGCATAAAAACGGGAATGTGAAGTAAAATGGGATAAAAAAATAAAATGTGGTTTGATAGTGAAATAGACCTTTAATAGTGATGTTCATAATGGGTCGTAAGCATTTTGTTTGACCCTAAAAATTAAACAAAAGTGTTTGCATGTTCGACTTTTTTCTTTTCGGAACACACGCTTTTATTGATTATTAATAATTATAGTTCGTGTTGCATCGGGAGTTTCTTGATCCTTCTCACACAGCGAAAAGAAATTCCGAAAGAATTGTAGATTATCTATTACTGATGATTGTGTTTTTGCTTTTGTCTTATAAGAGTTTGAATCAATCTTCATGTATATTCAGTTCTTCATTATTGTTTACCCACTACCGAGCAGCAACTTTTATAGAATGTGTTTGTTCAAAGTCACTAAGGTTAGGTTCTAGACGAAGATATCCAAATTCGTGCTTATAATTTTCAATAGTATTTCAATTTCATACTTATAATTTTCAATAGTATTTGTTTCGTGAATACTCTAGTCTCTGTAATTCTAAATACAGCCATTTTTTGCGTTTTTTGTCATTGTGAAGGGATTATAATAACATCTGAGCTAGGTATGTCGACATTTAATGCAGTATGCACCGGAACAAGTTTCGCAATGGAAGCAACGTTGCGATTAATGACAGGTATCACAGAATTATGTGACATACACAGAGTGACTGTTTTAGAACAGAATTTGATGATTATAATGTATATATCATTAAATATTGTGCCATTGCTCAACCAATGAAAGTGTTTTCTATCAAGTCTACATATGAACAAATCTTGTTGAAATAATTTTGGATCATCTTGTTTCCTCTAGATCATTTCCCAGGTTCTTCTTTTCAGGGTATCTTGCCATATCATACAATTGAACATATGTACAGTTTTGGCCAAAAGTATCAGACACACACTAATGCACACACAAACGTATGCACACATAAGCATATTTGGATACTATCGTATTACAGAAGCAATGATCCTGGCATCATCCTTTGCTCCATCAATATTTGTACAGACCTATGTCATGGGAGTTGTTTTTTACCTGCCCAGTTTTTAAATTATATTTTATCATAACATTTTCTTTGCAACTCTTCCATTAGCATTCGATCAATAATACCGAACTCCAATTTTTCACAGTCACAATACAAGAGCGAGTCCATTAAACCGTCTCAAATCGCAGTTGACCTTGGAGTCGACGTCACAATTTATGTCAATTTTATTAAACTCTTCAAACGCGTAACGTTCACGGAGGCACGTCATTAAGGGGAGCGAGAGTCGTTTGGGCGTAAGTGCCTTGTGTTGTACATCGTAAAATGTATGAGGATAATGGATCAACACGTGTAGAAGTTATGAAATGCGAAAAAAACTTCATTGAAACCACAGTTTACTTAGGCAGTCGTAAATTTTTTATGCGCATTATGGTAAGAAAGGGCTGGTGGAATGTACTCGTGTTGAGATTGCTCTTAAGCTTTTTTGTAGTGAAGTCAATGCCCTGATAGATTGTTAGTGTGGTGCGATACAATTTTTATCAGCTTACAATAGGAGATTATGGCTACCTCTTGTCAAAAAATATGTACCTTACAGATCCGAAAACTAGGGATATGAATGTGAATACGTGTTTCTTTTTATTCCTTGTTTCTTCAGTTTCTAAAAATATTTTAGAAATATGTTTTAATTTACACCAAGGAATGTATTTAATTCCTTTTTTTATCGTAAATGAAAATGATGAAAGTATAAAATCCCCGAAAGCTGCTTCCTTCAATAATCTCCAAGGGCTCTTGAGCTAATTTTTGCGACTAATTACACAGCTTGACCTAAAAACATTATGAAGGCGAAAATTAGCAACGCCAGACTTAAGCTAAGCGTCCATTAAGTCATTCGCTTCCAAATCACAACAGATTGCGGTCGATTTGAATACTTTTCAAGTAGCTCGTAGTTTACGGTATTCGCTAATTCCTTAATGGACGGCCAGCATAACAGTATCGAGGCCGCAAATTCCGATATTTGTTATAGAAGCCTTGACAGATTAAACTCTCTCCATTGTAATATTGTTGTTAACGCAGCATTATTTCTGGCCGTGACAGAAACTGGGCTAAATAAATCTGAAGTAGGTTTTGGCTTGTGTTAACGTATTGTTTTCTCTCTTCCTAGATGACTGGCTTAATGCGGGTATTGTTATAGTTTGTCCTAATTTATTTTAAAGTAATATTTGTATTGTTTTCTATTAAATTTTCTATTAATTTATTTTGTAACATCAGGTGGTTCATTATAGTGAAATAACTTTCTCCAACAACATTTATAACTATAAATGCTTTACATTGAAAAAAATCTGTGAAAAGTAAATGTTTTAAATTTTATTTCTGTATTACTCGTACAACTTAATTACTAATGCAGCAATAACAATTGTATCGTTTGTTCGTTCGTAACGTTTTTTTACAAGGATTGGATTGGCTCAATTCTAGATTGAATTCGCCTCGGTGTCATCTTAGTTGGTAGGATGTACCACTTCCTCTTGCTCATACTTTGCTACTCCTGATTTGTTAGTTAGTAGTGAGAGGCTACTCAGTTACTCTGAACTCACTAAGCCGGAATCTTTAGAATTGACCACTAATGATGATTCAATGATGATGACCACCTTGAAGCTAAAGATTCTCCTTAGTCCCTTGATATCCTACACAATTTTCTTTTGATATTATGCCTTATTTCAGTAACAAAAGAAATACCTCTTTTTCGGTAACTGTCAAACCAATCCACCGCATTTTGAAAACATGCCTAGAAAGTTCCTTTGAATCCTCTTCATTTGTTTGACATGGAACTCTTCGCCTGAAGTCTTGAAGTATGAAGCTTGGACCTACTAAAAATTACTACATACCTCAACCACTGGCATGTTTGTCCTCTCTGCGCCCTGCAGGTCAGCTCCTCAGGCTGCGTCCTGTACATCCAGTCGATGCTGGAGCGGCCCAGGACTGGAGCGAAGGCAGGAACACTAGTGACCTCTGGTTCTTCTGGGCCAGCCTCCAATAACAGCACCTGGTAGGACATTCTTTATGATTGTCAAGTCATACTCTTACAAATTGCTAAGCTTCTCTTCAAGTAAATGAGGTTGGCGGACTACATATCATATTTTAAGTAACAATTAACCTAAATACTAATATAAATGAATGCATTTACCCAGGCACACACCTCTGACTTTTCGAAGTTATGTGTGTATTCAAATTGAATTATCACTTGCTTTAACGGTGAAGGAAAAACATAGTGATGAAACCTGCACACCTAAAAGTTCTTAGGTGTGTAGTCCGCCAACCCGCACTAGGCCAGCATGGTGGACTATGGCCTAAACCCTCTCAATGGTAGAGGAGACCCGTGCTCAGCAGTGGGCGCATATGGGTTGATGAAGAAGAAGACATTTATGAATTTATAAAATTATTTAAAGAACCGCCCGTACTATTTTATTCCTCTTCTTGCAAGGTTGTCTGTTGTTATGCGTCTAACTGTTTAGATGTTTTCTTCACGTTAATGTTTATTACGTGGTGTGAAAATTAAAGTTTTATTACTACTTAAGAGAAACGAAAAATTGTGCAAAATTTTATTATTGAATTACGTTAGAGCAGATCTGAATAAAATTCGTCATTATCTTCATCATAAAGAATAAAGTTTAGCTTTCCAATATAACCTAGAATAGTATACAACACGTTTAATGTCGGAAAACGAAGCATTCCAGAATTAATTATAAAAGTTAGCGCGTGTAAAAAGCGGGGTACGGACAAGTTATAAATAGTTTTAAGTAAAACGTTTTCGTGTCATGTGTAAGCAACAATGAATTATTACCAGCGTGTGGCGAATTGATTGAACTCGTTTCATTTTTACGTGACCTTGCGATTTTATGCAAAAAATGTGTTACTTTGCAATTCGTAATAGAATTATATGGTCTCGTGGGTCAAGTATTTATCTATCTAGAGGTCCTGTGTTCAATTTCGCCTCGGGAAAATTGGTTTGGGTTTTAGTACGTGATGATTCATTGTGAAATCAAACATTACTCTTAAAAGTCAGAGGTGTGTCTGGGGTTTGAACCTCTAACCGACGAAAGTCTCTACCTCGCGCTTAAACCTCCAGGCCATCACTACTTTGCCTTAATTAAATGGAACTTTAACTTTATCACAAGAGCAATACCTATAAGACAGAATTTTAACACTTAAAATCCAGATGTAAAAACAAAACAGTCCCGGGCCTAATACTCAAACTAAAGTTAATACTAATGCTCTAGTAATATCATAAAATAAATTATATAGTAACATATATGAAACTCATCTAGCGACAATATTATAAGTAAGATAAAGAAAGGTGAAAAAGGTAAGTTAAAGGTCACTGCGGCAGACCTGAACGAGGCTTTGTAAAAGACTTTCCTAATTCGAAAACTTATATAAATTACGTAGTGAATGAACACGAATTGCGTTCACCGTTTTCCAACTAGCATTAAACACACAATCCCCAGTGCTCCGACGGCTAATTGAGTTCCAAATATTAAACACGGTGTTAAACACAAAACAAAGGGATCGTTAGTGAATAAAAATTCAAATCTCATCCCGACAAGCGTCAAAAGTTTGATTGAGTTTGAACTATACAAAACGTTGTTAACATGTGTGCTTTCCTGTTTTTGTTCAGAGAAATACATTTTTTTGTAGCGGCCAATCATTGTTGGGATATAACACTCATGCTAATATCCCCGAAGGGGTAGGCAGAGATGTTTTAAAATATCGTTTTCCTAATTAAGTTTTTGGACCTTTGTGAGCCGTACCGGTTTAGCCAATTTTTTTTGATACATTGTTTTTTTATAGAACCGTTTTTCTACCGACACCACGGCAAATGTTGATAACGAAAATACGAGTAAGTCACTTTCATGTGACATGTATTTGAAATAAGTAAACATGTAGGTTTGGGATTTACACAATCGACTGACGCTCTAGTGTCTTAACCAATCAAATATTGAAGATATGCAAACATATTTCACAGCGAGGTTTTTCAAATATGTATAAATTGCAAAACGTACCATGAGTGTTGGCATGTACGTAAGATTTTTTATATACATCGATGTGTTTCTTAATAATTTTACAATCAACCTGCTTCCTACAGTGCAGTGTATTGTTACTTCCTCCTCTATTATGGAAAGTCGTTTTTTATCGCCACCGTGATCGATTTAGCCACCGTGATCGATCTAGCCACGGCAATGAACTTAGCGGCTATGCGGCGGGAGATTGCAACATTACGGTGTTTTGCGAAATGTCTGACTAATTTTTCATATATGTATACGCAAATACTCGTCTGTATCGCAGAAATTGTACACGAAATTAAATTGATGTTGAGGAATGAGATAAAGCAGTGATGGCCTCAAGGTTTAGAGTCGCGGTCGAGAATTTCGGCGGTCGTAGGTTTGAACCCCAGGCACTCACCTCTGACTTTTAGAAGTTATGTGTGTCGTATTGAATATGAGATACGACACAGATAAGTGCAATCAATCATTCTAAATACTAGCGTAAAGCTGTTTTAAGTCACTGTTATTGAATCACCATGTTAGCGATTGTTATTTGAACTAATTGTAAGTATCGCTACAAGTGATTAGGTAGCATTATTTTCTTTTTTATTTATGTGGCGTATGTGTGATGTGTTTAACATAAAATAGACAAATTAATTGCACAGTGAATTTTATTGTTAAAGTATATTCACAACTGTTTGTAACGTAATTCTCTCGAAGTCAAGGTAAAGTGACAGTTTTAATTATAACGATAAATCAGTAGAATTTGCATTGTGCAAGAGTGTTTAGGCTATATTATTGAAATACTATTGAGTAATGATTACTTATTGGTTTCATGATTGTCAACAAAATAGATTTTATTCATCTGGCGGTACTTCTCTAGAAGCCCAAAAGCGTTACACGTTATATTCCTATAGTGGGTCACGATATTTTCTTTGATAAATTAAATTGCTTTTGTTAAATAAAGATTTAAAGATTAAATACCATTATTCAGAATTTTATAAGTCCTACGTAGAAGGGAGCGAGCCTATGGCTTAAATGTTTTTCAGAAAAAAATACTTTTTTCTAAATTTATGAAATTAAAAAGACTTATATAAGATTTTGTTTGTGGAAATAATTTGATAATTTAATATTTAATTTACCAATAGTATTAAAACAATACAAATATCAAGGAAAATCATTTTGCATTCATATTTTTTGAGGATTTTGTTAGTTTCGATAAATTTCATTAAACATTTATAGCTACAGTTTATTTTGGGGTAAAAAGTGGACTAATCGTATTTTACTGGAGGTCGTTTTTTAACATTTTTTTTTCACAGTCTTGATAAAATTTTCATAGATTAACTTTAACTTTATTTGATGAAATACATATGTAACTGTAAATTATGAACATTATTAATGTTCTTTTAAATTAGTAATTTTGTCAAATGTCAACATTTTCCATTCAACAGCGACATAAAAGCGGAACCCACCGATTATGCTACTTTTACGAGTCTATTAAAATCTTTACATCGGCATTATAATATTTTCCGTGATTCGACGATAAACTAAGGGTTTATTGCCCATATAATTACTTTGTTTTTATTATTCATATTAAATTTATTTTGTTTTAAAATAATCTTGTTGATTTTTATGGCTGTTTACAAATTAGAAAATATTTTCGTCACATTTATTGACGCTGCATTAAGGTAACCTTTTGGATCGTATTAAGAACAATAAGAAACTTTTTAGGTCTAAATCTACTAAATCTTCCCCATAAATATTCAGAAAACATGGGTGAAAAGTTGGTTTTTGTAATGAGATATAGTATATCGAGATTGTATTCAAAATTTTTGAGTGATCTACAAATATTGATTTCGGTTCTAAGTGTTTTTGAGGACGAAAGTCTCGTAGTCGAGTATCCTAGTGTGGGGTCAGAACTATGTATGTGACTTTTTTGTGTATTTATTTATTTGCTTTAAGATGTCGCAGTAGTCAGTTAGTACTAGTTATTTATAAAAAAAATATAAAAGAAAAAGTACAAATGACACGTATTACATACGAAGGTACAGAAAAGGCTGTATTGGCCACAGTAGTTAGCTATTGTAAAACTTTTTCGCTTCGGAACAGGCGCTCATTGTTTTACTTTAACAGTGTTGAGAATTACGTATCGATAGATGTGTCTATAAAGCTATCCAAATATATTCAAGGAACGTAGCTACTAAGTGATTGATAGCAATGTATGATTTATGTCGCAAAGTTTACTACACTAAATGATACTTATTGATTACGAAGAAAAAAATAGTGAACTTAAACAAAACCTACACCGATGTGAGAATCGAATTTGAACATTCTAAAATCACACTTGTACCAAGCAGGAATCATCATCATCATCATCAGCCTATATAGTCTACAACTGAGACGGTTTAGGTCTTAGTCCAACGCGCTACACCTATGAAATTTCTATGATCTTTGTGTCCAGTTATCCTTACGATGTAATCTTCACCGTTAAATTGAGTGATAATTATTTTCAATGCACACAAAAATGGAAAAGTCAGAGATGTGTTTACCTTCACACGAGGCCATTACTAATAAAACTACTACAGGGATAACTATACAGAAGGCTACGTGGTCTGAAGTCTCATCCAGATTCTATGCATCACTAAGAAGACCATTCCCAAACTTTTTGCACCGACGTACTAATTTAAAGACAATCGTAGCGAGCGATATTCAGAACTACTTCTCTCTCAAGTTTGTTCTTTATGTCTTTATGAAAAATACTTGTTTTTCCCGAGACCGTTCCGTTTATAGCAGAATGTTTTCTGCAATGGTCCTTTAATATTTTTTCTTTTAGTTCCTTTTAGTTCGAAGCTATTCGTTTCTTTTGGATGCTTATTGAAGTGGGGAAAACTGATGGCTGTTTTCGCACCTGATACTAAATGGAGTCTAGTATATGTACTAACCAGAAATGATAACAATTCCTCATCAGTACTTTAATTTATGTCGACTTGTTGTTAATTGAATAAACAGAGAGTATTTTTTTTTTTACTTCCTCTTTATACAGCCTAAGTATTATCTTTTAAGTTCCAATGACCTTTATTTTGCCCATCTGTTCGATTTAAGATGTACTTTTGCGAAATCTCTATAGCAATGGTATTTTACACCTTGAAGCAACTAATTTTAAAGTTAGCTCCATTATCATCATCAAAAGACTCTCTTCACGTTAACTGTTGGACACAGGCCTCCACTTTGGCACACCACTGGGCTCTCTCAGGTATCTTGCGGATATCGTCACCCCACTTAGCCAAAGCTAGCTGGATTATTTGAAATCACATTTAAGTAATACTCAAATTGAAATAGTCTGTGCTGCATTGATCAATAATTTAATAATAGTATTTAAATTAAATATTTTGCAACGGTTCCTTTGGAATTCATGACGGAAGAGCGCGTTTAAAAATATTTTAGAAATGTATTATTCTGTTGAATCATTATTCTCATTTAACGCTGATTTTAAATAGTAGTATACGTTAAATAATATCGACTAGTTATAGGAAGAAATTGTTAAGTGAAAATTGTATTATAACATCCGACATACATATTTTTGATCCAAATAAAGTACAAGGGTTGTATAGTATCAGCAATTACGAGAAACTTTTTGGCCCCACAAACATCGAAATCCGAAACAAATATTTGCGGGTTGCACAAACAATTATCTCGGTCGGACATCGAACCCGCGGCCTCTCGTTCTGCAAACTAGAATCTTACCAACAGCACCACGAGGCTACCAATATCAACGTTTATACATTCTTAGCTACGAGTCTTCTTAAATGTTTATTATAGAAAACATAAAATTTATTTTATGTTTAGCTCTACGTTAAACATAAAACTCTATCTGGACGGTTCCGTTCGCTTTGAATCTTTATTCAGTACCATAAATATTTAATTAATTTGCATTTAAAAAAGCAGCATTGCTAAATTTCCTTCAGGTGAAATCTCGAAACGGCGACACCTACCGGCACATCCTTGAACTACTTCAAGTTTGCCCAACCTGACAGATTGTCTCATTGTTATCTATACGAATAGAATCGAATCTTTTGAATCTTTTGTGGGCCTTTTAATTTATTTATAAGACTATTTCACATTCTTTGAATGTATAGGTTTGTTGCGAGAGTGCAATTTAAATTGTTTTGTTGTAATACCGGGCGGGCCTGTATCGCGCCACTTACAGCTAATTGTGTGGCTGCAACCGCGCGTGACACGCTAAGGTCGGCTCCGGTGAGATTGTTCTGTTCTGAGATAAATGCCGGTTCGGTTCTCAGGTTGAGACTATTTTGTATGTATTTTTATGGAAGAGAGAAATTGCTTATTGGAAATTAATGTATATACATTAGTGAGACCTTCCGTTGCAATTTTTATTCCTTTTAGGCAATTGTCAACAGTAGAAGGGATGGAAATTCATCCACCCATTTATACATACATACTCACATACATCCATAGAGCCATACACATTACACATAGATATACATAATTACATTCTTTTCATTCATAAAGACAAGCAATTATCCTTCAGAATTTTCAAACCATACATAAAAACATTTAAACAAAATAAGATAATTTAATGAAAAAGGCAGATGTTTGTAAAAAAAAAATGTTCTGATTATTTTTCATATAAACCCAAACGATAACAATCTAATTTTAAAAAGCTCATTAAAGGTTCAAATCAGACGGTACCAATTAGCGCTCGCACTCAACCAATTAACTCGTATTAAAAATTAATTAAATCAAAATACGCTCCTTATTGTATGACGGATTTAATAACCTTTTGAAATACAATGTATAAAATTGCAAATTAATTTGATATTACTCATGCTTAATTGATAATCAATTATTTTAAAATATGATCAATCAATTTTCAATATAATTGTTGTAATAGCGTGCAAAGTTGGACTTTATATTAAAGTTCCAATTTAAAATGCATGTAAAGTTCTTTGAGAAGTGATCTTGTGATTAACTAAATTAATATGAATATGGAAAGGCCGAATTATGTCAAACATGTCATATAAATATACGCACACAAATATAATTATTTGTACATCTCTTATTGTGTGAAGCACAGTTATCTATTTCAGGTGTGGGTGCTTGTGACCGATAAGTCTTTTCTAGTCTCTGATACCCACGACACAGGTATTGTATCCTAGTATGAGAACCAGTGCCGTATCTAGGGCGGTGTCAGCAGTGTTCAGGCACAGGCCGCAGACCCTGGAGGGAGGCAGAAATGACCAGACTAGTATCTAGTTTTATCTCATGCATGGTAGCTGAGCCTGGTTAGAGCATTTTCAGGAGCGCAGTTTTGAAGGCTCGCACCGGGTGCATAAAAGGCTTACGGCACTGATGTCAACTATATACGTGACTGTTGGCTATATATATTACTAGCTTTTGCTCGCGACTCCGTCCGCGTAGACTACAGGGTTGAGTTCAGAAGGAAAATAAGTTGTAGTCTATTTTACTTCTCAGAGTCCTATTTATGTCCATACCAAAAATCATACAATTCAGTCTAATTGTTCAAACGTGAAACCGTAACGCGTCGATCGGCGCCTTGTGCATCATTATTGCGCGCTTGATCAATATTTTAAAACTGCAATATCTTCTAAGATACTCGGTGAAATCAAAAGATGTAGAGGGCAATTTTATTTAAATTTAAATACTTGTAATGAATAACGTATTTATTTGGATAAGGATTAATATCATATTTATTTAAACACCTTCACAAATAAAACTTTATTTAAAAATAAATTTGGTTAGGATAAAGAACGTTATAGTGAGCCAACCTTAAAAAATAGACATATGCCGTCGCGGACTTTTTTTTAGAACTTTTAAAGAGGAACATTTCTTTCATACATTATTTTAGCGAAACTTTAACCGTTTCCGCAGCGCACGCAGCCGAAGCTCACGAAAAGGAAAAAATGTCCCCGATTTTGAAACATTCTTTATTGCTGCTCCGCTCCTATTCGTCGAAGCGTGATGTTATATAGCCTATAGCCTTCCTCGATAAATGTGCTATCTAACAGTGAAAGAATTTTTCAAATCGGACCAGTAGTTCCTGAGATCCTAGCGTTCAAACAAACAAACAAACAAACAAACTCTTCAGCTTTATAATATTATAGCTTTTGCGCGCAACTCCGTCTGCGTGGACTACAGGGTTGGGTTCAGAAAGAAAATAAGTTGTAGTATTTTACGCCGCAGAGCCCCATTTACTTAAATATACAAAAATCATACAATCGGTCAAATTGTTTCAACGTGAAACCGTAACGTGCCGGTTGACGCCTTGAGTATCATTATTGCGCGCTTGATCATTATTTTGAAACTGCGATATCTTCTAAGATACTCATTGAAATCAAATGATGTAAAGGACAAATTTATTTTGTATTAAATACTTGTAATGAATAACGTATTTATTTGGATAAGGATTAATATCATGTTTGTAAAAACACCTTCACAAATAATGCTTTATTTAAAATAAATTTGGTTAGAATAAAAATCGTTATAGTGAGCCAACCTTAAAAGATAGACATATGCTGTCGCGGACTTTTTTTTAGAATTTTTAAAGGGGAACAATTCTGTCATACATTATTTTAGCGAAACATTAACCTTTTCTGCAGCGTACGCAGCGGAAGCTCACAAAAAGGAAAAAAGTCCCCGATTTTGAAATATTCTTTATTGCTGCTCCGCTCCTATTGGTCGTAGCGTGATGATATATAGCCTATAACCTTCCTCGATAAATGTGCTATCTAACAGTGAAAGAATTTTTCAAATCGGACCAGTAGTTCCTGAGATCCTAGCGTTCAAACAAACAAACAAACAAACAAACAAACAAACTCTTCAGCTTTATAATATTAGTATAGATAGTATAGATTATTTTCTTGAACGCCTTTTAGGGTTGTACCATTGATGTCACAGTTTGACAACCCTGTGGCGCAGTTGGCTAGACACCAGCTTGCGAAACGAGAGGCCGCGGGTTCGATCCCCGCACCGAGACAAATGTTTGTGTGATCCACAAATATTTGTTTCGGGTCTGGGTGTTTGTGAGACCGAAGTCTCTCGTAGTTTCTGATACCCACGACACAAGACTCGAATCTTAGTGTGGGGTCAGGACTATGTATGTGACTGTTGGGTGTATTTATTTATTTATTTATTTAGTTACTTGTCTCTTATTTGTATCGGGAACTTAAGTGTTAAGAAGAGACCGAGAACTCCAAAATACACCTTGTGTTTGTGTGCTCAAAAATTGTTATTGAAGTCAAATTGTTTTAATACTAATGATTGACAGCCCCGTGGCGCAGTTGGCTAGATACCGTCTTGCGAAACGAGCGGCCGCGGGATCGATCCCCGCACCGAGACAAATGTTTGTGTGATCCACAAATATTTGTTTCGGGTCTGGGTGTTTGTGAGACCGAAGTCTCTTGTAGTTTCTGATACCCACGACACAAGACTCGTATCTTAGTGTGGGGTCTGGACTATGTATGTGACTGTTGGGTGTATTTTATTTATTTATTAATGATTGAACTTTCACTTGAACACACGTGATCCAACGTGCTGTGACAAAAATATAGTCTAAGGAACAGTCTACATATTATGTGCATTCTGTATTAGGATATACAGTAAAGTCCCACTGCTGGGCTACTGGTGTAGAGGTCTCAGGCCAACACCCTTTTAGTGCGACCGCCTTCATATTATTGTATGTATTTTAGATACTATTATTATTATTTACGACGTTTTCCTTTACATGAAAAGGCCTTAAAACATAACTTACATTTTTATCGTCAAATTGAAATTGTGTGTCTCGGATTTGAACCCGTGATTTACGCTTTTTTGCTGTGATCGTCTTGTGAAAAATGTGAAAGGAAATTTATAGTATAAATTTTAAAGTTTTTACTTAATCACGATTACGAATTTCGCAAAAGACTGTGATACTAAGGAATTTAGGTCTAAGTGTGAAAGTGTCTCGTTACATTGCTTTATAAATACAAGACAAAAAATTAAATGAACGATTTCTCACATCAATCTGAGAAATTCATTTATTTTTGTTATTTCTGCACAAAATACGACAAAATTTTCGTAGCTTCAATATTAACAAAATGAATATTATTGTTCATTGTAATTCTTTATTCACTTTTTAAATAAAATTCTTTATTTAATAATTTATGTTCAAAAGTAATAATTTCGCTATTAATATAAAACAATGTATTTGCACTTTGTAAAATTAATGACAATAATTGATATTGAAGTTTAGTTTAAAATATAATTAATTTTAATTGCTCGCCAATAGTTTCGTATTTCTTCGTTCTATGAAATACACACAAAGGAATATTTCTATTTAATGTAAAGTAGGCCAGCATTGCAATTACAACTGACAATCTTTTGTGAGATACATAAGAACGGTAGAAACATCAGATACGGTTGAAAGGATTCGTCAAGCCAATAATAAAGTATACATTTTGTGATAAATGTAATTTTAGCCATTACAAAATTAATTATAGCTCGCGCAACTCTTGTAATTTTAAAATATCTTACACTGGAGACTGTAGACGCAAGAAATTATGACATATTTTTCAACGGACTAAGTTACTAATCTCTAAGCATGAATATGTGGCAAAGGGTCGAAAGGATCAATTTTCAAATTTCAGGTTTAGAGACCCGTTACTTACCGACCAGCATAAACTTATACGTGTGTATAACATTATTATAATATTAATCTGCATTTATTTTTCAAATTGATCATCATCATTCTCCTGCCCTGATCCCAATTCTTGTTTGGGGTCGGCGCAGCATGTTTTGTCCTTCCTTCTCGTGTGGAAGGACAAAACATGCTGCATAAGAGTTTTGGCAGATGTTTTACAGCCGGCCGCCTGCCTGACGCCAACCCTCCTTGGGAATTTATTTTTCAAATTGATATAAAACGATTTTTCCCGCCTAAAAAAATCAACACGAACGAAAATACGAAGCTCATTTATAATTTTAAACATTCTTTCACGTCAGTATCATCTCTTTAAAAGGAATAGGTGTTATTTACTACACCTATGTTCTACAACCCACATAATTAAGCACAAGCTCTTTAAAGCGTTCATTTACAAAACCTACACTATTACATCCCCGATCAAACAAATCCAAAAACGCCCTGACCGATTTCAAAATTGAACCTATGACCTCTAGATCACACGCGCCACTCAGCGCTCCAAAACTTTCACACTCACTTCTTTTCGCTATTATTATTAGTATGATCAACTTACCCGCCACTTTTTAACTTCCGACAGCCTGTTAGCAACAACACATCCAGCCGACCCCGCTCCGACCACAATAAAATCATATTCTTCTACCGAAGCCGCTCTCTTCTTTCTGCTCTTCTTTTTCTTCATCTCTTCTCTCACACTCACTTTCGACTCCGAAGTATCCGCATCATAGCTTCTCTTACTCAAGTAATTGTAGTATGAAGGCGAGTAGAAATTCGTCTGCGGCTTTTCAAACTCAAAATTCGGCTTCAAATAAAACGATGATTCCGAATAACCGCGACTACTAGGTCCGTAGCTATGTGTTCTCGTATTGTGATTGATTGCAAACCCCGTTTCTATTGGCCGAATCGGGGCTAGGGTCGGACCCAGCGGAATTTGCGGGTCGTGCGACGAAAATTCAAAGCTGGACGGCGTTGGTCGGTCTATGCTGTTTCCGAACAGCTGTGCGAGCAGTGATAGATACATGAATCCGACTTGCGAACACTGCGTGAGGGGTGCATTTTGTTCGGGGCACACTTGGGATATGTCCGGCGGTATCCATGTCTGAGACGCCATTTCGCACTGCCGAGTGCGCTGACGACCGGGTTCGTAATGAGCTGTGTTGGTTCGAAAGTGAGCGGTATTATCACCACGTTGTCCTTAGTCGTTTGACACAGTATTTTATATGGACGCAGGCATTTGTTTTTCATGTTCTTCGGCGGTTTTTGGAGGTTGCGTATCCAGTCATGCATTTAGTTATATAATATCGATGAATGTATTAGACTTAGTTTGATTGTCGGTTTGTTTGCTATTAATACGTGCAGCAAATACATATACAAACCGAAATGCTTTGTCACTTCTTGACCTGATGATTTTACTGTCCCATTATTATAACTTATACTAGATATTATTGTTTTAATAGCATCACGGGTTCGATTCCCACTGGTCTGAGTGTTTTTGAACTAAAAATGTCGCGTAGTTTTTTATAGCCACATCAGATTTATATCTTAGAGTAGGGTCAGAACTATGTCTATGTGATTGTTGGTTATATGAAGACACAGAGCGAGGATCGAACTCGCGGCCTCTAGTTTCCCAAGCTGGTGTTTAGCCAATTGCGCCACGGGCTTAAAACTACTCTCACGTAGCTGTCTTCGCAATTTAGGCGTCACACTCAAGCTCTTTTGCTTGTAGACCAAACGCTTCTGGAACCAATGACTGGATCAAATCTCTTTTAAAAAAATCTATAAAATATTACACTAGATTTGAATCCGCGAACACGTATTAGCTAAACCATAGTGTGTGATAAAGCTATTGTTCTTTTAATTATTGTTCGCCAAGTGAAATCAACCTACAAGATTATATACGATCGCGTTCCTAGCGACTGTTGGATTGCTTCCGTTAAGAAATTTAATAAATGTTATTAGTAGCGAAGTAAAATTATGTTATGATTAGTAATATTTATTTTATACTTTACTATATTAAACATCGCAAGCAAGGTTATAACTTGAAACATTTCTTTTATAACATATTTTATGCTATATTTAACATCGTGTTCAAACTGCACAATTAAGATGTTTTCAATTAAAAAAAATTTTAGAACATACATACCTACAAATGTCTATATCTACTTCTGCACACATTTTTCGATAGTTATTAATTTTCAATAAAGAAATAAATACAGCCTCATTAAATATGATCTGACTCCGCACCAAAATTAAAGTTTTTTATTGTGGGTATTAGAAGATAGCAGAAATTTTTCGGCTTCACAAACAACCAAAGCGAGAAAAGAATTGAAGATCACAACAAAATTTACTCGAAATGGGAATCGAACCCGGAAGATCAAATTTTGATGCCAATATCTAACCAACTGCGCCACAGTCAAATATATGTAATTCTTACGTCATAAGCAAGCGAATCTATTGCAATTTGGCGGACACATTTCCAGATTCAGCGCTCCTAATTTCCTAGTAGAAAAACTAAATGATACTTTGCTCGGCTTAGAAATCCAATCCAAGATCTTTAGATCGCTTGACATTTACTTAGCCCTCGGACCATTAGTCCACTTCCTCGAGACCATTATTTTATCATCAAATGCCATCAAAATCATTACTCTATAGGTGAGAATATTAAGACATGGGAAATTAGTAGCCGAACATATTGCTAAAGATGTATTTAAGACAGAAACTGATCATTAGGTACTAAGCAATTGCCGTAGTTATAATTCTATACATTCACGCTTATACCTCATAATGAGTAGGCAGAGACGTTTCTCAAACTGTGTCCATCAACAGCAAATATACGTTCGACTGCTGGTCACGGGTCTCCTCTACCATTGAGAGGGTTTAGGCCATAGTCCACCACGCTGGCCTAGTGCGGGTTGGCGGACTACACACCTAAAAACATTCTAAGAACTTTTAGGTATGCAGATAATTTGACAATTTTTTCTTTCATTGTTAAAGCAAGTGATTCATAATAATTACAGATAGCTTCGAAAAATCAGAAGTGTGCGCCTAGGGTTTGAACTCGCGACCGCCGAGATTCTCGACCGCGTTCCTAAATCTTGAGGCCATCATTGCTCGTGCCATCCCCTAATACGTGGGTCTAAAACATACATGGCGTAATATGGGTGCAGAAATGCACCTCTGCCTACCCCTTCAGGAAATACAGGCGTGAAGCATTGTAAAAGTATGTATATATCCAAACAATCAATACAATAATACAAATGTAACTTATACCAACACTCCACACAAGCAAAAGTGAACCCTATTCCTTAATAAAATTTACGAATTCAAAAGTTATTCGCTTGCACTATTAATGAAAGCGGCGTTGAAAGGCCATCAAAATGCAAATTGTATTCACGACGTTTAATTGAGTAATTTTATATTTTTTTGAAATTCATTTCAATAGTTCGCAGGTCGCATTGCACGTAACTGAAAGTTGTAAAAGAGTTTCAATGTAGGTTTTTTAACATCCTTTTCAAATGGTTTTAGAAATTATTCGTTCTAAGTTAGTGACATATTTTTTTTTATGAGTTCCAATAAAATTATCTAGTGTATAAAAAAATGTATTTACGTTTCGTCTCATATAAAAGAGGTCGAACCTATTCCCGAGTAATGCAGTCAGTTACTGGATTTTTCTATTAGAAAATTTTCTAATTAAAATTAATTAGAGCACGAGTCGTTACGCCTTTAAGATGAAAGTCCGAAAGTTGTTGACCACCAGAATGGCAGATTCTTCACAACAATAGTTTATGTATATTTATTATTATTTATCGTATTTTGTAACTATATGTATTTATTTATGTAATATATATTAATTTTGTACTATGTAAGCGATCATTATATATTTACTTAAAATAATTATTATATGTATGTTAATATCGTGTGTAGTATATATAATTAATTTTACACCTACGCTTTTTATCTCTGCACCACCTAAAGGTTTGACTGGAAGAGAATGCCAAGGGCATTAAGTCCACCTTTACAAAGAATTTGTAAGAACCGTAAATAAATAAATAAATAAAATTTTCAGTAGCAACACCGAGTCTGGAAATTTGACAAAAAAACTACTATAGGCTCGCTCCCTTTTATTTGTGACTAATACAATCCTGGCGAAATTTGGGTGCAGATATCCAACTCCGCTTACTCCAATGTTTGTATTATGAAAACAATTTCATTGATAAAAGATATAGTTAATGCATTTGCATTCTTAAATCCATTAAAAATATTCAAGAATTCCATCACAAACTCTTTACGAAGTGAAACACAATTCGATTTCAAGCCAATTTGATGACGTACGCGCTAAAATAAAAAAAAGGTCTTCCGATAGTTTTTACAGCAACATCGAAACCTTGGCGTTCGTTATAACGAATAGCGGCGTTAAGATTTCACTTTTACCGCTAAAGCGATTTCGTTTCGTTAGCGTTCCCAAAAAAAATAGAAGAGTTAGCGAGAATCATATTGAGAGTTCCGTATACCTTGTTATAATTATTTAGTGAATTTAATATGAATCGCATTTGGGTCATTAATGTCAATGTGATATAAAAATCGTCCATATTTACTTTAAATTTCAACATCACCATCATCAGCTTTTATTTTTCAAACAGTTAAGCAAGACTCTCTAAAACTATAAAGAGGATTTAGGCCTCAGCATATTATAATATCGAGAATATTCTTGACCACGCACCCAAACCTTAAAGCTATCATTACTCCATCAGCCTTCATACATACGTCACTTAAATTTTGTAATTAGAAATGACCCTGCGATGTAAGGTCCTGGCTTCGACAATCGTGTTGGCTATCGAGTTATTTGGATTTTCTTTAAATATTCTTCAGTAGTAGCACGGATCTAGAAACGTAGGTGTTTCGCTGTAATACGAATATCCTACATTAATTAATGCGACTTAAACATCAGACAAAATATGGGTGTACAAATAAATATCTGCCTAACTCTTCGGGGTAATTGATGAATATAAAATATGATTTCAGTTTCCATTATACGTGTATAAGTGAGGAGTATTTTATATGAAAATATTATTTACTAGCTTTTGCCCGCGACTCCGTCTGCGTAGACTTTAGGGTTGAGTGCAGAAAGATAATACGTGAATCTTTATTTCTTCTCATAAGTGTCCGAAAAAGTTTTACTTTGAAAAAGCTATTTCCGCATTTATAACATGTTTATTCCACGGGAACATTTAATTGTTACTTCACAGGATCCTATTTATGTTCATACCTAAAATTATATAACTTAGTCGAATGGTTTAGGCGTGAAACCGTAATAGACTTACAGAGTTACTTTTGCAATTATAACATGTACCCATACCCACGGGAACACATTTTCCAGGATAAAAGTATATCATGTTAATTCGGTGGGTCCTACCTATCTCTATACCAAAATTCATTCACATTGATTCAGTAGATCTTGAGTATACCGATTCCCACGGGAATACTACATTTCCGGGATAAAATGTATCCTATGCTACTTCTGTGGATCCTACCTATCTCCATACCAAAAATCATTCAAATCTTTCATTAGATTCGGAAATACCCATTCCCACGGGAATACTAAATTTTCCGGGATAAAATGTATCCTATGCTACTTCTGTGGGCCCTACCTATCTCCATACCAAAAATCATTAAAATCTTTCAGTAGATTCAGAAATACCCATTCCCACGGGAATACTACATTTTCCGGGATAAAATGTATCCTATATTACTTCTGTGAGCTCTACCTATCTTCATACCAAAAATCATTCAAATCTGTTCAGTACATCCAGAAATACCCATTCCCACGGGAATACTACATTTTCCGGGATAAAATGTATCCTATGCTACTTCTGTGGGCCCCACCTATCTCTATACCAAAAATCATTCAAATCTTTCAGTAGATCCAGAAATACCCATTCCCACGGGAATACTACATTTCCGGGATAAAATGTATCCTATGCTACTTCTGTGGATCCTACCTATCTCCATACCAAAAATCATTCAAATCTTTCATTAGATCCGGAAATACCCATTCCCACGGGAATACTACATTTTCCGGGATAAAATGTATCCTATGCTACTTCTGTGGGCCCTACCTATCTCCATACCAAAAATCATTCAAATCTGTTCAGTACATCCAGAAATACCCATTCCCACGGGAATACTACATTTTCCGGGATAAAATGTATCCTATGCTACTTCTGTGGGCCCCACCTATCTCCATACCAAAAATCATTCAAATCTTTCAGTAGATCCAGAAATACCCATTCCCACGGGAATACTACATTTTCCGGGATAAAATGTATCCTATATTACTTCTGTGAGCCCTACCTATCTTCATACCAAAAATCATTCAAATCGGTTCAGTAGATCCAGAAATACCCATTCCCACGGGAATACTACATTTTCCGGGATAAAATGTATCCTATGTTACTTCAGTTGGCCCTACCTATCTCCATACCAAAAATCATTCAAATCGGTTCAGTAGGTCCAGAAATACCCGTTCCCACGGGAATACTACATTTTACGGGATAAAAATTATCCTGTGTTACTTCGGTGGGCCCTACCTATCTCCATACCAAAAATCATTCAAATCGGTCAAAAGGTTTAGGCGTGAAAGCATTACATAGGCAGTGTCATTTTCGCGTTAGAATATATTATGCTCATCCCACAGGAACCCTACATATTCCCGGGATAAAATGTTGTTCATGTTACTTCATAGGATTTCATTTATGTTCATACCAAAAATCATAAAAATCGGTCAAATGGTTTAGGCGTGAAAGCGTAAAATAAATATAGCGTTTTATACCCAATCCCACGGGAATACTACATTTTCCGGGATAAAAAGTATCCTATGTTACTTCGGTGAGTCCCATCTATCTTCAAACCAAAAATCATCCAAATCGGTTCAGTACTTTTTGAGTTTATTCGTAACAAACATACAAAAATACAAAAATACAAAAATCCAAAAATACAAACCTTTCCTCTTTATTATAATAGTATAGATAATGTTATATTATATGGGTATGTACGTAACCCTAAAACAAAATAGATGATGAAAGTGAATGCTAAAAGTTTATTTTGTAAGTGATTCGATGAACGGAAACAAGAAATATTTTTAACCTGACACGTTTTCAATGTTAAACCGTTTTCACTGATAGTAAAGGATTATCGTATAGACTAGAAAGGATGTAGGTATATTTTTTTTCAAATTTACTTGTGGTAAGCGGGCTGCCAACCCGTACTAGATCAACGTGGTGAACTAAGGTCTAAACCCTCTCAATAGTAGAGGAGTCC
This sequence comes from Cephonodes hylas, assembly GCA_030295005.1. Classification (NCBI taxonomy): domain Eukaryota; kingdom Metazoa; phylum Arthropoda; class Insecta; order Lepidoptera; family Sphingidae; genus Cephonodes; species Cephonodes hylas. Next base: position 4,827,568 of record AP025385.1, read on the forward strand.
GTTTTCATTGTGGAACTATATGGGCTGATGACGTAATAATATTAAGCCATCGTATTGAAATAAAAAAAGTTTGCAAATTTAACTCCAATAAACAATTTGAGATTAAGTAACACAACCTACTTCGATATGAAAGGTAAGGTTTGTATCAGGAACCATCAGACCGTGAACATCACAATGCATTTTATAATGATTCTAGAAGAAATTCAAATGTAACCGCAGATATGGAAACTAAACGTGTTTCATAAACCGTTACAAGTGGCCTGATAACATGCAATGAGAATTTCGAAATTTGAAAAATAGCTGCTGGGCACAGACGTCTTCTTCAACTGAGAGGCCTTAATCCACCACGCTGGCTTCATGTCTTTCTAAAACGATTGGTACCTTGGAGATGATAACCTGGCACATTAGGTCCTAAGGAGATAAGGAATTTCATCCTCAGAATGCGTAATAAGAGTACGTGCAATAATACGTTTCTCTCTCCGAAACCGCAGACAGAAACGAATTTATTTATAAGATAAGTTATAATTATTTGTATAAATAGGTGGAAGTAAAAGTTCATCTTAATAAATAGAAAGGCCCGTGGGGTAGTTGGCTATACACTGTTTTATGAAATAAGAGGCCGCGGGTTCGATCTTTACATCTAGACAACTTTACATCTACACTAATATTTGAAGCAGTGATGGCCTCGAGGTTTGGGCGTGCGGTCGAGAATCTCGACGGTCGCGGGTTCGAACCCCAGGCACACATCTCTGACTTTTCGAAGTTATGTGTGTATTCACAATGAATTATCATTTGTTTTAACGGTGAAGGAAAACATCGTGATGAAACCTGCACACGTAAGAGTTCTTAGGAGTTTCTTAGGTGTGTAGTTCGCCAACCTGCACTAGGCCAGCGTGGTGGACTATGGCCTGCTCAGCAGTGGGCGTATATGGGTTGATGAAGAAGAAGAAGAATATTTGTCCGGGGATGGGTGTTTGCATAACCACATTTTTAAGCAAATAACTGTACTTAAAAAAGCGATTAGAAACACTAAAAAACCCACTTATTTCCAGGAAGATCGAAAACGCCAACAAAACTAGAGTTTAAGCCCCCACCTGCAAGGCTAATAGATTTATTTGCGGGCCAAAGAATAATCCTACAGAGGAAGAGATAAAGTGTTTTACAGCCGGTAGCGTTCCGTACGCCGGCACGGTTCGCACGGACAAGTAAAAATGTTATGTGGTGAAGTTTTATTGCTTGGATTTTCGCATTGCCAACTTCAGATTAGATGCTGCTCTGATGCAAAAATTTAGTGCACCGAAGCTAGTTGTATGCCTATTGCCTCATGGCGCAGTTGGGTAGACACCAGCTAGCGAGTTCGGTCCCCACACCGCGACAAATGTAATAAATAAAAATAAACATACCCAAAAGTCACATACATTGCACTGACTACGAGAGACTTTTTCGGCCACACAAACACCCAGCCCCGAAACAAATGTTTGTAGATAACACAAACATTTATCTCGGTGCGGGAATCAAATTCGCGGCCTCTCGTTTCGCAAGCTGGTGTCTAGCCAACTGCACCACGGAGCTGTAAAACACGCACATTCCGCAAAGTATGTATCAGTCCCACAATTTCACACTTCGTGCTGGTACTGAAAAAATTCTCAATGGAAGAACCCTATAACACTGCCCGAAGCGGCAGTCGTACCCCGGGCCTCCATTATAGACGACACATACTAGAAGTAAATGTCATTTTAAATTATTAATCTAAAATATCAAAGTAAAAACATCAATATCTAATGCAAATACTCATATCGAAAAGCAGTGCTACGAAACGAATACACAAGTTATACAAGTTCATCCCGAAGTTTATGATGCGTGTACCGATATTTTCAATATCAGATGTATGCGATTTATTTGCTGTTTTCAATGCAACTTTGTTATCCGTAAGTATCTGCGATTTATATGCAACTCTTGAAGAATTTAATACAAGTTTATTAAGAATAATATTTTGTATTTTGAGTTGCTTTTTCGTTGTTTGCTTTTGTATTTAGCTTCTATGGGAAGTATGTATACTTTCTTTTGCTCTCTATCTGCCTTTTGTATTTTGTGTATAAGTACTAAACGTTTTACTTAAGCGTTCAGATTTAGTACTAAGTATTAAGAGTTGGGTAATAAAAATGTCCTAAAAATGTATTTTAACTTTGCTTTTCGTCAATAAGTTTGCTTAATATTACGGGGATGACATTTATATGTGTTATATATTTTGTCTAAATTCCACCAGTAGGTATTTTATTTTCTAGTTTTGTAACGAACAGAAAAGATAATTTTTTATTATAATTATACGCCCAAAACTATTCACTTCATTTCTCAAACGATTTATGATCAAATCCTGAAGTCCAGACGAAGCCAAGAAATAAGCTAGCATATCATAAACGACAGTTCTTCATTCCATCTCTCCAACTTTCAGTCGATATCGAGGAATTTTAAAAAGGTCATAACTTTTCCAATATTTAACTTATGACGTCACGTACCTATTGTAAAGACAGCAACGGGACTCCATTCTTGGTAATTGGGTTTCAAAAGTATTTTTATATTCCAAGAATATCTCAGGCATAATAAACGTTTTTGGAATTTCAAATCGTCATTATAATAATGCTTATGACCATAGAACAGATAAGTGCTAAAGTCTGAAAAGTGCAGTGAAAAATGACAATTGGAAGTTAGATTATGAGCTGGCTAGTTTTATTTTAGCCTGAATATATTACACTATGGCTGGGTTTATTTTTATGGTTTAAAGTCATTTTACTAATACATCCACTGTAAAAACATCGCAAAGAATAGTAGGTTTTGTGCTCTCCAAACAGAGCATCAAGTCAGAAAAAGCTTTTGTCTCTCCTTACCTTTACTCTGGTCTGATAAAATACTTATTCAGTGAACAACATCATCAACTAAGGCCCGGGTCTCTTCTATAACTGAGAGGACTTAGTTCACCACGTGTAGTGCGGATTGGCGGACTACACACGGTCAACGAAATTTCTTAAACAAAATATACGAATTTAAAAATATTTTAATTCAACCCGTATTTACTTACGTTAGAAATATTTCGCCAATAAATTACGTCAATTTATAACTGTCATAATATTAACATTAAAAATATCAGTCGTACTACACAACTATCATGCATTTTTCGATATTTGAATGCAAATCTAAAATCTACTCAGTCTCGGGCTAGTAACATGATCACAGTAACACCCAGTCAGGCAAATATACCAGAGAGCTAATCTCTTACACTCGTAAATAATGCATACGGTGAAGCGACACGTGCAAAAGATAGTGGACAATAATTAAAATAAGTAGACAAAAGCCACAGAACACAATTGCATAGGAAACTGGCGTCGCGCAAGTCATTTTAGAGTAAACTACGTCGGTCCGTTGGGGAGGACACTTTGCGCCTTACTGCTGTTTCTCGAATGAAGCTATCTTTTGTTTTATTCGTAATTCCTAATCCTTGTAATATTTATACTCAGCCTATCACCGTCCACTGTTAGATGCAGGCCTCCCCAAGTAAGCTTCAACCATCCAATCCTTGTATTGATAAATCCAATTTCAAAATAATTTCAATTAGTTGACAGCCCCGTGGCGCAGTTGGCTACACACCAGCTGGCGAAACGAGCGGGTGCAGGTTCGACCCCCGCACCGAGACAAATGTTTGTGTGATGCACAAATATTTGTTTCGGGTCTGGGTGTTTGTGAGGCCGACAGGTCTCTCGTAGTTTCTGATACCCACGACACAAGACCTTAAAGTGGGGTCAGGACTATGAGTGTGAGTGTTAGGCGTATTTATTTATACCTTTTTCCCAGAAAAAGTAGACAACTACGCTTTTCTGCACCCACGTTTTGCTTCAGAACAACTGAATAAAATCAGAAGCGAAACAAACAATATTTTGTACCGACACGAGTGTCGCCGCTTTTCTATCACATTTTCATTATTTCATGTCCAACGACAAAAAATTCAAACGAAATAGAAGGGCTATTGGTTATCAGAATTTTTAAACGTTTTAATTGTACATGCAATCCAATCAAAAAAAGCGGTCGTGTCAAATACATATTTGATTGTGTAATTGTACTTTCGTACTTAAGCCATGAGATATTTTTTTAACAGTCTAAATAATAAAAATATCAAACTAGCTCGACTATTTAATGACTTAATTATTATTCTTTACCTTAATGAACAATTTCTGCCTTAAAAATTTGACTTAATGAAATTTATAGCAAAATAAATAAGAAATAAGATACAAATGGTAAGGGCGTTCTGTGTTGCATAGCAAAACCACTTTGTAACGTCTCTTGTATGTAAAATGTACTTGGAACTATGCATTTCAAAAAGAATATTATTATAACAGCACAAAAGGGAATTAAATGCGTTGGTAATGCCACCGTCATTTTTAAGCTCGCCGAAACATTTTGTTATGGAAATGTGCAATTCGTTCTCGTAAATAGTTGGTTTGTGTAATTGACGCCATTAAGGCAGTATGCGCCATGCGATTTAGATGTCAGGGATCGATTCCCGGGACGAGGAATTTGGCTTTTTACTATGGGTAAATGTTAGTTATACAACGTAGTTTGAAGAATTGTTAATAGAATTCTGTTTCGTGGAACTTAAAAGAAGTGTTTTCTATACTTGACGTTTTTTTAATTTTTTAAGTGTTATTGTGATTAATGCTTGTGATGAAGTTTCGGAGGTCGCGGATCAAGCCCCAGGCACACACCTTTGTATTTTCAGTCATGTGTGTATTCACAATTAATTATTAATTAATATTACGGCAAAGAAAAACATCCCGAGGAAATCTACATGCACACGATATCACACCTTTACGGGTAAATAAATAGAAGTGTTCGAAACCCATAGAATGGTGTACATTTAGTGCATTTTCTCCTTATTTCTCATCGTACAAGCGCAAAAACTTGATTAACACGTTGTATTGTGGCACGGTGAGACACATTGTTGGCGCGGTGTCGGGTTTTTGTTTTTAATATTACAAGAAAACTGTCCAATGTATTGCGAAAACATGCTGGGTTGGGCTGCCTTAATTATATTAAAAAAATCATAAGATAAAAATGATTAAAGATGTTTAAACGTACACAAAACAATAACTTATCAAAAATTGCTATTTATAGTTGTATGTAGTAAGCGTGGTGGACTAAGGCCAAGACTCTATCGGTAGAGGAGGCCTAGTATAGAAGTGGGACGTACATATGAATAAGGACTCATAAAGATGATGAAATCCATTACTGTAACTTAGTATATAAATGTGGATGTCAATATAGACTTGTCTATCTTTCTGATATCTTTACATATTTGTCTATTTTACATACAGACATTTGTTGTTAAATGTTCGTCAGATATAGACATTTGAACCTTACTCCATCAAATTCTATTCATAAACATTGATGATGCAGACAATACCATCCTGCCAAGCATTTAGACTCAATAGGCGTATAATTTGACGATTCAACTAGAATTTAATTAGCATCAAATCCAACACGCGTTTTCGGAAATAGCTGACTTATGGTAATTGATGCGTTGTAACAACCAGCATAAATTATGTGAGGATTAATTAATGTTATATTAACAGATTTGCTTTCTATCTCATGAGGCTTTGGGTATGTACTTGCTACTAAGCAATTATTTTACATAAATAGGTACTAGAAGCAAAAGGAATAAGTAGGATGGATTTGTAAAGAAGTAGATAAGTAGGTAACTTATAAGTGACCTCATAAAAACACGTCTAAATATCAAAGGGGTATTTTTACAGTCACGTTTCGCCAATTTTGATAGTACAATCCATATTTGTACCGCGGGGCCATTTTCAAACAAAAATAGAAAATCATCACCAACCCATATACGTCTCACTAGATACGGGCCTGCACTATAATTGAGAAGGTTCAGGCCTTAGGCCACCACGCTGAGCTGGTGTGTATTGGTGAAGGAAGAAGTGGTAATTTTCTTTTCAACATTATTTTCTCTATGTGATGGTATACATGAAATACCCACACCTTACTCTATTACCAACCAAACTTAAGATCCTCTACAAATGAAAGCACTATTCAAATGACCAGCGACAAAAAACGCAGCCTCTCGCAAATTACGCCGTGTAAGCTGACAAAAGCATGCAGTGAAATTGGCCTTAAAAATCCCAAACACGGAGAGACTTAAAAAAGAATGGATGAACAGCGAAAAATTCTCGCAAACAAAAGGACTTAATTTAAGCCGAACAGGCGTATTTAAAAGCCAAACACAACGCAATGCGGCCGCATGTGTTTGTACGGTAATATGAGGCAGTTTGTCATTTTTACGATGGCCAATGTGCGGGCTACCTGTTTGTTAGATTTTTTATAACACTTTTTCATAGCATCGATCTAAACTGTGTCTGTGAGCTAATAAAACGAGTAAATTCTGCATTGGTCTTCTATTGGGACTTTTTGTTATTGATATCGTGGTTTTGAGGTACAAGCATGTGTGGTCTAGAGGTCCTGGGTTCGATTCCTAGTTAGGGAAACGTGTTTTTGGGATTTTCTATTAGGCAATTATCAATAGCATCACGGAGTCTAATTGTGTCCGGAAAACTGTAAAAACTTCGCCCTCTATTATGTGAGACTGATACATACCTGGCGAATTGTGGGTGCAGAAATTCAACTGTGCCTATAAAATAATAAACTCGTTTTATTACTATAAGAAGTATATGTATCTACGTTCTAAACAGTTTTTTTCATACAAAAAATTATAATTGCCGGACTTTTTTCTGGATAATTTATATTTTTATTAGGTAAACTTTTAGACCTTACCTTAATGTTGATTTGTTCTCCCTTTTATTGTTAGGGGAGTTTGAAGATCTTTTTTACGGTAATGTAAGAAATCCTTGATAACTGGCCTATTTTAAAAACACTTCATAATATAATTTGCTTCATTTCATTATAATAAAAATTAACTTAAAAAATATGTAATATTGAAACACCAGCAATAGGATTTAACCTGAATAGTTAGATATTTTGGCTAGAGACATATTAAAGGTTGCATTCTTAAAACCACACGTAAATATTTGAAACATAATTTAATATAGTCCGCCGACCCGCACTAGGCCAGCGTGATGGACTAAGGACTAATCCCTCTCAACTGCAGAAGAGTGTGATGAGGACACATACTTAAACAAAGCTTCTAAAGATACATTCAACCTCTTTTCAATCACCTCAGCGTAAAGTCAAGGTTTCGTTCCCTATATCCGTACACCTATATTTCCTTCGGGCCATTCAACAGTTCTGGCCTAATCTGGTGGCAGTCATGAATATTCAGTCCATAAATCAGTGTAAACGATCGCCAGGCCGCATGAATACACAATGCTACGTATTATTGACTGATTGTAGCCAGGGCTTTGTAAAGGGCTTTGGTCTAGCATTGGCAGTAGTTCCATAGAAGCCTATACGTTAACTTTGTTATTTCTAGTTGATAAATTTAGAGTAAGGTCTGGATAATGTCAATTTATTTTAGTTAAATAAAAAATTAATGAAATCATCCGCCAAAGAACCGGAGTCATTGACATTGCCCGCAAAATTAGCACGCTGAAGTGGAAGTGGGCGGGCCATGTCTGACGACGGTCGGACGGCCGGTTGAGCAGACAAGTGGTGGAGTGGAGACCGCGTTCAGGCAGAGGTAGTGTGGGACGTCCTGCAACACGATGGTCCGACGACTTGAGAAAGGTGACGGGTAACGGATGGATGAGGACTGCTTAAAACCGGGACGGTTGGCGCTTTCTTGAGGGGAGGGGGGCTATTTTTACAATTGAACAGCGATAGGCTGAGTATATAAGTAAAGATTTAGAGACGGACCGAAATTTTTGCCGGCATGTTAGGTTTTTGTAAAAATCGAGCCCGGGACCAGTAAATCGTACCGCAAGATAATAAGACAATTTTTTCCTTCTCAATAACTATCATCACATAACATCAATGATCTAAGACTCCCAAGACGCCTGAACTCTGAGCTTTCAAGCGAGTGCCCTACCAGTGAATATTGAGCTACAAGGGCGCCATCTGTTCTGACCGGACGTTCAGCCCAACACTTCGATTAGTTAACTTGGGCGCAACTCATGAATATACATATGCCATGTGCTGCACTGTAGCTCCGTTTGGTGAGGCTATGTGTAGGGTAGGTCGTGTATTCAAGGCTTTAGGACATCCTATGATTGAAATTAAAGGGTTTGTTTATTTGTGCATTATTTAGTTTTAAGTAAAACAAAAAGAAGAGAAAAGTGCAAACTGCGGCTTCAATGGCCAATGACATTTTTTTCAATTTTTCTTGGGAAGCATGCAATAACAATTTTATATCACAATTGTTTTACTAATAACAAAACTTGAAATAAACATTTTAAACAATTTAAAAAAATAAGAGAAAAACTTAAGCAATAAAAACAAAATACATAAACTCACAATATTTTACAATTAATTTAAATTATTTTGAAATTAAACCTATCACGGCAACGTATAGTAATTGATCTCCAAAGTTCAAATTTTAATGGCAACTTTTAAACCGATTCGATATTCAAAATTTGTCACGTCACCCGTAAAAACTTACGTCACTAAATTACTAAGCAAAGGTCGCCCCTAACAGGTGACTTTATTAATATGTTTTATTAATACAAAGTGCGCGTGAACATTTTCACCTCCAATCAATTTACTGAACACACAACAACGTCGCAAAATTGAATCTAAACAAAAACCTTACTCGAGTATCTGTGCAAGGGGACGGATTTGGAATTAGGGTTTGTGGGTAAATTATTCTCCCACAAACATATTTGCTGAGTTGACAATCGACTTGTTGGTCTAAAGGGCTTTCTGATGAAGAAGACAGGCATCGGT